>CM027860.1:24458043-25658043 GCA_016097605.1 Eucalyptus guilfoylei
ACGCAAGTTCGAAATTCCGACACGTAATTCCGACACGCACGGGGTTAATTTTAAAAATTTTCAATACTTAAGTGGTCAAAATATAAATATATGAAAAAATAATGAAAATAATAAAAATATTAGGGAAAGAAGAAAATTCTCACTCTCAAGTTTCTCACTTATAAGTTTTGACATTCCCATGAGTGACGATGGAACGCCCATCTTCTCGCCGGCGTCGATCCGCCGCCCTCGTAGACTTAAAGTTGTGATTTTTATTTTTGCTTCTTTCGTCTCTCACAGGCGTCGGTTGTGAGTTATTTCTTTTGGTCTATGTCATTAGCTTGTGAGTTATCTCTTACATTTTCCATGGTGAATTTAGTTATTTCATTTTCTTTTGGTCGTACTTCGAGAATTCTTGTCCTAGATTTTCATTTTTCTCGAACCTTGTTTTGCAGAGGAGCTTCAAGCTAGTCTATATCATGAACTCCAAACTCTGTCTGAGACTATAAGAAATCTCACTAATTTTCGACAAGTGTAAGAAAACATAACATGTTCCTTCAAATTTACTCTTTTGTGTTTGCAAATTTTTGAATTTCTTATTCAATCTCTATCAAATTAAAACAATGAATAATATTAACAAATGTTGAATTAATGTTTTTAGTATAAATTAATTCTATACTCTTTTTGGGTCGTCCCTAGGCCTGCTATATGCTCGTGGTCTTGGAAAAAACTGCTAGGCCTTCGTGACTTAATTCAGCATCAATTTATGTGGCGCATAGGCAATGGATTATCTACATCCTTTTGGTTCGATCATTGGCATCACCGGGGGCCGCTATATAAGCTTTTCACAGATCGGAACATATACTGTTCTGGCATCCCTCGGCTTGCTTCTGTTGCTACTGGTGTTACTACCCTCCCCCTTCCCTCTGCAGTCTCGGCAGCCATTATGGGGTGGGATGATCCTCTCCCAAACCTCAACGACAATGATGACCGACTCCTATGGCTGGGCCATTCTTCAGGGGTGTTTACGACGGCTTCTGCTTGGACGCTTCTAAGGGCGAGAGGCCAACTTGTGCCTTGGTCGAGATTCATTTGGAATTCTTCTCTTCCCCCCCGTTATCAAACCCACTTATGGTTGATCACTCGCAACCGGTTACCGACCCAGGTAATTCTGTTTGCTCATGGGAGAATTCCAGCTTCCTCCTGTGTGTTCTGTTCCTCTAGACCCGACTCTGTTGATCATTTGTTCTTCGGATGTTCGGTTACGGGTAGACTTGGTGCATTTTGGGGGGATAAATGTAATCTCCCATGGCGGAATTCTACGTGGAAGGATAACTTAGATTGGGTTATCAAGCATCTCTCCAACACTAGCTTCTATCAATCGGTGGCTCGGTTTGGCTTTGCCGCCTTATGCTACCTTATTTGGAAGGAGAGGAATAACATCATCTTCCGCAACCAAACCTTATTCCTCCCGGCTTTAAAGGAACATCTTCGCAAGGCTATCAAGGATAGAGCCTTTACCTTTTCGAAGGTCCCGGATACGACCCGTAATAGAAGACTACAACTCAGTTGGGGTATCCATCCCTCGATCTTTGACTAAAGCGTTACCTTTTATTGGTCAGTTCCTCCAAGATTCTGGTTGGTTTTCTTTGCAGTTCATTTCGGCAAGTTTTCTAAGGACACCATCCCTCCTCCGTTTTTCCCTCGGAGGTTTCCCGTTCGTTGGCTGTTCGCTTTCTGCTCGACACTGGTTGCTGGCTCTCTCCGGTGCTTCCAAGATATTCCCCTTGCGTGATGCGGCGTCCGGTCTCTTCAGCTTTGGATGCTTCCATGGTGTCCCTGGCTCGCTGTCTTTCAGTTTTCTGGTTGTATTCCTTCTCCCCTGCGCGGGTGCCTTCGTCTTTCCCCTTCTCTTCTTTTTGGCTGATGTTTAGCCTGTTTCTAGCTGTTGTTCTTTCGTTCCTCTTTCTGCAGCTCCTTCCCCCCCCCCTTCCCCAGCATTCTTCCACTCTCTTGATCGGTTGTCTTCTGAGTGGAAGCCTTGGTGCCAGGGTCTTTTGCTGTACATTTGTGTAGCTCCTTGGTTCTTTAGTTATTTAATATATATTTACCATTTACCAAAAAAAAAAAAAAAATTCTATACTCTTTTTATTATTTATTTTTGCATTTTTATATAAAAATATATATTTAATATATAACGTGTCGGAAAGTGTCAAAATTATTTATTTTTTGAGAAATAACGTGTCGACGTGTCATATCATGTTGTATCGCATGTTACGTGTCCGTGTCGGTGCTACATAGCCTAGAACTAAAGAGTAAAGCTATTAAGATATCTAAATGGGGGAAAGATTGTTGCTTCAGATGTGACATATTAATATAAAAATCATGCAATTGCTTCACTTGAAACATTCAAAGATGATCTTTTGAGGAGCCTACTTTATTTGCATATTCCATCTGGGAAGTATTACTTGGTTCGATAAGCATGCGATGGAGCAGAATTGTGCAAGATAGGAACTGATGCAGAGCTTTAACCGTCATATCTTTTATTCAGTGGCATCCAAAACCATAAGTATGACCATGGCACATTCAAATAGAGTTCAGAAGGTACCAGCTAAGCTGAATTTCTTCGTATCCTTTCGATCCGCGGTGGTAGAGCTCTCAATATGGTGCATTCAGATATTGCAATTGTAGAAAGTGCAGAAAAATCTACAAGATGTTTTTTGAGTATGTTTCCAACTTTGCCAAACTTAGAACGACAAGGTTCCAAAGATACAATCCAACTCACTTCAACAATTTCTGAAATATGGAAGTGGAAGATTCATGCTAGAGAGAGTGATGGGATGATTTTAATTAACACACAAGCCCAGATTAAATCTCCTATAATCTTAGTTAGTCTTACAAATTTATGCCGAAAGGATGATGCTACGGTCCTCGACTATTGCAAGGTTGTAACAGCCGAATCATCATAATCCATCTCAAACTATCATTCAATCAAATTAAGCTGCACTGTGAATTTTACAAGCAAACTCAAACCAAATGATTGATGTTGTAATGGAAGTTCTGATTACTACGAAATTACTTGGTTTGTACAGCGTACTTCAAACTCATTTATGTGTTGGAGATGAACAACTATCCAAATTACACATCCTAGAATTGATATGCTTGTAGAACTCGATCTTGATGATCGGAATTTCGATTTGCAATCAGTGCAGTCTTTATTTTATGCACTTAACTCCACATTGCACGCCTAAGAAAATGCTATTAGAATTTTCTGATGTATGAAGAGAGCGGTACTTTCACATGGTATGAATTTCCCCCGCGGCTGTGGGACGCTGTCCTTATTGAGGGCAATAGCTTATGTACTTCCCGCTCAGCTGAGCACTGTCCAGCTCATCCCTCGGTGCCTCAAAAGCGTATTCTGGTGAACCTCGTGGATGTGCCCCCACAAACGTTGCTGTCACACGTCTGCGATGGAGCAGCCTTGGCGCCATGCCTAAAGCTCGAGATATGATTGAGATCACAGCGCGGGTTGAACAGGACGATGGTTTGATGGACATGGCCAGGGTCACGACTAGAATCAATAGAATCTGGACTTGATTTATTTGGAGAAGAGAGGGAAGGCGATAGAGGTGAAGAAGGGGTTGATGGGGAAGAAGGTTGAGATTTGATTCTTTTGGAATAGGATTTTGGGATTATGTGAGACGAATTTGGTGCTCAATGGACATCGATAGTTATGGTGATTCAACTTCTTTTGTGCTTCTCCAGCAAGAAATACATTTGTCTTGCGATTCACGCGAACTTGCCTTAGGAAGGTTGGTCTAGAATATCTACCTTAAATTTATCATTCGAGGAATTTCCTAATCGAAGGAACTTGGTTTGTAAATTAACTAGCCTCTCAATTTAAAGGTTTTCCCTCGAGTCTAGCATTAATAAGGAAAACATGCAATGATCTTCACCTTATATGTGAATATTTTGTTGGGGTTGCATTGCACCTTGCAAAGATTCTTGATTTCTTGTCCTCGTAATTGTAAGGACATTAGAATTGGTAACACAAACTTTGAGAAGGGATACAGCCAAGAGTGCCACTATTTGTCTATTTCTAATCCCCTGGACATGATACCAGTCTCATCCTACCAGTTAAGAGGATAAGGACACAGAGGGAAGAATGATGAAGAGGGACTGATCAGTTATCTAAACAAGTGATTCCTTGTATTTTATTGAAGGCAGAACCAGAAAATTGCAGGAGGATGAAGGAGATTATGCAGATACATTGGGGAGGCTTCAAGTCAAGTCCATGAGAACCTTGACATAGACAAAACAACTGTAAAGGCAGTAGTCTTGGGTTACAAGAATGAAAATAACAGGATTTAAGCATTCGGACGACGACTCTCCATTCATCTGGTCATACCGCAGCGATAGATTATTTGGTTGCAGTCGGTGCCACGCAATTTAATGTTTGAAAGGACAAGAAAACGAAACTTTCCGAGGCAAATAGCATCATCCCAGCAAATACTATAGAGTATTTGAGTTACCGATTGGATTTAAGCTTTCATCCGACAACAACGACAGTCTGCAGACCAGGTCAAATCCCAGACGAATATAAAACAAAACAAGCTTCGATATTCGATATCCCTAACATGGATGCTTCAGTCGACATCCATCATCGTCAATGACTAATAATCTGATCATAGACCGTGTTCAAAATCTTTCACCAGTCCTAACAATTTAGCAGTTCCTTTACCTCTAATTCGCTAATAACAGACGCGATCAAACTTCCGGCTTTGGCTCTGCATGCAGTTGGAAGAACGAGGGCACCTCAGAACCAATTCCACTGTGCAACCAACCGGACTAGTTTAAACACAAATCAAAATTCTAAAAAACCACAAGTAAACAAGAAGATCCAACGAAAACTTACGTAAGCCCATGCTCCAAGAGAAGGGACCAGATTTGCAAACGTACTGCCAAGTCATTGCCACTTATCCGCACCTCACGGAGGCTTCCGCGGTCGCCAAGTCTCTCCACAATCCAAAGGAAAGACTCCGCATCCTCCAGCTCGAGCAAAGTTATATGTTCTTGACTCCGGAGCTCCGCCATCAGCTCATTCAGCTTGTCCCGTGCGGTGTTGCAACTTTGATCCACAGCAAAAACTATGTGTTTTCTGAAGGAGAGAAAAATCAGAGATGAAATTGAAAACATGATTTTCAAGTCAATCGAGCGCAGTACTCACCTCTTCTCCCAGGGCATCACCATGAAGTCACACTTCATACGCGCCTTTATAGCTTCATAGTGCTCTGTGACGGCGATGTTGAGCCGCTGCGCGAGAGGAAGTGCAGGATCGACTGGAGGAAGTGCCATGGCGTCCGGCGGGAGAGGAAGTGCCATGGCAGAATGATCAAGGGGTTAGTGATTTTTTTTTTCTTGGGGTCGGAGAGGGTTAGGGTTCTTTTTATATATTTTTGTTTATCAAATAGGGGTTAGGACTCCAAAGATGAGAGAAAAACGATGGAAAAATAATGACGATCCCTAAGATGCTCGGATTGCTGTACCCCTTTTGAGTTTGTTGAATTTTATCTTTATCTTAGTTATAAACAAAATCATCAATCGTTACTCGCGGAGGCTAATTCGAAACTTCACGGATCCAAAAATAGTATTTTGACTATTTAATCTTTGTTGATCAACAAAAAAGGGGGAGAATTACAAAAAAAATCCTAAACCTATTGCAATTGTGCCAATTTAGTCATAAACTTTTTTTTGGCTAATTTAGTCATAAATCTTTTACAATTGTGTTAATTCAGTCCATCCGGCCAAAATTAGCGGTCGGCGCTTTAGCGTGGACACCGGCTGTTTGGCGAATGCTTGATGTGGCAATTTTTAATTTTTAATTTTTAATTTTTAATTTTTATCTTTTCAATTATTTTTTTCTTTTTCCCCCTTTTCTTCTTCCTTTGGCCAGCCAAAATTCGAATAAATAAATAAATAAATGTTAAAAATTGCCACGTTAGCGTTCACTGGACGGCCGGTGTCCACGTCAGCATCCGGCCGACCAATTTTGGCTGGATGGACTGAATTGGCATAATTGTAAAAGGTTTAGGACTAAATTGGCACAATTGCAATAGGTTTAAGACTTTTTTGATAATTCTCCCATAGAAAAGGAGTTGATAGAATTTGAGCATTTAATTTAGAAGGTGCACTCTCGATTAGAACAAAACGAGCAGACTAACCCCGGCCAAGCAGATGGATTTTTCGTAACAAATGGAGGGGATCTCTACGTAACAAGTAGTAATATTGGCGAATCTATTGGAACTGGAAATATTCTTAATCCGTTACATCATTTATATACCATGTGAATTTCACAAATCTCAATTGCACCATGGGAAACAGGCATTTTCCGATTAGACAAGGACAATTTTATTTTTGTACTTCATGTGTATTCTATGGTTTTAGAACATCATAATTTTTATCAAACCAAAGTGCATATTACAACAAAGGCACTAGTTTAGGTTGACATGAGCAAAACATGTCTTGCCGCCATGCTCGGATATTGTCGTTACACATATTTTATGTCATGTCATTCCAACGAGTTTACCTCTGTATTCATTTACTTCTATATATATACATATACATATATATCTCCAAATTTGACTGTTCTTGTCAAATCTAATGGCTAGGCTTCACAAATAGAGATTTTATCTCTTAACTTTTACTAAGTACGGAGTGTGATTCTTAACTCCCCCTCATCAAACATAGGCTATAATCCTACCGTGGCCAAGGAGAAACAAACAGAAGCTGCGTTGGAAAATTTACGGACGAAAGCTTGAGATGCGCCAGCTGCAGAATCCATTAAGCATGAAAATATATGCAAACGAGAGAGAAATACTGACCTTGTAGATTTTCAGAAGAGCGGGGGGGGGGGGGGGGGGGAGGAGGGGTAATAATCCAGCCTCTTTAGCTAAAAGAAACCATTTCCCTTCTGATCACACTTTCAAGAATTAAACGAATTGATATAAGTCGTCATGCACTTCAGGAGGCTATTTGATCAGCTAGACAGCTACTCAAACACTAGCAAACGAAAACAAAAGTGAACAAGAAAGTGCGCTATGTACATCATTCGGATGCATACAAATCTACCGTATCGTATATTTCTACTCATCGACTCTGCTGCTGCTGTTTCTTTGCACTCATTTTGAGAGAGGATCTTCCTCGTCAGCAATGTTTTCAAGTGCCATAGTAATGTGTTTCTGGAATGATGCAGCTTGCTCTCTCTCCTCTAGTTGCCCCAGTTTGTCAAATGTGATTCGCCAGTGCATAGGACAACAAAATGAATATACACCGCACAGTTCATGATACATACAACTCTTTTGTTCTGTTGCAATACCTAGAACAAAAGTATAAAGCTATTAAGATATTTGGATGGGGGAAACATTGTTGCTACGTGACATGCTAACATAAAAATCAGGCGATTGCTTCACTTGAAACAATCAAAGATGATCTTTTGAGGAGCCTACTTTCTCTGTGGTTCGATAAGCATGCCATGGAGCAGCATTGTGCAGATAGGAACTGATGCAGAGCTTTGAACTTCATATCTTTGTTCAGTGGGCATCCAAAACCATAAGTATAATCATGGCACATTAAAGTAGAGTTCAAAAGGTACCAGCTCAGCTGAATAATTTCTTATCCTTTTGATCCGCGGTGGTTGAGTTCTCGATTCACATTTTCCAACAATAATGCAAGTGCCCCATAGAACAGTCGGAAGCATTACTGTCGATTCAGTGAGTGAGCCCATCCCGACAGAGACCTGGCTTTGAGCATCATCTGTGCTCCCAGAGGCGCCAGATGCTACAAATAAACGGATGTTGCACCAGCATAAGCGCATCAATATTCAAATCAACATGCTGAAAGGAATGACTTCAGGACTAGCTGATGAAGCCAATGAAGCTGGACGACCACAGACGTCAAGAGCAATCAATTAAACTAAGCCAATATTCCAGAGTTTATACTAGTCATCGGTGGGATTATGCTGCCTCCTATATATAGAAATAATAAGTTCATGTGGGAAAAAAAAATGTCTTTACAGTCTGCACATGAAGCAGAAATTCGCGACATAAGGCTAGGAATTTATAAGGAACAACTATCTTCGTTGCTGTCTCCTTTCCACAAGCCACCAGTACAACACCTTCCTGAATTGCATCAAGACTTTCCATTTCATGGCAGAAACAGTAATTCTCACAAAAACGATTTCATGGAAAAAAAAATGCTACTTTTGGTCAAATTACAAGGATCGGTGCAATTGCATTCCTGAAAATCACATTGACGTCCTTTGCTGGACGAGAAAAAATAAGGAAAAAAGGAAAATATTGTAACTGTAGAAAGTGCAGAGAAATCTACAAGACATCTTTAAGTATGTTTCCCAACTTTGCCAAACTTAGAACGACAAGGTTCCAAAAATACAATCGGATTCACTTAAACAATTTCTGAAATATGGAAGTGGAAGATTCATGCCAGAGAGAGTGATGAGATGATTTTAGTTAACATACATGCCCAGATTAAATCTCCTATAATCTTAGTCAGTCTTATATATTATGCCGAAAGGATGATGCTGCGGTGCAAGGTTGTAACAGCCGAATCATCATAATCCATCTCAAACCATCATTCAATCAGATGACCCTGCACTTCGAATTTAATGATCAACCCCGAACCAAATGATTGATGTTGTAATCGAAGTCCTAATTACTACGAAAATTACTTGGTTTGTGCAACATACTTCAAACTCATTTACGTGTTAGAGATGAACAACAATCCAAATTACATATCCTAGATTCAAAACACTTGTAGAACTCATCGGAATTTCGATTTACAACTTCTGTCATCTTTGTTTAATGCATTTAACTACAACGCATAAGAAAATGCTGTCGGAAATATTTGATACACAAAGGGAGCGGTGCTTTCACATGGTACGAATTCCCCTTGTGACGGTTCATTTAGAATATCTACCTAAAATTTATCAATTGAGGAATTTTCTGATTGAAAGAACTTGATTCGTAAATTAACTAGCCTCCCAGTTTGAAGGTTTAGCTCGATTCTAGCATTAATAAGGAAAACATGTAATGACTTTCGCCTTTATATGTAAATATTTTGTTATGGTTGCATTGCACCATCCAAAGATCCTTGATTTTATGTCATCATAATTACAAGGACATTAGAATTAGTAACACAAACTCCAGAAAGGAGAAAAAAAAATGGGAGTTAATATCACGAAAAATCTCAAACTAGTGAGCATGTGACAAATTTATGTCAAGTAATTTTTTGATCACCAAAATCCCTAAACCGATACACTATTGATAAATTTAACCTCTATTAATTTCTGTTAAGTTGTCAATTAGAGCACTGGATTCATGTGGATTGTACAGCAAAAGAAGCTTGAGCACGAGTTCTGGACAATAAGCGAGCTGGTGAGCTAAGACACCACGGTCCAAGGGCTACATTAAGAAGGGGATGATCAAGAAGCTCAAGGAGTGAAGACCAAGGAGCTCATGCTATGGCCGCCAGTGTCGGACATCGCCGTCAACCTTCCAACGCTAAAGATCAATTTCAAGAGCCTCGCCGGATCATCAAGGGCTTCTCTATTGAGGCTTTTGTTGCTGGCCAACAAATATATTTTTTGGCCAACAGCAAATCTCCATTCATTTGGTTATACATAGATTATTTGGTTGTCGTTGTTGCCGCACAATTTAAGGTTTGACAGGACAAGAAGACGAAACTACCTTTGAGGCAAACAGCATCATTCGGCAGATACCAGTAGTAGTTCGATAGAGTATTTGAGTTACCAATCGAATTTAAGCCACACTAAGTTGATGAGACAACACCAATGGGAACATATAAATCGTGTCGGATGGGCAACCTAATTTAATCTGATCGGCTGGAATCCTATGGGAGCAAGCAAACTAGGAAGAGCCTCCAAAGGCGAATCCATGCATCGCAATTCCGAAAAGAAGAGTTCACATCGAGGTCATGTCCTTTCTTTAAATGCGAGAAGAATCGACACCATATGCATTTGCAGTCATGATTGCTTCAAATTTTTTTTTTTGGTCAAAAAAACATTCCATGTATATCCATGAATATAAAATAGATAAACACAATCCAACTATAGATCAAGACAAATTCAAAACAAAACAAGCTGATATTCGATATCCCTATTATGGATGATTTAGTAGACATCTTAACATCATCATCAAAGACCAGTAATTTTAACTTTCGCCAATCACAACAATCTAGCAGTTCCTTTACCTCTAATTCCCTAATAACAGAAGCAATCGAACTTCCGCAGCATCCTAAGGCTATTGGGCGAACGCCGGCGCCGCAGCAGCAATTCCGCTGTGTGACCAATCGAACTAGTTTAGACAAATCAAAATTCTAAAAACCACAACTAAAAACGAGAATCCAACGAAAACTTACGTAAACCCATTCTGCCTGAGAAGCGAGTAGATTTCCGCTCGTACTGCCGAGTCATGGCTATCTATCTGCACCTTGCGGAGGGCTCCGCGCTCGCCAAGTCTCTCCAGAATCCAAAGGAAAGCCTTCGCTTGCTCCAGCGTGTACAAACTTAAATGCTCTTGCCTCCAAAGCTCAACCGCCAGTTCTCTCAGCTCGTCACACGCGGCATCGCATCTTTTATACGCATCAGAAATCGAGTTTTTTCTGAAGGAGAGAAGGATCAGAGAAGAAATTGAAAATTTTGATTTTCGAGTTAATCGAACCCAATACTCACTTGTTGCCCCAGGTCGTCACCACCGTGAGCTCACACTTAACTCGCGACTTTACAGCTTCATCGAGCTCTGCGATGGCGATCTGGAGCCGGCGCATGAGAGGAAGCGCACGATCGACCGGAGGAAGTGCCATGACGACCGGCAGGGGAGTAAGTGCCATGGCAGAGTGATTGAGGGGTTAGGGTTTCTCTTTTTTGGTGGGAGAGGTGTTAGGGTTTCAAAGATGAGAGAAAAACTATGGAAAAGATAATCACAATCCCTAATGCCCATTATTTATTTGGTTTTTTCTTTGGGTCGTTCAAATTTGAGGAGAAGCAGAAATATTTTTGGTAATATTGAAAAGGATATCTATCGGTATCAAGTATTTATATTAGTGAATCTATTGGAATTGTAAAATATTTAATCCGTGATATCCTTTAGATATTATGTGAATTTCACTAAATTCAACGCTGTAATTGCAGCCGTTGTGGGGAAGCCCATCCAAGCAAGAATTTGCTGATCAGACGAGGACAATTTTATTTTTGCACTTCATGTGCATTCCATGGTTCTAGAACATCATAATTTTTATTGAACCAAACTAAAATGCATGATACAACAAAAGAGCATTAGTTCATGTTGACATGAGCTACAACATGTCTTGCTGTGTCACGTCAAATGTTGTCTTTGCACATGTTTTATGTCATGTCATGTTAACAAATTTACATCTGTGTTCATTTAGTTCAATGTCGCCTTAAGATGACAGCGGGAATATATCTCTCTCAATTTGACTGTTCTTGTCCACTCTAATGGCTAATCTACGCAAATTGAGATTTTATCACTTAACTTTGACTAAATACGAGTGTGATTCTTAACTCCCGCACATCAAACATAGGCTGTAATCCTACTGTGGCCAAGGAGAAACAGACAGAAGCTGCGTTAGAAAAATTACAGTACGAAAGCTTTAGATGCGCGAACTGCAGAATCCATTAAGCATGAAAATATATGCGAACGAGAGAGAAGTACTGACTTGTAGATTTTCAGAACGGGGGAGGGACGATAATCCAGCCTCTCTTTAGCTAAAAGGAACCATTTCCCTCCTGATCACACTTTCACGAATTAAAGGAGTTGATATAAGTCGCTATGCACTTCAGGAGGCTATTTGATCAGCCGGATAGCTACTCAAACACTAGCAAACGAAAACAAAAGTGAACAAGAAATTGTGTTATGTACATCATCCGGATACATACAACTCTACTGTATCGTATATTTCTACTCATCGACTCTGCAGCTGCTGTTTCTTTGCACTCATTTCAAGAGAGAATCTTCCTCGTCAGCGATGTTTTCCAGTGCTGTAATGTGTTTCTGGAAGGACGATGCAGCTTGCTCTTTCTCTTCTAGTTGCCCCAGCTTGTCAAATGTGATCGCCATCAGGTAGAATGCATCAGCTGCCAATTCATGAGACTGCATGCAGTGGTACGAAAATCCAATCGATTGAGCAAACTTTGCCGATGCCCGTAAGGGCATGCAGTGCCCATTCTATAGCGAGACCAGTGCATAGGACAACACGATAAATATAGACCGCGCATGAAGATGAGACAGGAGAAGACTGCAAGCATTCGTGAGCTCCGACGAGAGAGGTGGAAGTGCTTGCTTTTCTTCTGTTTATTATGTTGGGCAAAAGGAAAACTACAGATGACACCCCACTCAACAGGTCACAAGCGAGGAGTTGACTCGAGATATTGAATATTTGTGATGAGATGCACATAATAGTAGCTAAGCATTATACATAGATAAGTGACTCAAGTTTAGATTAGCTTATAGGACGCTATTTTTTTTCAAGGGTCCATTTGGTTTAGCTTTTCCAATGAATTTCGATCTCAAAAGCCACCTGGAGAAATGCAAAGGTGTTTGGCAAGTCTTCCCAATGTACTTTTGTCTAAATGCTAATATTGAAAAGACTGAAAATTCAATGCTGGTCAGGACATTTGAAGAATACTGATATTAGGGTTAAGTAATTTTTTTTCTTTTAAAACTACTCTCACCAATTCTTTAGTTTTCTGATTTTGCCCCTTCTTGTTGTTGTGCATCTTCTTTGCACGAGGGTAGCCGACAAGGGCCAATGGGACTAGATTTGGCGGACGAGAGGTCGACAAGGTCGTGCAACCCAAGCGACCGTGCCAAATGAACCCACATGCTGAGAAATTAATTTTGTTATTGAATATTCTACTATACTTACTTTGAGATTAGGAGTCAATACAAGAAATCTAGCACCTCCGACATTACATTTCGAATTACTTCCATAACATCCTTTGCATCTCCTAGATGTTTCAGTCGCAAGAAAGTTCATGATGGCAGCACTTTTACGTTGCCGATGTGGTTCAACTAATGGAAACATAGTAGAATTTAGCGAAAAGGACAGTAACATTTATCAAGCATTACAGGATTAATTTGATTCAACTCACTCTACCTCACCAATCAAGAAAGAGAAATGGACAAGATCGAAGATTTAAAAATTCGTATGGGCCGGGAATGGCAGGAAAGGTCCGGCCCAATAAACCAAGTGTGGGCTTTGGAACTATGAGAAGCCCAACATCGCCATACTCAGGAAATTAAACAGCTTTTATACGCAGGAAGGCGTGAGAGACACAACAAATCAAGAAATGATTTGAGTAACTTAAAGCTTTGTGCTATAGCATATTAAATGCTAGAAGTTTACATGATTTTTTTTTTTTAAACTACAAGATTTCGCCTGTCTTTTCCGCAAATTGACATTATATCATGGCTAATTATTTCGGTTAAGAAATATTATGATACATTTTTTGGTCCATCTGATGTTGAGTCAGATCATAAAAGGTATAAACCAAACATCTACCAAATCAATGCGGCATAGATGTGTGAAAATCGTTCCAATATATGTAACTTCGGTTTCTAAGTCTCACACCTATGTATGCATGAATAAATTAATGATCGGTAGAGAATGATTCCCATAAACTCAGATAATTACAATTAATTTTTAAATTATTTAATGTGGTTCATGAACTTTTGGTATATGCTCAATTTAGTTCCTGAACTATATAAAAATGTTTAGCTTTATTCTTTCATTAATTTAAGTACAGAGACAGTATTGAACAATTTCATGCGATGATGGCTTGATGTGCAAAAGTAACTAAGTTTTTGTTACCAGGTCGAGAGCAATTCCATGGAATCACTCGATCGGAGAGATAGGTCTGAGGCTTTTGTTTTATAAAAGGTCAAGTTAACAGAGTCCATGAAGTCTTTATTATGGAAATCCATCAATCCTGAATTTATTCGAAGACAAAAAAATGGGGATAACTAGGTGATCGTTTTTTCGTCGTCATCGGTCGCGCAGAGCTTTTGACGTCAACTGCCGCCGCCGGACCCATATTTCTTCCCCAATAGGAGGAGCTGCAGCTTGTCGTAGCCAGCGAGGACACCCGCCCCGGCGACAGCACGGAGGATGTTTGCACCAAAGCCTTTGAAGAGCGATTTCGCGCCTTCCCTCTTGATGATCTGTTGGAAGGCATCCATGGTGTTCCTGTACTTGACGACCTCTCCCGACGTCATCATCATCCTCCTCCGCACCGTATCGAATGGATATGATGCCAGCCCACCACTGATTGTGACTGCCCAGCCGAGCAAGAAACTCGCTACGAAACTATCCTGCAATTATACAAGCAGAGCACAAGTTCAAGGCATAGCATAGCCATATTGAAATTATAAGAGAAGTTGCGCACACTGACATTCTGAAAGAGATGAAAAGCTTGCATACCTGCATTTTACCGACCAAAACCACCGGCTTGAGAGAATCATACAAACCGAAGTAAAGCCCGCGGTAGACTATGATCCCGACGCATGAAACGGTGAAACCACGATAGAGACCAGCGATGCCATCAGACTTGAGTGTCTTCCTCCAGACATCAATCAAGCCATTGAACTGCCTCTCACCGCCCGTCTTGGCGACCTTAGCATCATTAGCCAGACGGGTCCGAGCAAAATCCAGGGAATACACGAAGAGAAGAGACGTGGCGCCAGCGGCTCCACCAGATGCCAAGTTGCCGGCGAACCACTTCCAGTAGCCATCCCTTTCTTTCTTGAAGTTGAACATCCTCTTGAAGTGATCTTTGAATGCAAAGTTCAGGGCCTGGTTTGAGGAAGAAATTAATTATAGCTCAATCGCATCCAAAAGAAAGGACGAATGAACCGTGAAAGAATGTCGGCAGAAACTGACCTGGGTCGGGAAGTATCTGAGGACGTTGACAGCGTTGCCTCTCCACAAAGCAAGCGCGCCTTCGTCCTTGATAACCCTCGCAAAACAGTCGGTGATCCCTTTGTATGGTTCAGATAGCCTACCGGACTTGAGCAATTCGTCTTGATTCTGGATCAACATCTTGACGCGTTCGATTGGAGCAGCCGCCGACTTGGAAACAGTTGAAGAAATCGCACCCATGAGGAAATCCTCTAAGAACGTGGACACTTTTTTTTCAGCCGGAGCTTGAACCCAAATGGGAGAGTGAGAGGACAGCAGTGCCAGATCACTGCCCCCCTGGAATGCTGGAGATAGAGGACTCTGCGACGCTCCATAGTTACTATTGCTCGCGAAATTGTGTGGTCCGTAGTTTCTCGCGCAGGTGGTGCGTGAAAGCCGAGATATCAGGTGAGACTGCCCGTGAATTTTCTGAATCACCGACGGATGCTGCAATCCGTCGGTCATGTTTGTGACAGAGGATGGTGACCTGCAATTGGAGCTCCTGAGTCTGCAAATTTTCAAGTAGGACCGCACAAGAAGCAGAATATCTTCCGTTCAATCAAGGCAAGAAGCTCCTTCAATGCACAGAAGCATTCCCATCATCCATTACTTTCGCTTACTCATCTAACTGTAATGGCTAGGGAAACATACTAGAGAACATCGTGTCGAACATAGGTAACCACAGACAATGGCTTTAGCAAGAAGATCCTAGAATCTGACATAAACGGAACGAGCGTATCATCTTAAAAATCTCCATCGATTGCGGAAATTAATCGCCAGACTTCATCCCCTAGAACCTTTCAGCAGACCGAAATCTCCACTTACAGGTGATATCATCAAGCAAAGAGAGATATGCGCACGCGACACGGGTGACCATATGAAGAGATGAATACTAGACCGGAAATATTCAACCTGTCGCTCATTCCAAGTCAGTTTGTCCTATCCTACAGCAAATATTCACGCACGGGAGCCGTTCTTCACTTCCATGGAAAAGCCGTCACTCTCACCATATGAGGAGATGAACACTAGACCGGCAAATTCAAAGCCGTGAATGACATGTAAAGGCCAACAAGAGCAGCTAGGAAGCACCTCTCGAGAGTCTTTGTGTCTTGTTGACATTCCAACACTTTTCGACATTTTTTTATACTGGATTAACACGTGTCGAAAAATCTAATACTTGATCAGCTTTGCACATGAGTCAGGAATTTTAACACATGAGTTTGAAATTCCGACATGCACGGGTTAATTTTAAAAATTTTCAATAAATGAATAGTTAAAATGTAAATATGTAAAAATAATAATAATAAATAAAAATAAAAATAATAAATTGGGAAAAATAAAAAAATCCAATATTTTCTTTTCTTTAAACTCTCAATTTTCATGACACACAATTCATCTCTTCCAACACACTCTAATACGCGAATTCAGAATGTGAATTACTTGTTTTTTTCCTACAAATTTTATGAATTATTGGAGTATAGTTGAATTTGTCAAATTGAAACAATGAATTATATTAATAAATGTTGGATTAATATTTTTAATATAAATTCATTCTAAACTCTTTTTATTTATTTATAAATTTAAATTAAATTAAATTAAATTAATTAAAATAATCATAAAAATAACAGAAGCTCGATGGAGCTTGAATGTTCTTTTCAGAACTCAGGGAAAATACGAGTGGCTGTCAAATCTGGTAGCTTTGGCATCGCCTTACGTACGGCACGTAAATTTGACGGTTGTGGACGATTTTGACTTATGGTCCTTTTGTTTAAGTTTTAACAACTCTGCCACTATTGACAATTCGTCAGGTCAAGTAATATGATATTATGCGGTCTATTTACTCGCTTATCTACCTTCTCTTTCTCCTCGGGTAAATTTTTCTAGACACGCACAAAATTGGAGATCAACTGTTCAAATTTCACTAGTGAGCCACATGTATATGTACGGCTAGATCTCTATAATCATTCTAGGATTCTAATAAGATTAAGCATGTGTTATGACACATCACGGCTAATGTGGTTAGTAAAATATTTTTACTTTTTAAGCATGCAGATGCCTATATGATCAAAGAACACTCAAAGGAACACACATAAAAGGGTAAACTAGGCAATTTCATTTCATTTCTTATTTTTGTATTTTAGGTGATGGGATCGGAGTATACTGGAGGACAAACAAAATGTATCACTAATCCACACCACACCCAAAAGCTTCAATAGCTACATCATCTTGGCCTGGATACTACATATGTACTATGTCATCTGTCTCTTGCTCACAGCACATCCAAAATCTTAATATGGTCTACTGATCTGAGAAATAATGATTAATGACGAGTGAGCATAAAGTTCAGCAAGCAAACTACTAATGAGTCTATATCTCATAAGTCAATAACAACATATACGAGGAAAACAAAAGATTGTAATATCAACTAGCTTGAAAACCTTTCTCAAAATCAGGATAGCAAATCGGAAAACTTTCTAATAATCCAATAAAACTTGAATAAAATCTAAAATTGCAATTAATCATCTTTACAATGTCTTCTAGGGAACCCAATTAACCCTGGCATCTCGCACCCATCCAGCATTGCAAGGAGATCTAGGGAACCGTGCTACACCTCCCAGACATCCGAAAGAACCTAGTTATCTCTCCAGACATCCCTAATGCCACCCAGGGCATCATCATCCCAAGCACCGACAGCATTCCAAAGTCACACTCATTCCATGATATAGCAATTCAAATATTTCAATATAAACAGGCCATCCACTGAGTAAAATGCAGCAGCAATTGTATCCACCACCAACTATCATTTTATAAACCAGAGAAAAGATACAAACATTTAGTTGCCTGTATCAATTCAAAAGATAGATTGCAAAACAAAAGTTTATCCTGAACTGAGAGAAAAAAGGCAGCTCGCCCGTCTGTAGAGCTCGCCCGTCTGTAGAAATCAAGGGCATTAAGTAAATCTGTTCCAAAAATCACGAAACTTTAACATGATGTGGACAAGATTCCAAGGAACGTTTTTTGTAAAGAAGCTGAAGTCCGGTTTAGCTTGTACGGGTCCCAATAATTTTATGTATGTCGGACCAAAACAGGAGACAAAGTCAAGTTACAACAGGTCAAGAAAATGGCATTTTGGTCGCCTAATTAAACTCCAACAATTATGGAAAAAATCCATGTTATAGTTTAAGATGCGGTCTAAAAATTTTTATGTAGGACACTAGCCCAAATTGTTTATCAAAAATCCTTTAGAAAATGGAAACCGAGCAAAGTTCGGAAATGGCTTAAAAAAATAATTTCTAACCCGCATAGTTTTTGAAATATGTTTTGCATATACAAAGTCCGAAAAATCTGAAATTAAAGTATATCGTAGAATAAGTCAAAATGCACAACTTTCGTGAGAAATTCCCATCAAATTTATACCACAAAGATCTCTGCAAAATTAGCAAAATTCAGTCCACAATAAATAAATCCAAAAATCGGCGTAACCTCAGATTTGTCCACGGCTCATGTCGATTAAGCTCAAACCAAAGAACCCTTCAATACCCAGCAATCCAAGAGCATATTAATATGCTTAATGTACTAAATTATTAATGATACTTGCAACACAAATATCCCGAAACCGTCTATACGCATAATTAAGCACGAAATTTATCAAGGCGACCAAAACTCAAGGAAATTGACCTCGACGTACAAAAATTAGCCTACGTAGTATAAATGGTAGCAATTCACTTGCCTCGAGTCCTACGCAAGTGTCGATGCAGCTCCAAGGGTCTCGGAAGTCCCGGTTGCGGCTGTTCTCGGATGGTCAGCGTTGGGCTGGGACGACAACGCGGGACCACGAGGGGCTGAGCTGATCAGCTGGCTGGATGAGCGTGTCGCCGGCGTGTTCCCACGGTTGTGGCGTGCGTAAAACAAAGAGAAGAAGAGAGGGAAACGATTGGAACTGAGAGGTGGTTACGAATGAAGAGGCAGAAAGCAGCGGTGGTGTTATATAGGTCGTTCCACAAACACCAAGGGCCTCCTTTTTCTTTTTTCTTTTTGACGAGCCAACAACTTTGAAAATGATCTTAACCTTGATCTTCACATCATCCTTTCAAACTTTTCAAACTTTTTAATACGACTCGGCCACCCCTGAAGTAAAGTCAGACTTTGCTAAAGAAACCCTTCAAATCGTCTCTCTTCCTCCTAATAACCGATGGGGACTTCCAGATACTCATAAACCCGGTCAAACGAGTGGCTACGAAGTCTTCAAAAAATATCTCGAACCCACCTAGGTAGCGTGCTCCCTCAGTTGCGGACGCACCTAAGCCTAGAACAACTAAAAATGCTTAGTTGACCGTCCTTCCTCAGGTGACGGAGCGATGGTCAACTAATGGCTGCTCATTTTGTGATGAAAAGTCAACCGATTTCATCTCATCTACTTTTTCTTTTTCTTTTTTCTTTTTCTTTTTTTGTTATTTTTATATTTTTTAATTGCAAGCTTAAATTGATAGATAGAATCCTAAGAGGGCCCACACAATCAATTTTTATGAATATCATGAAAAAATAAATTGGATACTAAAATATAAATAATTACAAATAAAAAATAATATCATGCTCACTGCTTGCCAGAAGCTTGAGCTCGTCGACCTCGAGCCTCGCTAGATCAGCGAGCACGAGCCTCACCACAAGCTTAAGCTCGCTAATCTCGAGCCTTGCCAAATCAGCGAGCTTCAACCTCGCCACTCGCCAGATCAACGAGCGTGAGTCTCACCACGAGCTCGAGCTCACAAGTCTCAAGCCTTGCCAACTCGGCGAGCTTCGAGCTTGACGCTCACGATCAGTGGCAAGTGGTGAGCTTGAGCTCGCCAAAGGCGGGTGACCCTCATGCTCATGGACCAGCTCGAGGCTCACCTATGTCTGGTCACTGGCCGTTGTCGTAGCCGGTCACCGTCACCATAGCTAGCGATTGGCCAATAAAGAACTGAAAAACAAAAAAAAAAAAAAAGGAAAATAATTTAATAATCTATTTTAAAAATTGATTTAAAATATATTTTAAAAAAAAAAAAATAATGAAAATCAATTTTAAAAAATTAAGTTAAATGGAAAAACATGTATGGAGGAAAAGATTTTTTTACCGAGCAACGGAAAATATTTTCCACTTTATTTTTAGGTTTCACTCAAACGCCGGTAAATAATTATATTTTCCTGAAAAATGGCTTTTTAGAAAATATTTTCCAAATCGTCACATTTTCCGTGAAACGAATTGAGGCTAAGTAGGTGATAATCTTTTTTACTTTTAACTATTTATACTTTAGTATCTCATTTATTTTTTTCATCATATTCATGAAAATTGATTGTGTGGATCCTCTTAAGATTTTAGTTTTCAATTTAAGCTTGCAATAAAAAAAAATGGGTGAGATGAAATTGGTTGAAAAAGTCAACCGGTTTCATTACAAAATGAGCGGTCTTAACCGTCACTTCGTCACTTCAACTAAGCCAGACTCTAGAACAACAATCTTGAACCCACCTAGGTAGCATGACATGGTGTGATCGGGCAATGACGATGGTGCAGACATGGCGTCGAGGTGGTGCCGATTGAGATGTCGCGATGGTGACAGGGATGGACTGCGATGGCACGAAGGCAGGACACGTTGGCAGTGGCGCGAATGGCGTAATCCAGGGACAAGTTTGATGGCGCGGCGATGACTAATAATCACTTGAGGCTCACGATCCATCAAGCGAAAACCTGGATGTCCCATGCATATCCAGTCCCGAGTCAAGAAATGGGAAAAGCGTCTCGTTTCTACCGATCATATATGCCAATCATGGTCAGACAAGAAAAGTGCACCATTCATCGTCATCGATGCGACGAATGATCGTATCAGAGAGACAGTACATCGATTAGTGATGTCGAGTGAATGAAAACACCGTACCCCAAGACTGAGAAGAGCACACGACAGCTGAGCACGAGGGCTGAATTAGTTGATATGGTGTGAGCGCTCGCTTAGTAACATGAAAAAAGCATACATGAAATACGAGGGTCGGTTCTATAATCAACTTTACAAGTTCCTTCGATGGGCTTCGCTGAGGAGCCTAAACATCATGCGTCAGCGATTGTCTCTGGGCTTTCCCATTACATTGACAAAGTCGACAGATTCAAGCGCATGGAAGTTTCGTGTCAAACACCGAATCTTGGTCAGAGGACACAGAGCAACCGAAGAAAAACATTTGCATTCGACTTCGATTGTCATGTTGACCTCGAGAATGATGGTCCCATCAGGAACGGCGATGTCCGAACTTACCAGCGTCTTAGATTCCGGCCTTCGAGAGAATATTCTTCGTACGGTGGCTAGGCCAGAACCGAAGTTGCGTGTCCAATTAGAATTAAGAATAGGAATTATCCTCGGTGACTCCGTTACTTTTTTGACTCGATCAAATGACAATTGGCTTACGCTTTTGTGAATTTCAAGAAGGGAAAATGCTGCTAGACATTGCCCAAGGGCACTTCACTTAGTAAGATTTATCGATTGGGCTTAAATAATATAAATATTCCTACTTGAACGACATCTCTCTTGAAATATGTTTTTCTTCTTCAATTTCGAAATGTTTTCCGTGCGCGCCTCGTCTTTTTGGGTTTTGGTGGTTTTAACAGATGATTACAGAGCAACGCACCTGTTAACAGAAGCCAAAAAAAATTTAAATTAAATTGCATAACTATTTGATAAAAAAGAGAGTGCTGTTTCTTTGGACTCATTTCGAGAGAGGATCTTCCTCGTCAGGGTCGAGAAATATTTTCTCCGTCAGCGATATTTCCGAGTGCCGAATTGTGTTTCTGGAAGGACGATGCATCTTGCTCTCTCTTCCAATTGCCCCAGCTTGTCAAATGTAATCGCCATCAGGTAGATGCATCAGCTGCCAATTCATGAGACTGCATGCAGTGGTACGAAAAACCAATCGATTGAGCAAACTTGGCCGATGCCCGCAAGGGCATGCAGTCCCCATTCTATAGCGAGGCCAGTGCATAGGACGACACGATGAATATCCACCGGGCATGCAGACGAGACGGGAGAAGACTGGCAAGCATTCGTGGGCTCCGACGAGATTTGATGGCAGGCAGTTTCAAAGTCATGGAAGTACTCGCTTTCTCCCGGCCCTTTTTTTTTCGAGTCGCGCGAAGGAAAACTGAGCATTACTTGTTCGGAAATTTTGCTAAGTACGAGGACATTGGTTTTTTTTTTTTTCACCGTGGAAGGATAGGATTTTTTATCTTTTGTACTTTTCATGTCTTGGAAACAAAAAGTTAGAAATCATGACCATTACTGAAGTTCTCGTAAGGATATTTGCATTGGTTTCCACACGAGACAGAGAGGGTCTAGATGCTTTATGTATGAAATTTGCGGTTTCTTCATGAAACCCAGTTTCCATAAAATATTCGAGCTCTGCAACTAGGCTTGAAGAAACTAATGCAATGAGCACCGCTCACATGAAGGACACGACGCGCATCCAAATTCGGAAGCTCGTCAGAAGCTTGCCTCGGAGAATCCAGCACGATACCTAAAGTTTCAGGAACTGCAACCAAGATCAAAAGAAAAGAAAGGTTAAGAATGGCATTATTTTGGATGTGGTCGAAAGTGGTAATGAATCCCTACATCTACAGATAAGTAACACCCCACTCAACAGGCCACAAAGCGAGGAGTTCGCTCAAGAGATATTGAATATTGAATATTTGTAATGAGATGCACATAATAGTAGCGAAGCATTATATATAGATAAGTTAGTCAAGTTTAGATTAGCTTATAGGATGCTAGGGTTATTGTAAGCGTCCATTTGATTTAGCTTTTTCAAGAGATTTTCAACCTCAAAAGTCCCTTGAGGAAATGTTAGGGTGTTTGGTGAAGGACTTTCAACCAAATGCTGGCCTTAGATATTAGTCTTAAAAAGGTTGAAAGCTCAACACTGATATGGACATTTGAGTAATGCTGAAACTAGGGTTGAGTAATTATTTTCTTCCAAAACTGCCCTCACCAATTCTTTAGTTTTCCAGTTTTGCCCATCGTTGTTATTGTACATCTTTTTTGCGCAAGGATCAACAAGGCCATATTTGGCCAACGAGGTCATGCAACCCAGGCAGCCGTGCCAGATAATCCCACATGTCGAGAAATAAAGTTTGTTATTAAATACTCTACTATACTTACTTTGAGATTTAGAGTTAATATAGGAAATCTAGCACCTTTGATATTACATTTTGATCGCTTCCGTGACATCCTTTGCATCTCCTAGCTGTCTCAAGCGCAATAAAGTTCATGGTGGCATCACTTTATGTTGCGAATTTGGTTTAACTAATGAAACTTTGTAGAATTTAGAGAAAAGGTTTGATCAAACTCACTCTACCTCACCGACCAAGAAAGAGAAATGGACAATATCGAAGATTGAAAAATTCGTATGGGCCGCGAATGGCAGGAAAGGTCCGGCCCAATAAACCCAGTGTGGGCTTTGGAATTATAAGAAGCCCAACGTTGCCATGTAAGGGTGCGTTTGGTAACGTTTACCGTTTAAAAATTATTTAAAAGAAATAGAAAAAAATATTTCTGCTTCGAGGAACAATTTTTGAATAAAAAAACGCGTTTGGTAAATCTGTTTTCGAAATATAAAAAGAATAAAACACGTTTGGTAAATTTGTATAATTTTTTTATTTCTTTTAATTTTTTAATATTTTTATTTTAATATTTCTATTTTCTTTCTTATTTTTTCTTTTTTTCTTATTTATTTTTCCTTTTTTTCTTTTTTTTTTTTTTCTTCTTTTGGCGGCGGCCTCGCCTAGCCACGGTGAGGCTCGCCGAAGGCGGGCGAGGCTCGGCCTCGCCTTGGCCGGGCGAGCTCGAGCTCGCCCGGATCCGCGAGGCCGAACTCGCCAATGGCCGGGCGAGGCTCGGCCTCGCGGATCGGGCGAGATTGAGCTCGCACAGCCCGGCGCGAGGTCGGCCTCGCCTTGGCTGGGCGAGCTCGAGCTCGCCCAGATCCGGCGAGGCCGAGCTCGCCCAGCGGCCGACGAGGCTCGGCCTCGCCGGGCCACCGCCAGGCGCCGACTTGGCCGCGAGGTCGCCGGCCCTCGACGGCGTCGCTGGCCATGGTCGAGGCCGGCGACCGGCCAAAGAAAAAAGAAAGAAAAAAGAAGAAGAAAATGGAAGAGAGAGAAAAAGTATTCCTAAATTTTGTTCCAGAAACAAGAAACAACTTTTTTTTTTTTTTTGTTTTTGTTCCAAATGTGTTTCTGGGAATAAAAAAATAATTTTGGAACAAAAACGTAAACAAACGCGTTTATGTTCCTTTTTTGTTCCCAGGAACAAAAAAACAAAAATTTGTGTTCCTGGGACAGAAACACTTTTTACCATGCAGGCCCTAAATAGCTTTTGTGGACAGGAAGGCAGCAACGCAACAAATCAAGAAATGATTTAACTTAAAGCTTTGTGCTATAGCATATTAAATGTTAGAAGTTTACACGAAAATTTTCTTTTGAAACTTCAAGATTTCGCCTGTCTTTTCCGCAAATTGACATTATATCATAGCTAATTCTTTCGATTGAGACGTCTTATGATAAATTCTCCGGTCTATTTGATGTCGGGTTAAATCGTACGGGGTATAAACTAGACATCTACCAAATCATTATGGCATAAATGTATGAAAATTGTTCTAATATATAAAACTTTGATTCCGAGTCACGCACATCTCTATGCATGTTTAAATTAACAGTTAGTAGGGAATAATTCCCATGAACTCAGATAACAACTATTGACTTTTAATTGTTAAATAAAGTCCCTAAACTTTTGGTGATTACTTAATTTAGTCTTTAGAATATATGAATATTCTCCTTCCATTAATTTAAGTACAACGATGGTATTGAACTATTTCATGCGAAGACAGCTTCATGTGCGAAAGTAACCGAGTTTTCATTACGCAACTCGGGAGCAATTCGATGGAATCACTCGATCGGAGAAATAGGTCAGAGGCTTTTGTTTTATAAAAGGTCAAGTTAACAGAGCCGATGAAGTATTTATTATGGAATCATCAATCCTGAATTTATTCGAAGACACAAAAATGGGGATAACTAGGTGATCGTTTTCTCGTCGTCATCCATCGCGCCGAGCTTTTGATGTCAACTGCCGCCGCCAGACCCGTATTTCTTCCCAAATAGGAGGAGCTGCAGTTTGTCGTAGCCGGCGAGGACACCCGCACCGGCGACAGCACGGAGGACGTTCGCGCCAGCGCCTTTGAAGAGCGATTTCGCACCTTCCTTCTTAATGATCTGTTGGAAAGCATCGATGGAGTTCCTGTACTTGACGGCCTCTCCCGACGTCATCATCATCCTCCTCCGCACCGTATCGATCGGGTATGACGCCAGCCCAGCACCGATTGTGACTGCCCAGCCGAGCAAGAAACTCGCTATGAAGCTATCCTGCAATTATACAAGCAGAGCACAAGTTCAAGGCGTAGCAATACTGAAATTATATAAGTTGCACACATTGACATTCTGAAAGAGGTGATTAGCTTGCATACCTGCATTTTACCGACCAAAACCACTGGCTTGAGAGAATCATACAAACCGAAGTAAAGCCCGCGGTAGACTATGATCCCGACACACGAAACGGTGAATCCACGGTAGAGACCGGCGATGCCATCAGACTTGAGCGTCTTCCTGTAGACATCGATCAAGCCATTGAACTGCCTCTCGCCGCCCAGCTTGGCGACCTTAGCATCATTTGCCAGACGGGTCCGAGCATAATCCAGGGAATACACGAAGAGAAGAGACGTGGCGCCAGCGGCTCCACCAGATGCCAAGTTGCCGGCGAACCACTTCCAGTAGCCATCCCTTTCTTTCTTGAAGTTGAACATCCTCTTGAAGTGATCTTTGAATGCAAAGTTCAGGGCCTGGTTTGAGGAAGAAATTAATTATAGCTCAATCGCATACAAAAGAAAGCACGAATGAACTGCGAAAGAATGTCGGCAGAAACAGACCTGGGTCGGGAAGTATCTGAGGACGTTGACAGCGTTGCCTCTCCACAAAGCAAGGACGCCTTCGTCCTTGATAACCCTCGCAAAACAGTCGGTGATCCCTTTGTATGGTTCAGATAGCCTGCCGGACTTGAGCATTTCGTCTTGATTTTGGATCAACAGCTTGACGCGTTCAATCGGAGCAGCCGCCGACTTGGAAACAGCAGCGGAAACCGCTCCCATAAGGAAATCCTCTAAGAACGTGGACACTTTTTTCTCAGCCGGAGCTTGAACACAAATGGAAGAGTGAGAGGACAGCAGCGCCAGACCACTGCCCCCCCGGAATGCTGGAGACAGAGGACCCTGCGACGCTCCATAGCTACGAGTGCTCGTGAAATCGCGCGGTCCGTAGTTTCTTGCGCAGTTGGTGCGTGAAAGCAGAGACACGAGGTGAGACTGCCTGTGAATTTTCTGATACACCGACGGATGCTGCAATCCATCTGCCATGTTTGCGACAGAGGGTGGGGACCTGCAATTGGAATTTCATGAGTACGCAATTTTCAAATAGGACTGCAAAACAAGCGGAATATCTTCCGGTTGATCAAGGCAAGAGGCTCCTTCAATGCAGAGACGCATTCCCATCATCCATTTCTTTTGCGTTCTCATGTCGGCCACGGCGTATACTCATCTAACTGCAATGACTAGGGAAACATACTAGAGAACACCGCGTCGAACATGAGTAACCACCGATACATGGCTTCTTGGTAGAACTAGCCAGACAAATAAAGAGCAGCCTGTGCAGGGCAGCTTTTGCATGAAGATCCTAGAATCTGAAATAAACGGAAGGAGCATCTCATCTTAAAATTCTCCATCACTAGACCTCATCCCCTAGAACCCTTCAGCAGACACCTAAATCTACCACTTACAGGTAAAATCATCAAGCGAGAGAGAGATATGCACGCGCAACACGGGTGACCATATTAAACCATAAGATGTACTGATTTCTCCTAGGTCACTCATTCCAAGTCAGTTTCTCCTATCCTACAGCAAGTACTCACGCACGGAAGCCGTTCTTCACTTACCTGGAAAAGCCGTCGCCCATATGAAGAGATGAACACTAGACCAGCAAATTGGAGGCCGTGAATGACATGTAAAGGCCAACAAGAGCACAGATAGAGGGGGAGGGAGAGAGAGAGGGAGAGACCAGAGAGAGACGGAAACCTCGAGAGAAGCTCGATGGATCTCGAACGTTCTTTCCAGAACTCCAGGAAATATGAGGGGCTGTCAAATCTGGCAGCTTTGGCATCGTCTCACGTACGGCACGTAAATCTGACGGGTGTTGGACACTTGGCTTTTGATTCTCGGACGATTTTGACTTTGGTCCTTTGGTTCAAGTATTAACAACTCTGCCCCTATTGACACTTGGTCAGGCCAAGTCATTTGATGCTGTGCAGTCTTTTCGCTCGCTCATCTACTTTATACTTTCTCCTTGTGTAAATTTTTCTGGACACGTACAGAAAGTGAAGGTCAACTATTCAAATTTCACTAACAACCCACGTGTATAGGTCAAACGCCTTGTTCATGGAACTTACGTGTTATTTTATATTTCATCGCATGTACAGATCTCCAAAATCATGATGGGATTCTGACAAGATTACGCATGCATACTCAACCCATGTCAAGAAATGGGAAAAGCATCCATTTCTACAGATCCTACTGGCCAATCGTGGTCAAACGGGAAAAACGTACCGTTCATATGTCATTAATACATATTGTCATGTGACGAATGATCGTACTGGGGAGACACTCCAGCGATGGGTGATGTCGAGTTAACGAAAACATGATATCCTAAAACTTGGAAGAGTACATGGCGACCGAACACGAGCGGATGCCTAAACATCATGAGTCAGCGGTTGTCTCTGGACTTCTTTACATTCAAAAAGTCGAGAAATTCAAGCGGATGGAAGTTCGGTATTAAGGGTTGGCGGTTCTGCAGGACACCGGAGACGACGAATTAAACGCCATCTTGGTCAGAGGACATAGAGCAACTGAAGAAAAACATATACATTCAAATTCGGTTGTCGCGTTGGCCTCGAGAATGATGGTCCAAACTGGAGCGGTGATGTCCAAACTTCCGACATCTTAGATTGTGTCTGATAACGTTTGTTTTCGAAAATAATTTATTTTTAGAATTTATTTTTAAATTTTTATTTCCGGGAACAGTTTCTGAATATTTTAAAACGTTTATGACTATATAAAATTTACTATTCTCGGAACAAAAAATACTTTTGGTATGATCCAAAATATTTTTATAACTTAAAATTTCTTTTGATTTATTAATAATTTTATTACATTTTTCTTTTTTCCTTTTTTTTTCTTCTCCTTCCTATAGCCGCTTGTCGGCCTTGGCCGTGGCCGGTCAGCAACTGGCAAAACGAGGGCCAGCAAGGTCGCCGACCTTGGGGGAGCCTTGCCGTGGCTCGGCAAGGCTTAGCTTCACCCTAGCTGGGCAAGGCGACCTCGTTGGGGGCCGACTGAGGGCCAGCGAGGCTCCGATGAGGTCGCCGGGCCTTGGTTGACCGATCGTCGACCATTGCTAAGGCCGGTGACTAGCTGGGGGGAAGAATAAAGGAAGATAAAAAGAAAGAAAAGAAATGGAAGAAAAGAAGAGAAGAAAAGGTTGTTTCTTGAGTTGTTGTTGAGAATAAGAAATAATTTTGTTTTTATTTTTTATTTTTATTTCAAATCTATTCCCAAAAACAAAAAAAATTATTAAACGTATTTCTATTCTAGGGAATAAAAGAGCAGAAACACCTATGTTCGGAAGCATTTCTATTCTAGGGAATAAAAGAACATAAACACCTATGTTCGGAAGCGTTACCAAATGTTCCTTTAGATTTTGGCCCTGAAGAGAATGTTCTTCATACGGTGGCTCGGCCAGAACCGAAGTTGCAGGTCCAATTAGAATTAAGAATAGGAAAAATCCTCAGCGACTCCATTACTTTTTTGACTCGATCGAATGACACTAGGCTCCGCTTTTGTGAATTTCAAGAAGGGAAAATGCTGCTAGACATTGCCCAAGGGCACTTCACTTATTATGATTTATCAATTGGGCTTAGGTAATATAAACATTCCTACTTGAACAACGTCTCTCTTAAAATATATTTGTATCCAATTTCGAGATGTATTGATGAGCAAGTCTCGTCTTTTTTGGTCTTAGTGGTTCTAATTGATGATTCTGGAGCAACACACTGGTTAACAAAACCCAAAAAAGTTTTAAATTGCATGACTTTTCAATAAAAAGATAGTGCTAGACGAGGGGAAATAAATAACATTAGGTAATCCTCCTTGCAGAGAAGCAAACTGCATATTAGCCATTAGTGCCGGGTAACAGATCGTAATGTACCCACAGGAACACATTAAACAAAAAGGAAAGATGGAAATCACCAGTTGTGACTTCTAATAGACAAACAAAACAGGAAACAATCGGAAGTTCATACGACCACCCATAATCAGATATATTAACATATTGGAGATGGTTTGTGACAATGTTTCCACGAATAACATATATCGACATTGCGACCAGCGGAGATGCTTCGGAATTGCAAGGGCTCTTGTTCTACAGGATACATATATATACAAGGTCTATAATGAAATTCCTCTCTTCAAAAAATAAGAGAAAGATGTTGCTGAAAAAAGCGGTTTATAACGACCAAGTGCATCATCTGGATAATGATGCGAAGATGTCGACCTGCTAAATCCTCTCTGGTCGAGGACTGCCAACATAACCAACTCTTTCTGGCACTTAACATAGAAATACAAAACTGTAGGGAGGCGCTACGCTGAACACAAGGATGATCTTTGCCTCACGAGCAGCTCCTTAAGCTTCTGAATAAGCTGTTTATTGGAGCTCATGTAATCTTCAAAGGATTGCCTCACACTCCGCAACAAAGTCATATCATGGTTGCCAGGGCCCATGTTCAGTAACTTTGTGAACAAATTCTTCCATAGATCAACATTCCAGTATCTAAAAGCAATTTAAGCAGAAGAAAACTGTCTCAGCTGACGGGGGAAAGAATATTAATGATAACTGAAGGAAGTTGAAACCAAATGGGAAAAAATGGAGGAGCAATGGCAAAAATTGGGTTAAGACTGAGTAACTGATTGTTCTTATAGGGACTGGATATTGGTCAACGAGTTCAATGGAGAGACATGAGAGAGAAGTACCGTTTGAAAGTGGATTTTGGTTGATAAAGATAGCTTCCATCTGAGGATATCCTCTTTACTATTTCCATGTAGGAACCATGCAACATCATGTGGACAACTACACAAAGTCCGTATATGTCTACCTGGTGCAGCTCAAAACCAAAGCAGCAACAAGTCAAACAAAATACCCATATATCGTGGCAAGTGACGAAAATTCAAAATAAATTTTATACCTGATACCTCCATGGCTTATCCTCTTGCATCTCAACACAACGAAAGCCAGAAGTCCGGCAATCTCCTTTGAATATGGTATTATCAGGAAAAAGATGCAAATCTATCCCCCTTCCCCAGTCCACAAGACAAAGACCCTGCATGATGTTCTGAATAAACCTAAAGAATTGCAACTTCCAAGTAAAACCACTATAGCCTTTGTGCAAATTGAACTGACCTGAGCACTCCATGGACCACTGTGATCCACAAATCCATTTATTGAAAGATCATCCCTGTTGAGAAAATCAAACAATTTATAACACCAATCCAAATGAACCAAGGTTATCTACATTGACGGGTATGATGCCAAGAGCAGACGGTTCCTTGGTCGTATCATGTCAATCTAGCTTACAAGTACAGCTGTCCTGTGGTAACCAAGAGTTTCCTGATCAAAAGGATTTACTCAAAATTTTCCAATTCAAAATCTGGACAAGTACATAGAGAAACGTGCTGAACAAATAATAAAATGCAATAAGCTAAAAATGGCATACAATGAGATGAATGAAAGGTCGAGACATATAGACAGGGAAACATGGAATATGCTCTATGACCAATCTACTTATTGGAAAACTAATATCAACTGACGAATTGGATGGTGCACATTCACAACATTCATTCAAGTGCGTAAGCTATGCTTTTACCTTGCAAATCGAATGAGTAGATTATCAGCCTTGAAATCTCCATGAATGATGCCAACAGCATGCAAAGTCTCTAACATGCGGAGCATCTCTATAGTGTAATACATGCACAGCACTTCTTCCATGGTCTTGCCATTCACCAAATAGGAGTTTATGGCATCCTGCATGCAATATTCAAGTCATATTCTGGAAAAGTGTGACTTGAGCAAACCACGAATGGGAGAGTCATATGCCTACCTGAAGTGTCCCATGGGATAAATAATCACAAATGAGTATGCTACAGTCTGCGTAGACGTGCATTCTATATGCAAAACCAAAGGCATGCCTCTGAAATACAAAAATTTCAAGAAAGTTAACATGTAGGTAGTATCAAATAAAAGTTACGAGGAAGAAAGCCTACATAAAACAGCATACAAGAGAATCTATGATCCGCAGGTCAAGTTGCCGATACATGTGAAATTCCCAAGGAAAGCCAGGCTTTTGTATCTGCAAGAGTTTCTCATTTTCCATCCAAAATCACAGTAACCCATTAGAAAGATTAAAGAAAGGAAAAAGAGAACACCGACGAAGCATAAGCAACCACCTTCAGTGCCACAACTTCATCTGGATTACTGTCTACATGGGCTTTAAATACTTGGGCAAAACCACCTTGACCTGCACAGCCCTTGATCTGGTATTTCTTTCTGCCTTCCAACATCAAAAAGTAGTATTGGAAGTGGTAAGTTTGTGCGGTGAATGACATAACCATAGTGTTTTCTTATTCTGTAACATCGTGATAAATGTCTTCTACATATGACATATTTAAGTAACTCAACATCAAGTGTCTTAAAACAACTGGCATTAATAGCATAGGCTTAAGATTGTTGAGGGTGCATTAACTTGTGAAAGAAACATATAATTAGGCATATCTAAAAATATCTATGCGAAGATAACAAAGAGGTAAATATCAGGAATCACCTATCTCAATAACCTTATTTCTTGATAAATTTCGAGAAGATAAGGCCACCTTTCCAGAATATGCTTTAGGACTCAAATAGTATCCCTAAACAAGTAAGCACAAACTATTACATGCCAAATCTTTGAAATTTTGTTAGAATCGTGGAAGACAACCAAAGAATGTCTCACATTGTATTTCATAAGTTGAGAACTTATCTTCTCCAGCAGGTCCTTCATCGTGGAGGTGGACCATGGATTGACAAAAGTCTCTCCAAGCTTTATCTGGTCTCCATTATCAGCCTGCAGAAAAAGGGGAAAGAAAGTTTGTCTCATTATATGTTAGAACACAAAGTATCAACAGATTCACAAACAGGAAAAGGTGGACCTAATTCATAGTAATTCTGTGCTTCAAGATTTTCAACACCTTAGAATAAAATAAAAATTAGGCATGCCATGGAATTTCAATCAACAGGAATGCTAGTAATATTAGGTTAGAAACATTAATTGACACAACAGGCCCATAGAATCTGTTGGATAATATTTGCACAAAATAGAAGAATGACGGCACAGGCAATCAAGGCAGCAATAAGCAGTGTGACTAACCCAATATCTCCAGACTCACAACCAAGATTCAAACAAGAAAGTGCCAGATAATTGAACCACAAAGCCATTACTGAGGATGGAAGCGGTACAATGATAGCTTTAATAGGCAAACTGATCACACATGATAACAACAAATCACAGCAGTGTAACAGTCAAGAATACTGCCACCAGTCCTAAACAGTAAACAACTTCGCTGATGACTGATACCCTCTTAATATCACTCAGAAACAAACTAAGAGTAAAACTCATTTTCTTACTTCCCCAACTTAACATGAAAAGATTGTTTGTAAGAATTCCAAACTTTGGATGCTGTACAATCATAAATACATGCGGCCACAAGAGAAAGACCAAAAAGAAAAGTTTCACTTCTTCTCTTCAGTAAGCATTAAGAGTAATCCTTAGGACAGTAGGACTCCAACTAGCTAACTCTTCCAAGCACGGCCCAACTATTCATATCATAGGTTTTGACTCGCAATAAAGAGTGTCATTGAGGGGAAGAATGATGAGCCAACTAACATAATATTGTCAGCAGTCCACCTTGTGGTAAAAACCATTATCACCATAATCAACGTGGAAACAAGAGAACTGTGCCCTGGGGTCTTTCTGCACGCCTATTTTATAGCTCCATCGAAAAGGGAGCAGCCAACGATAAAAGTGAAGAATTACAAACGATAGATATGCAGAACTTCTCAACGGCAATCTATGGTTTTTCTACAATCCATACCTTCGGTGAAGCAGTTGCAATTATGTGGGACAACCTATCGAGAAATGCCGCCTGCGCCTTCTGCAACCTCGCTCCTCCAGCGTGCCTAGCACCAACATGAACCTTTCAGACAACCGTAGCGAAAGCGATTCCCTCAAATTAGATGCAAACAGCTCACGTGACACGAAAAGGACCTGGCAATGCCCATTTGGTAAACCTTAACGGCCTCATGCAGCTGTCCTCTGGCTTCAAGAAACAACGCATACAATTCATAGAACAACGGATCGTTGGGCCACGACATACTATCATCCATTTCTTTGATGACGCTCTCGAAATCCTCACAAGTATCCAACTACCAAAAAAAAAAATTCAAGCACTTCAACGAGTACTGAAAAACTAAAAAGCCACAAACCAAATACGAAATCCGAGCACGTCATTGCAGGAACCAGAAAGAGCAGAGATTTGAGGCGCAGATCAATTACATAGATAATCCACAGTTTGAGAAACCTAGGGTCATTGCGGATGCGGAGGTCGTCCCTGAACGCGGCGAGACAATCAGACACGAGCCTGTTGAGATCCGCGACGGAGCAGCCGCCGGAGTTCACGTCGGCCAGCGCCTCGGAAACCGACCTGGACCGGGTTCGAATTTCGCCGAATTAGATGCGAGGCTGGAAGGCGAGTTGGGCCGAATCGACCGACGTTTTCTCTCGACGAATTAGTCTCGAGTCCGAGGAAGGGAATCTAACCTGAGCCACGGCACGAGGTCGGCCTCACCGGCGGCGGCGGCGGCGGTGGCGGAGGACGGATCAGCGGGAGCCGAGAGAGCGACCGCCATGTGCTCTCGGACTGGGACTGCGATTTGGGGAAGAAGATGGAGATCGGAGTTGAGTCGCCGTCGGTTTGATTCGCGAAGAAGCGGGAAATCGGCGCGTCGTTTCGATTTTTGAACGTTCGACTTGCGCAAAAATTGCAAATGGGACCCACGGATTATTAAATTATTTCGGCCTATCTCTTGTTTCTTTATATTTTTGCAGCAAACTCCCGTTCTTTGTTTACAACTAAGCACCAAGAATCCAAGAATGTTTTAGTACCAAGTTACTCTCCGGCAAATGGGACCCACGGATTATTAAATTATTTCGGCCTATCTCTTGTTTCTTTATATTTTTGCAGCAAACTCCCGTTCTTTGTTTACAACTAAGCACCAAGAATCCAAGAATGTTTTAGTACCAAGTTACTCTCCGTAAACATTTCTGCAAATTGATAGGCTCGCCTTTCATTATTTTTAGCTGGTGGTTTTTCTTGATGATGTTAATTATTGATTAATGACGGTCGGCCCTACGAGATTCCGCTTCCAACCTGGGAAATATATGATCATGGGGTGCCACGACTTTCAATTCTAACAAGTTACGTATGCTTGAGTGCAAATTTGACAATAAACAGAGTGATGTCATCCCCATTCAAATGTAGCTGCAGCCAACGTCCAACTCCTTCCCTCATCCAGATCATCCAGTGATAAATGGGTGCCACGACTTCCTGGGAAATTACTTAAAAGAAATAATTTCTGCACAACTTTCAGACAGCTTGCAAACTTTGGCAAAATGAAGAGTTGCTGTCACTATTAATTGGAGATTAGTGTACATGAACAATATTCCTACAATGGTTGATAGTACATCATAATTTCCCAGTTACCGTTCCCACCTTTGGTTCAAATGTTCTTGAACACCACTACAACATATCAACATATCAAGCACAAGGCTTGAGACCGAAGGATCGTGTCATCTCATAAGAGCAGCGGAACTGGAGGTTGCCTTTCTCATTTCCTTCCTCCGCAGCACACGCAGGTTTGGAGATTTTGCTTTCGTTGTTTCCTTGGAAGACCTGTTTGTGAATCAGACAAAATGATGAATCATCGTTGAAATACCAAGCAGGGTGGAGTTAGATATGGGTTTAAAGACTCGTACTTTTGGGGACAAAAGGGGTGATCGAATTTTGGGATTGGCCTCGCTTGGGGAACCAGCGTCCTTCTTAGCTGTTTCAATGCTTTTTCTTCTTCAATCTGTAAAAAGGGCGTCAGTTAAACAATACCACTCTTAAAAAGTTCATAGAGCCAAACAGCAGATATCAAAGACAGTACCATTTGAGCAGCCTCACTCTCCTCTCTGTATCTCTTGTACATTGCCTCTTTCTCTTTGATCTGGGGAGGAACTTAATGAGTGAGTTACAAGTCGAGAGATAATTCTTAGAGTACATCGTAATTGGAAGGAGGTTAGGTTACCTTATGATCAAATTCTGCTCTACCCACAGCCCGATGATCTACATGGAGATTAAACTCCTGAACTTGTGTGAGCGGTCTGCGGACTTTCTCAGGAAGTGGAATTGGATCCCTGCTGTGAGATCCAGCATAAATAAATAAAGTCATGCTGCAAACAACCTATAGGTAATAAAAGACAGAATGAGAAACGTTCATGTTGCTGCTTACTCTTTTAAAATCGGCTGTGCCTTGAAAATCCTCATCTGGGCGTCCTCTTTCTCCTTTCTTTTTCTTTCTTCCATTTCTCTTTGCATTTCCTCTTCATGCCTCACAAGACTTTCCAGTTGGAAGGGTTCGGGCTTGGTGTAATGCTTGGGCTCTGGCTTTGGAGGAATCTATGCACAGGAGGATGGATGATAGCTTTTATTTCCATGTTTCTTTCTGATAACAAAAGCAAAACATAGACAGCATCCATACCACAGGGTAATCTGTTGTATACGGGTATGGATTAGCTTGGGGAATCCTGGCTCTTTCCTCTTCCAACTGCTTTTGCATTAATTCCGTCACAAATCTTCTTTCTTTCTGAGCTCCCCTTTCCTGAATTTGAAGGGGTGCAAAAGTACAATTAAGAAAACTAATTGTGCAACCAGATTATAACTTAAATCTTGGGAAGGCAATTTTCACATACCTCTGTATGGAGATGGAAAGGGTTAGGGGCTGTGTTCCTTGGAATTGGGTTCTCTTGTCGAGGTTCAGACTTCAATGAAAGCTGGAGAGTTACATAACCATTCAATAGAATTCATCAAAGTACTTGAAGATTAGTGCTTCTATTAGCTATGTGAGGACAATGAGAGAAAGGTGTACCTTGTCAAATAAATCAAAAACTGCGGTAGGTTGAGGAAACCGTTCATCTGTTGCAAAGTGGAACTCTTGAGGTTGGGTGATGTGCTTCTTTGTATTACAAAACATCCCCATGTTCCCTTTACTTTCAAAAATCTGCAGCATTCAAACTCATCTCGTTACCAAAACTAAATGAAGAGTGTGAAATATCAGCAGCTATGTCTAAACACAGAAGTCAAACCTTCTTATTCAGAGGCCTTGCTTTAAATTTGGGAATCTTTTCAAGTTCCTCCAGCTCTAGTTCGAAGGAACTTTTCACTTGTGGGGGGCGGGCCCTCAAGGATGTTTGAAGGAGTGGAGTTTTAGGTTCGGTTAGATGCAATTTCCATTGGTGATTCTGTGCCAGGACGATTGGGAGAAACTGTTAATAGATGCCTTGACAAGCACGACAAAAGCAGACAGAATAGAAATGTATCCCCCTGTACCTGATGAGATTTTTCTGTGGAGGCAACAGAAGCTGATTCTACATTGTTATTGGCCCTTAATGTTGTCTCAAGATGGAACTCCTTCAATTAATGTGAAAGATAGTTAGTTCCCGAATGATTACTCTTATAACTCCTTCTTGCTGCACCTAACTTGAAATTACCTGAAACTCTGGTGGCTTAGGTGTACTTCTCTGTAAAACTGATAATGCTGGAGCTTCCAAAATCTATAGCATATGGAAGAAAAAATTAAAAATAAACTTTAGTTTTTATTGATTTGTTTGCCATAGTATGGCAGAAAGAAATAGGAAGGAGAAAATTACCTTCTTGTTCAATGGCCGAGCTTTGAATTTTGGTATTTTAGCCATCATCTCTTCCTCAAGCTCTGCAGTACTCTTTACCCTGACTGTACGGATACGCTGTGATGTTTCAAATTCAGGTTCCTTGGGCCTCGTAAGTGTGAGTTTAGTAGGCTTTCTCTGTATATTTGAAGCGCCCATATCCTGAGGTTTAAGATGTAGAGAAATTGAAAAAAAGAGAAAAAGAAAGGGACTTGTTTCCAAGAGCAAAAGTTCATCACAGTGTACCACAAAAGACATCCAGAGAAATTAGCTTACATGTGAAAGAGAACTACCAAGATGCGGTAATGACAAGCCTCTGGTACCGGACTGGAACTTCTTTATCATTTCTGCCGTTGAAATGAACTGCACCACTGGTTCCCTAACGTAAATCTTTCAATATAAACTGACTAGTTAGCATTACCTAGACACTTACAGATATAAAAATTGAAATGCAGTCGTGAATGCAAACCTTTCTATCTTCTTTCCCAGCCTTATTGGCTACTGAACTGCATACATTAGAAGTGCCACTTGCAAGACCCAGTTTTGATTTATGAGGCAAAATTTGTGGTTTGACATTTAAGATCTGAAAAAAAGAAGAAGATAAAATAAAGTTCAGATGAGTCGGTCCACCACATCACTGATAGAAGAAGCCATCCCAACTAAATGAGAATAGCAGGGCTGTTGTAGGCTCCACCTGTCTAGACTTCCCTCCTTCCAACTTCTGCCGTTTGATAGCCTGGTTTTCTTGAGCTACAGTAGGAGTTGCAGCAGGATTCTTCGGATTTGTATTTCTGTGAGTGGAAACCGAGTAAGCCATACTTCATATTTGTTTATTTTCAATTTCAAATGCAAAATATAAGGATAAAACATGTCCTTTTAACCTTTTAACACTCTCTGGTTTGGATTTCTTGGCTTGCGAAGACTGCACGTTCTGTTTAGGCCTCAACGTGGAGGGGTTCTTGATCAAACTGGCTATCTTTTTAGCTGTCTGGCATTTCTTAGAATCAGTCACTACATCTCTTTTTTGAGTAGCCATTGCTGGTTTTGGGGTGCTAACTTCTGCTCCTTCTAGAACAGAGGACTTGCCTTTCTCTTTATCATCAGTTAATGCAGCATCCACGAATTTTGAAGTTGAATCACTAAAATACAACAGTATTAGTCCCAATTTCTTTTCAAAGGCCAGTCTCCCATAAGCCAGTAGTGGATTTGCCCAATACCTGTCAACTTCTTGCGTGCCTTTACGAACTCCAGCGTCCAACTCTTCTGCTGATTTTGGTTCCTCATAAGCAGAAACCTGAAGAGCTAAAATGGTCAGTGGCTACCTGGAAATTGGTTGACTTGAGAAGTTAGGGTCAAAAAATTATTACCATGTTGCTAGGGGCTCCATCATTGACCTCAGCGACCATCCCTTCCTCTTTGTCAGGCACGGGAGCTGTCTCATGTTGAGTCGTATCTTCCACTAACTCTGTTTCCTGATTCAAAATAAACTGGCTATAAGATCTTTTGATGTTGGTACCAAGTATACAAATTTTAAGAACCATGTGGGGGAAAATTTCCTTTTACCTTCTGCGAAGCCTCTGCGTCACCAAAATCGCATAGGGCCTCAACCTTGATGGATCTGCCAGTCTTGATTCTGGCCATGAAAGCTACACCATAGATAGAGAAGGCTATGTCACTTCACATTCCCAATTCACTTTGAAGTTGTACTTTAATTTAAAAAAGGGCAAGGTTGAACCAGGGAGGAATAAGATTCAGTAATGCTTCATCACTCAAATTCTATTACAACCAAGTACCAGTCCTAATTTTGGCCATAAAAGCTACACCATAGCTAGAGAACAAAAGACCATATCACTTCAAATTCCCAATTCACTTTGTAATTGTACTTTAATTAAAAAAGGGCAAGGTTGAAACAGGGAGTAATAAGATTCAGTAATAGCTTGATTACTCAAATTCTAGTACAACTTTTACCCAACATATATATATCCTATTACAGCCAAGTAATCCTAAAAGCCCAACCATTTCTAAACTAGATCAATCCTTTGGAATCAGTTGTTTTTGTTAAAGGGCATCGAACTAGCAAAAGACCACTTCAATAAGCCCTATCTATCATCTGCTTAGCGAAACCCTAATTTTTACTCATTCAATGCTGATGGAAAATTGATTTCATCTGCTAATCCAACAAATACCACCGAATTCTACAGAAAAAGAAAGCGAATACCCCCAATCCCAGGACACTAAAAGATCCTATATCAGACTGAGACTGCTTATGGGCTACGCTCAACGCACTCGGTTGCAATTCCACTTTGGTTCTGTCCAATGAATTTCGATCACAGAAGACATCAAAACAAGATCATACTCGAGAACTAAAAACGAGATGGGAAAACCCTAAAAATTGACGTTCCAAAGCCAAATATCCGACGGACAGAATCAGCGACCGGGCAAAAATCAGACGGAAAGCAACAAGAATCAAACACGCATTTACCCAATCACCATGAGAGAGAAGGAGAAAACGTACGAGAAGGGCCATAGCTGAGGGCCGACTCGAACCAAAGCTCGGCTTTCCGCTGATCCTCTTCGGTCTCCCCGTTGGTGAAGTCGAAGAAGTGAGGCGCGGAGAACTCGTAGGTCTCATCGATCATCGTCATTGTCGATGCCGCAATAGCCGCAGCAGCACCGCTCGGGTCATCGGCCACCGCCATCTGGAAGTGGTGGAATTCGTCCGATCGAAAGTGGAATTGGGGGGGAGGAAATTAGGGATTTTTTCTGCGCTCAATCAATCGATCATGGAAAATGCCCTTCGATGGTTAATGAAAGACGGAGGAGAGGCAGAGGCCGTGTGGGTATAACGTTGGGGCACGTCCCCGATCCCAACGGTCGAAAATTTTGAAATGCGCTCAACGGCCAGCGTGTCTTCCCAACGGCTATATTCCACGGTGTGTGGGCAGCGCCTGCGGACGACTCCGAATGGCGTCGTTTCGTGGCCAGTCAACAGTAAGTTCTTGGAAAAAAAAAAACAGTAAGTTCTTGGCTCTATCCGTAAAATGATCCTGAACGAATGACTTAACCTTTTTTAGACCGTTTTAAAAAGGAAAAGAATTTAGAAATTATACACACAAATGGTGACCACTATTAAGAATGTCGTCGAATATCTGACTCGTCATTCTGTGTTTTCTCACATTGGCATTTCTGCGAGCCTAGATCCAAGATTAGTCTTTGGATGTGAGCAAGTGGTGCCCAAGAATTAATCACTGGTTGTAGTGGTCCGTGCCGTTGTGTTTCGCAACTTTGCTATGCTCTATTATTGCAAAACTAGAACGACCAACGAGTTAAGATAAATGAAAAAGAAGAAAAGGTTGACTGCCTTTCAATATATCCGACTCAGGCATCAGCCCAATTTGATCAAACGCGAGACATCAATCAGTCTTTTATAATCCTGATCGATGTTGTGTCGACCATTTTTCTGCTCGGAAATTTGATTCGGTTCCAGTAAAACCGTCTTTCCAATATGTTTATTGAAGTAGGTTTTTGGTTCTTATATTCTCAGAAGGCTAGAAAGAAAAAACAGGGATCCATCTTAAGCTCAACCAGTTTGCATGACATTTACGATGAAAGAAGTTGAATACTCACTTATTTTTGGGAGATGAACAAGCACGATTTGAGTTAATTTCAAAAGGCATGAACTTTCGGTAGGTTGATTTCGAAAGAGATCTATTTCAACACAATTATCCTTTGTTAGGGAGTCACTCACACATCTTACTGAATCACGGAGCATGGAATTAACATGACCTCGATGAGTTACTATGCATCATCTAGTCCGTACGTTTTTCACGTAATAAAACCAGCCGGGTCGAACTAGGCCGGAGCTTTCTTCTACGCGTGAACCGTGAAAGACCACCTTCGCCAAGACAAATTGACTTTCACCTATGCCTCCTATGTCGTACGTTGTCCGGACTCTGCTCATAGTGCTATCAGTTTCGGCCTCGGCCGCGGCTTCCAGGCACCCTTCTTGCAAGTATGTGGACGAGTACTTCCCCGACTGCTTGGATTATCTCGTGGGGACTTACTTCATCCCGCCTGAGGAATGCTGCAATAGCGTCGGGGTGCTCAACTACATGGCGATTCACTTGGTGGGTCCGCGCGTTATATGCCAATGCATCGAGGCCAGGGTGATGGGAACGAATCCCCCTCTAATGGCCTCCCGGATTGAGGCTCTTCCTAAGTACTGCGGCACCCACCTCAGCTTCCCGATTTCCTCCGCCATGGATTGCTCTAGGTAGAGATTAGCCCTCTCTCTCTCTCTTTCTATCTCTAGGGAAGGACATGATTTCATGACAACAGTTGTTTTACTGTTGCAGGGTTCGCTAGGAGGATAAGTCGGGAGCCTGTTCAGGTGGGTTGAGGAAGAACTGGTCCTGACAGAGAGAAGAATAAATTGGAGAATAATTGACTTAATGGCTACTTCATATCTGGGAATAAATTGATGCGGTGGAGTTTAACTTGCTATTGAATAATTCAGCTGATTTGTAAGATGCTCCTCATGGCAGTGTTTTCCTGTTCTCTTGTGCTGCTGCAAAAATATGCTTGACCATGCTAAGTTGCTAAATAACTAATCGAGGCATTGGTTCTCATGGGTTCACATGAATCAGATGGAAAAACGGGCTATCCATTTATGCCGGTTCAGCAAGAACCTCATTAACCTACGAAAGTGATCCTTTACCCGATCGAGCTGAAGATTTCCATCTTATAACATTAAAAATGCGGCGACAACTTAATAACGAGATGTTAAAGGGCTCGATGTCATAATCTAGGGATAAAGAGTGCTGCGTTCTTGAGTAAACCCACATTGGCGGATGCTATCCAATCTACTTCGAGTTCCATCAACTGGGTTTTTGCATCGCGACCAGTGATAGGAAGGAGCCAACATTGCTGAAAACACAACAGCAGCGCCATCGTCCCTCAACAGCAAAATTGCGAAGGCAAGTAAATGTTCAATCCAAACCATTCAGCGAGGTTGGCAGATCGCGAAAGCTCTTCTTGGACTTGAGAAGCTTGAATTAAAGTCCGCTAAGATAGATCCAGCTGATAATACCCAGCAACCCAGCTCTAACCTTGCCCGTACAAAATTTAACATATCACTTCGTTGCTCGAGGTTGTTCTTTAGGGCCTCAGCTTTCACAGATCCATCTAGTTGCTCCAAGTTGCTGAAAATTTTTGGCCTTCATATCCTAGTGTTTTAAAATTTGCCAATTCTGCATTCTGCACTGCATCGTGCTGAACAAGAGTTCAATGAAAACAACCAGAAGCTGTCTCCACTCTTCCCTCTTTGCAGTAAATGGACAAGAAGAGCAAAAAGGAAAATTCTGTTGATTACCCTAATTTGGTGTTCCTAAGTTTCCCCACGTAAACTGAAAGTTTTGTCATCAATTCCTCATTTCCGCAAACAAAGCAGCAATTCATGGATCACGACAATAACATGGCCAACGACCCAGACCAATTCATTAAGCAACATCACTTATTTGTATTCGCTATTAAGATTTGCTAAAATCACAAGGTGCAACCGAAAAAGCAAAGAGTACTCGGCTTTAGGGAGATCAGCAATGGTCCACATCAGTATAATCCGTCTTAGTCTATTTCTCCTTTCGTGTGCGTTGTGCAGGGGCGACGAGTTCACATTCTGCGTCGACGTGTACCAGCACTTCGCCAACTGCATCGGGTTCCTCGAAGGGCTCGCCCCCCAGCCCCCGAGAGCCTGTTGCAACAACCTGCTGACCCTCAACGACCTCGCCAAACAGAACCAGTTCGGCCCGGAACTGCTGTGCCGGTGCATCGAGGACATTGGGTACGTGATGGACGCCCCGTTCGTCCGCTCCCGGATCGAGAATCTCCGTGGGGAGTGTCAAGTGCATCTCAGCTTCCCCATCTCCAATGCCATGAATTGCTCGATGTAAAAAGCCCTTCCCGTTCCCCCTCTTCCACTTTCTCATGCGCTCTGCTTAAAATTCCACTGCAGTTAATCATCTTGTGTTCATGCAGGGTTAATCTTGGGGCACGACAACACAAGTGAAATGATGGGTGAAGTTCGAGTTGACTAATGAATAAGGACGGTACGTCCAATGCACGGGTCTTCCTCTGTACTTGGAAAGAAAAATAAAAAGAAATCTGTGAATGGTAGTTGCTGTGGTCACCATATTTGACGAAGTACAAGGAAAAAAGTATTCAAGTTGATCAAGTTGCACACTTGAGGATCTTATCTACATTAGATTTTTCAAGTGAATCTCCGAGGTGCTTTAAGAGCAAAAACCCAATTCGATCATCCCAAATTCAATTATACATCAGACCATTTAAGCTGAAATCCGCAACAGGGGTAATACATGTCAGTTACATAAATGACAAACCTGTCTAAGATATAAAGATGGTATTAGGACCGACCGACCAATGTGATGGTCGAAAACTTCGAGGCTTTCGTTGGGATACTCATGACAAGCAAGACTCTAACTTCAGAGCCAAACAAGAGAAAGCAGTAATGCTCAGAGGGAGCCACGGTTTCTAGTTGTCATCAATTATTGTTAAAAATTACCATTGGCTGTTGGAAATTTTCTATAATATAGGTTTACATTAATTAATTGATTTTCTATTTTAAATAATCGGGTTAATGGATATTCCAATAATTGTTGAACCCTTCAGTGATCTGATTAAATTGAGTATTGGCATCTATTGATAACGGGCCTAGTTGAGCAGCAAAGTGTAGGCAATTGTGTTTAACTGAAGCCCGTAATGGGAATGACCCAATTGACACGCTGTTGATTAGGGTTTGCTAGGTCCCCTATCTAGCCTATAAAAATGGTAGGTTATACCTATCAGTTGCTTTAATCCCATTGAAAGGCTATATCTTGAAATAGGTCATAGAGAGGAACATCTCGGCATTCCAATAGATCCCGATTATCGAGTGATCTACTTTTCTTCAAGTGAAGCAATGACTTAAGCAGTGCGCTTTAATTCTGCGTATTTATTGATCTCGGTGTTTTGCAATCATATATGGATCCGTTATTTTCTTGATTGATTAGTTATTCATGTGAATAATTTTCTACATGTGGTATCAGAGCTAATCATATATGATTGTAGAACCCAAATTTTTTTTTTCTTATGGAAAAATTCAAAATTTTCCTCTTTGAGCCGAATATGGGTATTATTTATTCGTATGGATATTTTGCTCGATTGATCCTGAAACCGTAGGGCTTTTGTTCTACATGTCAAGATCTTTTCAACCATATATAATTTGCATAATTTTGTTGAGAATTGAGAGAGAATTTTAGATTTGAAATTCTAGGGTTTATACGTGAAAAAGTTCTATAATTTGCAAATTACTTGCAATCGATTGATGTATGATGTAAACCGTTGCATGGGTATTGTTATATATTTGTTTTAGTATCTTCTGTTGTATTAAATTGAGTTTTTAGGGTTTAAATTTAAGAAATTCGAAATTCGGCCATGGGAGCTTTAATCCGAAACTTTGAAGCTTGCATGTGGTAGATTTAGTTGGTTTTTTCTCCGTTTAATACATTATAGTCAATCATATTGATGTTATATGCAATATCCATGGATAAATTTCATAAAAAAATCAGTGTTTCTATGGTATTTTGGAGCTTCGGGTTGAAACCGGGTCGTGCGACCCGGTTTTCTACAACTTCGGGACCCGGCTGGAGGTTGAAGAAGACCCTCCAGCCGGGCCGGACCAATGGATGGGCTTACGCCTTTCTTTGTTTTTTTTTTTTTTTTTATGTTTAAGGTTCCCAAAGCCCAAAATTAATGGGCTTAGCTCTTTTTTTTTTATATTAATTTATATGTTTTGAATTTGTGGGCCAATTTTATTCGCGGCCTGCCCGTTTTAAGTGGCTTGCGTGCGAGCCGGGAGCAGGTAAGGGCCCGCGGGTTGGGTCCGTATTATTAAAATAATATTAAAATAAAAAAAGATAATAATAAATATTTAAAAAAAAAAATTGTGGCAAAAATTGTTGTTTAATAGAATGCAATATAATCTTTGGAAACACATGTTGTGAAGTATTTCATATTGTTTGATGAATTTTGGGCATAAATTTTGGAGTTCCCTATTGATAAAAGATTAATATATACAATTACTCGCCCAAAGAGAGTTATTGTGTATATTAATTTGGAAAATAGCATGAAGTTTAATTCCCATATTTAAAAGATGGGGATGTATAATTGAAAAATATTTATCTGCCCAAAGGGGATAAATGTTTTGAAAATTATATGTAATTCCCCTCTATGTTGATATTATGGAGATGTATGATTTAAAAGATTTGTCTGCCTAAAGGGGATGGATCCTTGACAATTATATGTAATTCTCCTTGTTGTTGCTTTATAAACTTCATGTTATGAAAAATAATGGTGCTTTATATACTTTGCCCAAAGGGAAGTTTATAATGTACTAATTATTTTGTTGAATTGCTTATTGCCCATAATTGATCTTATTGCATTATGTGTGTTAAACGATTACCTTTTGCTTTGTGAATAACAACAATGCCACGGTTGAAATGTTAAGCTGGATCAAACTTTAAGAGATGGAAGCAAGATATAGAGTTTGCTTTGGGCATCGTTGATATGGACTTGGCTTTGCGTGAGGATGAACCTGCCATGCCCAATGATCAAAGTACTGCAGATCAAAAGGCCCATTATGCTAGATGGGAAAAATCTAATCGACTGAGCCTCATTGCCATGAAGAGATCCATTGCTGAGCATCTGATTAGTGGTTTGTCGGAAGATACGAATGCCAGACAGTTCCTTGAAGCAGTGGGAGAAAGATATAGAGTCTTAGATAAGGCTGAAGCTGGGAATTTGCTGAGTGAGTTAACGAACATGAGGTATGATGCTGCTATGGGTGTTACAGAATTTATACTAAAGATGGTCCACATTCAGTCCAAACGCAAGGCCTATGAAATTGTCCTTTCTGAAAATTATATTATGCATCACGCCTTGAATGTTCTGCCAGCTGAATTTAGCCAGATTAAGACTACTTATAGTGCTCCGAATGAGACATGAAGAGTTAATGCCTTGACTACTAAATGTGTGACTGAGAAAGATAAGTTAAAGAATGAGAAGTATGAGTCCACCCACTTAACTGCCCATACCAAGTTGAGTTCATCTAGAGGCAAATGGAAGCCTAAAGGATTAAATGCTCATGGTCCAAAGAAATGCAAGACTTCGAGAAAAATGGGAACCATGAGAGAAATTGAGATAAGGATTTCAAGTATTTTCACTGCAAGAAGCAGGGTCACAAGAGAGCCAATTGCTATAAGTTCCAAGCTTGGCTAAAAGCTAGAAAAGAAAGTCACCAAGGTAAGTTGTTGGTTTGTTTTGAATCAAATCTAGTTGATGTTCCTTTGGATTCTTGATGGCTTGATTTTGGTGCTACTGTTCATGTGACTACTACCTTACAGGGTCTCACAAATCTAAGGAGTCCAAGTCTGAGGGAGTCAAAGCTTAAAGTTGGAAACGATATTAGAGTTGATGTGGAGCGCATCGGGACAGTTGTTTTGAATTTAGATTCTGGTTTTTAGCTTGTCTTGAACAATGTCTTTTATGTTCCTAATTTTAGGAGAAACTTAGTATCTCTTTCTTCGCTTGACAAAGCTGAATATTGTCTTCATTTTGCGAATAAAAGAGTGGATTTGAGTTATGATTCAAAAATTATTGGGAATTGTGTTTTGTTTGATGGATTATATCGATTATCCTTATCTCCCGATAGACCATATTGCTCTTTCAATGTTGAGAATGTTGTTGCTAAGAGATCTTTAATCAAAGATAGATCTTCATTGCTATGGCATAAGCGATTGGGGCATATGTCAAAAGAAAGGGTAAAGCGACTTATCATGGCTGATATTCTCCCTCCTCTTGACTCAGATGATATTGAGATTTGTATTGATTGTGTGAGGGGAAAGTTAACTAAAACCAAGAAGAAAGGCACTACTCGCAGTCAAAGTCTATTGGAGATAATTCATACTGATATTAGTGGGCCATACTCAACCACCTTGTGTGGAAATAAATACTTCATCACATTCATTGATGATTTCTCCCGTTATTGTTATATTTATCTAATTAAGGAGAAGACCGATGCTCTTGAAATGTTCAAAGTATTTCGATCGAAGTTGAGAAACAATTGGGAAAAATTATCAAGATTGTCGATCGATCGTGGTGGTGAGTATTATGGGCGATATACTGAGACTGGATAGCAAAAGGGACCGTTTGCAAAATATTTGTAGGACTGTGGTATTGTCGCTCAATATATAATGCCTGGGAGTCCTGAACAGAATGGTGTAGCTGAACGGCGAAATCGTACACTCATGGAGATGAAACGAAGTATGATGGGCAGTTCTAATTTGCCTGAATACTTATGGGGTGATGCGATTAAAACAGCAACTTATATTTTGAATCGTGTACCTAGTAAATCGGTGCCGAAAACACCTTTTGAATTGTGGACAGGGAGGAAACCAAGCTTGAATCATTTACGAGTTTGGGGTTGTCTGCGAGAGGTGAAAATTTATGATCCTTCTCGAGAAGAAGACCGAATCTAGGACTACTAGATGTTACTTTATTGGATATCCCGATCATTCTAAAGGGTATAGATTCTATTGTCCTACTCGAGGCACTAGAATCGTTGAATCTCAAACGCCAAATTCACGGAATTAGATGTCACGAAAAGAGTTCTTCTCAATCTTTTGAAAGGGAAGAACCAAACAAAACGATCTCTATTCCATTGCCCATCTTGCATGATGATTCTATGCGAGATCCCAGCGAGTGGAAATTCAGCAAGAAGCAAATACCGAAAATATGACGGTAGATCCTCCCATTACAAATGAAATTCCCCAGATGAATGAAGCAGCTCCAGAAATGCCTATGCGAAGATCACAGCGATAAAGAAGACCGACACCTCTAAATGATTATCATGTCTATCTTGGAGAAGTTAATTTTGACATTGGAAGTATAATTGATCCGACGACTTTCAAAGAAGCTCTTAATAGTGATCAGGCAGATAAATGGTTAGGAGCGATGAATGACGAGATGATTTCCATGTCAACTAATCAAGTATGGAAACTTGTTGATTTACCTGATGGGCATAAACCAATCGGTTGCAAATGGGTATTCAAAACTAAGAAAGACAATAAAGGCAATATAGAGAGATTCAAGGCAAGGTTAGTCGCAAAAGGGTACACACAAAGAGAAGGCATTGATTATACTGAAGCCTTTTCTCCAGTATCCACTAAAGATTCTTTTCGGATAATCATGGCATTGGTGGCTCATTTTGATTTAGAGCTTCACCAAATGGATGTCAAGACAGCTTTTCTAAATGGAGATCTGGATGAAGAAGTATATATGCAGCAACTTGAAGGGTTTAAAGAAGTTGGAAAGGAGCATATGGTGTGCAAACTTCAAAGGTCCATATATGGTCTCAAACAAGCATCACGTCAGTGGTACTTAAAATTTCACAAAGTTGTGAGATCATTTGGCTTTGAAGAAAACAAGTTTGATCAATGCATCTACATGAAAGTAAGTGAGAGTAAATATATTTTCTTAGTACTTTATGTAGATGACATTTTACTTGCTAGCGAAGTGATGTTGATCTATTAAATGACACCAAAAATTTTCTATCTACAAAGTTTGATATGAAAGATCTTGGGGAAGCCTATTTTGTTCTAGGCATTGAGATTCATCGTGACGGATCTAAGAAGGTTCTTGGGTTATCTCGAAAAAGTTATATAGATCGTGTTTTGAAAAGATTCAACATGCGGACACCGCAAGTCGGGCGATGTTCCCGATGTGAAAGGAGATAAATTGAGTATAGAACAATGCCCCAAGAATGATGTTGAAAAAGAAGTCATGAAAAATGTTCCATATGCTAGTGCGGTTGGCGTCTTATGTATGCACAAGTATGTACCGGACGATGTTGCTTTTGCTGTGAATATTCTTGGAAGATATCTGTCGAATCCGGTCAAGAACATTGGGTTGCAGCTAAGAAGGTGATGAGATATCTACAACGAACAAAGGACTTCATGCTCGTGTATAGCGAGTTGAGGACCTAAAAGTGATTGGATATTCGGATGCTGATTTTGCTAGTTGTTCAGATGATAGAAAATCAACTTCTGGATATATTTTTATGATGGCTGGAGGTGCTATTTCTTGGAAGAGCACAAAGCAAACCTTGATTACGAACTCTACAATGTATGCTGAGTTTGTAGCGTGCTACGGCGCGTCAATTCAAGCGGTTTGGCTTAGAAATTTGATCTTAGAATTGCGAGTTGTGGACTCTATTGCTAGACCTATGGTGATCTATTGTGACAACACTGCAGCTATGTTTTATTCCAAGCATGACAAGATCAGCAATGCGTCCAAACATATGGAGATCAAATATTATTCTGTTAAGGACTTGGTCAAAAAGGGAGACATTGTGATTGAAAATATCAGAACTGAGTCCATGTTGGCTGATCCTCCAACAAAAGGCTTACGACCCATTTTGTTTAAAGAACATGTAAAGAATATGGGTGTTTTAGATTCTTTTGATTTCTTTTGTTATTGTGAGTTAATAATTTGTATTTCTGGATATTATAGTTATATGCAGACTGATAATGCTTTTATGATGTCTATTAAAGCATTTATTTTAATGATTGTTATTATTGACTCTATTGTTATCCTTTCTTCTGTTGACTGAGAAATGGAAGTATAAAATAGTATCTTTAAACAAATTTTAGTTTAAAGATGACTGGATGTCACTGATTATGAGATCTCATGTTGGATTGTGACATAGTTGTGCAATTTCATGTTGTTTAGAAATTACGTTAATGCACTTTCATGTTGTTGAGAAATTGCACTGAGGACCGATAAGAAATAGTGTATATTTTGATCACATGTTGGCACTATTTCTTACTACACTACTAGGCCCATGATTCATGAAAATATAATGCTTATTATATGTGATTATGGAAGGTCTTGTGTAATGATATTTTCTTAACACATTGATCTCCATAGTCCTATACGAGGTTATATATGATTGGATTGGTTTTGAGATCTTGTTATTGGAATATTATTTTTAAAATTGTGGCCACATGAAACAAAATTTCAGTTATTAACCGATAGTGTCGTTTTCAATATAAAATCTTTTTCAAAATAAAATAAGTTAATTAATGTAGCCTAAGTGGGAGAATGTTGGAAATTTTCTATAATATGGGCTTACATTAATTAATTGATTTTCTATTTTAAATAATCGGGTTAATGGATATTCCAATAATTGTTGAACCCTTCAAATGATATGATTAAATTGGGTATTGGCATCTATTGATAACGGGCTAGTTGAAAGAAAAAAGTGTAGCGATTGTGTTTAAGCGAAGCTCAGAAGTAATGAGAAGGGCCAGGTTGACATTGTGTTGATTAGGGTTTCTTGGGTCCTCTCTAGCCTATAAAAATGGTAGATTATACCTATCGGTTGTTTTAATCCCATTGAAAGGCTCTTATCTTTGAAATAGGTCGTAGAGAGGAAGATCGACATTCCAATAGATCCGATTATCGAGTGATTTACTTTTCTTCAGTGAAAGCGATAATGACTCAAAGGTACGCTTTAATTCCGCTGTATTTATTGATCTCGGTGTTTTGCAATCATGGATCTGTTATTTTCTTGATTGATTAGTTATTCATGTGAATAATTTTCTCCATTGACGCAGTTCACGGCTGCTGTCGCAAGTCGGTTTTTAAGTCTTTTCTGCGTCGGCCATAAACGACGAGACGTAATAATCGTTTCCTCGAAAGAACCCAAAAGTCAACTAAGTCATCCGGAGGGACGCGTAATCATCCTCCTCAAAAACGCGGGGCGGGACCTGGACTGACGACCGATAAAAACGCCCACGAGTAAAGTCAACCTCCTTCGTTCCAATATCGAGTCTTCTCTCTCTTCTCTCTCTTCTCTTCTCTCTGCGCGCAGAGCATTGCAGAAAGCAGCCAGCGAGCGAGCGATCGATCGATCATCATCATCATGCACGGCAGAGAAATCCTGCACAAGATGAAGGTTGGTTGCGTCTATCTATCTCGTTTGTTCTTTCTCCCCCCCGCGAGCGATCCAGCGCGCGAGCGGTTTCTACTCTCCGTAGCGACTCGTTTAGCCCCCCGCGCGCGTGCGTGGCGGTTTGAGCGGCGGAACTGGGAATCGCCTCGCCGCGCCGCGATTTGCGAGTTTTGATTGCGGTTATGCTGGTTGTTGTCGGTGGAGAGAGGCAGCGCGACTTGTCTTTGATACGCTTTGTTGCTCGAATGAGTCCTCCGTCGTCGTGTTCTGAGTTGAACTCGCGCCGGCTCGTTTTAGGGCTCTCTAATCGTAATGAACGGTGCGAAATACTGTTGTCCAAAGCGCATACATATTGATTGCGGTTATTAGATTTTGAGGCGCTGGTTACTTTAAGATATATAGTATCATTATGAATCTGACATGAAATTTTGTTAATGTCTGCAGTTAGATATAAATTGGTGATCTTATTATATGTAGCTCAGATCATTCTATCGTTAGTTCTGTTCTCATACCAACATACTGTCCATCTCTACTATCTGGTCTCCATTTTGGGGATTGATTGGGATTTCAGGACAAACTGTTGTGTCCACCGATGGCTTCGAGCTTCTTGTGGGTTATGTAAATTTGTGTATCATAAGGGTTGCAAAGTACTTGGCCTCTTCAACTTTGCTCGAGTGCTGCAAATTTTCAATTATGTTGCAGAAGACTTATCAATGATCATGCTATTTTCATTGTATTGGTATTGGTAGTTATCAAGCAATTGTGGAACAGAGAAGTCAAACCTCAATTAGTTATTCTGTGAAACATGTAAAAGTATCTCAGATATGACAGTCATACGTAAGGGGAGTAAAAATATGGTGCAAAATAAGATGCAGTGACTTGTGAGTAGTGACTACATGAAAAACTGCAGAGATAGTTTTCATCAGTAAAAGAAGCAGAATGTGTAGTGTTCCGTGTGGTAATGCTGTTATAGTTTTTGTGGCTGTGTTTGTTCCAGTGTTTTGACTTTCTAGCAGTGCTGTTAGCTTAGCCACTCGTGCTTGTATATTTTGTCAATGCTTGCTTGCACAAAGTTTTTTAATTTGAGTTTTAGGGATAGATTGCTCGAATTAGGAGAAGCCTGTGCATGCGATCTATGTTTTCCTTGAGTCATACACCCAAATAACTTTTTCGGTTCTTTTGAATGTAAGGCAAGCCCTCGGTTTTGTATAATCAGGCTGTTCAGAGATTACTTGTTTCCTTTGCTTATTCAAGTAGAAACTGAATATATGGTTACTGTGAATCGTTTCTTTCTTAGTAGTTGCCTTTTATGCTGACCATTTCTCACTCTTTTCCTACGCCTCTATTGGTTTTATATTTTTCAGGTGAAAGCTGGGTTAAGTACATGCTTGCCGGACATGGGAAAGGGTAAAGGCAAAGCTTCTAAGAACATCTCCCATGGCTATCACTTAATGAAGGGAAAGTCGAATCATGCCATGGAAGATTATGTAGTTTCCGATTTCAGGCAGGTGGAATCAAAAGAGTTGGGTTTATTTGCAATATACGATGGTCATTTAGGCCATGAAGTTGCAAATTACCTGCAAACGCATCTGTTTGACAGTATTTTGAAGCAGGTAATGCATGTTAGTTCATTTAACATCTGGCCATTAAAATTTTTGCAGTTATCCCTATGTTGCTTTGTTGATCTTTGTTCCCTTTGACAATTAAGGGTGAAATGTTTGATAGAACGATTATTTCTATGAGCAGCCAGACTTCTGGGCTGATACTGAGGCTGCAATTAGGAGAGCCTATCACACAACGGACAAGGAAATATTAGAGAAAGCACTTGCCTTAGGAAAAGGAGGGTCAACTGCAGTGACGGCAATACTGATTAATGGCCAGACTTTGGTGGTGGCAAATGTAGGAGATTCTCGCGCTGTCATATGTAAGAATGGTGTAGCCAAACAACTATCAGTTGATCATGAGCCAAGCAGGGAAAAGAGGTTGATTGAAAGCAGAGGTGGATTTGTATCCAATATTCCTGGTATGTGGCTACTGAAATACATGCCAAATATTCTTGTGCTTTCCTTTACTGTCATGTACCAGTTTTCACGCAATCTATAATTGATCGCGAGGCAGTAAAGCTCCTTTAGAGGACTCACACTGTGCGATAGCGATCCCTGCAAGAGCCAGTAACCTTATTTGAAGAAGTTTTACACATTAGTTTCTTACTCAGGACATGTATGAATATCGAGCTTTTACATAAGGAGTTTTTCTCCAAGTTTCCTACCTAGTGTTGGTATGGTGGATAATCACAGGAAAAGCTTTGACTGGGTATAAAAACTCAAGAAGCTGCAGTAGGGGCTAGTGTTTATGTCTCTCAGATCCCAACAAACATAAGAATAAGACCAGCGACAGTACAACTTTTTGCAGGAGGACTAATATCTATTTGCGCTTGCAGGAGATGTTCCGCGAGTTGACGGTCAGCTGGCTGTAGCAAGGGCCTTTGGTGATAAAAGCTTAAAGATCCACCTGAGTTCTGAGCCAGATGTTGCAGTGGAGACGATTGATGAAGAATCTGAATTCATCATTCTGGCTAGTGATGGAATATGGAAGGTGAGTCCTAATACTGATGGTCATTGGGTCTTTCATTCTCTCTTCCTGTTGCTCCTTATTTATAGGATGGGGAGATAAAGATGATAAACATAGTCTAATCTAGCTGAAAAGAGACCCATTTGAGAAGCTGATTATGCACATTTCCATGCGATAATATGTCCTCGTTTTAAAGACTAGATCTCTTATATCTTCATGATGTCCGGCCAGGTGATGTCAAATAAGGAAGCAGTGGACTCTATCAAAAACATTAAGGATGCTCAGTCGGCTGCGAAACATCTGATAGACGAAGCTCTTAATAGGAACAGCAAGGATGACATCTCTTGTATAGTTGTAAAGTTGCAATGAGGTTTGTGTTTGATAATCAATTTTTTTTTGTAATCTGTATGCGTGGAAGGAGACATAGGTAGGCCTCAATGTATTACTATTACCATTTGAAAATGCATCGCTTGTCGGCTGTGCAGACACCATTATGTTAGGCCATCACATGCAATGGACCAATAAGCCCTTTACTTAAAGCGAAGCACTATGCTTCGCTAAGTCAGTGGTCTTTAAAGGATATGATGCTGCGAAATCAGGATCAAATTTGCGATGTTGGATTCCTTCATACTGTTTCTGGAGATCTCTTTTGCAAAATCCCGTTGACGATTCTTGTCACCAGTATTAACATGATGTCATGTCCGGATGGTTTTTTTATATAATGGTGGGCTGCAACGTGAGAGAAAGACCACCGGCCTTAGTGGTTCCCCTGGATAAGAACTCCTGTGAACCTTGGGGGAAGGTGAGCGGGTCGAAACCCAGTGGAAGCATCGGCGTCTTAAGCGTGAAGTCAGGATGGTGGTTTCTCCGCTAGCATCACTCCAAGGTTTATCCGCCGCCGGCTACCGTCTGACGGGGTTCCCTAGATCACAAAAAAAAAAAAAAAAAACAAAACTTGTGTGTGAGAGAGAGAGAGAGCACTTTTAACTTAGCTTGAAGAACTTCCTCAAGAACTCCAGTGTAGCCAAATAAAATTTGTTTTTGGGGGAGTTCATCTTAAAACCTCCAGTAACCCCAATGATTTCGAGCACATCCGGTCCTTTCCATACGGATCTGGAAGAACTTGCCCCTCGTTTCCTTTTAACTACCTTCTTTGTCTTTTTAAAGTTTTTGGGTTTTCTTGTAACCACGATCACCATTTCGCACCACATGTCAATTGCTGATGGCAATAAGACGCGATGGCGCATTGAATTTAGAGAGACACCTCGAATTCAATCAAGCGCCAATCTCCTCCTCTCAACTACGAAGGCGATACAACCACCATCGGGAGTACCAGCAAGCTTCACACCCGGCTTTAACTGCACTTTGTCTTTTACCACAGGGGTCGGGATTCACACGTTTTAGTCAGTACTCGGGCATTTATACGAGAAAACACTATGGTAGCAAACTGAAATCCAACAATCCGTGTAATTCTAGGACAGCGTTTGCCGCGTAATTCAAGCCATTACATTAACTCTCCCCACTTTTGTCCCCGTCTGCTCTTGACGTCTTCCTCCTCATCGATATTCAATACCCATCACCCCATCACGTGATCTCATCGAGAAAAAGTCTTGGGGCCTCCGGGCTTTCCTTGGTCCATCGCAAGCCGTTCAAAAAAAAGAAAATTATCCGATCCTACTCCAGCCGTCGATTCAGCGGGGCCCAGCTTCTCCGGTACATTTACTTGCCCCCAAATCCAAATTTTGGTTCATGGAATCTGACTTTTTCATTTAAAAATCTCGAAAATGTCAGCTCCTGCTGTTGGTGCTTTGGGTAGTGTCCAAAAGAAAACACTAAGAGGAGAGAGAGAGAGAGAGAGAGAGAGAGAGAGAGAGACTCGAAGAGCATTACACATAGCCAACTCTCGTCACCGGCTTCGTTCTAGCGGGTCCGCCACGTACCGTCTTGCATGCTGATCCCTAATGCCATGCAGCCACGCAATCCGACCCCCATACCCTCCTCTCCTCCTCGCCATTCTCTCCCTCTCTCTCTCTCTCTCTCTCTCTCTCTAGCCATCCTATATAAATAGCCGCTCCTTGCATCTCCCTTACCTCATCCAGAATCACTCTTTCAGCCCGATTCTTTTTGTTCACGCACAATCTCTTCGCTAGCTTTCGCTCGTTCCCTAAACATGACCAGCGTCTGTGCGGAGCAGCATAAGTTCCACGCCTCCCACCAACTCTTCTCCCCTAAGAAGGCGCTCGACATCCCCCCCAGGAAGCTCCTCGGCCGTCGGACAGCCTCTTCTGTGGCGCAGCACCAGTCGGCGGCCCTCGAGAGCCACGACGTGTTCTCCTCCGACTACTCACCAAGGGTCCCCGAGACCCCTCTCCAGAAGTTCCTGCCGTTCAACAACGGGGGCGATGATGAGGATGAGGACTCCGACCCTTACTCGTCGGACCACTTCCGCATGTTCGAGTTCAAGGTGAGGCGGTGCACCCGCAGCCGCAGCCACGACTGGACGGACTGCCCTTTCGCTCATCCTGGAGAGAAGGCCCGCCGCAGGGACCCCCGGAAGTACCACTACTCGGGGACCGTCTGCGCGGAGTACCGCCGCGGGTCGTGCAGCCGCGGTGATAACTGTGAGTTCGCACACGGCGTCTTCGAGTGCTGGCTGCACCCTTCAAAGTATGTTTTCGAATTATAGAATATAATTGGTGAATATTAGTCCTGTTTTGCAATGTCAAGTTGGTAATTGTTTCCCAATGCATGCCATGTTTTTTAATATATATACTCCAGAACTGGTGAAGCTTGATGTTTTAGGAAAATCTGGTCATTCGATTTGAGCAAAAAATTGTCAAACCCAACGGATCTGATCAAATGTTACTCGTGTTGTTGATGTCTCATATAGGTATAGGACTGAGGCATGCAAAGATGGCAAGAACTGCAAGAGGAAGGTCTGCTTCTTCGCTCACAGCACTCGTCAGCTTCGCCTCTTGCCTGCTCAATCCGAGCCCAACTCTCCACGAGAGATCAACCCCGAGAAGTCCAAATTCCATGGTCCAGTTTCGCCTTCTTCGCTGCCTCACTGCTGCCTGTTCTGCCACTCGTTCACCGCCTCCTCGCCGACCTCAACCTTGCTCGGCATGTCCCACCTATCGCCGCCGCTGTCGCCATCCCAGTCCCTGTCACCACCCCTGTCGCCCCTCAAGGGCAGGTCCCTGAGCGGGTTCTCACCGATCTCGCGGTATGCCGACCGGTTGGAGCCGAGCTGTCTGAGCCAGGGTATGAGCTACAAGGACGTCCTGAACGAGATCATGACTTCGCTGGAGGTGATGAAGATGAGCGAAGTCTCGCCTCCTCCGCACTCGTCACCTTTGTCATCGGTCAAGAACCGGACAGCCATGCCTTGGGTTGATGTCACTAGCAGTGTGAATGAGGAGCAGACCCAGTTTATTCTTTCACCTTCAACCCCAAATCCTCCTCAGGTGCCTAAGAATTTTTTTGGCAGTGATCCTTCAAGCAACGAAGGAATTTTTGCTGACAAGGTCAATGAAGGCAATTCTTGCGATGATCCTGACATTGGGTGGGTGAACGAGCTCCTGATGTAGCTGAGATGATAAATTGGATTCCCAGATGACGATGACTGAGGATGCATTTTGGAAGAAGATAAAGCCAAAGCTGTACATACTGGTCGGTTGGCACTAGTAAAGAGTATAGAGTAAATAAATATGTGCCGAACTTATATAAACGAGGTTTGGTGTTGCTTAATGTTTTAGGTTGTCGCTTAATATTGTTTTGGGGATTGATTTAGATTGTTGTCTTTTGATGTATTGACGGTTGCTTGCTTGAGATGGGATTTCTTCAGTCAAAAATGTAATTAAGGAGGTCGGGGGGGAGAGAGAGAGAGAGAGAGAGAGAGAGAGAGAGAGAGAGAGAGAGATGACACGCTTTGTAAATTTTTGACTGATGTCCTGATCTGATTATGATTTGATTAATGTAATTTTTCGTGTCCAAGTGAAACGATAATTCATTTTCCTTAATCTCATCATCTGGGATTGGACCCCAATTTGGTAGAACATTTGTCTTATTATTTATGCACTTATAATTTGTGTTATTGAACCTCACGCGTAGTTATAGATGATGGGTGATGGGACTCAAAATAATGGAAAATGCCTATTTTTATGAAGAATAACAAATCTCGTAAACAAACTTCATTTCAATTGATTGACTTTCTAAATGCAAGATAAGTTGTCTTAATGACATAGTGGTTCCAATTCAACGGATGACAACACCATCTAGCGGGTCCATGTGGAAAAATATTAAAAGTAATCTGGATAATGAAAAAAAATATCAACTTAAATTCTAGAAAGAGGAGTAACGGGAGAATTTAATGGGACCATTTCGTGATTTGCTCCACTCTTAGAGATCGATCAACTTTGATTGGGAGCATAGCACGTGTGTGCTCTGAGCAAAAGCCAAACCCAACAGGAACGCAACATGTTGCGAGGAGGTCGAGCACTCTGTCCGGACACATGGCTGCGTGTTGGGCCGTGAAGGTTTATAATCGCACGCCGCACGACGCGTGGACCTTCCGGGGGTGAAATTGCATAATGTAGTGGTCCTATTCCATCGTCCTGGAAAGTTGAGTAATCTTTTCGAAACTTCGAGCGTACGCAAGTGGGTTCGCACGCAGTTTCCAGTAGAATTGATCCTACCCATAATTTCATACGAAAGTTCACAAGATGGAAAGGGAAAGACATAGCCCAAAAGTCTCTCTCCCTTATCTCCATCTCTCTCTCTCTTTCCTTATTCTCAAGAATGTAGTGTAGCATGCATCCATGCTTCCTAGGAGGGAAACAGGATGAGATGAGGAAGCGGCGAAAGTGTAGGGTTCGGTGGAGACTTGTCCCCAAGAAACCTTGCAATAACAGGGCATGGCATGGCCTTACCCCAACTCACTTCCCCCCCGCTGCCCATCCTTTAATGCTCACAAGTCACATCCCCACCCACCCACCTCCCCCCTTCACTCTACTCTCGTGGGGGACTCTCCCTCCTTTTTATCATACTCCTGCTCCATGCTTCACATTCTCTTCTTACATCAACATCGACCGACACTTTCAATATCGATTTCAATAACTATTCCAAATATGAAAATCAAGAATCATGTCATCTGAATCTCGATGCTCGCGAGATCCATTTCCAAGATCGGGTTGACTTTGCCTTTAGCATCTCTAACGGTGCAATGCATTTGTAGTTTTGTGCCACATTCTCCCAACCAAATTTGGCGTGGATAATTGATGAATTTGCCTGATATCTTTGGCACTCATAGCGAAAAGAACTTAAACTAGTACAGGAGAGATGCTGACCCGACAAAAAAGGACGCCGAAATAAAGTTATTGTGCAGGCAAACTCACAGAATGCCCATGTACTTCATTCAATCTTTTGTGCCGCCTCTGACATTTCAAGGCAAAGTCTTATTCCAATGAATGTGCCTAGACAGAAATGACAGTGAGTCGAACCATAATCTTGCTCAAAGCTTCAGGAGGCAAAATTTCAAGCGACGCCACTCAAATGAATTCCCAAAAGAACAAACCGCCTAAATACATTGAAGCTACTTCCCATGGCTTTTGATGCCAAAGGAACTGCCCACCTCAGGCTACAAGTTCAGTGATGAACGCACTCTCCCTAACTAGCAGATCACGATACAAAACCCACAGAACCCACAGCAAGCAGTAATAGCATTACCATCAATTCCAACATACGAAAGAATTCATAATTTTTTTTTTGTCGCGAGACCTTTATGTCGTGTTTGCTAATTGTCGAAAATTCAAGCAAATTGGGGCCACATGACTTTCGTGTTCGTTGCAAACTCTCGAGGTCAAATATGGTGTTGTGGGTGAATTGGGTCTATGATTTATACAAGATCATGATTGTGTGAGATGATTTATGTATGTTAATCATAGAAGAAGTATATAAAAATTCATTCAATTACCTTTTCAGTGCAAAAATATAAAAATGTAACTTTATGCGCTATTTCCTATTGTATTTCTTATCGTTATAAAAATTTAACTTATTGACCTTTTTGGCTAATCAATCAGTGACTAACCACTCACATAAATCAAATCTAAGCTGACGGATATAAAACAGAAACAAATTTGAAAAGAAGAAAATCAAAAGTCGAAACTCAGCAACTAAAGGTCCACTGTAGAGGCGTGGGCGATTGTCGTGAACCTTTCGACCAGGCTTTTTCGCTTGTACATTAGCTCTAAATCACATTTAAAAGAAAAAAACTCTGACTAACCAATACGCAAAGAAAAAGAATTAAAAGAGTATTAACACATTGAAATTTGGGTGACTAAAAAGGAAAAAAAAATCCAACCCAAAAGTAAACATTAAATTAAGACCACATAACCAAATCGATTTTATTTGAAAATCAAACTGGACTACCCTTGTTCCAAATTCCATGTTTTTGGAATAGATAAAAACCAGCCCAATTCCCAATTTCAAGTATATATCTATTTGCGAGGATTGAATTTGATTTTTCTCTAGACATTTTTCTCTCTTTTTTTCTCTCGGTTCCCTCTAATCTCACTTAAATACTTCATGACTCTCTCTCTCTCTCTCAACTCTCTCAACTCATCCTCCTCCTTGCTCACTCACGGCTCACCCTCACTTGCTCGAGCCTGTTGGAGTCAACACCTAATAGAAGACGCAAGAATGACAATGATCAAGAGAAGTTACTTCTTTGCATGAAAGGCATGCCTTTTCCCCTGGAAGCCGCAGGTTGCTGGAGAAGAAAGTCAAAGGAAAACATGCAACCCACAATTGTTGGCTCCTTAGCAAAGAAGAAAATGAAAGTCCATTATGCGTGAAGTCGGCTACTAGAATGGACTTGGGGCACACATTATAATAATATTATAGTAGCTACTGGAGCCTTCAAGGAGCAGGAAGCAAAGTTCAACTTGCTTACTCGTACTTGGATGCGAAGAAAAAGTTGTGGCTGGATTAGTCCACATTGAAGGCGGTTGGACTTCGAGAGGCGGTCAAACTCCTATAAATATGGCAGTACGTGAAGCATTTGAGCTTAGGCTGCCTCACATAGAGGCACCGCAGCCTCAGGTCAACAGGCTAAAAGGCCTCAAGGTGAAAGAGAGGCTTAACAGCCGCAAGCACTGCAGGCAGAGCAGAGACTAAGGGAGAGAACCTCAGGCCAGCAAGGAAGCCACCAGGATACGAGGTGAGCTTTAAGGAAGCCACACGTATGTGAGCTTCAGGGAAAGCCTCCGGTAGTGAGAGCTTCGGAACAAGAAGTCATTGGGTGCAATAATGAACTTCTAAGTGAGAGGCACTACAGTCTCATTAGCTTTGTGTGAGCGAGTTATCCCTCTTTGATTGAGAATGGAAAATAGAATAGCTGAGTGTGTGCATGTATCAACTAGTTTGATTTAAGTATTTTAACGCTTCCGCATATTTTATAAGCTGTGCACTCTATAATTAATTTGAATAGCAAATGGTTGCATACCCTATAGAGCCCCCCAACCCTCGCTCATTCTTGACTCGCCTTTGCTCCTTTACCCTCACTCATCTCATACATCTTTTACTTTGAACGGTTTTGTTACTCATATTATTTTCCTATAAAAAATGAAACAAAAGGAGGAAGAAAAGAAAAATAGATCTTTAGATAGACATGGGAACCAAAATGGAAAAATCAAGTAAATTCCAAGTTTAACGAGATAAGTTACAAGTTCGAAAAACTTAAAAACACTTTTAATAGGATATGTTTTAAACTGTTTAGACCCATCTATCCTACAACCGATCACTCCCATATTAAATATATTTGATGCCCGAAAAATAACATGCTAATCTAAAATAAGAGTATAAAAATAAAAAAAACTTTCAAGTGTATTAATCCTAACCCTAAACTTAATGATCATCGCACGTCATTTAAATATGATTGATGGCGACTATTAATATCTGTGTTGGGAGAGATAAAGTCGAACGAAGGGGTGGTTGACCCGGTTGCTTAATGACGGGGATGTTGTGCGTGATTAACCGCTAATCATAATCATTGGGGGTTCGCCCCAATGGCCCCCCTTCCAACTTGAAAGGGGAGGTGGGGGGTTCAAATCCCTACATTTTCAGGGAGAATAGGGGTTGGGACAATTTTGTTTCAGGAGTGGGTTTCGACTTCCACGCTTTGTAAGGAGATAGGGCAAAAGTCTGAGAGTGAGCGTTAGAGTATGATTAGAATATGATTGAAAAAAAAAATTACTAATCAACACTAGCGATGGACACGTGGACCAGCAGCGTGGCGAGTATGCTGCTTGCCAGTGCGGCGCATTTTCACAGGTTATTCAGTGGGCAGGACAAAAGCAAACCGCTTCGTTTCACGAAAAACACGTGGCCGAAGCCTAAGTCGTACGTTGATGACTAAGGCTCTTCTTCGGTCAACTTTAGTCTTTTCCCCTCCACTGCGGTAGAGGAGCGCTTCACGTCCCAAAGCGTACCAACTTGGGAAAGATAACACTAAAATATTTAACAATACGACACTCTACAATTAGGTAGTCTGGTAAAAATTCCACAATCTAGTCATACTTTGTAATAAGAAATTGCCAGTAGACAGACCCGTGCTCACGTGGTAATGCATGTACATTAACGTTGTGATTGATTTCCTTCGAAGCAATATGAACTTTTCAAAATCGATACAACTCAAAGCAGTTGAAATATATTGGTCTTGCGTTGATTTTTATAAAAACAATCGTTTGTATCGTTTACCAAATGAATAAGTAAAAATTTCTTTTCATCGTTTATAAAAAAATTTAAAATAAATTATTATTGATGATAAAAATTATTTTCTCATTAGCTAACAATTTTAACCAATATAAGCAATTGATTTAAAGAATATGTTTTTCAAATAATTTATTTTCGCGAAATAAATTGAAGCCTAAGAAAGTAAGATATTTGCTCGGTACAATTTTTCGAGTTACTTTAGGTAATCAGATATGATAAATGAATTTGTGCATTCCTTCATCTTTCGGGTTTGATCCGTAGATTAGGTGCATAAATGAAATTGCATAGGCTTGAGATTGTGGATAATAAGGCATATACAATTTCTATTTTCTCTCTTATTTGGTAAAAACTACAGTTTCTTGTTTCATTTCTATTTTATAATTAAGACAGGCATGCGATGGAAGAAAATTCCTAGAAATGCGAGTAACATGAAAGATTGATTAATTATTTCCCTGCATCCATTAATTTCAATATTTTTTTCGAAAAGGGTTAGTCGCTTTAATAGTAGATTATGCCTTTTTATTTGATTAAATTGACTTAACATGTTCCAACGAAGTCCAAAGCATCGGAAGGCATTCGGAATTTACCTGCCCCATATTAATTACTTTGGTCAATTTTGGATCACCATAGTTTAACGAACCGACCACGTGGATTCACGCGTGTCTCACAGTCCGACGTCGTTTGCCTTTGTCCGCATTTAGACCTCCCCGTTATTTAAACGCACACCGCCGGAGTTTTCCTTTGAACACACCCCACGAAACACACAAAAGCGCGAACTTACCTCGACGCTTGCCGATCGATCCCCCAAAAAGATGACGGTGCCACTGCAGAACAGGACCATGAACAAGAACAAGACAAGGACCGAGTGGACGTTCCGGGGCAACGGCAGGCTCCTGGGAGCGTCGGCGATTACGGTCCGTGGCGTCCTCGACCGGGTGATGGAGAACCTCAACAGGGATGACTGCAGAGCCGTCGTCCCGCTCGGCCAGGGCGACCCCTCCTCGATCCCCTGTTTCCGGACTGCGCACGTCACGGAGGATGCTGCCGTCGATGCAGTCCGCTCGGCCGAGTTCAACTGTTACGCCCCCACCGTCGGCATTCTTCCCGCTAGAAGGTAATACCGAGGCATGCCCTGGACGGATGACGATTTTATTATCCGCAGCACCAACACACATGCAAAAATCTGTTCCAACTTTGAAAGTCTTACTTGTTTAGTACTTGCGAAATCTTGATTTTAAGACTTCATTTGTTTAAGTAAAAAATAAATAATTAAAAAAAATTAAAAATGATTGGTATCTCTCGTAAATATGAATGAACAACAAATATATCTATTGTCCCTAAAAATATTTAAATATAAATTATTTATTAATAATAAAAATTTTATTGATTAATTATTTCTGGCAATGCAAGAGATTATTTTTAGATAAAATATTTTTAAAATTATATATTTATTGCGAAACAAATGAATTTTAGTGTTATTTATTATTATTTATTACCTACGTAGTGATAGAATTTTATGGTGGGCAACGCATGAAATTACTAGGCGAATTGGATTGACCACACGTTATCACTGTTACATGCGGGAAAAAATATAAGTTCAGTTTTGGAAATGGCCAGCATTAATCTAATTAGTAAGCTAAGGCTAACTTGAGGTTTAAAATTTCAATAGGGCCATTGCCCATCATCTCACGCGTGACCTCCCTTACAAATTATCACCGGACGATGTCTACCTGACGATAGGAGGCACGCAAGCCATCGAAGTCATAGTGACGGCTCTCGCTCGCCCCGGCGCCAACATTCTGCTTCCGAGGCCCGGATACCCGTGCTATGTCGCCCGCGCGGCGCTCTGTGGCCTCGAGGTGAGGTACTTCGACCTCCTCCCCAACAAGGGCTGGGAGGTCGGTCTCGAGCGCGTGGAGGATCTTGCGGATGCAAACACTATCGCGATGGTGATCATAAATCCCGGGAATCCGTGCGGAACTGTCTTTAGCTACCGACATCTGAAGGAGGTAAACTGTTTTACGAGCTCATATGGTATATAGTGCTAGTGCCACCTGGCCGGGGATAGGCTTGTGCGATGCTTGGAGAGTTGGAACACCAAGCCGGCCTTCCCTCGATAGATCGCTTCTAAGAATTGTATGGACAGTCACATTCTTATAAATCAAACCCAATTTAGTTTGGACATCCAATCTCTTGAGTGGACTTATGAATCGTGTCAATACAACAACTGGTTTTGACTTATTGGGTCATCATTAGGAGAACAGAGCCAATCCTATTTTTAGAGATCCTCTAAAATAATAATCATCACATCCATGAATTCCTAGCATAAACAATCTGATGCAAATCTCACGATTGCACTTCCCCTTCTACATCTCTCATTCTTCATCCTGTGCCACAAAATCACACTTTTTAGCCCACATGGGTATGGGGGAACTCGGACCACGATACTTGCATGTTAATTCATAGTCCAGCCTAAATTTGCTATCTAAATCTCTCAGACTATAAAAAAAAATTACGCATAGCATATGGATGCAGTATTGTTTTGACCAACACTAACTTCCTTCATTATTTTTCTTATGTTACTTCCAATTAGATCACCGAAACGGCTAGGAAGCTTGGAATCATGGTGATTGCAGATGAAGTCTACGACCATCTAGCTTTTGGGGATACGCCATTCGTGCCCATGGGTGTTTTTGCATTGATCACGCCCGTCTTGATGGTGGGCTCCCTCTCAAAGAGGTGGATAGTCCCCGGCTGGCGACTCGGTTGGGTAGCAACGAATGATCCAAACGGCTTTTTGAAGGATACCGGGGTTTCTCTCTCTCTGCTACGATGATATGAATGACGGTCGGTTGCTTGAGGAATGACAAATTCGTGTTCTCGATCACTTTCGGGTTGTCGAGTCCATTGTAGGATTTCTAAATGTATCAATGTATCCCCCGATCCTACAACCTTTGTTCAGGTATATCAACTCGTCCTTCGGTGATAAACCGGATTCATGAGGATTGACATTGTCCTAACGGAATAATGGATCATCTATGAATCTTACTCTAAAATCACGACAGGCGGCGATTCCTCGGATACTCGAGAGAACGAATGAGGGATTCTTCTTGAAAGTTCTTCACATGCTGAGAGGCAGCGGATATATGTTACGACAAGATTCAAGAGATGCCTTGCCTTGCGTGCCCGAAAAGGCCCGAAGGGTCCATGTTTGCTATGGTACGAGCACACACGCACTTCATTCATCTAGTTGTGGCACGCACGGTGTTATTCAAGCGATTCATCTTTTGCCATTTTGAGGAGCTGAAAGATGCAAAACAAATGACAGGTCAAGTTGAATTCATCACTGTTGGAGGACATAGAGGACGACTTGGATTTCTGCGTCAAGCTGGCTAGAGAAGAGTCCGTTCTCGTCCTACCTGGTGAAGTCTGCTTCTCGTACTCGACGAAATGAAACGTGTTTCACGATCGTGAGATGGGCGGACATCGAAAGTCTGTCATGTTTTACCAGATTAGAAGTCTGAAGGGCAGTGTTCTACGTTCCTTTTTGCAGGGATGGCTCTGGGAATGAAGAACTGGCTGCGCATAACCTACGCGGTCGAGCCGTCTTCCCTCGAAGACGGCCTTGAGAGGATGAAAGCTTTCTGCCATAGGCATGTCAAGAAACAATACGCGGGATCTATACGCGGGATCTATACGTTCGTTGGAGCAATATTGCAATCTGTAACCAGCGTCATAAAAGTATGATCCGAAGCTTCATTGAAATAGGTGCGAGTGTGGTCACCTCGACAGGAATTGATTAATTTATTGCAACTTTTTTGTGGTTACCAGTTGGTTAGAATTTTAGAATTTTAGGTGCAACACATTTCATAAGCAGGGCATAATGAGGTTTATAACACCAATCAAACCGGCAGGTGCAGAAAGTTTGCGAAAGCATTCCAATTCCATTGGTGTGATAACTATTATCTAAACCTTTTAAAGTTATTCCATTCAGACTGCAGAAACCCTACTAACAGAAATAATCATGACGCAATAAACAGAGGAAGTTACTAAAAATGTACCAAAAATTGTTGCTGCTCAAGCTGCTGTTGCAACGGGATCATCCTAGCTTGTTATATATCTCCAGACCTTTCTCTAAGGTTGCAACTTTCTCCGTGGGATCATCCTAGCTTGTTATATATCTCCAGAACTTTCTCTAAGGCTGCAACTTTCTCCGTGGACTACTGTTGTGGTTGCTGTGGTGGCGTGTTAAAAATAAGCCAGTGAACACACCATTATTTATCATGAAATATTTGGAAATTTTCAAAATATTCAATATTGAAAAAAAATATTATTCAAAATTTTGAAAATATATATATTTGAATTTACGTGTGTCACTTAACTACATTTATAATAAAGTATATTTTGTCATGGATGGGTTCCATTAATGGTTTAATATAATATAGTGCTTGTTATATAATACTTTCTATATTTCTCGATTTCGTGGATTGTTACTATAAAGGATTACGTGTGTCATTTCTTATTTTATGTTGTCGGTGGTATTAAGGGAGAGAAGGGCTAGACATGGGCCGATCGATTGGGATCATGATCGTGTAGCAACTTAGGCTCTATTGGATCGACTCGGATTGTCTGGGATCATGATCGTGTAGCAACTTAGGCTCTATTGGATCGACTCGGATTGTCGGCGCCTAAGCCAAGCCTTGCGCAGATCGATCGCTCACTCACTCGCTCACCCGAATCGTAGAGGGAGAAAGTTTCTAAAGAGAGAAGCTTTGAAAGAGAAATGAGCCTTTAATTATTGAATGGTTGATGGATACAAATGAGGGGCACCCCTTCTTATACTAGTGGCCCTCTGATTATAACCATTGATCGAGAATTCATCCGGCGGACAAGATCGTACTGCCCAACCTACCAACTACCGACACTAATGGCAGGATAGTTCTAGACTTCAGCACAATTACCGTATCGTCCACCCTTGGAACGTTCCGGAAGCTCCCTCGCTGGAAACCATAGTAATCTAGGTCCTCCTCGAAAACGCACAGTCCTTTAGCCATAGAAATCTCTTGACATATGAAATTTCCGATACAAGGTCTGGGCAGTCCAGCTTGTTCTGTTCATAGCACCTCAAGCCCAATTGAGCCAACTATTTGGCTTGATCGAGTGGCCAGTCCCCAGCTGAAAAATCGACTACTTTATCGAAATTTCCCTTATCTAGTGCACATTTCACGTCTTTCACAGCTGTAACAAGATGATTCCAAAAGAATACACATCTGATTCAGGAGTAAGCTGTCCACTCACTAAAAATTCTGGATCCTCGTAAAGTGAAGTGACCTCAGAATCTGATTTAGCAATGTTAACTTTGGCAACAAAATTGGCATTGAGGAGGACTTTGGAGGATTTTAAATTCCCATGAATAATTGGAGGCTTATGGGAGTGAAGGTAGACAAGTGCAGAGCAAATATATGTGGCAATTTGGGTTCGAACTTTCCACGGAAGTGGGGCAGTTTTGTTTTTGCCTTTGCACGAAAGGCATTCTTCAAGGCTGCCTGCTTTTAGGTATCCGTTTACAAGTTACTGAGATCCTGGACATGCTCCGATAAGTGTGACCAAATTTGGATGCCTCCTTAACACCTCAACCCGCAGTTGAATCAAGAAGCATAATATAAAATCAGTATTAGTGCAAAATTTTAGGTTTGAATGCTCTTTTCTTTTCTTTTCTTTTTCCAAAAAGGAAATAGATAACAGTTGCTGATGCGATCAATGTACCACACGTTTCGAAATCCACTGTTCCTGCAGAACCAAAAGAGGGCAGCATCCTTATGGCGACATGTACATGTCGAAGTAGGCCTTTATAAACGGTTCCATATTTTCCTTCTCCAATTCTTTGGGATGGGTCAAAATTGTGCGTTGCCTCAATGATCTTGGCAAAGGAAAAGGAGAGGATCCGTGGGCCACGCAAGCTTGGAGTTCCAACTTGTACTGATCTCCTCAGATCTCTTACATTTTTCAGGGCATCTTGATGCTCTACACGTAGTTTGTCCCGTCTCTCCTTGAAAGTTATCAAGAGTTCCACAGCTGATAGGATCTTCTCCTCCAGCTCTTCACCACCAACTTGGATTCTTCAACTTGTTTCTCGAGTATGGAGTTCTGGTCCCGAACTGTTAGGAGTTCTCTTGTTGTCTCATGGCACTGGTTTTTCACCATATCCAATTCTTGTCTTTTGCTTCCCAGCATTTTCTCCAACTCCTTTCTTTCATTCACCTCCTTATTATATAAAATTTCCGCTAACAGGGCCTGCACTGGGATGTGATGTGATGCAGAATTAATCAACAAAGTTCCTAGATCTTTAAGAAGGCTGTTAAGTAAGCTGGTAGCTGATGATAAAATTTCTCGAGCGAAACAAAGCTGCGAGCTAAGTAAGCTGAATTCTTCTTTTATCTTCTTTAGCGGACACAGAGGTGCAAGAGCTTAAAACCATCAGCAAATCTTGAGCAAATCAAAAGGGAAAAGTACCGGATGCAGAGAGAGAGAGAGAGAGAGAGATTGCCTTCATTTTAGTATCCAGTGCATTGTCTTCCTTCCATTGCCTCACTGCCTCCTCAAACTCTGGTCGCCTGGAACTCTTATCATCCACGATTGCCTGTTCCAATCTACAGTAGAGGTCTCCAGCGGGTTGCCCTTGAATTTTCTTGTTCCGAGAAATCGACAAGTAAATTATGATCTACCAACATGATATAATTTTCCCAAGAAATTCTAATTGCATAGCCTATGGATTGATGCCCCCATAAGCAGGAGATGAACATTAATTGCCAAAAATAGTAGGGTTATAATAAATCACCATTTGTCAGATGTCACAAAATTCAAATCCTTCGCATGCAAAAACATCATGTTCAGATGACCAAGAAAATGTATTATCACATTCTGCAGACTCTGCTATTTCAATTCTTAATATGAGTTTGGGAAGGAATATAGTGGTCCATCTAGACAGCACACTAGACAGCACAGACATGCTAGTTGAAAAGATGAGACATGACAAAGATTTTGGTGATCTCACCTCACATCCAAGCAAAGACAATTTTGATGTGCTAGCTGGATGTTCTAAACACCGTGACCTGAGCCTACTCGGTGCTGGTCCTCTGTCATCTTCGCTCTATCGATGTACTCATCAAACAATTCCAATCTGCTAAAACTCCTACCCAATTGTTTAATGCTGACCTCCCCAGATCTTGATCGCTGAATGATCCTGCATTCTGGATTCATGAGCCGATCAAGAGATTTTTGCTTAAAAGTTGGACGTTCTGATTTCAAGCATTCTGCCTGGTGCCGATGTCTGAAGTGAAATGCCATGAAAAAGTACAATGGATGGAGTTTTAATGGTAAAGTATACAGGAAAAATTTAGATATAAATAGAGTGCGACCAGTTTCAGAAAAAGCAGTGACCCAATTATCACTTTCAAAAGAATTAAGCGCTGCACCAGATAAAGCAGAATTTATAAGCTTTCATACGTGTAACATTCTCCAGCGCCATGATGACCAACTTACTTTGTGTATATGAGGCAACCCTTGCAAATGAATTAAATCTGAGAGAAATCCGGTGCATTCTGGCAAACAAATACAGCTTTTCTGGAGTCCAACCAGGTCAAATTATTGCACTTTCAGCAAATTTGACCTACGTAAATTAATCAGCTGCTGCTCCCATCACAAGCCCTACTTAAACATCCCTACTTAACAGCACCAATGACACGAATAAATGACATAATAAGGCTTACTTAGAATCGTCTTTATCAGCTGCTGCTCCCATCACAAGCCATCTAATATTGTATCGAGAAATACTTTCTAGGATTCCCTTCTCAGTGCTGTCCATCTCAATCCAAACTTTATCTGAGTCTACCAGCGTGAATGAGCCACTCTCTTAATTATGGACAATTGGGCTGTCTTTATATCATGAGGTGTCTCCAACACCGCACATTATGGAATTTCTTTAATATAAAGAGTTCTAGCACCGCAAAGTTTCTTCAGTTTCTTTGAGATATCCTCTTGTTTGGAGCTAACTTGAAGAATTTGAATCATATAATTATGAAGCAAGCTATCTTAATTTCTCATATTAATGCCAGAAATTTAGATCAAGCAAATCAGCAAGAATGAGAAGATATTACCGCTCCTGCCTGCGCAAGAAACACAAGGTACTCATTGAGAACTTCAGGCATTTTCTGCATCTCAACTTCGTTCAAATGGTAAACTGCACACTGTTTTGGTTTATTGGCAGCGAACTCCGTGTTTTCTGCACATAAAACAACGCGGACATAATTTGGAAAACATCGCACACAGGGAAGGTTATAATCCCATGAAAATGAGATTAACAAATGCGTTGTCGATTGAAGTTGTGAATGGACCCAAGATGATGGCAGATTTTGAATGCCATAGAAGTATTAACCGAAAAAATATATGCTAGCTTTATAGAAATACAAATGAGTTACACACACATTGAAGGCAAATCTTCTGTCTATCTGTTGACTAACACTGAAAGAATCTAGTCGAGTTCTGTGAACCGAACACCTCACTGCCAAACAGAAAGGAGATCGACCGGAAAACTACTAGAATCAAGCAATTTCAATCTACTTCAGTCTACGCCATAAACGTAAGCGAAATGAACGAATTGGAACACGTATTCCGAATAATCCAAGCCGTGTTGCTCGACGGAGAAATGAAAATTCAGGAAGAAATTGCAATCAATCGATTCAGTCTCCAGTGCACACGCAAAACGAAGGAGCTAATCACAATCAAAAGCCGCTCGCGAATCAATCAATCCATCCCACCACAAAAATCGCGGAGGCAAAAACTCACTCGTCGGCTGCCGCACGTGGAGCAAGCAAATCCACTTCCCGGAGATGAATTGGAGGAATCCGAACCGAAAAAATGGCGGTCCTCTTTTTAGAACACGTCCATGAATTGGAGGAATCCATTGAGAGCGACGGTGGTTGCGATGTTTTTCACCATCAAATGTACGAACCTTCAATTGATATCACCGAAAGGATAACACTGCCTTTGAATTGTCTTAATTCCTTAAAAAAATCTCAAATTTAAGTCAAATCTCAATTTTATCCGAAACCTTTTTATCTATAAGAAAAATCTATAATTTTAAATCCACTCTTAAATTTACCTCGAACTTTTTCTTGTCTAAAAAAATCACTAACTTTGTCATTCTTAGTTGTCGCTAATGTTCATATCTAAGAACAATCTTATTTTGGAGATAATTGTCCCCTTCACCTTATTGATGTAAATTTGTCATCGACCTGGGCCACATCAAACAATTAATGGTGATTTTAAGATGGAGGATCAATGAGAGTAGATTTGAGATTAAATTTAGTAATTTTTTTAGACAAAAAAATCCGAGACAAAATTGGGATTGGATCTTGAGTTTATATTTCGTTAGACCAAAAAAAAATCAGACATAATTAAGATTAGACCTAAAGATTTTGGTTTTTTTAAGGAAATTATGCCCTTTAAATTTTGGTACTTGAAAGTGAAGATTGTGTTAATGTATATGTTTATTAACTCCTCTGCTTTTCCGCGTTGAGCTATTTTCAGAGTTATGGCAATGATAACAATCATGCAATTTAAATACTTGAAGAAAATACCATGGAGAAATATTATGAATTGCTTATTAGATGATCGAGTGATGTATTTTGTTTCTTTATATATAAATTTGTTTTGCTCCTATCAAACATGTTATATGTCCTTTTTTACTCGGACTGGATTTCTTACGAACCATTTTTAATTTTAATTTGATGTGATTACTTTTTTTAAATGTTATGCAATCGTCATCCACCTCTCATATTGCATTTTTCTAAAATTTGTGTGGGTTTGAATCATGATACTGGACTAAAAAATTTTGATGGGATGCCGTGATATCATTAAGTATGCGCTTAATATGATAATTGATAGGAAAAGTCTTCCGCTTCATCCTTTATTGTCATTACCGTCTGTTGCAATCCACCAATGGCCACCATGGCTCAAGGAGTAGCACCAATGTTGGCTGCTACCGCATAACCACGACCACAATTAGACTCCACTAAGACGACCGCCGACCACAATCACGCACCAAACTCTACAACGCGTGGGATTTGAGGGGCACAACCTCAAATTTGGAGGCAACGTGCCTCGAATTTAAGGTCGCGCACCTAGTGAAAAAAGCTAATTATATTACGTTTTTCTTGCTTAAAAAGCTGTGCAATTGCTAAATTATGTACCTGCCTTTCTTAACATCATGAAAATATACCTATCAAAATGTAAAATTTCTTAATTAGAAAATTAATTTTCGTTTCAATCGGTAATTAATGATATCATGACATTTTTAGTCATTTTTCACTATATATATTTTTTTAAAAATATCGCAGACAAATAACAAATTGGATATTGAACAAGGTTAATATCACAAAAACCTTCAAATTATATACATTGTGACACAAATACCCCAAACCTTTTATGTCAATAAAAACCCTAAACAAATGCTCAAAACATTTTTCTTTTTATGTCAAGAAAAACCCCGGACTTACACCACTATGACGAGTATACCATAAATGGAAGTGTAATGGAGGATATATACGTCATGCATTTATAAGTTTGGGTTTTTTGCAACACAAAAAAAAAAGTTATTTGTGTTAGAGAAGCAAGTTTAGGATTTTTTGTGACATGAAAAAAAATGTATGAAGTATTTGTGTCACTATATGCATAGTTTAAGGTGTCCAAGTTCCATTTTATTAGACATCCCCTCTCTCTTTTTTTCTTTTCTTTTTTAATTACATGAATAGTCCCTGAATTTTTTACAAATGTGCAATGCGATCCCTAAACTTTTAGTTTATTCAATGGAGTCCCCAAACTTTATCACAATGTGCAGCGTGACCCTTGAACTTTTAAATTGTTCAATATAGTCATAAACTTTTTGTAAATGTTTAAATTAGTCCATAGACTATATGAAAATATCCAAAGTTACTATTCCATTGATTCATGTTTAGGGACAATACCAAATATTTTCACATAGTTTAAGGACTAAATTGAATATTTACTAAAAGTTCAGGAATCACATTGGATAAATTAAAATTTTCTGATCTCTCTCTTCTTGAGGAGGCCCAAGCTTAGCTCGACCAATTCCTTATCGAAATCTTAGCCTAAGAAGCATGTTAATGCTATTTAATAAATACACTGCATGCACATGATACGTCATCATCAATTTTGTATATAGGAAGACTCCTCATGATTTTAGCCCAAACTTTGGTTCAAAATCTTATCTAATACCAAATCTTTTGCTCTCTTTTCAATAGAATTGCAAGTAATGGCATCTGATCTCCTCCAATTAAATGTACTCTGAAATGAGAGTTATATTGGTTACCTAATCAATGCTATATTAATTATTGTTCCACGTTCCAAGTGAAGAACTTGGTGTGTAGAGAGGACAGTTAAGTAGTGTATCAACCAACGGGAAGCTGCATACTATGGCCAAATTACTAGACATCTCCAACATAGAAAAATCAGATAAGCCTTGGCAAGAAGAGGGCAAGACTAACTCAAAAACACATAATAAAACCAAATTTCAAGACGAAAGACATGGAAGAAGTTGGTTGGCCGAAACAACTGGAGAGGTCAACCTCTGTCTTCAATTCCACTTCGGTAAAAGGACAGGGGCCACATAATTTCTCGCGCCACCTTAACAGCAGATAAATTTCTGCAAAAAGAGAAGGGGCATAAAAAAAAAAATCAATTGCGGGCACAACACATTTCATAAGCAGGGCGCAATGGGTTTTACAACACCAATCAAACTGGCAGGCGCAGAAAGTTTGCGAAAGCATTCCGATTCCATTGGTGTGACAACCATTATCTTAACCTTTTAAGTTATTCCATGCAGGCTGCAGAAACCCTAGTGAGAGAAATAATCATGACGCAATAAACCGAGAAAGTTACCTAAAAATGTTCCAAAAATTCTGGCTGCTCAAGCTGCTGTTCCAATGGGATCATCCTAGCTGCTTCTAAGTCCGCAGCTTCAACCCCCAGCTTGTTATATATCTCCAGACCTTTCATTATGGATGCAGCTCTCTCCATAGCTTTCTTTTCATACGTCATCTTCTCCTGCATAAACAGTAAGGCTGAATCAACATTAATTGTATCCAATGGAATTGGTTTTTTTTCTTGGGCTTTACAGCTTTTGTGAGTTAATGCTGCATTGACAAGCGGTATCTTACCTCTTCAAGCAAGGAATCCTACTCCTTTGCAGAATCTTTTGGAGCTGCATGCCACCGAGAATTGAGACTTAATCAGATCGACTCAATTCAGTGATCGAGAGCTAAGAAAAATCAGAGTTTCGAAACTCACTGCAGATTCGAACTCCTCCATTCGACGCTTCCTTAAATCCTCCCTATATTTAAGAACAAACAGCCACTTAACACACACACACAAATCGATATATCAAAATCAATCCAGCGCACTCACGTGAAAAGGGAAAAAGCAATGGGATGAGGCTTTTTCAATGAAGGAGAGCTGCCCGTGCTTCCTTCCATCTTCAATTGACGCTTGCGTGGACTCCTTGACAACGAAGAGATACGCATGGAGATTGAGACGACAGAGTAATTGATCACATAAATTCTACCAATAAAGCAACATCTACAAATGAAACGAAACGAAACAAAACGAAAGAGAGAGTCTACCCCGGCTGATTGCGTAGCTCCTCGGGAGCGACTTGCTCTTGAAGGTTTACCTTACGCTTCATTGCTTGCTCTTGAAGGTTTTTTTTGCACAGATCTGTACCCCAAATATGGTTGCTGTGTTCAAGTCACAGTTTCGAAAAGCACAAATATATCCTAGCTGAAGGGAACAAATCCAATTATCACCAAACTTCTCAACTTTCTATCGGCTCCTATTTACAAACCCATTGGGAGAATCAATTTATCAGATATAATTAAACAAGCAGCCTGAAGGACTCTTGACAGAAAAGGGAAAAAAAATAGTGTAACATGAAAAGGCCCGAAACCTTAATCATCCTCTTAGGAAAAGATATAGTTCCTATTTATCTTTTATCTTGCAGCGAGCATGGTCTTTCCATAGAAATTTTTAGCAAAGTTTTGATGCCACAGGACAATTGAGCTGTCTCATGCATGCTCCTAGAGAAAAAAGATGGAAAAGACGGAAAATGTGCCTTTTGTTTTGAACCAGGTAGACAAGCTCGGGCATGCTTGTTTAAATGCACAGAATCATGTCTACTTAAGGACCTCTCAGTGCAAGAAGTCGCTGGATGGTGAGAAGCATTCATATAGCAAAGGTACGAAATCTCAAATGAAGTCGCATTTTTCAAAGGGGAAGATATGGATATGCTGAATTCATCATCAGACAAACAGGCCCTACAAATTCAGGGTACTTCTTTCAGCATGTGAGTTCATCTATTAAGCACCTATTGGGTTTGTCCATTTGGGGCATATCCAGAAGAGCGCCAACGGAAGGTTTCCAACATCCATGACAATCAATATGTGGGTCCTTTTCTAGTGAACATATCTGGCAGGATACGACCCAGCAACTACATGCAGTATACGACACTGCTACTTAAACTTGCATGTGGTGCGGATCATTCTAGAGTAAGGAAATATGTGATTTAATATGATGAAAATAGGAATTCTGGTTGTAAACAAGAGATACTTCGAGGTTCAAATTGCATTTGCAGATACCTAGACCCTTCGCATGGGAACTGTGTACTCATTTTTCTGTGCATTTAGTAGTGCACAAGTTTATCATTCCTATATCACAGCAATCAGTACTACCTGAAAATACATATGAGCCTGCTTACACAAGATTGAGAGGAAGCGAGAGCAATAGGCAAGTGCAGAAATAAATAACATTGGACTTCTGAAAATAGCACGGGCAGTCATCGTTGCTAAGCCCAAACTCATAGAATCGCAAAAATCTGGAAATCTGGAGAATCTCTAATTCCTCCCCTCTAATCATCCTCCTTATTTCGTTCTCTCGACCGGCCGCGGAGGGCACGGAATTGATCGGAACCAAGTGCGCGATCTATACAGACGGGATCAGTTCACTCACCAGTCCGTATGCAGGGAGGGGACGGAGATCGGCGTGGGGCGGCGGCTGAGCGAGAGGGAGTGGCCGGAGCGCGAGAAAACCGCCAAAAAGCGAGAGTGAGCGATCGGCGGGGCGCCTGCGAGGAGTTTTGTAACCGACTGGTACCTTCTTCGGCAAGAAAAGATGAGAGGAAAAAAAAAAAAACCTATGGGAGAGCGAGAGGAAAAATAAAATTTTTGGAAAAATCGATATTTTCCCTGATTCTGATTCTGACGTGGCGAAGCCCCCAGTTCCACACGCGGCTTCGGCGGGAGGTCGGGGCACGCGCGTTGTGAATTCAGTGAGGGTGCCGGATGTTCACGTTTTGGTTCGGGCTTTCCCCGTGCGGACGTGGATCCCTGCCGTACTGGTCGCTTGCCATCACGTGGTCAAACGCTGACTCCGCGCTTGATAAATTGTCTGAGAATTGAGAATTTGTTTTGAAAAGAGGGAAAAAGAGCGAATGTTTCCCTTTTTTTTTTTTTTTTTTTTTTCAGGAAATTAGTAAATAATTCCAAGGTGAATTTCGCATTTTGACTAATTCTTTTAGACCCCATTATCCGCCGACAAATGCATGGCCTTACAATCTAACATTTTATCTTGCACAAATAAATGACGTCGGGATCATTATTCCTTGAGCAAAAAGAAAAAATCAATTAATTAAATGGCAATTCGAAAGAATCCTGGTAAAATGGATTTCATTTAGAAATTATGGATGAAGAATTTTATCCAAAATTAACCGAGAGGACTTCTTACGTTTTCATGATTTTTAGACAGAAATGAAAAGGGCATCCATATTTTGCATAATGATGAGGTTAGGTTAGAGAAAGTTGCCACCTTCCCCTCTCCATCCCAGCGCATTCCAAATCACGGTGCTGCACATTAAATAGTCTAATGCATCATCAGCATGTATGTGCCTAATGTTCGTTACGGGAACGATGATGATGATGCTTTTGTTTAACCATTGTCATTATTGTTTCCAGGTATATTTGGTGCACTCATTATTCAGCTAATGTATTAAGTAATATTAACCGATTGTGTTTAGCTTGTAAATAGGTCCTAATGTACAGAAACATCAATCACATCCCTCATTCCTTATGGAAGATATTAAAAAAAATTTACCACAAAACTTTGTTTAATGTTGTCAAGAGTTGCTCGAAAACTTTGAAGATATTGAAATATAAGATATTAAAGTGTACAATGGGACTGTTTATGAAAACCTAGAGGATACAATTGTTTCATTTTTGACTATTTTTATTTTATTTTACGACATTATCTTTTTGACTGTTATTTATAACGATAAATTTGGAAATTTTCAAAATATTCAATATCAAATAATATTATTCAAAAAAATTTTAAAAAAAAGTATATTTGACTTTATGTGCGTCAAAGCTTAATTATAATTATAACAAAGTATATTTTATCATGGATGATTTCCTTCAAATGATTTAACATAATACAATGCTCGTTATAAAATTCCTTCTATAGTTTTGTGTTTTTATGGATCGTTCCGGGAAAGAATGACACTATCTTAATGTGTGATTTCTTGTTAAATGTTACATGTTAAAAAAATAGTCGATGTTTAGCTTTTAATTTGATCGTAACCTTAGAGCGACTATTTTTCAAAGTTGTATCAAGCCAAATAACAAATAGATCTTTCAAATTCTTCCATATTAATTTTTTGACCATCAAAAACAAATTTATCTCTAACTTGTGTACTTGTGAAAAAATTATCATTTGTTAGTTTTCATTAAATTTCACTGTCAAATTGCTTAATTCGATGACATGTAATAGTTGACTAGTGCACCAATTTGGGATTTTACTCGATTTATCACATTTATACTATTTTTGTGGTTTTTTATGGTATTAATTCACTTTGACAAATGATATATTTGTCATAAATATATCAGGTTGGGATAAATTTATCACAAGTATACCAGTTTAGAATTTTTCGTGATTATTTGAGATAAATTTGTCACGCGATATATCAATTTGAGATTTTTCGTAATAAAAAAATTAATTTATAATAAGCCTATCATAAATATACAAACTTTAGATTTTTCATGATATTAATCATTTATTTTATGCCCCTAAAACAATGGAAAGCTTGTTCTTGCCAAGTAGGGTTTCGCTTTTGTTCCCAACACAGCGTCGTTCACATCTTCTTCCAGTGTCCATCGGTCCCTACACGCCATCGGTCCCTGCTTGTCAGGTCCCACAGGACTTTCGATGGCTAAAGCCTAAAATGTCATTGTTGGACATAGGCTTGGCACATCGTATCACTTGAAGTGTTGTCATTTCCTTCCGCGTGTCAAAGGGTCATTTTCATTTTTCTTTCAACCAAAGCAAAGAGGGCGCCACAGTTTGAATTGAATGTGTAAAAATGATTCGAATTAAAGTTCTTTTCTCCGTAGGGTAAACAATGAAAGCATTGCGGAGGTGATTTAAATAGTTATTATCGGAATTTTCATGAGAGGAAATTGAATTGTAAAAAGAACGAGAGATCCGTAATTTCATAAGAATATTGCGTAGTCTTTATTTTATTATTTTGTAAGCAATGATCTTATCGGTCTTTCGAACGATGATTGTAACTCTTGTGAATAGAAGTGTGGGCATTTGGGGAAGAGGTTCAATGATGAAGACACATTGGGGGATGGAAAACAAATGTAACATATAAAATAAAATCAAGATATTAATCATCGTGCGGCTGTTGATACCAGCAACGTACGTAATCCAAACATGACACACTTTGGAATATCAATATAAAATGAAATTTGGCATATTGATTCACATAACAAATTTAGTCGGAAATATGATATAATAAAGTCCAACAAAAACAACAATTTAAAATCAATATATCAGGAATATCTATTCACATACAAATCAAGGTGGAAGATTGCCTACTCAATACCCACTTTGTATGTGCAAGAACAAGTTTGGCACAAGACATTTGCAACATACAGTAAATGCTTCACTTAGAAGGAGAGAACTTCATGAACAATCGTGAAAAATTAGAAAAAGTTCGAAACATACTTTGGAACTTGACAATGAGAAGAGGTCAATTCAAATAGTTGATCAATGCTTCCCAAGAGAATGAGATATATTCAAATGATTACATCTGCACGCGATGGGCTTAATGCAAGCATACTATGATGCTCTATTCCGCGGATCACAGAGAGATGAAGTTGACATTTGAGCATACATACATTAACGCTTAAGAGATCACAAATTCAAAACAACAACATAGCATATGATCACATAAAATCTACTAACAACAGAGCATTTGATCACATAAGATCCACCTAATAAAGCAACATCTACATAGACAATCGTGTATACAATGAGGAGGATTCACCAAGCGGCATACGAAAAACTAACTACATTCAAAAAATGAAAGGAAACATAGAAATTGGCCAAGCCTACCTTGGATCATTGCAAAACTTCTCAGGAGCGATCACAACCTTCTTATGTTCCATAGCTTCCACCTTGACCAAAATGAGAGAACTTGTGTGAAAAAACCTAGGTACAATCAACGAACTCCTAGAAAGAAAGAGATTGAATTTGTAGAAGAGATCAGAAAACGAAACAAGCAGAGGCTTATGAATGGACGTTAAGAAATATATGGAAAGCAGCTAGGCTTTTTGTTTGCAAAAGAGGGCAAAATTGAGCTAGGAGGTGTCTAGCCAAAGAAAAAAGACATTACCAATAATTTGCTCAAAACAAAGAACCCAAGATCAGTTCGGCTGAAAAACAAAATGGTCGGCAACATAGTGAATCGGTTCAGAGACGAGAGAGAGTGAAAGTGAAAGGCTTAGTGAGATTTAACAGATGCTCTTTAAAGAAGAAAGCCCTAGGTCTAAAAGGAAAACACTCCTAGTTGGTAATGATGGGAGATTTGGCTCTTGGGTCTCCCAAAATTTCTAAATTCCCATTGAGGATCCACCAAATGAAAAAATGGTGGAACCAACGTTTAGAAATATATGGGAAGTAGCTAGGGTTTTTGTTTTTAAAAAAAGTGGGCAAAATTGAGTTAGGAGGTGCCCTGCCAAGAAAAAAAAGACATTAGCAATAATTTGCTCATAATAGAGAACCCAAGATCGGTCTTGCTGAAAAAAATAGTTGGCAACATAGTGAGTCGATGTAGAGACGAGAGAGAGTGAGAGTGAAAGGTTTAATGAGATTTAACAAATGCTTGTTGAAGAAGAAAGCCCTAGGTCTAAAAGGAAAACACTCCTGATTGGTGATGATGGGAGATTTGGCACTTGGATCCCCCAAAATTTCTAAATTCTCATTGAGGATCCACGACATGAAAAAGTGTTGCAATGGAGTTCTTATTGAAGAAAAATGGAAATTAATTCTAGATATGAAATCTGGGTGATGATGATGATCTAAGTGAAATTAAGTTGAAGAAATATACCACTCCTTGCCACCCACTTACTCAAACTCTCAAATGGAGGAAATTGCATTTAGGTGGGTCGGAGAGGAGGGATGGGCGGGTTCTTGACCAGGCACTAATCATATAAAGGTGGAAATATGACAAAATAAAATCCAACAAAAACAACAATTTAAGATCAATATAATATTGTTAGTTTATGTCAAATTCATATATTAAAGTCTTGTATTAAATAGCTAGGCTCGTTAGACTTGTTCGCTCTTCGGTTAAGCAAGGAAAGAAAAAACAAAGGGACTTGAAACCATTTTCATCTTTCTAATCTTTCTCTTCTTGAGGGGGCCCAAGCTTAGCTCGACCAATTCCTTATTGAAATCTTAGCCTAAGAAGCAAGTTAACGCTATTTGACAAATGCATTGCATGCACATGATACGTCATCATCAATTTTGTCTATGTGAAGACTCCTCGTGATTTTAGCCTGAACTTTGGTTCGAAATCTTATCTAACACCAAATCTTTTGCTCTCTTTTCACTAGAATTGCAAGCAATGGCATCTGATCTCCTCCAATTAAATGTACTCTAAAATGTGAATTATATTCGTTACCAAATCAATGCTATATTAATAATTGTTCTACCAGCCATCAAGGAGGACTTGCGCACGCAAACTGCAAAGCTCAAATTTAGGTACTTGCCCTCCTCGGTAGAACATCCGAGAGCCTTTTAGACTAGAAGGGCGGCACCCTCTTTCCCACTTTTTTTTTTTTTTGGGTAAAAAAAGTACAAAAAATTAATGTCTAAAATCTATAATCCCAACTTTATCACCGAACAAAACATAAGCTAATTCTCTAGGAGGCTTCCACCTTGAGCAAAAATGAGAGAAATTGTGCGAAAAAACCTAGGTACAATCAACGAACTCCTAGAAAGAAAGAGATTAAATTTGTAGAAGAGAACGGAGAATGGAATGGGCGGAGGCTTAGGAACCGACGTTAAGAAAAATATGGGAAGTACGTAGCGTTTTTGTTTGCAAAAAAGGGGCAAAATTGAGCTAGGAGGCATCCCGTCGAAGAAAAAAGACATTGTCAATAATTTGCTCAAATCAGAGAACCCAAGATTAGTTCGGCTGAAAAATAAAATGGTCAGCAACATGGTGAATCGGTGCAGAGATGAGATAGAGAGTGAGAGTGAAAGGTTTAGTGAGATTTAACATATACTCTTTAAAGAAGAAAGCATTGGGTCTAAAAAGAAAACACTCTTGGTTGGTGATGGTGGGAGATTTGGCTCTTGGGTCTCCCAAAATTTCTAAATTCCTATTGAGCATCCACCACATGAAAAAATGATGGAACCGATGTTAATAAATTTATGGGAAATAGTTGGAGTTTTTGTTTTTAAAAAAGGGGCAAAATTGCGCTAGGAGGCGCCCTGCCGAGAAAAAAGAAAGACATTACCAATAATTTGCTCAAAATAGAGAACCCAAGATTAGTCTGACTGAAAAAAAAAAACAAAAACGTTAGCAACATAGGGAATCGATGCAGAGATGAGAGAGACTAAGAGTGAAAGGTTTAATGAGTTTTAACAAATGCTTGTTGAAGGAGAAAGCCTTAGGTCTAAAAGGAAAATACTTCTGGTTGGTGATGGTGGGAGATTTGGCATTTGGGTCCACCGAAATTTATAAATTCTTATTGAGGATCCACCATATGAAAAAGTGTTGCAATTGAGTACTTATTAAAAAAAATGGAAATTAATTCTAAATGCCAAATTCGGGTGATGATGATGATCTCAGTGAAATTAAGTTGAAGAAATACCACTCCTTACCCACCCACTTACTCAAACTCTCAAATGGAGGAAATTGCATTTAGGTGGGTTGGAGAGGAGGGATGGGCGGGTTCTTGACCAGTCACTCATCATATAAAGGTGGAAATATGACAAAATAAAATTCAACGAAAACAACAACTTAAGATCAATATAATCTTGTTAGTTTATGTCAGGTTCATATATTAAAGTCTTGTTTTAAATAGCTAGGCTCGTTAGACTTGTTCGCTCTTTGGTTAAGCAAGGAAAGAAAAAACAAAGGGACTCGAAACCGTTTTCATCTTTCTGATCTTCTTTCCTTTCTAAGGAAGATACTGATCTTAGGGAAAATGGAATTTCCACAATGACTGCAAATCCCTCGGAGATAATTTGAGAATAAAAATTCTTGTTTTGCCAAAAATTTGATTTTGGATAGAATCATTAGCTGAAGAAATCAAAGGATTCTATTGATACATTCGAGTAATTAAACATTTCACAAAAAGTTAATGTTTAAAATCTACAATCCCAACTTTATCACTGAACAAAACATAAGTTGCAGAAGAGATCAGAGAAAAACCTAGGTACAATCAACGAACCCTTAGAAAGAAAGAGATTGAATTTGCAAAAGAGATCGGAGAACGGAATGAGCAAAGGCTTCGGAACCGACGTTAAGAAATATATGAGAGGTAGGTAGGGTTTTTGTTTGTAAAAAATGGGCAAAATTGAGTTAGTAGGCATCTCGTTGAAGAAAAAAGACATTACCAATAATTTGCTCAAAACAGAGAACCCAAAATTAGTCCCCAAAATTAGTCCGACTGAAAACAAAATGGTCGGCAACGTAATGAACCGGTGCAAAGACGAGAGAGTGAGAGTGAAAGGTTTAGTGAGATTTGACGGATACTCTTTAAAGAAGAAAGCCTTGGGTTTAAAAGAAAAATACTCTTGGTTAGTGATGGTGGGAGATTTGGCTCTTTTCTAAATTGCCATTAAGGATCCACCACATGAAAAAATGGTGGAACTGATGTTAAGAAATATATGGGAAGCAGTTGGGGTTTTTGTTTTTAAAAACGAGGCAAAATTGCGCTAAGAGGCGCCCTATCGGGAAAAAAAAAAGACATTACCAATGATTTGCTCAAAACAAAGAACCCAAGATCAATTCAGCTGAAAAGAATAGTCAGCGACATAATGAATTGATTTAGAGAGAAGAGAGAGTGATAGTGAAAGGTTTAATGAGATTTAACAAATGCTTGTTGACAAAGAAAACCCTAGGTCTAAGAGGGAAACACTCCTAGTTGGTGATGGTGGAAGATTTGGCACTTGGGTCCCCCAAAATTTCTAAATTCTCATTCAGGATCCACCACATAAAAAAGTATTGCAATTGAGTACTTATTGAAAAAAATGGAAATTAATTCCAAATACGAAATTCAGGTGATGATGATGAGCTAAGTAGCTAGGGCTTTTGTTTTTGTTTTTGTTTTTAAAAAAAAAGGGGCAAAATTGAGGTAGGAGGTGCCCTACCGAGGGAAAAAAAAAGACATTATCAATAATTTGGCCAATAAAGAGAACCCAAGATCAGTCTGACTGAAAAAAAAAAGAAAAAAAAAATTGTCAGCGATATAGTGAATTGATGTAGAGACAAGAGAGAGTGAGAGTGAAAGGTTTAATGAGATTTAATGAATGCTTGTTGAAGAAGAAATCCTTAGGTCTAGAAGGAAAACACGGACAAGTATGTGATGAGAGAAAATTCTTAGAAATGTGAGTAACATGAAAGATTAATTTATTATTTTCCTGCTTCCAATAATTTACAAATTTTTCGAAAAGGGTTCGTCACTTTAATTATGCTTTTTTTATTTGATTAAGTAGATATCCCTAACAAAGTCCAAGCGTCCGAAGGCATTCGAAGCTTACTCCAAATTGCTTTCTTAGGTCAATTTGGGTCACCATTCTCTAGTATGTGTACACATGAGAAATGTCAATTGACTAACTCAAATAAGAGCCGGTAACTCAAAATTCACTCGAAAAAACTCTTCAAATAGAGAAAATCCTAACTCTTATTGTTGTAATATGCCATTTATGAAAATAGGTAAAAAAAAATGGACTTTAAATATCGTGTTTCAAAATATTGATGCAACCATCGCATGTCCACTCAAAATAAGCCAGGCACCTGCCAAATGACATGTAGTGAAACTGGTCATCTAGACAAGAAGCCAGGCACCCATCAGCCCTATGCCCAGTCACTTCGTCCGATCGGCGGTCCGAGCCTTTGCTAAGGAACGGGTAACTTTCTCTTGCGAAAGTTTGACTTAAATGTCAAGATGGTCAAGCTATTTTTGAATAATAAAAATGAAACAATCGGAACGAAATAAAACAAAAAATAGGAAAAACGGTGAATAACCAAACAAGTAAATTATATATGAATTATCATGAGAAAATTATCCGATCACTTATAAACTTTTTAATTTTGCCAATTTAAGTTTGTTACGTAAAACACCAATGTAATCCTCCCGACTAATTTTTCTCAAGAATAGCTAATGTGGCTGTTGAGTCACCACCGTTAACACCAAAATGATTATATTTAAATTTTATGCAAATATTTAGAATTAAATAGGTAAAATTAAAATGTTTAAAACTAAATGGGCATGCATACGATAGATTTGAGAGTGATTGGATGTCTAGCGCAATGTCTTGAAGTTGCCATAATGATGAGTGACCTAAAACTTCAATAAAAAGCTTCCCAAAGAAGAAAGCGAAAAAATTGGAGAAAAAGATATCGCGCTCTAATTTGTGTATATAGTGGTCACATTCCATAATCGTTCCTCCAGTTACGATATCACCATATTCTCTTCTTATTCTTTTTTTCCTTTTTAAGCAAATAAAGATAAATTCATGATTAACCATCCATGAATGGGGTCTAGATATATCTTGAAAGTGAATATCCATGCGAAAAAAAAAAACTAAGAAGAAAAATTCTAAGTCAGATTTCCTTTTCCGATTTTGTGTCTCTCAAAAGGTTTTGCCGCATAAGAATTGTCATCAGCCCCGTTCATTTGGGATTAGACAAAAGTAAAAAGTGTGCTCTTTTGTTAAAAATTTAAAATGTCCTATTTAAATTTGAGGATTTATGAAAGCACAATACGTTAGCCTACATCTTCTTTTTGTGTAATTTATTCACAATGTTAATTGTTATACATTTTGATCAATAAAAAAATAATCGTTACACATGATAAAAGAGATTATTGCCGATTAGGAATTTTGTAAAGATATCGAACTGGAGGCGATTGGATTCCAATTGAATGCGCATTTGAGTTTCTAACGCCCGGCCTGTGCCCCATCAGGCTTTCACTGCTTCTCTTTGGGCAAAGAGAGCGAGAACAGGACACCCCACCCTCCCACGTCCTCCCCTTCTCTCTGACCCATTAAGTGTAACTTCCCCCATTTGGGAGTTTGAGTGGGTGGGTGGGCAAAGAGAGCAGTTAGAAGAAAGAGAAAGGAAGATGCACGAATTTGGCATTTCTGAAAATGTCCCCGACATTGGCCACCTTCCGACACGACATTCCTGCTTGTTCATTTCATGTATACATACAGCATCACACATCTCTCTTCTTCACCCTTCTCTTCTCCATACTTCTCTTTCAATGGAGCCGGCTGCTCTCCTCCACCAGACATACAACAACTTTGTCACGGAATACGTGGATTCAGAACCAATTCAACCAAGACTTGACATTGAGTATTACATTCTTTGCTGTAAATCTTTTTTTAGCAAGAGTACTTTGATGCACAAAACGAGGCACAAGCCAATCTCTTCCATGCCATGGACGTGATCAGGGCGCACGAGCTTTTGGTCTTGAGATCGGTAAGCGAAGCTTCGGCATTTACAGCCATGCTTCATCATCTCTTGCCCAATCGCAGTGCTCTCAACTGCATAAAGATTGGAAATAGGAGCGACCAGAACAGGAGGAATGTAGTCCGCTCGCTGTAAAGTCGCGGGCTCACTCTTGTGGCTACAATGCTTCGCACGTAGGGCTCATTAAGTTTCAGAATTTTAATGATGGAAAAGAACTAATTATAATGAATCTATTAGATTTCTAACTTCGTGCAACCTGATATAGACGGTTATCTGTGCCGTCCTATTACGGTGTCCGATAAGTTTTTTACTCCATCATCTAAGTCCTTCGTTTAATGGTTCTTTATTTTTATTTTTATTTTTATTTTTTTAGGAAAAATGGTGGAGAGGGGCGAACGAGGTTAATGATCCCCTCCGGCTTTGGCCCACACCTTCTTTATTATTTCACACCATTTACGACCCGTATCCCCGTCGTTGACGTGAATTAAATTCATGATTTCTTGAAAAATATGTGACGCCTCTACTGCTAGTCCAACGACATAAGAGGTCCATTTCTTGGTCAAAAAATGTGAAAATAAAGTCATTGTAAGCGTTCGTCAAATTAAAATACCCATGTATTGGAAATTCACATTAATTGAATGAAAATCATTCACTAGCTAAACTAAAATAATATTGGAACAAAGACAAAGATTAACAAAATGAATTTTTCTTCGTTTTCTTTCCCCACGCTTTCTCTGGCTTATGAAACCTGTTTAGAACAACAGCAATTCCATATAAGTGAATAATCTACGGTCTAACCATATCTTTTTAAATATTAACTGCTGAAGCTGGATAAAGATAAATGGATCAAAAATTAAATGAAGATAGAATTTCAAACTGCTGTTATCAAATCATTATATTTGGATCACCTAAATATTGTTCTTTTATTATAAGTTTTAAGACTTTTGATACACTCGTTCGGCAAGTGTCACAAAATACATAAAAGACCCCTTCGTGTTCCTTGAAGAGATTAAAAAACATAAAAGTTCATTCATGAACCATGGCTTGCGTAACTCATGATGATTCATGGATATCAGTAAGCAAAAACATTACCGACCCCAAAAAAAAAAAAAAAAATTCAGGTCAAAAGCACAATTCTTTGTTTTGGTGGCGGTGTTGTTTGTTGAACCCATGTATCTTAGGATGGTGGAGGTACATTTTACCTGCAAGAGATGCCATAGAATTTAAGGGATCCGATAGGTTTTGTTTTAGTCACTTCCTATTAATGAAATAATTGTCCAAAAAACTCTAAATCTTTTGTACGACGACTAATTTGGTCATAAATTTTTTGATTTGATTAATTTAGTCCTAAACATTTTGATGATTTTCCAATAAAGTCATTTCCGTCAAAATTGATCGAAAATCAATGACGTGAATACCTTTACAATTTATTTAAATTTTATGGATTTTTTAATAATTTTTGTTCTTTTTTCCCATTATTCATCTTTCCAGGATGGCTAACGGCGGTCCTTGGGACCTCCACAATGGCCGACGGCGGTCTTTGGGACCTCCACAATGGCTGACAACCCATGTTGGCCACTAGCCATGGGCTATGACCCTTGCCTGCGGCTGGCAAGCACTTCTTAGCCCTCGCTTAGTGAACGACAAGGGTGTGCAGGTCCTCCCCTGAGCCCATAATGAAAAAAAGAAGAAGAGAAAAATATATAAAGTTTTTAAAAATACAAAAATTATTAATGTCAATATCTATTGTACCAGGTAAGAAAACTGGCATTCATGTTGACAATTTCCAACTAATTTTGGCCAAAATGGTTATATTGAAAATTTATTAAAAGGTTTAAGAATAAATTAATCAAATTAAAAAGTTTAGCACTCAATTGACCATTGGACAATAGATTTATAACTTTTGGACAACTTTGCCTCTATTAATTGAGGGGATGTCGAAATTTGGGGGCTTTAAATTTAAATTTTGCTAATTTAGGAGCATCTCACAACATGGAGTTGGGTCGTCTTGCACCATAGCTTTTTACGAAATTGCAAGAGCTAGTCCGTGCCCTTGTTTTAATTCTTGATTTTGGACCCAACCAACATATCTAAAGTTCATGACTGTTTATATCTCTTATTATCCTTTTTCTGAATCCAATCTTCCATTTTGCTTATCTAATCAAACACCTCCCTTTAACAAGCATCTACATTGGTTATTCAAACAGTATAATATTTTTTTTTTAATTTTCGATAAACTAATATACACCACATCAATACAGCTAAGGTAATGGAATCGGTAGTATTTTCTGATTTAGTCACTTAACAAGTGCTTTTAGAGTAGTGATAACATGTTCCTTAGCAAAATAGTTAGTATTTTGCTTTTTCTAAGCCAAACACATTTGACTTATCATCACTTTAGTACTGTCATTAATAATTTTCATCATGGAGTCAAATAAGTTGTTCGGTACTATTCACAAATTTTCATAATTACACCATCTCCAGATTTTAGAATATTTTTTCATTTCAATTCATATCGTAAATCAACAGTTTTACCTTTTTGATTTTTATAAATATTACTACAGTTCCAAAATATAAGAACGGATAGAGTTATATCAAATTCATATACCTCTTATTCTAAGATGAGCTTTTTTTAAGAATATATAATAACAATATTAATTGAACTATAGATTTCTTGTGCCTATATCAATCTAAATCTTGTTCCTGATTTTTTAGATAGTGGGATTTTCTAATTTTTGTGTTTCTTGTTTTCTTGATTAAATTTTGTCAAATCAACAAATTAGCAAATCAAAATAAAAGAAACATCAACTCGATACAAGTCTATTGAGAATCTAGAAAGATGGCCAAACTATTTGTCAATCTAGAAAATGGATTGAAATGCAAAAAATATTTTTAGATTTGGGCTATAATGTGTAACTTTGAAAACTTTTGACTCTGTCGCAAAAAATTGAGGGATCAAAGACTAGATTGAATCTTTTAGGAATAGTTCGAGGATCACATTAAGCGAATTAAAAGTCGAAGGATGACCAAAGTTAATGAACTAATTGTGTCATTATTTCAAAGAGAAACTATGGTTTTAAAACCACTTTCCCGCAATCTGACTTCGGTTCTCGCGTATAGGTTCGGATCCATGAATTGGAAAATGAACAGACCTACCCGAACCCGATCAATACTTTTTTGGAATTGAGAACCCGACTCGATTCTATTTGCCCCAGAATCAGCCCAAAACCAGCCCAGAAATGGACCAATTGATATTTGACTGGGCCTCGCATAACTAGTAGGCCCATAAGACCGACTTTGTTCTTCGCGGCCATTCACGACTCCTCCATTTTTCATTTCAAAGGCAAATTTGAAACCTTCATCTGCAAATCCATTTACAAGGCCAGTCCATTAATGTCGGGTACAATTCGCACGAAAAATGACGGCTTGGCCGTCCCACAACGACACCCACTTTTTTTTTTGGCCATAACGACGCCCACTTCTTCGGCCACAAAACCGCACCTTTTCGGCCCAATTTTAGTTGACTTGAAAAAAGAAGGAAAAAAGAAAGAAATAAAAGGGCATAGCATTCTCATAGAGAAACACTAATCGCGACTTCCAGAAAGTTTGTAAAAGCATGACAACCATTATCTAACCCTTTTAAGTTATTCCATGCAGGCTGCAAAAACTCTAGTAAGAGAAATAATCATGATGCAATAAACAGAGGAAGTTACCTAAAAATGTACCAAAAATTCTTGCTGCTCAAGCTGCTATTGCAGCGGGATCATCCTAGCTTGTTATATATCTCTAGACCTTTCTCTAAGGTTGCAACTTTCTCCATGGCTTTCTTTTCATACGTCATCTTCTCCTGCATAAACATAAACAGTAAGGCTAAATCAATATTGATTGTATTCAATGGAATTGGTTTTTCTTCTTGGGCTTTACAGCTTTTGTGAGCTAATGCTGCATTGACAAGCAGTATCTTACCTCTTCAAGTAGGGAATCCCACTCCTTTGCAGCATCTTTTTGGAGCTGCATGGCACCAAGAATTGAGACTTAATCAAATCGACTCAATAAAATTAAGAGTTAAGAATAATTAAAGTTTCGAAACTCACTGCAGATTCGAACTCCTCCATTCGACGCTTCCTAAAATCCTCCCTATATTTAAGAACAAACAGCCACTTAATACACACAAAAAAAAAAAACAAAAAAAATAAGAAAATCGATGTATCAAAATCAATCTAGCGCACTCACAAGAAAAGGACTATGGGATGAGGCTTTCTCAGTGAAGGAGAGCTGCCCATGCTTCCTTCCACCTTCAATTGATGCTTGTGTGGACTCCTTGACAATGAAGATATACGGATGGAGATTGAGACAACAGAGTAATTGATCACATAAATTCTACCTAACAAAGCAACATCTAAGTGAAAGAAAGAGTCTACCCCGGGTGATTACGTAACTCCTCAGGAGCGACCATGGCCATCTTACGCTCCATCGCTTGGTCTTAAAGGGTTTTTTTGCATAGATCTGTACCCCAAATATAGTTGCTGTGTTCAAGTCACGGTTTCGAAAAGCACAAATATATCCTACCTAAAGGGAACAAATCCAATTAGATTGACCTGCAAATTAGCTGCTATTTACAAACTCATTGGGAGAACCAATTTCTCATATATAATTAAACAAGCAGCCTGAAGGACTCTCGACAGAAAAGGGGGAAAAATAGTGTAACAGGAAAAGGCCCGAAACCTTTAAGAGCCATCACCTTCACAACCAATGTGCAGTCATGAAAATAACAGGGTATGTCCGGCAAACAAATTATGTCCCTCCCACATCGTGACAACCTAAGATATGACCATCGAATCTCCAAGAACAATTGGCACAATACCATATCTGCGCGAACGACAACTTATATACTTCATAAGGAAAATTTAAAATCACACTTAGCCAAAAATAACTCAAGCATCGATCTTCAACCAACAGCTTTATAGAATACAACAAGCACATCACGTCAGCTTGCTTATAACAGTTTGAGATTGGAATTGGAAAAAGAAACACAGTCATATCTACATTAAGTAACATCATTAACAATGAACCAGCCACGATTTAATCAACCTCCACACACGACAAAACTCATCGAATTGCAAAAATCTGAAATCACATTGCATAAAACCAACCAGCTTTATAGAATATAATAAGCACATAAACATCACATCAGCTTGCTAATAACAGTCTGAGATTGGAATTGGAAAAAGAAACACAGAGTCATATCTACATTAAGTAACATCATTAACAATGAACCAATCACGATTCAATCAACCTCCACACATGAAGAAACTCATAGAATCGCAAAAATCTGAAAATCTGGAGAATCTCTAATTCCTCCCCTCTAATTATCCTCGTTATTTCGTTCTCCCGACCGGCCGCGGAGGGCATGGAATTGATCGGAACCAAGTGCGTGATCTATGCAGACAGGATCAGTTCACTCACCAGTCCGTACGCAGAGAGGGGAGATCACTGAGCCGCTGGGGAGGCGACGGGGATCGGCGCGGGGTGGCGGCTGAGCGAGAGGGAGTGGCCGGAGCGCGAGAAAACCGCCAAAAAAGCGAGAGTGAGCGATCGGCGGGGCGCCTGTGAGGAGTTTTGTAACCGACTGGTACCTTCTTCGGCAAGAAAAGATGAGAGGGAAAAAAAAAACCTATGGGAGAGCGAGAGGAAAAAATAAAATTTTCGGAAAAATCGATATTTTCCCTGATTCTGATTCTGACGTGGCGATGCCCCCAGTTCCACACGCGGCTTCGGCGGGAGGTCGAGGCACGCGCGTTGTGAATTCAGTGAGGGTGCCGGATGGTCACGTTTTGGTTCGGGCTTTCCCCGTGCGGACGTGGATCCTGCCTTACTGGTCGCTTGCCATCACGTGGTCAAACGCTGACTCCGCGCTTGATAAATTGTCTGAGAATTGAGAATTTGTTTTGAAAAGAGGGAAAAAGAGCGAATTTTTCCCTTTTTTCCCGAAATTAGTAAATAATTCCAAGGTGAATTTCGCATTTTGACTAATTCTTTTAGACCCCATTATCCGCCGACAAATGCATGGCCTTACAATCTAACATTTTATCTTGCACAAATAAATGACGTCGGGATCATTATCCCTTGAGCAAAAAGAAAAAAATCAATTAATTAAATGGCAATTCGAAAGAATCCTGGTAAAATGGATTTCATTTAGAAATTATGGATGAAGAATTTTATCCAAAATTAACCGAGAGGATTTCTTACGGTTTCATGATTTTTAGACAGAAATGAAAAGGGCATCCATATTTTGCATAATGATGAGGTTAGGTTAGAGAAAGTTGCCGCCTTCCCCTCTCCATCCGAGCGCATTCCAAATCATAGTGCTACACATTAAATAGTCTAATGCATCATCAGCATGTATGTGCCTAATGTTCGTTACGGGAACGGTGATGATGATGCTTTTGTTTAACCATTATCATTATTGTTTCCAGGTATGTTTGGTGCGCTCATTATTCAGCTAATGTATCAAGTAATATTAACCAATTGTGTTTAGCTTGTAAATAGGTCCTAATGTACAGAAACATCAATCACATCCCTCATTCCTTATGGAAGATATTAAAAAAAAATTACCACAAAACTTTGTTTAATGTCGTCAAGAGTTGCTCGAAAACTTTGAAGATATTAAAATATAAGATATTAAAGTGTACAATGGGACTGTTTATGAAAACCTAGAGGATACGATTGTTTCGTTTTTGACTATTGTTATTTTATTTTACGACATTATCTTTTTGACTGTTATTTATAACGATATATTTGGAAATTTTCAAAATATTCAATATCAATATATTATTCAAATTTTTTATAAAAAAAGTATATTTGACTTTATGTGCGTCAAAGCTTAATTATAATTATAACAAAGTATATTTTATCACGGATGATTTCCTTCAAATGATTTAACATAATACAATGCTTGTTATAAAATTCCTTCTATAGTTTCATGTTTTTATGGATTGTTCCGGGAAAGAATGACACTATCTTAATGTGTGATTTCGTGTTATATGTTACATATTAAAAAAATAGTCGATGTTTAGCTTTTAATTTGATCGTAACCTTAGAGCGACTAATTTTCAAAGTTGTATCAAGCGAAATAACAAACAGATCTTTCAAATTCTTCCATATTAATTTTTTGACCATCAAAAACAAATTTATCTCGAATTTATGTACTTGTGGCAAAATTATCATTTGTTAGTTTTCATTAAATTTCACGTTCAAATTGCTGAATTCGATGACATATAATAGTTGACTAGTGCACCAGTTTGGGATTTTACTCTCTATCACATTTATAATATTTTTGTGGTTTTTTTTTTTGTAATAATTCACTTTGACAAATGGTATATTTGTCATAAATATATCAGGTTGGAATAAATTTATCACAGGTTTATTTAGAATTTTCTGTGATTATTTGAGATAGATTTGTCACAGTTAATTTGATATTTTTTGTAATAAAAAAATTAATTTATAATAAGCCTATCATAAATATACAAACTTTAGATTTTTCATGATATTAATCATTTATTTTATGCCCTTAAACAATGGAAAGCTTGTTCTTGCCAGGTAGGGTTTCGCTTTTGTTCCCAACACAGTGCCGTTCACATCTTCTTCTAGTGTCCATCGATCCCTGCACGCCATCGGTCCCTACGTGTCAGGTCCCACAGGACTTTCGATGGCTAAAGCTAGGGGTGAGCATGGTTCGGGTTGGGCCGGCCCACCCCCTAATCCTAGGACCGACCCGCACAATGCTGGTTATCAATTTTTGGGCCCGAGGACCGACCCTATTGAGCTTGGGACCGAAGATCGGACCGACCCAGTGAGTTCAGTCCGGTTCCAAGGTCAACCCGGGACCAACCGATAATTTATTTATTTCATTTTTTGTACTCTTTGAAAAAGCAACCTAGAATCGGACCAACCCAATGGGTTTGGTCTGTTTCTAAGGTCAAGTCGGGACCAACCAATAATTTTTTGTTTCATTTTTTGTACTCCCTGAAAAAGTGAGCGAGGACTGGATCGACCACATGGGTTTAGTGACAAGCGAGGTCAGCTAAGAGAGGCGAGCGACGAGTGTTGAGTGGGGTGAGCTTCGAGCATCGAGTAGGGAACAACAAGCCAGGCGAGCATCGAGCGGCGAGTAGCACGAGTGACCCAAAGCAAGTGAGGTGAGTGTCGAGTGGCGAGCGGAGAAGTTGTTTCTTTCGATTTTGGCAAATTAAAGACTAAGAGGACAAATAAGATAGAAGAGAACGAGTACTAGAGGAGGATGCCGTGAGGAGTTATTTATGCCATTTTAAACGCCGTGAGGACTCTTCACAAAAACATTTTCCTCCTTTAAAAATTACGGTTGTTGACACCGTAAAAGACATTAAAAAATCTAAGTTATTAAAAAATAGTGTAAAATTACTTGAACTCCTCACTAAGGAACTTTTTAATGTTGTTGACGTCGTTTATTTTAGGGTTTTCTCTATATAAAAAAATTATAAATAATATATTAGATATAAAATATATACAAAATCGGGGTTGGTCCGGGTTGGACCAACCCTAAACTCTCAGAACCGATGACCAACCCGCACAGTGCTGGTCCAAGAATTTCAGGACCAAGGACCGACCCGATCTCCTTGAGAATCGAACCAGGACCGATAGGGTTGGGCCGGTCCAGAATTGGTCCAGGGTTGACCCTAGACCAATGCTCACCCCTAGCTAAAGCCTAAAATGTCATTGTTGGACATAGGCTTGGCACATCATATCACTCGAAGTGTTGTCATTTCCTTCCACGTGTCAAAGGGTCATTTTCATTTTTCTTTCAACCAAAGCAAAGAGGGCGCCATAGTTTGAATTGAACGTGTAAAAATGATTCGAATTGAAGTTCTTTTCTCTGTAGGGTAAACAATGAAAGCATTGCGGAGGTGATTTAAATAGTTATTATCGGAATTTGAATTGTAAAAAGAATGAGAGATCCGTAATTTCATAAGAATATTGCGTATTGTCTTTATTTTATTATTTTGTAAGCAATGATCTTATCAGTCTTTCGATGATTGTAACTCTTGTGAACAGAAGTGTGAGCATTTGGGGAAAAGGTTCAATCATGAAGACTCATTGGGGGATGGAAAACAAATGTAACATATAGAATAAAATTGAGATATTAATCATCATGCGACTGTTGATACGAGCAACATACGTAATCCAAACATGACATACTTTGGAATATCAATATAAAATGAAATTTGGCATATTGATTCACATAACAAATTTAGGCGGAAATATGATATAATAAAGTCCAATAAAAACAATGATTTAAAATCAATATATCAGGAATATCTATTCACATACAAATCAAGGTGGAAGACTACCTACTCAATACCCACTTTGTATCTGCAAGAACAAGTTTGGCACAAGACATTTGCAACACAGTACATGCTTCACGTGGAAGGAGAGAACTTAATGAACAATTGTGAAAAATTAGAAAAAGTTCGAAACATACTTTGGAACTTGACTATGCGAAGAGGTCAATTCAAATAGTTGATCAGTGTTTCCCAAAAGAATGAGATATATTCAAATGATTACATCTGCATGCGATGGGCTTAATGCAAGCGTACTATGATGCTCTATTCCGCGGATCACAGAGAGATGAAGTTGACATTTGAGCATATAGTACTTCAATACATTAACGCTTAAGAGATCACAAATTCAAAACAACAACATAGCATATGATCACATAAAATCTACTAACAACAGAGCATTTGATCACATAAGATCCACCTAATAAAGCAACATCTACGTAGACAATCGTGTAAACAATGAGGAGGATTCACCAAGCGGCATACGAAAAACTAACTACATTCAAAAAATGAAAGGAAACATAGAAATTGGCCAAGCCTACCTTGGATCATTGCAAAACTTCTCAGGAGCAATCACAACCTTCTTATGTTCCATAGCTTCCACCTCGAGCAAAAATGAGAGAAATTGTGTGGAAAAACCTAGGTACAATCAACGAACTCCTAGAAAGAAAGAGATTGAATGTGTAGAAGAGATCAGAAAATGAAACAAGCATAGGCTTATGAACGGAAGTTAAGAAATATATGGGAAGCAGCTAGGCTTTTTGTTTGCAAAAGAGGGCAAAATTGAGCTAGGAGGTGTGTAGCCAAAGAAAAAAGACATTACCAATAATCTGCTCAAAACAGAGAACCCAGGATTAGTCCGGCTGAAAAACAAAATGGTCGGCAACATAGTGAATCGGTTCAGAGACGAGAGAGAGTGAAAGCGAAAGGTTTAGTGAGATTTAACATATGTTCTTTAAATAAGAAAGCCCTAGGTCTAAAAGGAAAACACTCCTAGTTGGTAATGATGGGAGATTTGGCTCTTGGGTCTCCCCAAATTTCTAAATTCCCATTGAGGATCCACCAAATGAAAAAATGGTGGAACCGACATTAAGAAATATTTGGGAAGTAGCTAGGGTTTTTGTTTTTTAAAAAAGTGGGCAAAATTGAGTTAGGAGGCGCCCCACCAAGAAAAAAAAGACATTACCAATAATTTGCTCAAAATAGAGAACCCAAGATCTGTCTTGCTGAAAAAAATGGTCGGCAACATAGTGAATCGATGCAGAGACAAGAGAGACTGAGAGTGAAAGGTTTAATGAGATTTAACAAATGCTTGTTGAAGAAGAAAGCCCTACATCTAAGGAAAACACTCCTGGTTGGTGATGATGGGAGATTTGGCACTTGGATCCCCCAAAATTTCTAAATTCTCATCGAGGATCCACCACATGAAAAAGTGTTGCAATGGAGTTCTTATTGAAGAAAAATGGAAATTAATTCTAGATATGAAATCCAAGTGATGATGATGATCTACGTGAAATTAAGTTGAAGAAATATACCACTCCTTGCCCACCCACTTACTCAAACTCTCAAATGGAGGAAAATGCATTTAGGTGGGTCGGAGAGGAGGGATGGGCGGGTTCTTGACCAGTCACTCATCATATAAAGGTGAAAATATGACAAAATAAAATCCAACGAAAACAACAACTTAAGATCAATATAAACTTGTTAGTTTATGTCAAATTCATATATTAAAGTCTTGTATTAAATAGCTAGGCTTGTTAGACTGTTCGCTCTTCGGCTAAGCAAGGAAAGAAAAAACAAAGGGACTCAAAACCGTTTTCATCTTTCTAATCTTTCTCTTCTTGAGGGGGCCCAAGCTTAGCTCGACCAATTCCTTATTGAAATCTTAGCCTAAGAAGCAAGTTAACGCTATTTAACAAATACATTGCATGCACATGATACGTCATCATCAATTTTGTATATGTGAAGACTCCTCGTGATTTTAGCCTGAACTTTGGTTCAAAATCTTATCTAATACCAAATGTTTTGCTCTCTTTTCACTAGAATTGCAAGCAATGGCATCTGATCTCCTCCAATTGAATGTACTCTAAAATGTGAGTTATATTCGTTACCAAATCAATGCTATATTAATAATTGTTCTACTAGCCATCAAGGAGGAACTGTTGTACGCGAATTGCAAAGCTCAAATTTAGGTACTTGCCCTCCTCGGTAGAGCATCCGAGAGCCTTTTAGACCAGAAGGGCAGCGCCTTCTTTCCCACTTTTTTTTGGGGTAAAAAAAGTACGAAAAATTAATGTATAAAATCTATAATCCCAACTTTATCACCGAACAAAACATAAGCTAATTCTCTAGGAGGCTTCCACCTTGAGCAAAAATTAGAGAAATTGTGCGAAAAAACCTAGGTACAATCAACGAACTCCTAGAAAGAAAGAGATTAAATTTGTAGAAGAAGAGAACGGAGAATGGAATGGGCAGAGGCTTAGGAACCGACGCTAAGAAATATATGGGAAGTAGGTAGCGTTTTTGTTTGCAAAAAAGGGGCAAAATTGAGCTAGGAGGTGCCTAGCCAAAGAAAAAAGACATTGTCAATAATTTGCTCAAATCAGAGAACCCAAGATCAGTTCGGCTGAAAAATAAAATGGTCGGCAACATGGTGAATCAGTGCACAGATGAGATAGAGAGTGAGAGTGAAAGGTTTAGTGAGATTTAACAGATGCTCTTTAAAGAAGAAAGCACTGGGTCTAAAAAGAAAACACTCTTGGTCGGTGATGGTGGGAGATTTGGCTCTTGGGTCTCCCAAAATTTCTAAATTCCTATTGAGCATCCACCACATGAAAAAATGATGGAACCGACGTTAAGAAATTTATGGGAAGTAGCTGGGGTTTTTGTTTTTACAAAAGGGGCAAAATTGCGCTAGGAGGCGCCCTGCCGAGAAAAAAGAAAGACATTACCAATAATTTGCTCAAAATAGAGAACCCAAGATTAGTCTGACTGAAAAAAAAAAAAACAAAACAAAAACGTTAGCAACATAGGGAATCGATGCAGAGATGAGAGAGACTAAGAGTGAAAGGTTTAATGAGTTTTAACAAATGCTTGTTGAAGGAGAAAGCCTTAGGTCAAAAAGGAAAATACTTCTGGTTGGTGATGGTGGGAGATTTGGCATTTGGGTCCACCGAAATTTATAAATTCTTATTGAGGATCCACCATATGAAAAAGTGTTGCAATTGAGTACTTATTAAAAAAAATAGAAATTAATTCTAAATGCCAAATTCGGGTGATGATGATGATCTCAGTGAAATTAAGTTGAAGAAATACCACTCCTTACCCACCCACTTACTCAAACTCTCAAATGGAGGAAATTACATTTAGGTGGGTTGGAGAGGAGGGATGGGTGGGTTCTTGACCAGTCACTCATCATATAAAGGTGGAAATATGACAAAATAAAATTCAACAAAAACAACAACTTAAGATCAATATAATCTTGTTAGTTTATGTCAGGTTCATATATTAAAGTCTTGTTTTAAATAGCTAGGCTCGTTAGACTTGTTCGCTCTTTGGTTAAGCAAGGAAAGAAAAAACAAAGGGACTCGAAACCGTTTTCATCTTTTTGATCTTGATGCAGCCCGCATTGAAGACCAGCTCTCTTGACCAAGAAGATCGGCCCGCATTCAAGCTCGACCAAACCTCTTATCGATGAAGTTGTCGATTCAACCGAGAAGACACCTTGGGAGCCATGAAGACGTTATGCTTTTACTAGTTTCTAGTTTCTATGTTATTTACTATTTTTCTAGTTTCAATGTTCTTTAATGCTTTCAAGCTTCTATGTTCTTTCCTAGTTTCAATGCTCTGTCTTTATTTCTTTGACGATATAAGCCATCCAATTTCTTGTAGAAGACATACGACTTTTGATGAATGAAAACTTTGCTTTCAAGTAAGTATTGTGAATCTTGTAGAGTTCATACCCTTGAAAACCTAGAAGAGTTTTCACTCCGTCCTTGAAGAGTCGGAGCTTTTTGAAATATGTATCCTGGAAAGATTGCAGTCATCGATCTAGAAGAATCGGTGCCCTTTCAACTTCCTTGGAGGCCTAGAAGAGCAACCAACGAAGTTTCTATCTTTTCTTGTTCTGTTCGTTATTTTTCACCCACTTCCAACCCAAATTCGACCATCCTTCAGTGCTTCTTTCAGAAAACCCAAAACAAAGAAATTGTAGATCCAGAAGTCTTTGTTTATTTGGCTTTGGAATCAGGTCGATCCGATTTGTATCGACAAAGATACGACTGTTCTCCTGAGCTTGCGCAGTGCTGAAATTTCTGTTCGTCCTGTTTCTAGTGCGCGAGTCACTCTCCCAATCCTACTGTTTGAGAAAGCCTACCCTTGGCTTGCATCAGATCTTCTTTCCTTTATAAGGAAGATACTAATCTTAGGGAAAATGGAATTTCCACAATGACTGCATATCCCTCGGAGATAATTTAAGAATAAAAATTCTTGTTTTGCCAAAAAAATTGATTTTGGATAGAATCATTAGTTGAAGAAATCAAAGGATTCTATTGATACATTCGAGTAATTAAACATTTCACAATTATTGAACTAGATTTATTGTCATAACCTGCATTTTTGAACAAAATCGATTTATTTAAACCATGATCATGAGCAAGTGCTTCTCTTCTTGAGGGGGCCCAAGCTTAGATCGACCAATTCCTTATTGAAATCTTAGCCTAAGAAGCAAGTTAACGCTATTTAACAAATACACTGCATGCACATGATACGTCATCGTCAATTTTGTATATATGAAGACTCCTCATGATTTTAACCCGAACTTTGGTTCAAAATCTTATCTAATACCAAATCTTTTGCTCTCTTTTCACCAGAATTGCAAGCATTGACATCCAATCTCCTCCAATTAAATGTACTCTAAAATGAGAGTTATATTCGTTATCTAATCAATGCTATATTAATAATTGTTCTACTAGCCATTGAGGAGGACCTGCGCACACTAACTGCAAAGCTCAAACTTAGGTACTCGCCCATCTCAGTAGAGCATCTAAGAGACTTTTATACCAAAAGGGTACTGCCTTCTTCCCCACTTTTTTTTTTTTAGTAAAAAAAGTACAAAAAGTTAATGTCTAAAATCTACAATCCCAACTTTATCACTGAACAAAACATAAGTTGCAGAAGAGATCGGAGAAAAAACCTAGGTACAATCAACGAACCCTTAGAAAGAAAGAGATTGAATTTGCAGAAGAGATCAGAGAACGGAATGAGCAAAGGCTTCGGAACCGACGTTAAGAAATATATGAGAGGTAGGTAGGGTTTTTGTTTGTAAAAAATGGGCAAAATTGAGCTAGTAGGCATCTCGTTGAAGAAAAAAGACATTACCAATAATTTGCTCAAAACAGAGAACCCAAAATTAGTCCGACTAAAAAACAAAATGGTCAGCAACATAATGAACCGGTGCAAAGACGAGAGAGTGAGAGTGAAAGGTTTAGTGAGATTTGACGGATACTCTTTAAAGAAGAAAGCCTTGGGTTTAAAGAAAAATACTCTTGGTTAGTGATGGTGGGAGATTTGGCTCTTTTCTAAATTCCCATTAAGGATCCACCACATGAAAAAATGGTGGAACTGACGTTAAGAAATATACGGGAAGTAGTTGGGGTTTTTGTTTTTAAAAAATGAGCAAAATTGCACTAAGAGGCGCCCTACCGGGAAAAAAAAAAGACATTATCAATGATTTGCTCAAAACAGAGAACCCAAGATCAGTTCGGCTGAAAAAAATCGTCAGCGACATAATGAATCGATGTAGAGACGAGAGAAAGTGATAGTGAAAGGTTTAATGAGATTTAACAATGCTTGTTGACAACGAAAGCCCTAGGTCTAAGAGGAAAACACTCCTAGTTGGTGATGGTGGAAGATTTGGCACTTGGGTCCCCCAAAATTTCTAAATTCTCATTGAGGATCCACCACATGAAAAAGTATTGGAATTGAGTAATTAATGAAAAAAATGGAAATTAATTCTAAATATGAAATTTAGGTGATGATGATGAGCTAAGTAGCTAGGGCTTTTGTTTTTAAGAAAAAAGGGGCAAAATTGAGGTAGGAGGTGCCCTACCGAGGGAAAAAAAGACATTATCAATAATTTGCCCATAAAGAGAACCCAAGATCAGTCTGACTGCAAAAAAAAAAAAAAAATTGTCGACGATATAGTGAACTGATGTAGAGACAAGAGAGAGTGAGAGTGAAAGGTTTAATGAGATTTAATGAATGCTTGTTGAAGAAGAAAGCCATAGGTCTAGAAGGAAAACACCGACAAGTATGTGATGAGAGAAAATTCTTAGAGATGTGAGTAACATGAAAGATTAATTTATTATTTTCCTGCTTCCAATAATTTACAAATTTTTCGAAAAGGGTTCGTCACTTTAATTATGCTTTTTTTATTTGATTAAGTAGATATCCCTAACAAAGTCCAAGCGTCCGAAGGCATTCGAAGCTTACTCCAAATTGCTTTCTTAGGTTAATTTTGGGTCACCATTCTCTAGTATGTGTACACATGAGAAAGGGCAATGACTAACTCAAATAAGAGCCGGTAACTCAAAATTCACTCGAAAAAACTCTTCAAATAGAGAAAATCCTAACTCTTATTGTTATAATATGCAATTTATGAAAATAGGTAAAAAAAAAGGACTTTAAATCTCGTGTTTCAAAATATTGATGCAACCATCGCATGTCCACTCAAAATAAGCCAGGCACCTGCCAAATGACAAGTAGTGAAACTGGACATCTAGACAAGAAGCCAGGCACCCATCAGCCCTATGCCCAGTCACTTCGTCCGATCGGCGGTCCGAGCCTTTGCTAAGGAACGGGTAACTTTCTCTTGCGAAAGTTTGACTTAAATGTCAAGATGGTCAAGCTATTTTTGAATAATAAAAATGAAACAATCGGAACGAAATAAAACAAAAAATAGGAAAAACGGTGAATAACCAAACAAGTAAATTATATATGAATTATCACGAGAAAATTATCCGATCACTTATAAACTTTTTTATTTTGCTAATTTAAGTTTGTTACGTAAAACACCAATGTAATCCTCCCGACTAATTTTTCTCAAGAATAGCTAATGTTGCGGTTGAGTCACCACCGTTAACACCAAAAGGATTATATTTAAATTTTATGCAAATATTTAGGATTAAATAGGTAAAATTAAAAAGTTTAAGACTAAATAGGCATGCATACAATATATTTGAGAGTGATTGGATGTCTAGTGCAACATCTTGAAGTTGCCATAATGATGAGTGACCTAAAACTTCAATAAAAAGCTTCCCAAAGAAGAAATCGAAAAAATAGGAGAGGAAGATATCACGCTCTAATTTGTGTATATAGTGATCACATTCCATAATCGTTCCTCTAGTTACAATATCACCATATTCTCTTCTTATTCTTTTTTCCTTTTTAAGCAACTAAAGATAAATTCATGATTAACCAACTATTCATGAATGGAGTCTAGATATATCTTGAAAGTGAATATCCATGCAAAAAACAACTAAGAAGAAAAATTCTACGTCAGATTTCCTTTTCCGATTTTGTGTCTCTTAAAGGTTTTGCCGCATAAGAATGGTCATCAGCCCCGTTCATTTGGGATTAGACAAAAGTAAAAAGTGTGCTCTTTTGTTAAAAATTTAAAATGTCCTATTTAAATTTGAGGATTTATGAAAGCACAATATGTTAGCCTACATCTTCTTTTTGTGTAATTTATTCACAATGTTAATTGTTATACATTTTGATCAATAAAAAAATAATCGTTACACATGATAAAAGAGATTATTGCCGATTAGGAATTTTGTAAAGATATCGAACTGGAGGCGATTGGATTCCAATTGAATGCGCATTTGAGTTTCTAACGCCCGGCCTGTGCCCCATCAGGCTTTCACTGCTTCTCTTTGGGCAAAGAGAGCGAGAACAGGACACCCCACCCTCCCACGTCCTCCCCTTCTCTCTGACCCATTAAGTGTAACTTCCCCCATTTGGGAGTTTGAGTGGGTGGGTGGGCAAAGAGAGCAGTTAGAAGAAAGAGAAAGGAAGATGCACGAATTTGGCATTTCTGAAAATGTCCCCGACATTGGCCACCTTCCGACACGACATTCCTGCTTGTTCATTTCATGTATACATACAGCATCACACATCTCTCTTCTTCACCCTTCTCTTCTCCATACTTCTCTTTCAATGGAGCCGGCTGCTCTCCTCCACCAGACATACAACAACTTTGTCACGGAATACGTGGATTCAGAACCAATTCAACCAAGACTTGACATTGAGTATTACATTCTTTGCTGTAAATCTTTTTTTGGCAAGAGTACTTTGATGCACAAAACGAGGCACAAGCCAATCTCTTCCATGCCATGGACGTGATCAGGGCGCACGAGCTTTTGGTCTTGAGATCGGTAAGCGAAGCTTCGGCATTTACAGCCATGCTTCATCATCTCTTGCCCAATCGCAGTGCTCTCAACTGCATAAAGATTGGAAATAGGAGTGACCAGAACAGGAGGAATGTAGTCCGCTCGCTGTAAAGTCGCGGGCTCACTCTTGTGGCTACAATGCTTCGCACGTAGGGCTCATTAAGTTTCAGAATTTTAATGATGGAAAAGAACTAATTATAATGAATCTATTAGATTTCTAACTTCGTGCAACCTGATATAGACGGTTATCTGTGCCGTCCTATTACGGTGTCCGATAAGTTTTTTACTCCATCATCTAAGTCCTTCGTTTAATGGTTCTTTATTTTTATTTTTATTTTTATTTTTTTAGGAAAAATGGTGGAGAGGGGCGAACGAGGTTAATGATCCCCTCCGGCTTTGGCCCACACCTTCTTTATTATTTCACACCATTTACGACCTGTATCCCCATCGTTGACGTGAATTAAATTCATGATTTCTTGAAAAATATGTGACGCCTCTACTGCTAGGCCAACGACATAAGAGGTCCATTTCTTGGTCCAAAAATGTGAAAATAAAGTCATTGTAAGCGTTCGTCAAATTAAAATACCCATGTATTGGAAATTCACATTAATTGAATGAAAATCATTCACTAGCTAAAGTAAAATAATATTGGAACAAAGACGAAAATTAACAAAATGAAATTTTCTTCGTTTTCTTTCCCCACACTTTCTCTGGCTTATGAAACCCGTTTAGAACAACAGCAATTCCATATAAGTGAATAATCTATGGTCCAACCATATCTTTTTAAATATTAACTGCTGAAGCTGGATAAAGATAAATGGATCAAAAATTAAATGAAGATAGAATTTCAAACTACTGTTATGAAATCATTATATTTGGTTACCTAAATATTGTTCTTTTATTATAAGTTTTAAGATTTTGATACATTTGTTCCATTAAATTGAGGTGGGCAAGTGTCACAAAATACATAAAAGACCCCTTCGTGTTCCTTCAAGAGATTAAAAAACATAAAAGTTCATTCATGAACCATGGCTTGCGTGACTGATGATGATTTATGGATATCAGTAAGCAAAAACATTACTGACCCAAAAAAAAAAGGTCAAAAGCACAATTCTTTGTTTTTGTGGCGGTGTTGCTTGTTGAACTCATATGTCTTAGGATGGTAGGGGTACATTTTACCTGCGAGAGATGCCATAGAATTTAAGGGATCCGATAGGTTATGTTTTAGTCGCTTCCTATTAATGGAATAATTGTCCAAAAAACCTTAAATCTTTTGTACGACAACTAATTTGGTCATAAACTTTTTGATTTGGTTAATTTAATCCTAAACCTTTTGATAATTTTCTAATATAGTCATTTCAGCCAAAATTGATCGAAAATCAATGACGTGAATAACTTTAAAATTTATTTAAATTTTTTGGATTTTTTTATTTATAATTTTTTGCTTTTTTTCCCATTATTCATCTTTCCAAGATGGCTAACGGCGGTCATTGGGACCTCCACAATGGCCGACGGTGGTCTTTGGGACCTCCACAATGGCCAGCAACCCATGTTGGCCACTGGTCATGGGTTATAAACCTTGCCTGGCAAGCACTTCTCAACCCTTGCTTAGTGATCGACAAGGGCGCAGGCCCTCCCCTGAGCCCATAATTAAAAAAAGAAGAAGAGAAAAATACATAAATATTTTTAAAATGTAAAAATTATTAATGTTAATGTCTATCGTGTCACGTAAGATAACTGGCATTCACATTGACAATTACCGGCTAATTTTGGCCAAAAGGGTTATATTGAAAAATTATTAAAAGGTTTAAGAATAAATTAACTAAATTAAAAAGTTTAGCACTCAATTGACCCTTGTACAATAGATTTATAACCTTTGGACAATTTTGCCTCCTATTAATTAAGGGGATGTCGAAATTTGGGGGCTTTAAATTTAAATTTTGCTAATTTAGGAGCATCTCACAACATGGAGTTGGGTTCGTCTTGCACCATAGCTTTTTACGAAATTGCAAGAGCTAGTTCATGCCCTTGTTTTAATTCTTGATTTTGGACGCAACCAACATATCTAAAGTTCATGACTGTTTATATCTCTTATTATCCTTTTTTCTGAATCCAATCTTCCATTTTGCTTATCTAATCAAACACCTCCTTTTAACGAGCATCTACATTGGTTATACGTACAGTATAAAAACGTTTTGATTTTCGATAAACTAATATACAACTCATCAATATAGCTAAGGTAATGGAATCCATAGTATTTCCTAATTTAGTCACTTAGGCCTGTTCGTTTATTTTTAAACAATTTTTGTTTCTATTCCCCAGAACAAAAATTTATGTTCTTTTGTTCCGGAGAACAAAAAAAAGAACAAAAACGCGTTTGGTAAAACTTTTGTTCCCGGGAACATATTTGGAACAGAAACAAAAAATAGAAAAAAGTTGTTTCTTGTTCCCAGGAACAATTTCAAGAAACACTTCTTTTTTCTTCTTTCTTCCTTTTGGCCGGTCGCTGGCCTTGGCCATGGCCAGCGACAGGCCAACGAGGGCCGGCGAGGCCGAGCTCGCCCAGCCACCGGTGAGGCTCGGCCTCACCGAGCCATTGCTAGTGACCCAGGTGGCCCGGCGAGGCTCAGCCTCGCCGATGGTTGGGCGAGCTCAGCCAAAGCGAGACCGAGCCTCGCTGGAGGGGCCTTGTCGGGGGCCGGCGAGGTCGCCAACCCTCATCGACCGGTCGCCGGCCATGGCCGAGGCCGACGACGGGCCAAAAGGAAGAAAGAACGAAAAAAAGGAAAACTATTGAAAAATTAAAAGAAACAACAAAATTATACAGGTTTACCAAACACATGTATATTCTTGGAGTAAAAAATTTTTATAGTTACCAAGCTCGTTCTTATACTCAAAAATTTTTCCTAGGAACGGAAACAAAAAAAACTATTTTTGTTAAAAAATTATTCCCTAAAACAAAAACGTTACCAAATGCGCCATTAACAAGTGCTTTTAGAGTAGTCGATAACATGTTTCTTAGCAAAATGGTTAGTATTTTGCTTTTTCTAAGCCAAGCACATTTGACTCACCATCGCTTTAGTACTGTCATTAATAAATTTCATCACGGAGTCAAATAAGTTGTATGGTACTATTCATAAGTTTTCATAATTACACTATCTCCCAGATTTTAGAATATTTTTTCATTTCAATTCATATCCTAAATCAACCGTTTTACCTTTTTGATTTTTATAAATATTACTATAGTTCCAAAATATAACAGCGGATATAGTTATATCAAATTCAAATTCCTCTTATTCTAAGATGAGCTTTTTATAAGAATATATACTAACAATATTAATAGAACTATAGATTTCTTGGGCCTATATTAATCTAAATTTTGTTCCTGATTTTTTAGATAGATGGGATTTTCTAATTTTTGTGTTTCTTGTTTTCTTGATCAAATTTTGTCAAATCTACAAATTAGCAAATCAAAATAACATAAACATCAACTCGATACAAGTCTAATGAGAATCTAGAAATATGGCCATACTCTTTGTCAATCTAGAAAATGGATTGAAATTCAAAAAATATTTTAGATTTGGGCGATAACGTGTAACTTTGAAAACTTTTGACTTTGTCACAAAAAATTGAGGGATCAAGTCGTACAAATAAACAGCTCAAGGACTAGATTGAATCTTTTAGGAATAGTTCGAGGATCGCATTAAGCGAATTAAAAGTCGAAGGATGACCAAAGTTGATGAACTAATTGTGTCATTATTTCAAAGAGAAACTATGGTTTTAAAACCACTTTCCCGCAATCTGACTTCGGTTCTCGCGTATAGGTTCGGATCCATGAATTGGGAAAAGAACAGACCTACCCGAACCCGATCCATATTTTTTCGAATTGAGAACCCGACTCAATTCTATTTGCCCCAGAATCAGCCCAAAACCAGCCCAGAAATGGACCAATTGATATTTTGACTGGGCCTGGCATAACTAGTAGGCCCATAAGACCGACTTTGTTCTTCGCGGCCATTCACGACTCCTCCAGTTTTCATTTCAAAGGCAAATTTGAAACCTTCATCTGCAAATCCATTTACAAGGCCAGTTCATTAATGTCGGGTGCAATTCGCATGAAAAATGACGGCTTGCCCGTCCGATAACGACACCTACCTTTTCTTTTTCTTTTTTTTTGGCATAACGACACCCACTTCTTTAGCCACGAAACCACGCCTTTTCAGCCCGATTTTAGTTTGACCCAAAAAAAAAAAGAAGAAGAAGAAGAAGAAAGAGAAGGGCATAGCATACACATAGAGAAATACTAATCGCGACCTCCAGAAAAGTACCGCATGATTAGTGGCGCTTGATTAATTGCCTTTAACTTTTCAATCTTTCAATCAATCGACTAAATCAAATGATATTTGAAAGCATGAAAATCCATGATGCGATCGACTCGGATGCTGTTTTCAAGCACAGCATAGATCAAGTGTTGACAAAAAAGAAGGCTAAACCAAAGTTTCGTGCTAATCAACGGCTGTCCTTCTCTGTTGAGCATCGCACGAAGTCAAAGTCCTCCATTGTCACGCTTGCTCGGAAACTACGGATATCATAAGGAAATTATTCATTTAAAGATGAGAAGTGTGTCAATGTGAAGATGTGAAATTGAAAGCTTCGGAGATATGAAGACATAGCTAAAACTAACTTGTTTATAGACAATTATGTTGTAAACACTATAAATACGAGTGTTCGTATATCGTAAAATCATCCGTATACAAAAAAACATATTATCTTTCAGTTTTTATGCTGACAAAAAATTATAGATCATGGTTATAGTTTTCAAACTTTCGTCGTCGATTAAATTACTTATCTATAGTTTTTAGATCTATGTGGAAGATTAAATTTCGACGTATATCTTTATTATATATACTAGCAGCGTGGCGAGTATGATGGCTGCGTGCGGTGCATTTCCGCAGGACATTCGACTGGGACATATGAACTGCGGGCGGTGGACAAAAGCAAAATCCCGTTGTTCCACGACAAATACGTGGCCGAAACTTGAGTCATACGTTAATGACTAAGGGCGCGTATGATAAAATTTATTTTTCTCGATTTCTCTGTTTCTCTGTTCCCTGGAATAGGTTTGGAACATAAATCTGTTTGGTAACTCAATTTGATTTCTCTATTTCTGAAATAGATTTCTATTCCAGAAATAGAAAAATCGAAAAAATCAGAAGCTGAAATTTTTAACTTCTCAGTTTCTGAAATAGAAATAAATTTTTTTTTTAGTAAGGTAAAAATAGAAATTATTTTTTATTTTCTCCATTTGGGCATCCTTCTTCATTCACGAGCTTTTCTATTTGGGCATTGCTTCTCCTTCTCCTCTCAACGCTTCAACCAAACCCTAGCGCCGTCGACTCCGAACAACCTATCCATCCTCGCCGTCGACTCCGAATCCATCCTTCTTGCCACTGTTGACTCCGACGCCATCGCCGTCCTCTTGTCAATCAGATCGTCGCTCATCTCGTCGTTGCCGTCCTCAGACCGTCCAATTTGCTCTGGTCGTCCCATCGGACTCGCCTTTCCTGTCCGCGTCCTCGTTCGGATTTGGATTGCGCTTTCCTTCCTCTCCGATTCGAGGTCTTCCCTCCCTCCCTCTCTCTCTCTCTCTCTCTCTCTCTCTGCACGATTTGTTTGTTCTATTTTCCTTGGTTGGGGTTTCACTGTTCTTGGCCGTTCTTGTGCCAAGCTCGATCGATGCGTGCTGTGCTGCTATCTGGTGTTTCTGGGTTGCACATTGTTTGTTCTATTTTCCTTGGAGGGGTTTCGCTGTTCTTGGCCGTTCTTGCGCCAAGCTCGATCGATGCATTGTTTGTAATGTATTTCCATGAAATTGTATTTTCACCTTTTGTAATGTATTAGTATTATTTCGACTATTATTTTGTATTTGAGGATTTCCTATATTATTTTAGTATTATTTGGACTATTATTTTGTATTTGAGGATTTCCTATGTTGTTATCTAATCAATTTATATTCCTAGAAATAGAAATTTTGTTCTGTTATCAAACAGATTTCTATTTCAGAAATAGAAATGCGGGTTTCTTTGCTCAGAAACTTGTCCGAGGAATAGAAATTGAGAAATCAATTTCTGGAACAGAAATTTTGTCGTGCGCGCCCTAAGCTCCTCGGTCAACTTCCAAACAAAAAACAAACCCGCAGTACAGTAGAGGAACGCTACACGTGCCAAGGCGCACTAATTTGAAAAAACTAATGCATTAAACAATACACGTTATAATTCGGTATCTAAATAAGCGGAGTACCGGAGTTTTGTAACCATTTCAAGATCTAGTCATACTTTGTAGTAAGAAATTGCCAGCAGACAGTCCCATGCTCCTCACGCGGTAATGCATGTACATTAATGGTTGCGATTGATTTGCCGGGAAGCAAGATGACATTTCCCAAATCAATTTAGGGTGAAATGGTCGAAATAAATTGATTGCGCATGCAATTAATGCTTTGTTTGTTTTATTGAAAATGGATGATTTGAAAAATATTTTCTTAAAAATAATTATTTGTATCTTCTACGCAATAATTAAATGCTAATTATTTTCATTGTCCATGAAAATACTTAGATATAAATTATTATCATTAATGAATTTTTCATCGATTAATTATTTCAAGTAACATAAACAATTAAGTTAAGGAAGATGTTTTTCAGATAATTCGTTTCCCGTGAAATAAGATGGAGCATGAGAAAGCAAGAAATTTCTTCAATATGATTTTTCAAGTTACTTTCAATAATTAGACATGATAAATTTGTACATTCCGTGGCCTTTCAAGTTTGATCCGTAGATTTGGCTAATGTGGGGCATTTTCAGAGAAGCTAAATATGTACATTAGTTTCTACTCTCTTTGTCCACCAACTCACTCAAACTCCCAGGTGGGGAAAGTTGCATTTAAGGGGTCATTCTAAAATCTACCTTAGAACTTTAGTCGAGCATTTCAATTGTCCTACAATTACTTTAGTCTCCTTGATTTTGTGATGTAATTTTTACTTTACTTAAATACTATTGTGTAGCTAGATCATACCTGATATGTGTAGTTTTGATAATTTACTTCGTTGAACAGTGGTAAAGTTAAAAGTATCTATGTATATATTAATAAAGAAAAAAATACCTCAATAGCTTGTGAAATAACATCGTGTTTTGTTTGTTAACTAATATAAAATTGTTCCGGCGTAACCAAATCAATATAAAAGTAGGGAGTTCTCGAGTCCCCCCAAGGCAGACTCACTCTTTCCTTGCCTTCTAGACAGAAAATCATAGGAATATGAAATTGATATTTAAATTTTCATTTCTAAGACCGGATGAATAAGTCATCCATTGTTTTTAGGCCGCTCATTTCATTTTTGTTTAATGGGCAATCGGATAAAAATTTGATGTGAAAATTAATTAATTTTGCATGAAAATAAATCTGAGGGAGAAACTCACAAGGAATTGGCTTCCAATTCTAATTTTAGATGGTGGATATTCGTCCAAATTATATATTAAAAAAATGATATCACACTTACGCGTCTACTCACACACGGCTCTCATTTAAATATTACATGAATACTGTGAAAAGTAAATAAATGCATAGCAAACAATGATTTGTTATTAATCACTCCTATCAAGAAAAGAAAAAGTCAATTTTTATTGGAATTTTGATTAATAACATCCCTGATTGAAGCTATGAGGAGAATTAGGCCATGTTTGGTAATGTTTATGTTTCTCCCAATTTATATTCTTTTATTCCCCCGAACAAAAAAAAATAGAAATCCGTTTAATAACGTCAATTAATTTTTCTATTCCATGGAATAGAAAAGTGGTTAGGAAATAGATTTGGGACAAAAATAAGAAGTAAAAAAAATTAACTTCTTATTCTCGAGAACAATTTTAAGAAATAATTTATTTTCTCTTTTTTTTTTCTTTTCTCCTTTGCCAATCACCACCCCTCGCTGCCGCTTATCAGCTGGCCGATTGTGGCCGCTTGCCGATCGACCATCGCCGACCACCACCAATTGCTACCATCGGCCGAACGACGATCGCCGATGACTGTCGCCCACCGCTGCTAAGTCGACCGCTGCTGCCGGCCGACTGACCATTGCTAACTTCTATCGTCGGTCGACCATTGCCATCAACCGACCAATGACCGCCAGCTACAGCCCACTGCCAACCACCATCGCCCGATGCCGATGATTGCGGACGGCGAGGCGGCAGCATCGGCGTCAAGCGGCGGCGGTTGGCGATGGGCAGCGATTGTCAGTCAGCATTGGCAACGACCTGCGATCGACAGTTGACGGCGACAGTTGGTAGTGATGATAAGGAAGAACAACAAAAAACAATTAAAAGACATTCTACGTTACGAAAATTTTTGTAAATCGTACTAAACGCATTTCTATTCTTTTTTCATTCCGAAAATAAAAATTTTATGTAGTTGTCAAATGCGTTCTTATACTAAGAAATTGTTTCTAGGAATAGAAATAGAAAAAGACTATTTCGCAAAAAAAAATTGTTCTCCGAAACAAAAGCGTTATCAAACGGACCCTTAGTAAAATAGGGAAAAGTTACAATTCTCAAGTGAATTACTGATATATAGAATAACATGTGGAAATATTTTCAAAATATCGAATCCAACAACACTTGGAATCAAATCATAAGCACGATGTATCCTTAAATCATAAGGATTATCAATGCAAACAAACAAATGTCGAAGTCCATCGTCCAAATTTTTAAACTCAATTGCGTGCATGCGGAAGCACACAAAGAATGGGCTGAAAGAGAGAGAGAGAGAGCAACGTTTTACGTCACTCTCAGTGTAGCGTGTGGAAGCATATTATGTCACTCTCTCATTAAAGCACGCTCCTCTGGTCATTACGAGGGAGTGACGTAATGACCAAATAGTTATTGCTCTTGATTGAGATTTTGTGTGTATTTTTAGGTTTACAAGAGGACCTCAGATGGGTATGAGATGATTGCTTGACAAGTTAGCCCAACTCTCAAAAAGCGTGATTAAAAGTGCAACGAGACAATTAGAAGGAAAAAAAAGGGGAGAAAATAACTGCACTATAAGCTCTGTACCTACGAAAGCTATGATTTTGTTGTTGTTGTTGTTGTTAAGATGCTAATTTCATTGCTCTTGGGCGAGACTTGTGCGTATTTTTAGGTTCATGCGTGCTTCATGTAAATTCCACCCATCTTACTTCAATTGTTTTGCCCTAACTTCCTGCTCCACCTCTCGGATCTTTAGCAATAATGGCAAAGCGATAATGGCATGGGGCATGCGAGATGACAAGTGGGGTGGCATGAAGAAGCCACTGCAGGGTGGTTGCGTGAAATGCAGGAGATGTGATCTTAGTGCCAGAGATGCGATCCTCTCTCTTTCAGTACTCTCGCTCACGAGAGGCGTGATCTTTGGTGCCAGAGCTGTGATCCCGGTGCTTGGTGCTCGTCTGATGTAAAACTTCGAGCTTTTAAGAAATTGACGTACAGCTATGTTGAAGTGGATTTTTTTTCGAACACCAACTGTATTAAAATGAAATTCACCTAATACGGTGACACATAAGTAGATTTTAATTATTTCAGTTTAACTAGTGAGTGATTTCGTTCGATTAATGTAAATTCTGAACACATGGGTAATTTAATTCGACAAACGCTTACAATGACTTGGTTTTTGCATTGCACATACATCCTATGAGAAGACTTCTTGACTGCCAAAATTTTGGTGAGAATGTGGTGACGAGGCCGCCTATCCTCAAATTTTCCGGTTGCACATGGTGCAAAAAAACTATAACTCAAATTGAACATTCGATGGTAAATGTCGGCCTTTTACGGTAACGCCAAAGATCACCAACGTTGTTCCTCCACCATATTTCCAATAACCAGAAAAAAAAGAACAAAAAACAAAAACAACTAATTGAAGGACTCAGACAATCAAATAAAAAACTTATCAAATACCATGATAGGCCCGAAGAGATGACGACTGTGCCTTTGCTCATGACTACCAATTCGGCCTCTCCTCCGATCGACGTGCCTCCGCCTCGCCGTCGTCGTCGCCGTCACCGTCGCCACCCCTCGTCTCAACGCCGGAACCCTAGTGGCCGCCGAATCAGTCGATTGTTGCCATCCGTCATCGAAAACCCCTCAGGTTCATGCTTCCATCGATTTCTTGATTCGCGAGGAGCTTCGGCGTCCTTGTTCTTCGTTGAATTTTCCTGTTGATTTTTTTCCGAATTCAATTGGCTATGGTGGGGTGAAAGAGGAGGCAGGTGCTCTTTTAGTGCTTTGTTTGAGGTCGCTCTCTTCGTTCGAGTTTGCTTATTTTTAAGCTGCACTAGGCTCGAATTGTTTTCCTTAGGAGCGATTTGGTCTCTCTCTTTCTGTGGAGAATTGGGTCTTGTGGTAGGCTATGCTGGGAGGGTGGGGGGATTGGATTAGTCCTTACTACGCGTCTGGAGTCGCGTCGCGTGGGGTTTCGGGTTCTCGAAAGAACGTTGAGAAACGATGCAGCATCTTTTTAAAGTAGCTCGAATTCTTGCGGCAGATGGGTTAATCCGCCTTTTTCTTTTTCTTTTTTGGCTTCTGTTTGGAAGGAAACCTTGGGACTCTAGGCTGAGATGAGGTAGTGATGTAGGCATTCGAGAGTTTATAAGGTCTAGCCGTGTTTCGGTGTTGTTCTTAGCATGTGGGCTAGTCTTTGCTAGTGATGGGGCTAGTAGTAGTTAACCCCATATGATCTTAGAGATGTTGGGAAGAGTTGCTATATTGGGTGGTGGATGAAACTAGAGGTTCTGTGATGTAGATATTTTAGTGCACAAGTTGCAAACAGGGTTCACGACACTTTGAATTTACTTCGTGTGGGAGAGCTGTTGGTGTTGATACACTGCTATGTACCTTGAAAGGATTCAATCCATCATAAACAAATTGTCCATTGCAAGTTCTTCCAGATATGCTTTTTAAGTTTCCAATTCTATAATTTGCATGGTGGTGCGGAAACTAAAAACCTTCCCATGAAAAGATGGTCATTCCCACAAAGGCATATTCTTTCACCACTGATTTAATGGGAGGCAAACACCACTACAAGCCAAGTAACTCATCTTGGGTCGTCAAATCTGTTTCTATTGTGCGGATGCATTGGCAAAGAGCAACGAAGTCTTTGAAACATTTAAGCATGAGATCGAGAAGGTATGAGTTATATGACACCTAACTAACGATATTCCTTTATTTCCTATGTACCGGATCAGCATATCTACTACTTGGACTTGATCATAATTCTTTTTTCAATCTGCACCACAAACTCAGATGGCAAAATGAATAAAGGATCTCAAGAAGGAAAATGCATTCCTGAAGGCCAAGTGTCAGAAATCAGATATTGCACTTATAGAACTTGTTGATGAGGTAAGTGTAAGAAGAAGGCGGAGCCGAGAAGGAGAAGGTATGTGTTTGACAGTAAAGAAAGATGAGAACGTGTTTATTGTTTGTGTTTGTTGGCCTGTTGCGAAGTAAGAGTTAATGTGTTTCGGGTCGAACGATGTTCCAACCCTAACCCGACCTAAAACATATTTCTTTACTTGTTTTATATGTGTTACTCGAACAATATCAAGATCCGAAACATGTATTATACTTGTTTCATATTCGGGTTGGGTCGAGTTTTTTTGACACCCCATAGCGTACATGACGCTGCTCCATCTAAGGACCTAAAAAGAAATAAGCCCACAACGGGGTGAGACAATGTCTCAGCAAGTTCACCTCCCAAACTCCGACTAGGAAGAAAATACACCTAGAGCGTCCTAAATACACAACTGCATAACAATAGAGACTCACCTCATCTCAGCTCCTTCCTACATGTCAGCACAATTCATAACACAAACATGAGCAGTAATCAAGCTCAAGCAATTGGAACGCCACACTCAATCTCAAATGATCACAGGGGTCCTAATTATTGGGCCAAATCATTATGACACATCTCATACTGTGCCACACAATTTTGTCCCATAGTCCGACGCGTCTAACTCAATCAATCATGCGTTCCTAGTTTGGTCTCGGTCCAATGAGCATGGCCTACTCGATGTTCGGCGGTCTTCTAGCATAGCCAGGCGTCGTCTTACCCCATTGAGCACGACTACAGCTTTCCTAGACAGCTTTCCCGAAGGAGCATTGGTCTAGAATCTACTACGACCAGCTTTCGTTGTCCAGGGGCAACCCATATAGGGGCAACGTCCGGCGTAAATGCTCGCGACAGGTTCTTTTAACCAACACACGTCCACTTAATTACGGCTAAGGACATCGTGCATTGCATTCAGATGTCTCAATTAAGATAATGCACTTGGTCAATTTTTTTCGTATTAAAAACACCCGGTGAAAAATAGTCGTGTGTGGGTACACGGTTAGATCGAACCCGAAAAACTGATATCCTCCCTTTTAAAATCCCACCATTTGATATAGTACTTAAAACCATTTTCAATGTTAAAACCTGACACCTGGAATTTTCTAATTCAATATTGAAATTTCATAATTTTGGAATAAATAACCAAAATTCCAATCACCACTCAATTTGCACAATTTAACACTTAATTAAATAAACCAAGCATACCATTGCAATCAGCATAAAATTCTGGTCATCCGCTATCCCGGTATTTATTCCAGAAAATATTAAATAATTAAATAAATACCAAAATTAATTAAATAATTTAATTTAAATGCAATAAATAGCAACTTAGGCCGGAAACATTAATCTAACCACCTAAACGAGCCTAGAAAATTTCCAAACATATCTAGATAAATAGTACAACTACTTTAGTCCATAATTTATCCGTTTTAACCACCTAGCATGCACAAACGGATAATTAAATCAATAATCCATTCTAACTAACCACCTAATCCCTAATTAGCCTAAACTAATCACCCCTTAAGCATAATTAACTCCCTAAGTAGAGTTTAGTAAGTAAACTTACCAGTTTAGCGGGCCAGTGAGTCCACGACGACGGTGATGTAGAGGCGAGCAACAAACAAGCTTACGGCGACATCGAGCAAGGTCCGAACGGGCTTGAAAACGGGCCTTGAAGTCCAAACCTCCTTTCTAGCTATGTCTACTGACTTGGGCAGAAGGAGATGGAACCAGCGGCTGAAACGACGAGGAAGGCCTAGCGAAGGCTGCTACGGGACTAGGCAGGCGACGACGGCCTAGACGGTGGCCTGAGGCGGTCGGCGGTGGCTTGAGGTGGCTCGAGGGACACGGTTGGACGCGAGACAGGCGGGATGAGCGAGACGAGTGGACGCAGCTCGCAGGGGCATGACGGGTGAGCGAGTGACGATAGGGGGCTCCAGCAGCTTCAGCGGTGGTCAACGGACTAGGGGCTGGTTTCTCTGGAATTTTTTAGTTCAAACACTTCAAACATGTAGAAAGTGAAGCCAAGGAAGAAGAAGAAGTGAGCTGAAGCTTGAAGGGGCCTCATGTGCCTCAAAAGTCTTCACAAATATCCTCTTTCACTCAATGTAAGGCCCTACTAGCCATAGCTATCATCCACATCCAATTTCTTCCTCCAAGCTTCCTTAATACACTTCCCAAATGGTCCAAAATGTGGCCGCCCCCTTGGCCTACGAATTTTGGGCAATCTCCACCCAATTTGCTTCAATTCCTCTCCAATTGGACCTAAATTGGAGTCCATAAATCCAACCAAGGTGCTATCGTCAAAATCAATTTTTTTCCTCATCATTTGAACCAACTTGAATCCTAAAAATGTAACCAAAATCGGCTCTCTGATTTTCCTGGTACAAAATACCCTTACTTTGAATTTTCGCCAAAAATTTCGGTTTGCAGAAAAATCTTTGGCTGTGGATGATAGTTGTGGCTAGTGGGGCCTTGCATTGAGTGAAAGAGGATATTTGTGAAGACTTTTGAGGCACATGGGGCCCCTTCAAGCTTTAGCTCACTTTTTCTTCTTCCTTGGCTTCACTTTCCCCATGTTTGAAGTGTTTGAGCTAAAAAATTCTAGAGAAACCAGCCCCTAGCCCGTTGACCACCATTGAAGCTGCTGGAGCCCCTTGCCGTCACTCGCTCACCCGTCGCGCCCCCGTGAGCCGCATCCGCTCGTCTCGCTCGTCCCGCCTATCTCGCGTCTAGCTGTGTCCCCCGAGCCACCTCAAGCCACCGTCGACCGCCTCAGGCCGCCGTCACCTGCCTAGTCTCGCAGCAGCCTTCGCCAGCTCTTCCTCGCCGTTTCAGCCACTAGTTCCGTCTCCTTCAGCCCAAGTCAATAGACAAAGCTAGCAAGGAGTTTTGGACTTCAAGGCCCGTTTGGACCCTGCTCGATGTCACCATAGGCTTGTTTGTTGCTCGCCTCTGCATCACCGTAGGCTTGTTTGTTGCTCGCCTTTGCATCATCGTAGGCTTGTTTGTTGCTCGCCTCTGCATCGCCGTTGTTGTGGACTCATTGGCCCGCTAAACCGGTGAGTTTACTTGCTAAACTCTGCTTATGGAGTTAATTATGCTTAAGGGGTGATTAGTTTAGGCTAATTAGGGATTAGATGGTTAGTTAGAATGGATTATTGATTTAATTATCCGTTTGTGCATGTTAAGTGGTTAAAATGGATAAATTATGGACTAAAGTAGTCGTACTATTTATTTAGATAGGTTCGGAAATTTTCTAAGCTCGTTTAAGTGGTTAGATTAGCGTTTTCGGCTAAGTTGCTATTTATTGCATTTAAATTAAATTATTTAATTAATTTTGGTATTTATTTAATTATTTAATATTTTTCGGAAAATTATACCGGGATAGCCGATGATCGGAATTTCGTGTTGATTGCAATAGTGTGCTTGATTAATTTAATTGAGTGTTAAATTGTGCAAATTGAGTGGTGATTGAAATTTTGGTTATTTATTCCAAAATTGTGAAATTTCAATATTTAATTAGAAAATTCCAGGTATCGGGTTTTAACACGGAAAATGGTTTTAAGTACTATATTAAATGGTGGGATTTTAAAAGGAAGGATATCAATTTTTCAGGTTCGATCTAACTGTGTACTCACACACGACTATTTTTCACCGGGTGTTTTTAATACGAAGAAAATTGGCCAAGTGCATTATCTTAATTGAGATATCTGAATGCAATGCACGATGTCCTTAGCCGTAATTGAGTGGACGTGTATTGGTTAAGGGAACTCGTCCCGAGCGTTTATGCCGGACGTTGCCCTTATATGGGTTGCCCCTAGACAACGGAAACCGGTCGTAATAGATTCTGGACCGATGCTCCTTCGGGAAAGCTGTCTAGGAAAGCCGTAGCTGTGCTCAATGGGGTGAGACGACGCCTGGTTATGCCAGAAGACCGCCGAACATCAAGTAGGCCATGCCCATTAGGCCGAGATCAAACTAGGAACACATGACTGATTGAGTTAGACGCATTGAATTATGGGACAAAATTGTTTGGCACAGTATGAGATGTGTCATAACGATTTAGCCCTATAATCAGGACCCCTGTGATCATTTGAGATTGAGTGTGGCGTTCCAATTGCTTGAGCTTGAAAACTGTTCATGTCTGTGTTACGAATTGTGCTGACATGTAAGGAGGAGCTGAGACGAGGTGAGTCTCTATTGTTGTGCGGTTGTGCGGTTAGAACGCCTCTAGGCGTATTTTCTTCTTAGTCAGAGTTTAGGAGGTGAACTTGCTAAGACATTGTCTCACCCCATCATGGGCTCATTTCTTTTCAGGTCCTTAGATGGAGCAGCGTCATGTACGCTATGGGGTGTCAAAAAAACCCGACCCGACCTGACACGACCCGAACACGAAACAAGTATAATACATGTTTCGGGTCTTGATACTATTCGAGTAACACATATAAAACAAGTAAAGAAATATGTGTTTGGGGTCAGGTTAGGGTTGGAACATCGTTCGACCCGAAACACATTAACTCCTACTTCCAAACAAGCCAACAAACACAAATAGTAAACATGTTCTCATCTTTCTTTACCTTCAAACACATACATTCTCCTTCTTGGCTCTGCCTTCTTCTCCGACGACTGTGCCTTCGCTCACGACTGCCAATTCGGCCTCTCCTTCGATGAACGCGCCTCCACCTTGCCGTCACCGTCGCCGTCGCCACCCCTCGTCTCAATGCCGGAACCCTAGTGGCCGCCGAATCAGTCAATTGTTGCCATCCGTCGCCGAAAACCCCTTGATTCGTGAGAAGCTTCGGCGTCCTTATTCTTCATTAAATTTTCTTGTTGATTTTTTTCCAAATTCGATTGGCTATGGTGGGGGTGAAAGAGGAGGCGGGTGCTCTTTTAGGGCTCTATTCGAGGTCGCTCTCTTTCTTCGAGCTTGCTTCTTTTTGAGCTACGCGGGGCTTGAATTGTTTTCCTTGGGAGCGATTTGGTCTCTCTATTTTTGTGGAGAATTGGCTCTTGTGGTAGGCTGTGCTAGGAGGGTGGGGGGATTGGATTGGTCCTTACTACGCGTCTGGAGTCGCATCGCGCGGGGTTTCGGGTTCTCGAAAGAACATCAAGAAACGATGCGGCATCTTTTTAAAGTAGCTCGAATTCTTGCGGCAAATGGGTTTATCCACCTTTTTCTTTTTTTTTTTCTTTTTTGGCTTCTGTTTGGAAGGAAATCTTGGGACTCTAGGCTGAGATGAGGTAGTGATGTAGGCATTCGAGAGTTTATTTGGTCTAGCCATATTTCGGTGTTGTTCTTAGCATGTGGGCTAGCCTTTGCTGGTGATGGGGGTAGTAGTAGTTAACCCCATATGATCTTAGAGATGTTGGGAAGACTTGTTATATTGGGTGGTGCATGAAACCAGAGGTTCTGTGATGTAGATATTTTAGTGCACAAGTTGCAAACAGGGTTCAGGACACTTTGAATTTACTCCGTGTGGGAGAGCTCTTGGTGTTGATACACTGCTCTGTATCTTGAAAGGATTCCGTCCATCATAAACAAATTGTCCATTGTAATTTTTTTTAATCACATTGCAAGTTCTTCTAGATATGCTTTTTAAGTTTCCAATTCTATAATTTGCATGGTGGTGCGGAAACTAAAAACCTTCCCATGAAAAGATGGTCATTCCCACAAAGGCATATTCTTTGACCACTGATTTAATGGGAGGCAAACACCACTACAAGCCAAGTAACTCATCTTGGGTCATCAAATCTGTTTCTATTATGCAGGATGCATTGGCAAAGAGAAACGAAGTATTTGAAACATTTAAGCATGAGATCGAGAAGGTATGAGTTATATGAAACCTAACTAATGATATTCTTTTATTTCCTATGTACTAGATCAGCATATCTACTACTTTGACTCGATCATAATTCTTTTTTCAATCTGCACCACAAACTCAGATGGCAAAATCAATAAAGGATCTTAAGAAGGAAAATGCATTCCTGAAGGCCAAGTGTCAGAAATCAGATATTACACTTATAGAACTTGTTGATGAGGTAAGTGTAACATCTCGTTACATTTGTTTTTCCTTTTCGTAGTTCATTCTTCAGGAACAATGATGGCTTATTGCGAACTTAATAGTGTGTTTGTGCGACTGTGTTTTTGGATTTTGCTTTTTTCGTTTGTTGTAACATTTGAAAAAGAACTTATACGTCAAGTACTTGAGATCATTTAAAACATACAAAGATCAACATGCAGAGCCATGTAGATTTTATTTTATTTTTTCATTTCTTTGTTAACTTTGAATTTTCTTTTTCTAATTTTCAAAATTGGTGTGAAAGATGTGATAATTATTGCAAGGCTTTTTCCTTTCCAATTGCCTTCAATTGGAAAATTTGTATTTATCCTGTCATGTCATTTCCAAGGACTGAGATTTTCTTGTATTTACCTGAGGAAGACATGAGGGTAGCTAGGAATATCGAAGATCTATTTCACACATCTGCTACTCTCTGCTACCCCCACACCCCTGCCCCCTGGGCTTTTCTTTTTTCTCCTCTTCCTCCTCCTCCTTCTCCATCTCCTTTTACCTGGTTTTGGTCCAATTCAACAGTCTTAAGACATCTATTGTCTCCATGGATATGATCCACTTTTGTCCTCGTCAACTATTACATCTAATGGCCTTTGTGCTTTTGTTTTCAGCTTTGAAATATTCAACAACAGTGTCGGTGATTTTTCTCTCAGCCCTTAAATATCATCTTCTAGGGTTGCTCGGTGTTTGAAGATTCTTCTAAGCTAATATTACTAGGGGCAAAAGGAGAAAAATTGTGATGAATCGGAGGTACAAACTGACCATGTGTTTCAATCTTGCAAAGAAATAGTAATGCTTGTAATCTGCAACAGAAGATGAACCCATGACTATTTTTTTTATGCCTTCTGAATGCTAGCTTACTATAAATTATTGAAATAATAATTTGTAGGCTCTAAGTGTTATAAATAGAAGGATTGCTAGATGTCTTCAGCGGGTGGTTCTAATGTCACAAATAGAAGGAGGAGATCTACAATGTGGGAACATTTTAAAGAGATTCATGGTCAAGAAAATGCTGAGTGTTTATATTGTAGCACCCTTATTGGTTGTGCTAGTGGTCAAGGGACTAGCTCAATGCATCATCATCTAGCTAGATGTAAGGAATATCCATATGCAAACGTTAGAAAAAGGTAAAAATGTGCCTCGTGTCATGTTGTTGGGGGTGATAGTTCATCAGGTCCTTGGAAATTTGATCGGGATGCTAGCGAGAAAAGAATTAGCGATTATGTTTATTTTTAGTGAGTTGCCTTTTAAGTTGGTAGAGCATGAGGGATTTCATTGATTTGTGAATATAATTCAGCCAAAATTCTTAATCCCATCACGCAACACATTGAGGCATGATCGTTATGATTTATATATGGAGGAAAGAAGCAAATTGAAGAAGTATTTCTCCGAGACATCTCCCAGAGTATGTCTAACAACTGACACATGGACATCTTGTCAAAACTTAAGTTATATGTGTCTGACTCCTCATTTTATTGATGCTGATTGGAAATTGCAGAAGAAGATATTAAATTTTTGTCAGATCTCAGGTCATTCTGCTGAGATAATAGGAAAAGCAATTGAGAAATATTTGACTGATTAGGGGATCCATTGTGTTTTTTTTTATCATTGTAGATAATGCTAGCTCGAATAACTTGGGAGTTCAATACCTGAAAAAGATACTTAACTCTTGGAACTCTCTGTTATTAAGAGGTGAGTTACTCCATGTGAGGTGTTATATCCATATATTAAGTTTGATTGTTAGAGAGGGGTTAAAAGACATAAACGATTCAATTGCTAGAATATGTTCAACCGTACGTTATGTGAGATCTTCCCCTAGCAAGCTAAGAAAGTTCAAGGGTTTTGTTGAGTTAGAGAATATTGAGTCGAAGAGCCTTGTATGTTTGGATGTGGAAACTCGTTGGAACTCAACATATTTGATGTTGGAATTAGCTTTGAAGTTTGAAAGAGCTTTTAGCAATATGGAACTTTGGGATAGCAAATATGCCCAAGAGCTTTCCAAGGGGAAAGGGTTGCCCACTAGTGAGGATTGGAATTATGCACGTCACTTTCTTCCTTTTCTAAAGTTGTTCTTTGATACAACTATAAAAGTTTCAGGTTCTTCTTATGTTACTAGCAATAATATGGCGAAGGACGTGTACGAGATTTATATAATGATTGAGAGATATTGTGGAAATGAGGACCAAAGGTTGTGAGAAATGGCTCAAAGAATGAAAATGAAATTCCGTAAGTATTTTGGCAATGTAAATAACATAAATCTCACTTTATTCATTGCTTGCGTACTTGACCCATAACATAAGTGGGACTATGTGAAGTGGATGATTAGTCATGTTTATGAAAGCAAGGAGGCGAAAACTTTACAAGAGAAAGGGATAACATCTTTGACATTATTGTTTGAGCAATATCGCACGAGTGTATGCCCTCAAAGCAACTTAAGGCTAAAGAGCACAAGGATGGTAAGCATGTCAAGGTCCCCGATGGTTGGTGTTGATATTATGACTGAAATGTATTTTAGCCAAACTGGACAACAATATTTGGATGAAAAATTAGAAACTGGACAAGTACTTGGCAAAAGCATGTGAACGTTATAACTCTGAATTTGATATATTAAGTTGGTGGAAAGGAAATTTATCGAGATATCCTATACTTTCTACTATTGCCCGAAATATCTTGGCCGTTCCCATCTCGACTGTAGCATCAGAGGCGGCATTTAGCACGGAAGGTCGTGTGCTCGATGTGTTTCGTAGTTCCTTGACCCCAACCATGGTGGAAGCTCTTATATGTGCTCAAGATTGGTTACAATCCGCGCCACTTTTACGTTCGATTGAGGAGGACTTAGAAGACCTTGAAATCTTTGAGTCGGGTGAGAAAATATGATTGTAGAATATTTATACATTTCTTTATTTTAATGCATATGTGAGTGTTCTCATTTTCGTCATGAATTTATTGTAGAATTGCCAAATACGACCATGGAGTCAAGCTCGATGTTGACTTCTCTCGATGATTGACGTATTAGAGGTTAGTATTTTATAATATGCAACTTGTGTAAGTCCTATTTCTTTTTTGGCACTCCTGACAATATCTTTTGGCTTGCCTATGGGTAAGTTCGTTTTCAATTTCTACTTGGGCAGCTTGCAGTCCCAGGGAGTCCACCTCTAGTAGAGGTAACCAGAATCAATGCTACCCTTCCTGATGTAACATCTGAAGTTTTGAGTGATGAACAACTCGCTTGCCAGTTAAGTGTAGGTCTTGATGGACAAAATTTTTGAATGATATCTTACCGTTTCCAGGATCAATATAAGCTATCGATACGAGAAATCCTGAACCCATATATGCAAATAGGTTCTTCCAGCTCTACCTCTGCATAAATTGTGCATAAAGTAGTTAAGCGACATCAAATTTATTGTTCCTAGAAGTTGCTGGGAATAAATGATTGAGCAGGCATTGTCCTACTAGGAAACCCATCCTATTTGAACTCAGCAAATTACTTATAGAAAAGCTAAAACTAGTGCATGCCCAACACAAAACTCTATCTGCTTTGGGAGTGTTTTTAAATTTGAGATATTAGCTAGAGTTCTCCAGCCCTCAAGGCGAAAAGATGCAAACACTGAAATTTCCAATTTTGTTCGCACTATATAGTTTATCTCTTTATGTTGAAAATTCATCACCTTTATGTGTGAATTCTGCAGTAGACTTTGATAACGAGTATCAGCATACGACAATCTACATAATGGACTCTCGTCATATTTAAAATTCTGCACAAGACAGTGCTTCACTGTTCTGTGCTACAGATTGCATAAAGGCACAACATTTAAGTTGACAGGGTATTATAACGTGATCAAGCACCTCAAGCTGAAAATTACTTTTAAAAAAAAAAAAAAAACTAAATGGGACGAAAGTGACAACACTCAAAGTAACGGTTCTCACATCGGGCACGATGATCTGATCTTCGGTGTTCGGGAGTCCACCTCCAGTAGAGGTAACCAGAATCAATGCTGCCCTTCCTGATGCAACATCTGAAGTTTTGAGTGATGCAGAGACATGCATAAGCAAGCTTGTCATCAATGGAATTTTCTCAGATGTAGACACGGTTTCATCAAAAAAACCTTTTCATGGAGAAAAATTTGCAAGATAGCATTTTTGGTTGTCCAAGCATATAGAAGCAAGAAATCCCAATTACCAAGAGCTTCGTCCATATTCAATGGTATCGATTCTGCCATTAGATCGGCATTCAGGAGCTTGCATTTAGCTTGATATGAGTTGTGCGATATTCTAAATGGTAATACCTAGTTGAAAAACAAGCAAAACAGAATGAGGGATATTCTTAATTAAGGTAATCAGACTTTACAAAGACGTAGAAAAACTATAAATAAATAAATAAAAATGACTAAGTGCAACTCGTATTGGGGGTAAAAATAATTACATTTTAAATGGAACAAATAGAAAAAAGAAAATCCAATTCATTGGTGTATAAGGGACCGAATGGGTCAGGTACCCATTTTAAAAATAATTACATTTTAAATGGCACAAATAGAAAAAAAGGAGGTGAAAAAAAAAGAAGAAGTGAAAACCCATAAACCCGACCCGACCCGACCTGAATTTCTGATGCGAGTCTAATGTGTTTCGGGTCGGGTCGGGTCGGGTCAGGTCACAGTATGTAGGGGTGTGCATGGTCCGAACGGGCGGTTCCCGACCTAGAACCGGGAACCGCCTGCTAAGGACCGGTTCCAAAAAATTGGAACTATGATCCACCCATTTGTTGCATGGATCCACCCGGGAGCCGGACCACCGGTCCGATCCGGTTCCCGGGTGGATCCATGGAACTGGTCTCACTTGATTGAAGATGAAGAGTCAATAAGAACCCTTTTTTTTAATTCCCTAAATCGGCAGAACAGGAACAATGGAAACAGCAGCAACATATATTTGAAAATTGATAAACTTATTAAAAGAGGGATGGGCAAGTTGCAAATTTCACAAAATAGTCGATGTTTCTGACGATGTGAACATGGAGTACATAGAGAACTTTTAGTGTGTCCCTCCACTACATATTTTGTTATTGCTGATGATTTCAAGCGGAAGTGGCCTTCCCATCCTTCTCGTAAATCCTAAGTTGCAGTGGGCAGATTCATCCTTTGGTTACAGAGAGCTATCGAGGGTTTGTTAATTAGTAATTTTTTTTTAATATTAAAAGTTAATCGGTCCGGTCCAAGTGGGCAGGTGGACGGATCCGCCCATGGAACCGGGAACCGGACTAGTACCCACCGGTTCCCTCAAGAACCGTCGGTTCCGGTCCGGGCAGATCCCGGTTCTTTTGCACACCCCTAATAGTATGTGACCCTTATGTTTCGGGTCAGGTTGGGTAACATCAAAATCCGACCCGACCCATTTACACCCCTAGTGGGAAGGCTGAGGATCCGCCCAAAAAGAGGAAGAGGGCAGTTAGAGACGCGGAGGAGGAGGATTATGAGGACAGTGATGTAGATAATGAGAGACCTTCCAAGAGATAAGGCCCCGACCCAGTTCCTCGTGTTGGCCCTGAGTCCATTAGGACTTGACACATCCGTCCCCACCTCTATTTGGGTCAAATTGTGACAATATCCTGGTGCTATGTATAATGTATAGGATAGATGAAGAAATATATATAATTTTTTTATATCTTTTCATAATTTTTTCTGTCAGTAACATTTCATGTAATCCCTACTTTCGATCCTTTGAAAATTCTGATGATCCACGTACAACTAATCAGGGCAAAATTGATGAATTGGGTGCAATCATTGAAAATCAAAATCGAAGTTGTCCTCACTTATCACATCAACCTAGGTAAGACGGGATTTGAGAAGGGGAATCAACTAAGGAGGAATTTAGAAACATAATATTCATTATTTTAATCTGCTGAAGGCTCCCGGCATGATCTGTACAGAAGTCCCTTTGAAGATCGGGAGCACAATCAAAAGTCACAAATTTTTCATTGATTATCACAATCATCTACACCGACCGGAGATAAGACCTGGCAATGCGGCCATCCCCTCCTTTGGGATAGAATCCTCCCGGGACTCTCGCATCGCCGCTCCCATACACGATGCTCAGTATCTCCTCCGGCGTTCGGTCGTACGCGACCGAGTATTCATCGCCTGCGAGCACGTTCCCCTTGATCTTCCCCTCGGCACCTAGGTGGGAGGGTACGACGAGGCCCTCGTCCTTAAGCCCGTCATGCCCGAGTTTGTTCCTCAGCTCCGAAATCTTATTTGTGAACACCGCCACGATTATCCCATATGGCTCGACTTTCTTTTGCGCCCGCTCGTATAGAAGGGCTCGGATCACTGCATCCTGACCTGATTCGACGCCGAGAAGGCCCGCGACAAGCTGAAAAGCATTCACAAGACGAGCGCAAGGATTCATAGGTAGCTCACTAGAATTTGACAAAGAAGATTAACTTGTAGAGATTGTTCGCTATACCCTTTTGGAGACAGAGCCTTGAAGCTTGGGGTTTGCTCCAACATAGCCTGTGAGGCCAACATAAGGGACCAGATAGGAGGCAAGCAAGAAGTTAAGGTCATTGGCATATGGGTCGAATGGAGGCTTCAAAGCACGCCCAAATGCTTTGTCTATCACTTGGGCAAATGAATCCGCAGACAAATTCAGCAGCGGCCTTGGAAACCCCTTCACCGTCTTCTTGATGGCCCTGCATTGATTCAAAAAAAAAAAAAAAAAAAAGGACTCTGTGATTTGGTCATCAGCAAAGGAAAGTCTAGGTCGGCAAATGAGAATTAGCATCAGTGTTCCTCTCTAACATAAAACAAATGAGAATGACTATCAAAGTTTGCAAAATAAATAACAAAAAAGGTTTGATTTTGCACTCCAAAATCAAACCATATGACATCTCTAATGAAAGGACTCACTTCAAATGACCGACTTCTTGGTAAGCAAATTGCAAGATGATATTCTTGATGAGAGGACTCAAGTTGGCAGCCCTAGCTCCAACTGGGGATGGACCTCCCAGGGTCAAGTTCGGGGCCACCTTGTCCAATCCATACCCCAACGAGGCATACAAGAAGAGCTCTGCCTCAAAGTACTCCAAATTCAGCGGAAACTCCAGTAGATCCACATCGCTCTTCGGGACTTCGTGATCGTGATGGGACTCGAGGTCCGCGCAGTTCGAGCTTGGGATGAGGAGGAGGAGGAGGTAGAAGAGAGCCATCGAGGTGCTGGCCATGAAGTTGGTGAATGCCATGGCCTAAACTTTGGGTGTTTGTTCTTTTCAGTGTTTGTGTTGTGCGAGTCTCAAATTTGGTTGTGAGCATATATATAAGGTGTCCCGGGTAACGTATTTGGGCATCGCGTTTAGGCGAGGAGGAAAAAGTGTCCGAGTGCTTAGTCAAAGAACGAAGGACTTCTGACCAAAAAAAGAAAAAAAAGAAAAAAAGATTGCTTTGACTTTTGTTTGAATTGGAAATTGCCTCTGCATTGGGATGAGGCATCTTTGCTATTCACGCCATTTAGGGTAATATAAGAAGGAAAATCTAAGGTTGCCTTTTGGAAATCGAGGGTGTTACTTTTCTAGGAAGAAAAAAAAAATCTAAGATAATGAATTCATGATATGACTAGGTTCAGTGAATCAGTTAAACTTGGTATTTAGACCCTTATTTAAGAAATAGGGATTTCTTCATGAGATTTGGATTGGAAAAACATGAATGTACCACCGGCACGTCATACATGCCCGCTCGTAGCTCTCTTCAACGCTGATACTAGTGGCCATTATAATTAATTTTCCACTAACATTGACTTAGGGAAAAAAACACAACCTACTACAAGGGTAATAACTAATGATACGATAGTTATGTAATTAACATGTGGTCCTCCTGATTTTGACGAAAAGACAAAAACATATGGTCCTCCTGATGGAAACTAACTTCAGAGAGTATCATGAGTCAAGGGTGCCATTATTTTTGCAAATTGAAGTGTTAAAAGATGCCAAATGCATGGCTAAGAGTAAATTTTAATTATTCTTCCTTGCAATGCAGGCCCTGACCCTTCATAAATTAGAAATAAGTACATACAAATTGATTAAAGGCCGGGTGGAGCAGGTAACGAGGAATTTCCCTCAACACATTTATTTCTATTTGGCAATATATCATATATTCGATCATCATAGAATTTTTTAATCTTTACATAGTTACGCAATAGAAACGTATAGAATGACAATAACTAAACTTGTAGTTAGTATAAAGTTCTAGAGACAATAAGAAATCTCTCTCTTGTATGATTAAGCCACAAATTCCAGTGTCTACCAAAAAGAATAAAATATGGATTTACAAAACAAGACCTAGAGAAGTCCATCCATATGACAAAAAATTCATAAAACTAATTTTCGTTAATCACCGGGGTTGCCCTAGCAGCAATCATTCCCACTTGGGAAGGGAGAGATGATGTGTTTGATTCCCCACCTTCTCAAAGGACTGGGGTGGGGATGCTTGAATGAAGGAGTAGAGTTTCGCAACCTACGCACCTTGAAACAAACCGCTTTTCGTCATGTTTTCTCTGGATATTATTTTTCTTTCTTTCTTTTTAGAATAAGTACATCGGAAGTCTTAAAATATGTTATGAAAGTACAATCAAATTCTAAAACCCATTAAAAATTGGTTCTATTGTGGATCTTCATTAGCATTTGCTGTCACTCAAATTGGATAGTTAACGAAAGTACTCGATTGGACCAATTAGACAAATTTTCAGATTTGATAGCACTTTTAAAAGTTCTAATAGTTGATTATGTTTTGTTGACAAATTTTAGAACTCTTGTCCATTTATTTTGCCTAGGGCAAAAGCTACCAAAAATCCTAAACATTTTTGTATGACACATTTATGACACTGTGATACATTTATTCTAAATTTTTTTGCATGACACAAAAAATTTCAAACTTGTACGTGCATGGCACATTTACTCTTCATTAGAGTTTTTATCAATGAGAATCCTTAAAAATCTACCTACATAAATGCTAGAAAGCGAATAGTGCCGATATGATGCCCACATGACTTAAATAAAATAAAAACAATATTATTTTGGCTAAAAAATCATCTAGCGGAATTTTAACAGAAGGTAAATATATCATATAAATACAAGTTTGGAGTTTTTTAGTCATAATAAAAAGTTTAGGGTAAATATGTAACAGTGAGTATAGTTTAGGGTTTTTTCTATTACAAAAAAAAAAATTCAAGGTAAATGTGTCTAGTTGACAGTTTGAGGGTTTTTTGTGGCTTTTTGCCCTTTTTCTACTTGGATTGGCTCTTATCTTATTAGTGTTATCTCTGCCTTCTCATCAATTATCTATTTCTTTCTCCATTTTCAATAAAGTTGCTTTTGACCTTTCTTGACATCAAGCCCAAACATAAAGAAGTTATAAACTCATACGAGGTCATGACAAGTGCACTTAAATGATTGGTACAATTATTAGATGGGTAGGTCGAGTAGAAAATTGTCTAATTTAAATTGATCTATTTAACCCATTTTAATTCCTTTATATGCAGTATAAATTTTTCAACCTAAACCCTGCTTAACCCATATTATTAAAGTACTTTCATATTTAATCTGACCTATGGAAATCCGTGCCCCTCTAATTAATTCACTTTTATGTTTTTGGATAAAATTGTTGTTTTGACTATAAGATTCTAATGAATTGACTCTCGACAATGCGCAGAATGTTCAATTTTTGTATTGATTGGCACTAAAGAATAAGAGAAAGTTAGTACTTTAGCGAATTTATAAAATTACATAGTAACTCAACTCATCCTATATAGATTGAGAAATTGGTATTAGATTGGGTCAAACTTCGGTGATCATTATGTCATTTTCCCTATCTTTAATTTTTAATTTTTATTATAAAACTACTTAAGCAGGTTCTTGCTTTAGGCACCTAGAGTAAAAGGATTCCCAAAAAAACCCCAACCTAGATGGCTTTTTTCTCGATTCTATATCCCTTGATCCAATTATGTTCTCTTGTCTTAAGATCTATCTTAAATGTGATATCCTTATCCCGACCTCAATTTTCAGAACGGAATGATGTCGGCATCCAATCTTCGGACAGGGTTACGATAAAGATTGGTAGGCCCCAAAAATGCTGAAAATACCATTTTGGTGCGAAAACTGGGTTTTTCATCGACGAGATATAAAAATTTGGAAAAGTGAAAATGGGCCACAGACGAGAACCCACGTGGGCCCAATGGGCTTTCACGCCCAAGATGGGCAGCCCAAAGGAGCCCATGGACCACCCAAGTCATTTCATCTCAAGTCCCTCATTAATGACTCATGTGCATGAATAGAGCGTGAACAGTACCCGGACTTAGTGAAATTACCATTTTGCCCTTTCTAGCCTAATAGAACAAAAACTCATGTGCATAAAGAAAGAGATGGGCGCCCAATGAGAGGAGAGAGAAGATGATGTCATGCCTAGTGTCGCGACCAAATTTCGGGTGAACCACCTAGGGTTTGGCTAATGGATTGTTAAGCCTAGACTTAACTCGGGCTCTCCCAAGCTCATACCAATTCGCAACTTAAGTTCAAATTTCTTAACATGCAAATGGATTTTATGTAGGAGTCGCCACTAATCAGTTTATGGTAGGTCGATTAGACACCTAAGTAAAATAATGGGAGAATTATTTTACTCCTACGAACCAGAGATTTTGGGTACGGGGACTTGGTTACACTAGACTTCTTTAATGCCTTTTCGGTACCATTTCTTTTTATTTTCAAAAATATTTTTGCAAGCAGTTTGGATTGATTTTAAATCTATTTCTCTAACATGTGAGGTGATCATGCGGGTGCGCAAACCACCAATTTAATACCCAGATAAAGCAATGAATAAATTGCAGGAACTTACCTCAAAGCAACGAAAGCATCTGCAATGTTAAATCAAAATTTACATCGACGGTCCTAAATATAATCTCTAATTAACACGCAATTTTTGCTTTTTCTTTTTCACTTATTTAATGAAGATCATGTAATATGCAATGCATGCATATGACATGGTAATATGGCTTAAACTACATGACATAAATAAAATGCAGTATGTCCTAAAGAATGAAATTGATTTATTCTGAGACATTTTTTGCATTTTTCATGAAATTCGAAATTAGAAAAATGTGAAAATTAACTAGCTAGATTAAGATTCTATCCAATTTGTATTAGGAATTAGGTTAAGCCAAATCCTAAATTAAACTAGAATATTATCTTAACCCAAGTAATCTTAAAATGCAATCTATATAAGAAAATATCTAAACTTATAATAAATTAAAAATATTATCTAGAATTAAACTACGTGCAATTTTACCCTAATATGCAATGGCGTACAAAGAATGCCCTAATCCTACATGACATATGCATGATGATCTTTTTGATTTTTTTGATTTTTTTATTAATTTCGAAATTAATAATTGTTAAATAATTAAACATGCAACCTAAGTTAAAAAACTAGCAACCTAAATTGATTGATTTGATTTTTTATTTTTAAATTCGAAATAAAATTCCTATTCTAAATATGCAAACCCTAAAACAGGAAATAAACCTAATTCTAACCTACATTTTTTGATTTTTTCTTTTACAAAAACAAAATTAACTTAAACAGCACAATAGAAAATCAGAGCAAGATTGATATCCAAATTGACGAATCATATCTCGCGCATGAGATTGGGTTGGCCAATTTTAAATAAATCACAGATCGAATCTCGGGCATGAGATCGGATTTGCAATTTTTCAAGCAATTGCGAGTCGGATTTCAAGCGCGAAAATCGGACTGTCAATCACAAATTTCATGGGCTATTTCATGTCGAACATCTCATCCTTACACTAGGGAATAATTATACTAAAAAAGAACAAGTAAATTAACAAAAATAATAAAAATAAAATAAGATAAATAAATAAAAGAAAAAACTACCTAGCTTGATTTTGCTTTTTTTTCCAAATAAGACAGCAAAGAACGTGGTGGTCCGCCGAAGGTCCGATGAGGGGCGGCAGCAGGCGTCGGAGCTCCGGAGAGGGGGACTAGCAGGCCGGCAGATGCTCGGGTTGCAGCGGGCCAGCGGAGCAAGGGCATCGTTGCTGCTCCGGTGGGTCGCTCAGAGATGCGGCAGCGAGACAAACGGGCGGCGCCTGGCTTGAGATCTGATGGCGTCGAGGAAGGGCAACGGCTCGGAGACGGCGAGCGAGGCTCGACTATCGCTGGTCGCGGTTGGAGCAGAGTCGGGTCGCAAACCAGTGCGACAAGACGGGTCATGCGGCGTTGCTGGGTAGGCCGCGAACAAAGTAGGGTCGTCGCTCAAGCGTGTGGTGGCTCGACAGCAGGGGAGCTCGACAACCGGTCCTAGCGTCATGGGTCGGCAGCGTCGGGTCGTTGCGCGGTAAGGACAAGGAACGCGGACGGAGCTGTCGGCAGCAGGTGAGGGCGGTGCAGTGACGCTACTGGGTCATGGACAAAAGCGGCTTCACTACTGGAATCGCAAAGGGGGTTGAGCAGTCAGGCAGCAGCGGCTGTGGCGGCGTTAGGTTGCGGTAGGAGCAGCGTCTGGAGTTGAGCAGGGTGTCGCGGGTCAACAGCAGCGACCGGCGAGGGACGAGCGGCCGAAGGCGTCGAGCACGGCGACTGGTGCAAGCCCGGTGGGCTTTGACTCGGTTGCAACAAGTGTCGACGAGCGAGATCAGCAGGTGTTCGAAGGTGTCAGGTCGTCGCAAGCCGGCGTGGACGAGGCGGGGCGCGATGGTAGCTGGTGGAGCAATGAGTGGCAGCGGCCGCGCGGCGAAGGTGGCACGGCGCTCACGGACGAACGGCTGCGGAGCGGAGAGTCACGAAGAAGATGAATAATCTCTTCGGTTTTTTTGCTTTTTTTTTTCTGCTCTCACCTATCACTCTCTCTACCTCTTTCACGTTTCTTTCACTCTCTCTTCCTCTGCCGCACGTACCCTCTCTCACCTTTCTTTTTCTTGTTTTTTACCCTAGCTGACCTTGACCTTTTCCCTCGGTAGCTTTTCCTTCTCTTTTTTGTTTTTTCCTCGAACGAAGAGAAGCCCCCAATGTGGCCGTGTATTCAATATGTGTGGCCTCCTTAAAACCATACGCAAACAACTTATTTATAGGCCAAGGATTAGGGTTTTAATTTTTTCCAAATTCATATCCACAAAGATTCTTTTTCCAAACGCAATATTTGCTTTTCACATCTGCCCTATCCAAAAAAATCATCATATCCTGGAAAAATTTCAAATTCCTATTTTTCACGAGATTTTTTTTTCATTAATTTTTGGGCCAATTTTGCTCGCTCCGTGGGCTTAATCCGGCCTGCTAAATTAAAGCTCAGAACCACTAATTTCAACCCATCTACCATCGGTCCAATAAATAAATGTGCAAAATGTAAATAAAAAACAAATGCACCTAAATTAATATGCTATGCAATTAATATTTTTTTTAGGGATAAAATTAACTCTTAATTTTTAATACAATAAATGAATGACCAGATCGCCAAAATTTAGGTGTCAACACCTAGCCTACCTATCCTATTTTCTAGCCTAGGCATGATGAGTTCATTAAATGGCATTAATGGAACTTGGGAAGGAAGTAAAGTAAGAAGCAATATTAGCCCTCCATTCTTGGCGAGCAAGGTCTCATCTGAGCCATCCAATAATTTGGATCTGAACATATCTCTCTCTCCCCAAATTCGTTCATACCTCTCTCTCTCTCTCTCTCTCTCTCTCTCTCTCTCTCTCTCTCTCTCTCTCTCTCTCTCTCTCTCTCTCTCTCTCTCTCTCTCTCTCTCTCTCTCTCTCTCTCATTTCTCTCATTTTTCTCTAATTTCCCTTAATCTCTCTCTCATTTTCCCTCATCATAGCTGAACCTCACCTCCCTCCATTTCTAGCATCTTTGCAACCCATTTCTCTCCATTTTTCCTCTCTTAGATCTCACTTGCTGTCCACCATACATCGTCCACCGTCCACCGTCTAGAGCGCCCGTTTCCACACCGATGTCTTCACCGTCGTGCTAAGTTTGGGCTACAAAGTGGTGACCATTCAGCCCCTCAAGCCGCCGCCCACAACCTTGTCGTGGTTTGTGTGGAAGGTGACTAGCCACCGCCGAGCACCACAGCCGCCATCCAGCCCTTGTTGCACCTTCACCGTCTTTTTCCAAGATTGGAATCGGGAGTGAGTGGCTTTCTAGCAAGTTGTTGTTGCACTTAGGACTTAGCTTAGGATTAGATTAAGGCTAAATGAGCTTTGATGATGTGATAAGTGAGTTTTTGGATGATAAGTTATTGTAGGATTCCGATAGGTTATCACGATTATCAAATTTTGTCGATAGGTTATCATATTTTATCAACAGGTTATCACGATAGGTTATCAAGTTTTACCGATAAGTTATCATTTTTTATGGATAGGTTATCAAGTTTTGCCGATAAATTATCATATTTTGTCGATAGGTCATTGTGATAGGTTATCATGATAAACACTTCCAATGTTTGATAAGTTATAAGTAGTTATGCGATAAGTTATTAAAATGTGATAAGTGGAGATGCGATAAGTTATTATGTTATGATATGTGATGAGTGTTAAGTATTATGACACATCATATTAATGTTAAATAAGTCATTGTTTAGGTTATGATAGCATGTGATAGATTATTCTAATAATTTGTGCTCAATTGCAATGACTTATTTTACATTAATGAGTGTTCTATATGCCATGAGTCCTAATTTGATGGATGTATTGTTGGTTGCTAAAATTGAATATAGTGCATGCTTATGTATCTTTTAGAATGGAAAATTGATAAAGGTTATAGTATTCGTTTATTGTAGCCAATTAATAAGCACGTGAGATATGTGGAAGGATAACATATTAAAGTGTTCAAGTGATGTATTTGGGTGATATAACATGATATACAAGAAAGACATGATGACATGTGGCTAATTAGTTCGTATGTATGAATATGTGAAAAGATAGTATGATGAAGTGTTTAAGCGATATTATGATGCAATATGCCATGTGATGGAAATATGGTTAATTTGACAAATGCATGATTGGGATGTGATCATGTGGCATGACAAATGACATGGTTGTATATAATTAATGTTGTGGCATATTATATGAGCATTATACACTCTTGCATCGATTGATGATAAAGATATGAAATGAACTTGAGTGATGTATGCTCGTGTGATCACTTAGGGCGCATTTGGTAATGTTTTTGTTCCGGGGAATAATTTTTTAACAGAAATAGTTTTTTTCTATTGTTGTTCCCGGGAACAATTTTTGAGCATAAGAACGCGCTTGGTAACTACAAAAAATTTATATTCCAGGAATAGAAATGCATTTTGTAAACTTATAAAATTTTGTTGTTTCTTTTAATTTTTCAATATTTTTATTATATTTTTCCTTTTTTTCTTTTTTTCTCTTTTCTTTTTTTCTTTTTTTTCCTTCTTTCTCCTTTGTGGCCAGTCATTGGCCATGGTAGCGGCTGGCGACCGGCTAGGTGAGGTTCGACGAACTTGTCGGACCCTAGCCAAGCCATCGCGAGGGCCGACGAGCTCGCAGGAGCCTTGCCAAGCCACCGTGAGGCTCGACCTCGCCAGATCTAGGCGAGGTTGAGCCTCGCCGATGGCCTCGGTGGCCAGGCCACCGGCGAGGCTCGACCTTGCCCAAGCGACGCGAGATTGGCCTCGCCAGGGGCCGGCGACGCTTGGGCAAGGTCACCGGCCATGGCTGAGGCCGACGACCGGCCAAAAGGAAGAAGAAGGAAAGAAAAAAGAAAAGAGAGAAAATTTGTTTCTCAGAATTGTTCTCGGGAATAAGAAGCAATTTTTTTTTCTACTTCTTGTTTTTGTTCCAAATTTGTTCCTAGGAACAAAAAAAATAGATTTTTTGTTTCTGGGAATAAAATTTTTATCAAACACGTTTCTGTTCTTTTTTTATTCCCTGGAACAAAAGAACAGAAATGTTTGTTCCGGGAAACATAAACACTTTTTGCCAAACAGGGCATTATATACCCTAATGCGTATGATTATGCGGGGTAATGGTTCCGTCTTGATACATATAATTATGCACAATAATGCTTGATTAAGTTCAAACGCCCCCACGTTAACAAGAATGCCATTCGTGAATGGATTTCGGAATGAAACTCCTTATTGGAATGCCATCTTAAGGTGTATGCATACACGGGATGATGCCGTGCCCAATGGCGCAGCACGATGCCCGATTACGCTGGATGATTGTGAACCTTAGGATTGGCCTTGGGTCCTGAGCGGCCGTAATAATTCGAAAGCATGGTCTCAAGGGTTGCATCATAGTATGGGATGCCATGAGATTCTCGAGACGCCACGTGTGGAAAGTGCATGAGTGCATGAATGCATTTTTTGAAAGTAATATTATAGTCTACACACATGTGACATGAGATTGATATATGAGTATGTTTGGACTATCGCATAGCATGGATGCATGACCATGTTATATGGCCTATTCTTATATTTGGCTCATGAGTATAGGAAGTGTTATAAGAATTGTTTATGTGTTTATGTCTTGATGACTTGATAAGGTAAGATAGATGTTCCTGTTTATAATTAAGGCAAAGCAAAAGTTACTTTGCAATTGATTTGCCATCGATAGATAATTTGCACGTTTAGGTCATTCTGAGGTGAATAATCTCCTTATGCGAGGTTTAGGAAGTTCACTCGCTGAGTTTATCACACTCCTCGCTATTTAACCTTTTTCAGGCCCTAATTGTGACTAGCCGAGCCCGAGCCATGATATTTTGAGTTGGATGCATATTAAGAGAGAGTGGCGTAAATCACATTTTGAAGTTACCCTCGTAATATTAGAGGTGACAGGCTTATCCCAAGACCCCTTTTGGAGACGGCTGTAGACACGTTTTCGGCTTGTATATGAAGTGATGTAATAAGTGATGTTAAAGTTTGAATGTAAATGACTTATATGTTGTGATAATGCTATGGATGCATATAAGTACATATAAGTGTGCTTGAAACTATCCTTGTTTTGTTGTGAATGGTTGGTTGATTTGTTTTTACTTTTGCTTGTGTATATAAACAATAATATGGATGGGTTGGTGACGTTTTCTGAGACCTCACAATCGAATGACCATAAGTATGAAAGTGAGGAGTGCCGCATGCCCAAAGCAGGTCAGGGCGTGACATGAAAGCTCCTGTTTTTTTGGCATGTGATCTCATTGAACTGCATCTTTGTAAGTCCTAAAGATATCTTAATAATGTTGGGAATGGAAATGCGGGAGGATAGTGGAGCATAGGATGTGGTTTGCCCTCTTGGTCGTGCCAAGGATGAGCATGAAGACAACAGCAATTACCTAAAGCAATAGGAGAATGGGTTGGAGCAAGAAGAAGTCATTGAGGAAGATGACGGGAAAAATTGTTCGAAAAGTTCTAAATTTATTGTACTTTTGACAATTCAATCATAAACCTTTCAATTTTGCCAACTGAGTTCTAAACATTTTCACCTTTTGTGAATTGAATCAATCCGGCCAAAATTGGCCACAAATTGTAGACGTGAACATTGATTGTCAAGGATGAAGACATTGAGGAAGAAGATGAGATCAAGGATGAAGATGGAGTGGAAGAAGAGGAGGCAGTAGTATCTTTATAAAAGACCCACCTGGTTTCTTATATTCACCATGTTAATAATTTGAATTCCAATTTTGTGCATACGATTTTACAAAGAAAACATGTAAAGATTGTTGCCTCTTGCTTTTCTGAGACCAACTGATACGCCACTGTCCATCAAAGATTGCGATAATCAACTGCTGCCATGGCCTTTAGCAACATTTGTTAGCATCCTCATGCTCGGATTCGTCTTTTGGATGGCACTATCGATGATGAGATTTGTATTAGGTCTTCCTTTATCATGTGCAAGGACGACTCCACATTCCGACACGGACGATGAATTGGCTATGATGAATCTTGTCATCTAATGCCAATATCACATAATGACATTGAAATAATGTCATCTCTTCAATTGAGCATCTTTATTTGCCATGATTTTTGCAATGCATACTTGTTTTATACATAGGTGCACGATTCCGTGATATAAATGTTCTGTAAAAATATTTCATCATTATTTTTGTTGGTAACATTTCATGTAACTCCTACATTTGATCCTTTGAAAATTCTGATGCACATATTAATTGATATTGTAATTTATTGTTTTACGGGGCTGATTAAAAGTGAGATAGAAGATTTCGTAATTAGTCTCACCTCGCCTGTAATGAGAGACTCTGGCTGGAAATTCTATAAATAATGTTGAAATCTCTCATCTAATCATAATTCTCACAATTATCCTCACAAAGGAGCGTTTATCTAGCACTAAAGGGTAAGGGGGTTGTCTTATTAAGTTGGTGATACATAGGGTAATAGAGGAGAAGGACTTGCACTTGGATCATCACTTTTTCGCTTCCGCATAAAGAACGATGAATTCCAAAACATGTGCGTTAATATTTTTACTCGATTATATGCGTTCTTATTCTAGTTATGGAGATCATGGGATTGTGCGTTTTAACGTCTAATATATAGTATTAGAGCTTCGATAGATTAGAACACGGATGTGTAGTTTTTTTCCATTTTTCATGATTTTTTATGCAACAAAAATCATTTTTTAGTATATAGACAAGAAGAACTTGACAAGACGACCAAAACCATGGGCCGCGCACCGCCGAGGGAGGCCTCACGCGCCCCCACACGCGGCCACACGTCGCCAAGGCATCGAGCACACACCCCATGCGCCCTTACACGCCCTCATGCGCTCTCACATGTGGGCGAAGCTAGCCAACGCTAGCAGCTCGGCGACCCGTAAAACCTAACCCAATCTAGTGAATCGATCTGTTGACTCAGTGACTCAACTCAAAATCCGACCCGTTGACCTGTCCGAACAAGGTTACTATTGACCGGACTAGTTAACCGATAAGACCATACAATTGAATCGATAACCGGTCAGACCGCCATTGGTCGGACTGGGAAGCAGGCCGAATAGGTCACCTGCGTGTGTACTCCACATGTTGCGCACTCAGGTGGCACATACGGGTGTATGGAGCCTCCAATCGACGCATGGTTGGTGGCTACGTGCTCGTATGGTGATGCTTTGCCTTGTAGTATTTTTATTTTACATGTTTAATGATTTTATAGATGTGAAAATACATATGAAACCATAAATACGTGTATTTTTAGTGTATTTTCACGTATTCTCTTGTATTTTTTTTATGATTTTGGAATTACAGGTACTAGTTTATAGGTATGTCATCACATAAATATTGTGTAAATTATGATTCATTGATGATATATATAAAATTTAATTTGTATCAATGAATAAATTAATGTAATTAGCATGATATGTTATTTTAGTGATAAATTGCCCCCATCACTATAGTCAAAATCACATGTGATGTATGTGAGAAGTAAAATTTATGTCCCTAATATGAGAGAGTTTCAAGAATTCAATTAAATTGTGACTGCCAAAGTGGCATACTTGATTGGGTTTGAAAAATATAAATCTTATATAATGATGGGATGTCTCTTGTTCTAATACGTGATCATACTCTCAAATGATGTGATTGTGTATTAGTTCATACAGGAATACATGATAGTATGGTGGATGACTGACTAATTCTAGTGATTCATACACCCAAAGGTAATGAATTCATGAATGTTATAATATATTCTCAAGGCCGTTATTATGTGGAAAGTATATAATTGCATGTAATATATTTTGCCCAAAGGTGATTATGTGGTAGTGTATATAGCTCTCTAGATATGTACTTGTGCGTTTTCAAGTTACACAGTTCTCACATGATGCTAATCATACACATTACTTGTTTTTCAGTCACATTTTCTATAAATGATAACTCTATTACTATTGAGTTCTTGCTGGTTCAAATTTTAAGAAATTGAGTGGAGATTTTTTGTTTAATATGGAGATGGCAGATGTTCATATGACTCTTGTTGGTGATAAACCGACATATCTTACTGCTGAAAGTATGGAAGCTAAGAAAGCACATTTTGCTGCTTGGGAAAAGAGCAATTGAATTTGTTTGCTGTTCATGAAGCGTTCCATTCAGGAATATTTGAAAAGTGATTTGCCTGCAAACTACACTACTAGATAGATGATGGAAGCCTTGGTGGTTAGAAATTGTGTCTCGTCTAATGTTGATGTCACGCCCCAATTCTCGGGCACGCACCCATCCCTCATCCAGGTCGATTAAATAGCAACGTCCCAGGACGCATCGTCAACCTTTTCATTTTAATACGCATGCGGAAGCATATAAATAATCCCCAGACAATAAAACAATGGGATAGGAAAGTAGGGCTATATTTTTCACAACTGAAAAACCACAACCACATTTTTATACAAGCAAACTTCATAGTATATATTACAATACTATTCACAAGCCAAATCTATTTCACATCAGATCATGACTCAAAGTTTGCAAAACAGGATGGGGTTTCAATCCTTATCCGGGTCATACTCTGGATCCTCCTCGGAATCCTCCTTCAGTTCCTCTTTAGGGTCCTCCTCTTCGGGTTCCTCCTCAGGTTCCTCGTCCAGGTTCTCCTCCGGGTACTCCTCCTCCTCAACAACCTCACCTTCTTCCATGCTCCAACTAGAGTCTACTGCCGATGGCTCTGGAGAGTCAAGATCATCACCCAACTTAGGATCCTTCGAATCGGTCACCGCTCCATCCTTGGGATCTGCAGTCCCTTCTCCAAATGCTGCCTCTAAGACGAACAGAGGCACATCACCCTCTAATACGGGACCCTCTCTTCGCCCATCATGGTAGTAACGATACCACGACCGGTACTTATGGGACACCCTCTTGGGCTCATTCACGTCAACCCAGACAGTGGTTCCACTAGTACATATTCTAATCCTTCAAGATGGGGATGTATCGGGAAGTGATGTCCTATCTCAATGATCTCTTCGGGGATACCAAAATGCATGGGAGGACGAGGAGGTTGAGGTGCTGCCATCTAGGGACCTGAAATGTTGTCCCACAACCGGGATGAAACTACGTCTCAGCAAGTTCTACCCCTAAGACTCGATTAGGAAGCCAATACACCTTAGGGCTGCCTAAGCACAACACGAGTCAGAGGACTTACCATGGCCTCAATTCATTCCTGCAAGTCAGTATATATATCAAATATACATGATCACATCACATCATCCAATCAGATTGATCACATCACATCACCCAATTAGATCGAATTATCAATCAATCGACCTAGTTGATTACATGACATCACGACCTTCCCCTGGTCGATACATTCAATACTATCTATGAAGTCTGACCTTAGTCTAGGACTGCTCACCCAAAGTTGAAAAATAGATAGCATAGCTCGCCCAAAACTGATAATATAGTATACTATATATATGCTTGCCCAAAGCTAAATGATTAGGGCCCCCAGGCCATCATAGTATACTGTATATGCTCGCCCAAAACTAATAATATATGCTCACCCAAAGCTGATATTATGGTATACTATTTATATGCTCGCCCAAAACTGATAATAAATTATTTGTCCAAAGCTGATAGATTAGGGCCCTCAGGCCAAGATAGTATATAATTTTCATCATATAACAATTCATCATTTTTATCATACTCGATAAAAATAGCCGTGTGTGGATACACGGTCGGCCTTAGCCAAAATATCATAATTTCACTTTACGAATATCCCACCAGTTTCAACGGCCCATTACATATTTTTGGCACTGTAAACCGATGCCCGATAATTTTCCAATCAATTACCAAAATTAATTAATTTAGGAATAAAATCCTAAAATCAGAATTAAATCAATTCAGCACGATTTAGCACTTAAATAAATAAACAGACTACACCACAATAATCAGCATAAAATTCCGGTCGTCGGCTATCCCGGCCTAATTTTCGGAAATTAATTAATTACAGAAATTATTAAATAAATATAATAAATCCAATTTAGGCCCGTAATTCCTAATTGGACACCAAAATGGACACGGAAAATTTTCGAGATTCGTTCAATAAATACTAGGACCTATTTCCTTGCTAACTACACTAACCATTTGTCTAACATGTAATAATAAGTCTCTAATTTAATTACTCTACTATAATCTATCCACCTAATTGCACTTAATTAAATCTAATCAACCACTAAGCATCATCAGCATACTAAGTAAGGATTAGTGAGCAAAACTCACTTGATTAACACGCAGGTCGGATCAAACCGACGGGAACGTCGCAGGGGACGATTCTTCCCAAAGCAGGCCTAAGTTTCGAGGCCCGAAACACCTCCAAAACGGGCCTAAAAGCACCTCTAAAACCCACTAAATCCCTCTCTGTTTTGAGGTGCAAAACAAAAGAAGTGAAGCTAGTTTGGCACGGGAATGGCGACGGTGGACTGGTGGATGGCTTGGAGGGGTAATTGGCGGCTAGAGGTGGCTCACGACAGTGGTAAGGGCTCCAACGGCAGCCCACGATGCTCTGGCGGGCTGCTGCACGCACAAACAAAGGCAGTGAGGCTGGAGGCACGAGCAATGACGGCTGGCACGGGCGGTGGCGCGCAGACACGGCGACGGCGTGCGGCGGCAATGGCGTGGTTGCTTTCGGTGGCTTGCTAGCTTCCATTAGCTTCTTGCTGCTGGTGGTGTGTCGAGCAAGGCAAGAAGGAAAGAGATAAGTGGGGTGGACGACAAGGAGGGGAGAGGGGAAGGAGTAAGGGACAAGCTTGGCTTTGGTGGGGTCTCATTGGCCAATTCTTCCAAAGCCTTATCCCCTTGATCATCCATAGCCACCAGCTGCTCCTTGATTGTCTTTAGGCCACCAAGGCACTGCTTTGCAACATTGAATTGGTCCAAAATGGTGGTGGGTGAGGGGAGTTACGAATTTGCAACATTTTGGCTTCAATTAGACTTAATTCCTTTACAATCCAATCCCATTTGGTCCTTGTAAATTCAATTGACACCTCAATTATCAAATTGATAATTTTCCTCGCCAATAGATCCGTCTCGCATCCCAATTTCACGATCAAAAACGATCCTCGGCTTTTTCTGAACAAAAACGGTCATATGCCAACTTTTTCCCGAAAAGTCTCGGGTTGCAGAAAAATCTTCTGAAACTGAGTCGACGTTTCTCGAATTTATTATGACATGACAGAATCTTCAATTTCTGAAATCGGACCTGAATTTGCAGTTAATTTTACTCGGGCGCGTTTTTAGCGTGACCTAAACTACCGGGTAGTTTTCGGAGATTTTTAGTGCAAATGACCCATAGTCGATTTTCTTCGAGCCACAACGAACCCACTCGACACATTGGCGACTCTCGGTTGTTGTGAAAATCTCTAGGATTCAAATACGGACACAGGGTACCAAAACGACAAAAGAATCAGTCTAGAGCCGGTCGACGAGAATTTTCCAATTTAGTGGTGTCACCCACGATTAGCCACACATCTCAGTCGAACAGACCTATCTCTGATTTCAAATCAATTTTATACTATGCCGTAATGGCATCTGAAGATGAGCACGATTAAGAAGTCGATTCTTGGTCGAATTCTCAATTCTATTGCCTTAAAATTCCTTAATAGCTTCCCTGAATAATCTAATTATCTCGAGAGTGATCAGCTTTGTAAATAGCCCTATAGGCACGCCGATGAAATGCCCGATTTATTCAATAGAAAACAGAAGTGAAAAATAGTATGTCACAATTGAGATAGGGACACACCTACAAACATTATTTAATATGAAGTATAATGGTTCTAGTGAAGTTAGGGATTATGTCCTGAGAATGGTAGATTTACAAACAGAACTTCAAGCTCTCAATGTTACTATTCTTATTGCTTGCATTGTGCATCAAGCTCTAAATACTCTTCCTCCTTATTTTGGGATTATTAAGACCAATTATAGTTCTCAAGATGAGACTTGGTCAACTAAAAAGCTTATTGTAAGAGTGGTAGCAGAGCAAGAAAAATTGAAGAAAGATAAAGGGCACATTGCCCTTTATGCTTTTAGTTTTGGTAGTGACAAGGGTAATTAGTTCAAAAATTATACTTATAAGGGAAATTCCGAAGCTATTGGTCCTTCTAACAATTTGTGTCTTAAGAAAGCATCATTCAAGAATGATGATGTTATTTGCTACTTTTGTAGAAAGAAATGACACGTAAAAAAAACGTTATAATAAATGTAAAACTTGGTTGTCCAAGAGAACCAAGAGTGAGTATCAAAATAATGATTCTTTGGCAGTTGTTTGTGAATTTATGAATCCAACTTATTTGAAGCCCCGTCCAGTTCTTGGTTGCTAGATAGCAGTGCCACTAATCATGTTGTGTTTACCATACAGGGATTCATAACCTGAAGGACGTCAAATCAGAATGAATCAAAGCTCATTGTGAGAAACAACATCAAAGTTGATGTCTAGTTCGTGGGAGATATTATTTTGATTTTAGATTCTGAGTTTAGGATGATGTTAAGAAACATTTTTTACGTACCTTCCTTTAGGCGGAACTTAGTTTCTCTGTCTTGTTTTGACATGTGTTTATACTCTTTGAAATAAAGAGCAATGGTATCTTTATGTTGTTTAATTCAAATAAGGTTGGGTGTTGCAATTTATCCAATAGATTGTATCGATTGTGTTTATCTCCCAACGATATATACGTCGCTTATTCAGCTGAAAATATTGTTTCCAAAAGGCCTCTACCTAAATAACAGTCTTATGCATTATGGCATAAACGTTTTGGTCACATTTCTAGAGAAATAGTAGAAAGGCTAATAAGGGCTAACATCCTGCCTACTCTTAAAAGTGATCTAGAGACTTGCACAGACTGCTGTAGAGGTAAGATGACTAAGATAAAGAAGAAAACCATAGTTCGAAGTTCTAACTTGTTAGAAGTTATTCACACTGATATTAGTGGACCATACATGACAATTTTGTACAAAATTTTTTATTTCATCACATTTATTGAGGAATACTTAATTAAAGAAAACTGAGTCTCTTGACAAATTCAAGATTTTTCAAACTGAAGTAAAGAAATAGTTAGGAAAAGTCATAAAGATTGTTAGATCTAATCATTGTGATGAGTATTTTGGCAAACATGGTGATATTGGACAACTTAAATGGTCGTTTGCCAAATACTTGGAGGATTCTGGGATAATAGCTTAATTTACTATGCTTGGGAGTCCTGAACAAGATGGTGTGGGCAAAAGGCGCAATCGTACTCTTATGGATATAATGAGGAGTATGATTAGTAGGACAAATTTACCTTGTTTTTTGTGGGGTGAAGTTTTGAAAACAACGATTTACATTCTAAATTGTGTTCCTACTAAAGCAGTTCTATTGACTCCTTTTGAGTTGTGGATTTGATATAAACCTAACTTGAATCATCTTAAAGTTTGGGGATGTCCTACAAAAGTGAAGTTAAATCATCCAACATTGAGTAAGTTGGATTCCAAAACTACTCGATGTTACTTCGTATCTTATCCAGATTATTCAAAGAAGTATTGATTTTATAACCATAATGGATGTACAAGAAATGTGGAATCTCATACAGCAAAATTTCTAAAATTTCATGTAATCGAAAAGGATAGCTACTTACAACTATTGAAGATGACAATATGTAGGGATTACTGAATCCCTATCTCTTCCTGTGCAGATGATTATGAAGCCTCCTACACCACACTTATTGTGGCCCAGGGTCTTATTGTTAAAGCAATTTCTGATGAAATTTCTCAAGCCTCTCAAATTCAAAATGAGGTTGTAGTAGCTCCACTTAGAATATTGACTAGAGAAAGATGTTCAGCTATACCACCAAACTATGTAGTTTGCTTAGTAGAGAATGATTACGATATTGGCTGTGTTATTGATCCAACGACTTATATAGATGTTATTTCATGTCCTCAATCAAATTTATGGCTAGATGTGATAAAATATAAAATGTAATCCATGAAACACAATGGTGTTTGAGAGCTTGTTGAATTGCTTGAAAGTTATAAGCCCATCGGCTGCAAATGGATATACAAGACTAAAAGGGATTCCAAGTGAAAGATTGAGAAGTTTAAAGCCAAACCGGTAGCTAAGGGTTTCACTCCAAGAGAATGAATAGATTATGAAGTAACTTTTTCTCTAGATTTTTCTAAAGATTCTTTTAGAGTGATTTTGGTATTGGTAGCTCATTTTGATGTAGAGTTACACCAGATGGATGTTAAAATTGTTTTTCTAAATGGAAACCTTAATGAGGAGGTCTATATAGTGAAATTTGAAGGTTTTGCAGTAAATGATTCAGATAAACTTGTATATAGATTTAAAAAGTCTATTTATAACCTTAAGCAAGCTTCTAGACAATGATACTTAAAGTTTCATACTATTGTCACTTCATTTGAATTTATTGAGAACAAAGTAGATTAATGTATATACTACAAGGTCAGCAGGAGAAAATATATTTCTCTTGTGGCACCCCGAAACACCTAGGGTCGCCACAGTCCGCTTACCTTTCCACTATACCTAATGAACACTAGGTACATCTCTTAGAAGAAGCACCGCAGTTCATAGGCATTTTTTTTTTTTTAAAACGGTCCCAGCGCAACTTACTTGCGGAAGCCTAATCATGTCTTACCAATTCTCCCTCCAACAATCATGATACAATACACACCAACTACACATCAAAGGAAAAGATGAGGCCGAACCACTTTTTATTTACATATATTCAAGATGGGTTTCTTAGGTCGGTACATCCAAAAGAAAAGCCAAGACTCTTATCTACGCTTGGCCATAACCAAAAAGGTATCTCGACCCCTATATCGAACGTGTATCATCCCCCATCTACAAGTGTCGGCTACTATAAAAAAACGTCAGCTCTCTACTCCTCACGCGGCCATCACATCCATCCTGGCGCGTCGGGCGGTGGTGGCGGCAACATCCCCCGAATCACTCCATCTCGTCGGACGTGTAACGACAAAAACTCCTGAACGATCGGGCCCCCAGCCAGGCCCACATCGTACATGACCAGCATGCAAACTCGCACAAACATCAGACCAGGGATAACGGTGGAATCTATCTCCGAACACTCTACCTCCACGTCAGATGGGAGGCCATAGAAACTACCCCGCGTGACAGTAGGGAGCGGCATCTCTCTAATCTGAAATGTTGGTCCCTAGAGGGGTGAGTACAGCCACTCAGCAGGTAAAAGATCCAATAAACCACTCAATGCATCACGCAATACAATCACCATATCATAGCATAGTACATGTCATTCATGCATACAAGCATATCTTACCTTGAAGCCATGCATATATCATCATATCATATGTACATACATCCTTATGTACTCATCACCATCACATCATACATGTACCATCATGCCATAGGTGCACACACAACCATGCACTCATCATCATCATATCATAGATGTACCATCATGCCATAGGTGCACACACAACCATGCACTCATCATACCATATGTGCATGATTTAATTTCCACTTTTATCTTTCAATTTGATCACCACATCTTTCATTCCCGAGACCCCAATCCAGGTGTCGCGAGAAAAACCTCCGGCACTCACCACCGGGCATCCGGCACCCCCACATTCCAGGCATCTCGTATCCCAACTAGCATCACGAGGCATTCCTCAGGCACAAACCTCCGAGGCTTCCGGCACCCAACCATTCCGGGCATCTCAAAACTCCCGAGGACATCCAGGCATGTATCTCAATACAACTAGGCATCCGGCACCCAACCATTCCGGGCATCCTAACACTCCCAGGGCATTATCAACTCGCCTCCAATAGTTTCCTCATTCATCACAATTCATATTTGCCAATACATGGCTCACAATCAACATGGCATATGATGCATGACAACAAAGTCAAATTCAGCATTTGATTCTATATACAATGCCAATTTTCATCACATGCTCAGCAAGATTCAGTCACTTCAATCAATATAATTAATAGGGCTCATTCAAAATAGAAACAATCATAAACTTCAGCATTCGAAATTCACACAATCCAGCTTGCACAGTTTTAGAAAATAATTCCATTAAATACCCAAATGGTCTCTAAAAATTATGAAATTTGAACACGTGATATTCAAGACATAATGGCATGTATTTCATCAAGAACACTGCACCAAAAGATTCTCACACCATTTGATATAGATCACGCATCACAGCATTCCTATTCTATCAATACAGCTTGCACAGTTTTAGAAACATTTTTGATTAAATAGGCAAATGAACTTCAAAAATTATGAAATTTGAATATGTTACAGGGAAGACATAAATAAAGATACTTCATGAAGTACACTTTGCCAAAAGAACTTCATATAAAATGATATGATCCATACATTGAAACTGATTAAGTCCAAACGCGTCAGATTATAGGGCTTTAGAAACATTTCCGATTAAATACCCTAATGACCTTCAAAATTCATGAAATTGGACTATGTTATATTCATGATCCTAAAGTAGGTTTTTCATAAAGGAACCAAAGTCAAATTCATTCTGGATAATTTAATATAAACAGTTGAAGCTCCTGTTTCAATACCGAAATTTCCAGATTCAACACTCTCCGAAAAACTACAATTTCACCTATCTATTCTCGTTGGTTTTCTCTAAATTTTGGATATGTTAATCCTCAAGATATCCTTTACAACTTTCATTAAGAAATCAAGGTGATATTTTCAAAGGAAAGTCACTTTATAGCCCACGAAATCTCTGGAGTCCAGTACAATACTTCCAGATCTATCATCTTCAAAATAAAATCATTTCACTAGGGTACACTTGTTCGTTTTACTTCAAATTTGAGTATGTTAATCTTCAGGATGTTTTCTACAACTTTCGTGAAGAAGTCGAAGTGAAATTCTTAGTAAAAAGTGACATGCAACACACAAAATCACCAAGAGGTCAACAAAACAGCTTCAGATCTAACATTTTCGTAGAGGAAGGGTTTCACCCCTTAAAACTCAGCAATTTTGTCTCAAATTTTAGTATGTCATACTATGAAATGTTGTCTACAACTTTCATGAAGAAGTCGAAGTCAAAATCCGACTCAAAACCCACATGCAAGCCTCTACAACATTCTGGGTCAGGCGGTATACACGAACACAGCAAGCTATTTCAAAAACAATACACTCTAGCTTCGATTTCTCATACCCTAAACACCCGAAATTCAGCACCATTTCAAACACACATGCAAGACACACATGCAAGAGTAGAATCAAAGATAATAGTTTGCAGTTCCATCTAGTCATATTTACTTCACTGGCTTAATATTCGTTATAATTACTCCTTTTCCATCATTGAAATTCTGTCACATACTTCCCCCGTTCATTAGTATTTTCTTTCCGATTGAAAACATTGCTCCAAAACTTCATGAGCTATTTTAACCTACGCACGAAGCATTATCGGACAAAAAACAAGAAAAGCATAACCACCTAAGCAAATAAATTAAAATGAGAAATCCTTGAGGCATTCACCGGAGCTGCCCTAAACTTCTCTGGTTCAAAAGTCTCTTCTTCTCCCCCCTCTTCAAATCAAAACTTCTCTGAAAATGAATGTAGCTACCAATATGCACAGGACTTTTGAACTCATGAACATGCATCATGCTGCGTGGCTGAAAGTCCAGCATGATCCATAACTTACGTGAAAGTTACATTCTAGTCTCAAAGTTTTTTTTTTCCAGCTCTTATATATGGGTTTTTTTTTTCTTTTTTATTATTGTCTTCAGACAAGCTAAACATGATGATCTTTATGATGCCTACACACAAGCTATAGCAGATGCCTATCAGGCCGTTCAACAGGTCAGAGAAAATGAAGTTCTAGTCCTATCTTCTGTCGTCGTTACCAAACTATTTCTAGGGATGTGGTCGGATTTAGAGAATAATCGTGGTGCTCTGCGAAGTGTTCAAATTGGGAATGTGAGTAGAGATGACAAAAAACTCATCCGCCGCTGGTTGGAAGAGTACCATTTCACTATTCAGAATGTTGAGCTTATTTTTTCCTTGCCACCACTACCAGACCAACCAAACCAGTAGTCCATCCTTTTTTTATTTTTCTGGACCATACCGGTCTGGTTATAATTTGTAGTTTGTTTTTCAATGCAAATGGATCTTTGGAGCCTTTATTTATCCGAAAAGCGAACAAGTCTAAATAGTTAAGAATCCTCGAAGCAGACAGCAGTGTATATCTCTATATGAATTATTTAGCTAAGAGTTAGTAACCAACCATTCCAACTTTTTCCAAATACCACAAACCACACAACCTATTTTAGCATATGCTTCGAAAGTAGTTTACTTTAGGATAATATCTTAAAAATCTATATTAAACAGCTCAACTCTTTAGATTTGTTCGCTTTTAGGATAAATAAAGGGCTTCAAAGATCCATTTGCATTGAAAAACAAACTACAATTTATAACTAGACCGGTATGGTCTAGAAAAATAAAATAAAAAAGGATGGACTACTGATTTGGTTGGTTTGGTAGATGTGGCAAGTCAAAAATAAGCTCGGCATTCTGAATAGTGAAATGGCACTCTTCCAGCCAGTGGCAGATGAGTTTTTTGCCATCCCTACTCATATTCCCAATTCGAACACTCCGTAGAGCACCGCGCTTATTCTCTAAATCCGACCACATCCAGCTCTACGGATTATTCTCTAAATCCGACCACATCCCTAGAAATGCCTTGGCCTTGGCGACGGAAGATAGGACCAGAACATCATTTTCTCTGACCTATTGAACAGCCTGATAGGCATCTGCTGTAGCTTGCGTGTAGGCATCATAAAGATCATCACATTCAGCTTGTCTGAAGACAATAATAAAAAAGAAAAAAAAAACCATATATATGAGCTAAAAAAAGAATGTTGAGAAAAGAATGTAACTCTCACATAAGTTCTGGATCATGCTGGACTTTCAGCCACGCAGCATGATGCATGTTCATGAGCTCAAAAGTCCTGTGCACATTGGCAGCTGCATTCATTTTCAGAGAGGTTTTGATCTGAAGAGGGAAGAAGAAGAGACTTTTGAACCAAAGAAGTTTTGATCTGAAGAGGGGGGAGAAGAAGAGACCTTTGAACCGAGGAGGGTGAAGAAGAAAGAAATATATGTGCTTCTTATATACACTGGTGGGGTTCTTGCCTAGTCTCTATTTGTTTGCTATTAAGTGGTCCCCTTATGAAAGGGATGATTTTAAAAAAAATTCGGTCTTGGACTTGGTTACAATAAAACTTCGTTTAACGTCGTCGCGAAATACTTGAAAATTTTGAAAATATTGAAAAATCAAATATCGAAGTGTACGATGGATCAGTTCATGAAATCCTCAAGAGTACACTTGTGGATTGTGGGTGGCAATCTTGCGGCGGTGGTAGGTGACGACGGTCGGCGATCGTGCCGTGGTCGTGCTACGGTCGTGCAAAGATCGTGCCGGGGTCGTGCCGCAGTCGTGCCGCGGTGGGCGACGAGTAAGAAGAAAAAATAAATAAATACAAAATTTATAAATTTTTACCAAACGCATAAATTGTATTTATCAAATACATTGCTCCAAGAGATAACTATAAGCAGATGCCGCAGTCAAGCTGAACGCGATGATCTTTATGATGCCTACACGCAAGCTATAGCAGATGCCTATTAGGCCGTTCAACAGGTTAGAGAAAATGAAGTTCTAGTCCCATCTTCTGTCGTCGTTACCAAACTATTTCTAGGGATGTGGTCGGATTTAGAGAATAATCGCGGTGCTCTGCGAAGTGTTCGAATTGGGAATGTGAGTAGGGATGACAAAAAACTCATCCGCTGCTGGCTGCAAGAGTGCCATTTCACTATTCAGAATATTGAGCTTATTTTTTACTTGCCACCACTACCAGACCAACCAAACCAATAGTCCATCCTTTTTTATTTTTCTGGACCATACCGGTCTGGTTATAATTTGTAGTTTGTTTTTCAATGCAAATGGATCTTTGGAGCCCTTTATTTATCCGAAAAGCGAACAAGTCTAAAGAGTTAAGAATCATCGAAGCGGACAGCAGTGTATATCTCTATATGAATTATTTAGCTAAGAGTTAGTAACCAACCATTCCAACTTTTTCCAAATACCACAAACCACACAACCTATTTTAGCATATCATTTTCTCTGACCTATTGAACAGCCTGATAGGCATCTGTTGTAGCTTGTGTGTAGGAATAATAAAGATCATCACATTCAGCTTGTCTGAAGACAATAATAAAAAAGAAAAAAAAAACCCATATATAAGAGCTAAAAAAAAAATTGAGAAAAGAATGTAACTCTCACGTAAGTTTCGAATCTGGACTTTAACCCACGCAGCATGATGCATGTTCATGAGTTCAAAAGTCCTGTGCACATTGGTAGATGCATTAATTTTCAGAGAGGTTTTGATCTGAAGAGAGGGGAGAAGAAGAGACTTTTGAACCAGAGAAGTTTTGATCTGAAGAGGGGGGAGAAGAAGAGACTTTTGAACTAGAGAAGTTTTGATCTGAAGAGGGAGGAGAAGAAGAGACCTTTGAACCAAGGAGGGTGAAGAAGAGAGAAATATATGTGCTTCTTATATACACTGGTGGGGTTCTTGCCCGGTCTCTATTTGTTTGCTATTAAGTGGTCCCCTTACGAAGGGGATGATTTTAAAAAAATTTTGGTCTTGCACTTGGTTACAATAAAACTTCGTTTAACGTTGTTGCGAAATACTTGAAAATTTTGAAAATATTGAAAATATTGAAAAATCAAATATTGAAGTGTACGATGGATCGGTTCATGAAATCCTCAAGAGTACACTTGTGGATTGTGGGTGGCAATCCTGCGGCGGCGGTCGCTGACGACGATCGGCGATCGTGCCGTGGTCGTGCCTCGGTCGTGCGACGATCGTGCTGGGGTTGTGCCGCGGTCGTGCCGGGGTTGTGCCGCGGTCGTGCCACGGTCGTGCGGCGGCAGGTGACGAGTAAGAAGAAAAAATCTCTCTTCTCCCCCTCTTCAGATCAAAATGGATGCAGCTGCCAATTTGCGGTGGAACTTTGAACTCTTGAACATGCATCAGGCTACATGGTCGAAAGCCCATAATGATATGCAAGTTACGTGAGAGTTACATTATTTTCTCAAAATTCTTTTTTTTTCCAGCTCTTATATATGATTTTTTTTTTCCTTTTTTATTATTATCTTCAGACAAGCTGAACGAGATGATCATCATCATTCCTTTGAGCAAGCTCAAGAAAATGTCAATCAGGCCATTCAACAGATCCGACAAAATGCAGCTCTGGTCCTATCTTCCATCACCAAGGCTAGGGCATTTCTAGGGGGACTATCCGCCACTGGCTGGAACAGCGTCAATCACTATTCATAATCCCAGTATACTTTTGACTTGCTACCAAAACCAATCCAGTAATACCAGGGAAGTTGTTACGAAAGGAGGTTGAGCTTTTGAGGGCCAGGCAAACTGACTTGTAGCTTGATAAAGGGCGGATGGAAGGATAGTTGGGAATCCCACCTATGATAATGTTGTCAGTAGCAGATGAAAGTATGGAAGCTGGATCAGGAGAAATCGAATCAGTCCTTTTTTTTTTTTCTGGACCGTACTGACCCTTTATTTCGTGTAATGAATCGACCAGCTGTTCTCCACCCACTACACATCTCAAATCTTATCTTCTCCCAACTTCTCTCCCCTATTTTCTGCTTGCTTTTACGCTAATGATAGATCCGAGATAAATCGTATGAGTAAAGAGAATGCGAAAGCCTCGTTAAAAAAGAAAAAAAAACATGTTTACCAAGGTTGATTAAATAATAGGGAAATTGGAGCAAATATCGTAGCTGTAAAAAAAATTTCACAAGCAGTTTAATCCAACTACAGCTAATTTGGGGAGGGTTAGCGAGATAACGAAATACTTGAAAATTTTGAAAATATTGAAAATATTGAAAAATCAAATATCGAAGTGTACGATGGATCAGTTCATGAAATCCTCAAGAGTACACTTGTGGATTGTGGGTGGCAATCCTGCGGTGGCGGTCGGTGACAACAGTCGGCAATCGTGCCGTGGTCGTGCCGCGGTCGTGCGACGATTGTGCCGGGGTCGTGCCGCGGTCGTGCCGGGGTTGTGCCGCAGTCGTGCCGCGGTCGTGCGGCGGCAGGCGACGAGTAAGAAGAAAAAATCTCTCTTCTCCCCCTCTTCAGATCAAAATGGATGCAGCTGCCAATTTGCAGTGGAACTTTGAACTCTTGAACATGCATCAGGCTGCATGGTCGAAAGCCCAGAATGATATGCAAGTTACGTGAGAGTTACATTATTTTCTCAAAATTCTTTTTTTTTTCAAGCTCTTATATATGATTTTTTTTCCTTTTTTATTATTATCTTCAGACAAGCTGAACGAGATGATCATCGTCATTCCTTCGAGCAAGCTCAAGAAAATGTCAATCAGGCCATTCAACAGATCCGACAAAATGCAGCTCTGGTCCTATCTTTCATTGCCAAAGCTAGGGCATTTCTAGGCGTTTGGCATGAGTTAGAAAATAATCGTGGTGCTCTAAACACTGTTCAAGTTGGGAACATGAATAAGAGAGATAGAATGACTATCGGCCGCTGGCTGGAACAGCGTCAATTCACTATTCATAATCCCAGTATACTTTTGACTTGCCACCAAAACCAATCCAGTAATACTAGGGAAGTTGTTACGAAAGGAGGTTGAGCTTTCGAGGGCCAGGCAAACTGACTTGTAGCTTGATAAAGGGCGGATGGAAGGATAGTTGGGAATCCCACCAATGATATTGGTGTCAGTAGCAGATGAAAGTATGGAAGCTGGATCAGGAGAAATCGAATCAGTCCTTCTTTTTTTTCTGGACCGTACCGACCCTTTATTTCATGTAATGAATCGACCAGCTGTGCTCCACCCACTACACATCTCAAATCTTATCTTCTCCCAACTTTTCTCCCCTATTTTCTACTTGCTTTTACGCCAATGATGGATCCGAGATAAATCGTATGAGTAAAGATAATGCGAAAGCCTCGTTAAAAAAAAAAATCATGTTTACCGAGGTTGATTAAATAATAGGAAAATTGGAGCAAATATCGTAGCTATAAAAAAAATTTCAAAAGCAGTTTAATCCAACTACAGCTAATTTGGGGAGGGTTAGCGAGATAACGAAATACTTGAAAATTTTGAAAATATTGAAAATATTGAAAAGTCAAATATCGAAGTGTACGATGGATCAGTTCATGAAATCCTCAAGAGTACACTTATGGATTGTGGGTGGCAATCCTGCGGCGGCGGTCGGTGACGACGATCGGCGATCGTGCCGTGGTCATGCCGCGGTCGTGCAACGATCGTGCCGGGGTCGTGCCGCGGTCGTGTCGGGGTCGTGCCGCGGTCGTGCTGCGGTCGTGCGGCGGCGGGCGACGAGTAAGAAGAAAAAATCTCTCTTATCCCCTTCTTTAGATCAAAATGGATGCAGCTGCCAATTTGCGGTGGAACTTTGAACTCTTGAACATGCATCAGGCTGCATGGTCGAAAGCCTAGAATGATATGCAAGTTACGTGAGAGTTACATTATTTTCTCAAAATTCTTTTTTTTTTCCAGCTCTTATATATGATTTTTTTTTCTTTTTTATTATTATCTTGAGACAAGCTGAACGAGATGATCATCATCATTCCTTCGAGCAAGCTCAAGAAAATGTCAATCAGGCAATTCAACAGATCCGACAAAATGCAGCTCTAGTCCTATCTTCCATCGCCAAGGCTAGGGCATTTCTAGGCGTTTGGCATGAGTTAGAAAATAATCGTGGTGCTCTGAACACTGTTCAAGTTGGGAACATGAATAAGAGAGATAGAATGACTATTTGCCGCTGGCTGGAACAGCGTCAATTCACTATTCATAATCCCTGTATACTTTTGACTTGCCACCAAAACCAATCCAGTAATACTAGGGAAGTTGTTACGAAAGGAGGTTGAGCTTTCGAGGGCCAAGCAAACTGACTTGTAGCTTGATAAAGGGCGGATGGAAGGATAGTTAGGAATCCCACCTATGATAATGTTGTCAGTAGCAGATGAAAGTATGGAAGCTGGATCAGGAGAAATCGAATCAGTCCTTTTTTTTTTTCTGGACCGTACCGACCCTTTATTTCGTGTAATGAATCGACCAGCTGTGCTCCACCCACTACACATCTCAAATCTTATCTTCTCCCAACTTTTCTCCCCTATTTTCTGCTTGCTTTTACGCCAATGATGGATCCGAGATAAATCGTATGAGTAAAGATAATGCGAAAGCCTCGTTAAAAAAAAAAAATGATGTTTACCGAGGTTGATTAAATAATAGGGAAATTGGAGCAAATATCGTAGCTGTAAAAAAAATTTCACAAGCAGTTTAATCCAACTACAGCTAATTTGGGGAGGGTTAGTGAGATAACGAAATACTTGAAAATTTTGAAAATATTGAAAATATTGAAAAATCAAATATCGAAGTGTACGATGGATCAGTTCATGAAATCCTCAAGAGTACACTTGTGGATTGTGGGTGGCAATCCTGCGGCGGCGGTCGGCGATCGTGCCGTGGTCGTGCCGCAGTCGTGCGACGATCGTGCCGCGGTCGTGCCGAGGTTGTGCCGCGGTCGTGCCACGGTCGTGCGGCAGCATGCGACGAGTAAGAAGAAAAAATCTCTCTTCTCCCCTTCTTCAGATCAAAAATGGATGCAGCTGCCAATTTGCGGTGGAACTTTGAACTCTTGAACATGCATTTGGTCAAAAGCCCAGAATGATATGTAAGTTATGTGAGAGTTACATTATTTTCTCAAAATTCTTTTTTTTTCTAGCTCTTATATATGAATTTTTTTTTCTTTTTTATTATTATCTTGAGACAAGCTGAACGAGATGATCATCGTCATTCCTTCGAGCAAGCTCAAGAAAATGTCAATCAGGCCATTCAACAAATCTGACAAAATGCAGCTCTGGTCCTATCTTCCATCGCCAAGGCTAGGGCATTTCTAGGCGTTTGGCATGAGTTAGAAAATAATCGTGGTGCTCTGAACACTGTTCAAGTTGGGAACATGAATAAGAGAGATAGACTATCTGCCGCTGGCTGGAACAGCAATCCAGTAATACTAGGGAAGTTGTTACGAAAGGAGGTTGAGCTTTCGAGGGCCAGGCAAACTGACTTGTAGCTTGATAAAGGGCGGATGGAAGGATAGTTAGGAATCCCACCTATGATAATGTTGTCAGTAGTAGATGAAAGTATGGAAGCTGGATCAGGAGAAATCGAATCAGTCCTTTTTTTTTTTTTCTGGACCGTACCGACCCTTTATTTCGTGTAATGAATTGACCAGCTGTGCTCCACCCACTACACATCTCAAATCTTATCTTCTCCCAACTTTTCTCCCCTATTTTCTGCTTGCTTTTACGCCAATGATGGATCCGAGATAAATCGTATGAGTAAAGATAATGCGAAACCCTCGTTAAAAAAAAAAAAAAAATTGATGTTTACCGAGGTTGATTAAATAATAGGGAAATTGGAGCAAATATCGTAGCTGTAAAAAAAATTTCACAAGCAATTTAATCCAACTACAGCTAATTTGGGGAGGGTTAGCGAGATAACGAAATACTTGAAAATTTTGAAAATATTGAAAATATTGAAAAATCAAATATCGAAGTGTACGATGGATCAGTTCATGAAATCCTCAAGAGTACACTTGTGGATTGTGGGTGGCAATCCTGCGGCGGTGGTCGGTGACGACGGTCGGCGATCGTGCCGTGGTCGTGCTGCGGTCATGCGACGATCGTGCCGGGGTCGTGCAGCGGTCGTGTCGGGGTTGTGCCGCGGTCGTGCCGCGGTCGTGCGGCGGCGGGCGACGAGTAAGAAGAAAAAATCTCTCTTCTCCCCCTCTTCAGATCAAAATGGATGCAGCTGCCAATTTGCGGTGGAACTTTGAACTCTTGAACATGCATCAGGCTGCATGGTCGAAAGCCCAGAATGATATGCAAGGTACGTGAGAGTTACATTATTTTCTCAAAATTCTTTTTTTTTTTCCAGCTCTTACATATGATTTTTTTTTCCTTTTTTATTATTATCTTCAGACAAGCTGAACGAGATGATCATTGTCATTCCTTCAAGCAAGCTCAAGAAAATGTCAATCATGCCATTCAACAGATCCGACAAAATGCAGCTCTCTTGTGGAAATATATTTTAATATTGATAGTGCACGTTATAATTAATCATTGAATCTTATTATTTTTATGAAAAAGTTTTGTGCAATCATAGGCACAATATATCCTGAATACATAAAGATGATCAAATAAGTATCGAAATTTTAAACTTAATTACATGCGTGCAAATCACTCTTGTTCATCGTCTTATCGCTGCTCTTTTTAGCCTGAAGAATTCATCGACTCAGAGTCATTATTTGACTATATGAGAGATTTTTTTTTTTTTTTGCGGTGAGGTAATGACGTGGGAATAATGATTTTGTTGAGGGTTGAGAGAGAGAAAGACGTGCGGAACAGCTAGTTTTATGAGATGCGGAGGAGAGGGATGGGGGATGATGAACAGAGGTAACTTTCATCATATTATTAGCAAGAATACGACAGAAATTAATAGCGATGGCGATGCAGTGGCGAGAAGCATGATGAGCAGAGAGAGTGTGTGTTGCACGATTTATTGGTGAAAAGTTTGTAAAAGCTGGTAAAGTGAAAAGTTAGTTAGTGTATTGTAGGATTTACCGGTGAAAAGTTGGTTTAAGCTTGTAAAGACTCTCCTCCGTGGCTTCCCCTCGCGCGGTGAGTTGTGAAAATATTTTTGCTAAATTGCCAAGAAACCAAACAAACCCTAGGCCATCATTGCCTACCCTGTAACTCTAAATATTGGCTGGGTTTTACACTCCACGTATGTGTAGGGTAAGACCATTAAGAAGTCGACACGTGGCTCTATGTAGGCGACGGGGTCAAAAGTTCAAAATTTGCACGCACCCTCCTCTGCTCTCTCTCCCTGTAGACCGTTCTCCGTTCTGTTGCAGGGGAAGAACGAGAAAATATTGGGTGCGCCCGGCGCTTCACTTCACCGTGCGCCTACCCAATAAGGATGCGCCACGTGTCGCCACCTGGAGCCGGGTCCCGCTTTTGTTTTTAGCCGATACTCGAATATTTGCCTTCTCCTTCTCTCTCTTCATTAATGGCCGCGTCCTTCTCCCGCCCTCCGCATTTGAAGTGCCCTTTCTCTTCTGTCTTCTCCCGCACGAAGTCTCTCTCTCAAAAATCGCTCGATCGCATCCGGTACGACGCCTCCACTGTCCTCGAGACACTCCCTCAGGCTGCACAAAGAGGCGCCATTTTGAAAAAATTTCAGTCGGAGCCGAGGAGCAACCGGTGGAAGTGGGAGGTGAGCGGCTTCGAGCCGCGGAAGTGGTCGTCGACCTCCGCCTCCTTCGACGCCGACGACCAGCACCGGCCGAGCGCCCCCCTCGTCCGGCGATACTCGATCTCTGCCACCGCCGCCGCCTCCTCGCCGCCCTCGCAGCTCCCGCTGGCCTCCATGGTCCAGCGGCTCGCGGTCAATGTCCAGGTTTTTCCGAAACGCTCCGATCGTCTCGCACTCTGTTTTGGCTCCCGATTGAGTTGGGGGATTTGCCTGTTTCGAATTTTTGCTTCTTGCTTCGGTCGATTCCTTTTCTGTTGCCGAGCTCCGAGAAGAGCGATTTCCGGATGCAGCTTGCGAGGCAGGATTACTTGGAGGTGAGATAAGAGGCGAGCGAACTGCAGGAGTATTCCAACGCGAAGCTCGATCGAGTCACGCGCTACCACGGACACGTCCTGAATGCGTGGGGACTGAGGAGGTACTCGACCTTTCATGTTTAACTCTTGCTTTCTGATGACTTTGTCAATATGATGCTAGTTGATGAATTTGTTTTGGTTTTTTTTGTAGGATCCTAAGTGCATTATATGTCAGCAATATCTTTATCTTTCTGCAGTTGTAGGTGATTGTAGGCCATCTGCTTTTGTTTGTCTTGAGGTATGTGGAAACTGTGTTCTGGTTTATTATCCTGTCAAATTAGTTGATTTGTAGTGCAAATACAAGCCTAGTACATGTGCCATACTGCAATGTCAAAAACATTTGCCCCTGAAGGGGGATCTTGAACTCATGGAACTTGGATTATTCACTTAGCCAGGCACAATGAGTGAAAGCATTCATGACAAGGGCCTCTGTCATAATGAAATACATCCTTAAAGTCATAATGTTAAAAAGCGTATGATACGCTTGAATTTGCAAGGAAAAATCTGATTACATCAACAGTTCTGGTTCTAATTTTGATTTGTCACATTATTGCTGGTGACATATACTTTCCTGTCTTTGATCCGACCCGGCACCATAAATAACATCTTCTTTGGTTGGGTTCATATTCAAAGAAATGGATCACCCAATCATATGAAGTGTTTCTTCTTCATCATCATTTTTGGGCTTAAAGCCAGAATTGGTAATTCTCGATCTCATCATCAGACCCCTTTTGTGCAGCACTGGCAACACATCTGTGAATGCAAACCCAGCAAACATTGCCTCCTTTACCGTCATACATTAGCAGAGTTAAGTGACTTGCTGCTGACTGTTGATAATTACAATGGTGAGGAGACTCAAAGGAGTAAGGTGCTCCAGCAAAGATCTTTCTCCAGCGAAACAAGTTCTTCAGCGAAAAAGGTATTGTCAGATACAAGACTTGCTTAGTCAATTAACAAAGAGACTGGATGAGGTATCAAATAAAGCATGTAGAAAACAAATTGCAGCAATTCAAACAACTTCAGCCTTGGTGTTCATTCTATAAATTTATGACTGGATGAGGTGTCAATCTTAAGCAAGGTGGATCGTCTCATTTTTATACTTACTAGGTATTATCTGATCTTTGTTTTATGGAGAAGTCTAGCTGAAGTTGGTTTTATTGCTTTGGTCTTAGTTGCCAATGTTTTTTACTGGTTGACTGGCAAACTATGTACATGCTAGGAAATTCTTTTCTACCAAGGTCACTGCATAATTGTTTGGTGTTGGAATAAATGTCAATGAAGAACAAAGTGAAATTTAGTGGTGTTTAGTGAGGTTTGGAATCTGTGCTAATCTCTTCTTGTTCTTTTATTGTGCTGGAGTTGATTGTCCTTGTCAAGATTGTTATTTTAGTTTGCCTTTTGTTCTTCAGTAAGAGAGAATGTTCTTCTGGATTATATGTTCTTGTCGGTAAAAGGTGGCCATGCTACTTTGGCTCATCTTGCGGATCAATGGCTGTTGCAGTCAACCGATGCTCTTAAAAATGCTTTCTCTAAGGATATTTATCAAAAACTGTTGAAAGAAGCTGAACAATTTCTTTGGGCTGGTTTTGACATGGATCCTGTTAGTTCAAAGCCTTTTAGCTACATGAAATTCTTCTCAGATTATATGCATATGATTCGACTATGTATGAATGTGTACTTCAATCACATGCGGGTACGTACCATGGCAAAGAAGTTAGTCGACGCACAGAGGTGGGCAGAAGGTGTAAGAAGTTGCCTCGCAAAAATTAAAAATCGTTCTTTGGGCTCTACTAATGCTTTGGAGAGGGCAGATTTAGAATATGTCACTGAATTGTTGAGTTTTGATACCATGCCGTGTAATGAGCCTGGACATCTTAAATTGAAGGTTCTGAAGAAGATTGTGAAGTTGTGGCATTTGATATACCTGCACTCTGTCTAGTCGAGTGACTTACAGTAATTTGCTTAAAATCTGTACAGGAGTATGCTGAAGAGGCAAAGAAGTTGGCCGGAGAGATTGAATCTACTCTTTTGTCATCTTCAAAGGTATATAACGTGAATTTATTTGACCTTTTGATTAAGATAAGAGTTAATTTTGTCCACTTCTCTTTGCATAATTTATATTGTCATTATTTATGTACTTTTGTTCCAGTTATTGGAGTTGGAAAACCTTTACGATAGAAGCTGTCGCTTAGGAATCCTTGTCAAAGGAAGCGAGAAACTGGCACAGAAAATTTCTTCGATGGAGGTAATTCTCTATCAGGATTGATTTTGTGGGTCAAGATACAGTAAGCCATATCCCTACAGTTACCTAAATTGTCTCTTTTACGTGGTGAGAAAAATGTCATAGGTTTGGTCTCTACTCATCTAGAAGACCTATTTGCTTCTTCTTCTACAGTTTAGTATTACCCTTGCTGGTTTGTCTAGATTAAAAAGCCATTTCTCTTAATCTGGTTTCTGCATGGTTCTCTGATTAACAACTGTTAATTTTGTTCTCTTTTTTCCACCCAAGTGGTTGAAGTTGAATTGGGTTTTATCAATGTTTGTTGCTTGAAGTCGATAAATTGAAGGTTCTTGCTAACACCTAAATCTCTAGTCTCACATCCATACAATTTTTATGTGTGCATTGTTTCTGTCAAACTGAGAACATGACCTCCATCCTGCAGGAGTTAGTTTCAGAATCCAAGCTACTCAAGGTATCGCTGCAAGAAAAAAGAACACTTGAAACAATGTTGGACAATTGCTTACGATGGAAGCAGAAAGCTTGCTCCTTGCTGCAAAATGCAGAATGCCTGTATGATTCTAGAATTGTTAATGATGGACTGCGAGATGGTTTAAAATCATTCTATAATTCCTTTGTTCAGATTTGAAGCTACAAAAAGAATTCAACAGATGGAACAAAGTCCGAGCAAGGAATTCCTCCCGGGACAGTCATCCTCAGAGCCACGTGAAAATATCTCGAATTTCCACCTACCGATCTTGGCCATGACTGCAGATGTGATTCACGCTACTCATGAAGAATGCACAAAGTATGGAATGGATGGATATGTTTCAAAGCCCTTTGAAGCGGAACAACTTTTTAGAGAAGTTTCGCGCTTTTTCCAGTCATCATTGAATCGAAACTTGTAGAGAGGCCACCATAGATGACGGTTGGTAATTAGGCGATCTGAAGTTCGCCAATTGAACTCCGGATCGATGGCTGCTTGGAAATGGTGCAGGAATCTCTTTGACATAGGTGTATATTTGTAAACTAGACCCTCACAGTGTGTACATGCATGTAGCTTTAGAGATTGTTAGATGATTGCGTGCTCAATTTGATGGGCACAAATTTGATGTTAGATGGTTGCGTGCTCACTATTATCTTGTTGTACATGGACACAAGGTCATTATGAGTAATGAAGGTGACTCCTCTTAGCAATGATGTTGCACTGTCCACTAAGTTCTCTTCCCCCCTCCATGTTCAAAGGCTAGGGAGTTTTGTAAAATCATCTGCCAGCCGTTCTCTTTATTCATGTGGCGTTTTAAAACAAGATGTTTAAACATGGTTCATTTGTGGCTCATGTATAGAAATTGTCTATACAATATTTTCTACTTTGGATGCATGTGAATAGGCAATTGTTCCTCAAAGATAGGAGGAACCTGAATTTGCAGCCAAACTAGCTCTTCACCGACTCTGGCTTTTGTGATTGTTTTTGGTGTGAGGATTGTCCGTTAGGACAAGGTCAAAACCATTATAAATCATATGGAACAAGCTGGGCGGTCTTTAGTGGGCGGTTCATTTGCCCCATAGGCTAGTTTTTGCAAAACCTAGAATATACAATGTTAAGGATCCTCAATACGTTTATAATTTGAATTTAAGAATCCTCAATCAAACATTTATAATCTCAAGCAAGAATTTGGTCGAAATTTCAGGAAATAGCGGCATGGGAAAATATGCAATAGCAAAACAAATTTAATGATATGCCAACATAAATGTTCACTTTATTCATCCTACAAACAAAATGCACATACATTTACAAACAACTAAAACTTATGAAACAACCCAACCAACATCTTCAGGTTTGCCAAATCTCACAATATGTCAAGTTTTAAAGCTAAAATTACCATAAACAACAACATTATGTAGCCAATGGTCCCCATTATGTATGTAGAAGTATGGGACTTCGTTGTGCACAAGCTCTTTGCAATCCCAAAATCAGTGAGATGCGCCTCAAATTCCTTATTGAGTAGAATGTTCGACAATTTCACGTCCCTATGGAGGTGAAGCGAACTACAATCATGGTGAAGATATGAAAGCCCCTCAGCGGCACCAAGTGCTATCTTGAGACGAGTATCCCAGTCAAACTTCTTTTTCTTCGCAGGGCCTACAGAAATCATTAATTTGTAAAGATCTTTGGTCGGAAGAATCCTGACATAATTAAGAACTAGGACCAGTTTATTTTAGATGATTTCAATATACGTGAACAGAAGAAAATTTAGCAGGAGTGAAATGAGTACTAATAAAAGCCACTCCAGATTTTCACTCTTTCACGCTCGCTCAATCTAGTTCTCACGTATGATGGGAAAAAGTTTTGAGACGCGCATTCACCTAAGAGGCTCTTGAGCAGGACATCCAAGTCATTAAAAAGAAACTTCACTCACCATGGAGAAGATCCCAGAGGCTGCCATTTTCCAAAGAAAATATAGTACCATTATAATCTATGCAGCATTGGGGACAACATTGGGACAACAATAAACTTACAGAATAGTCAGGCTAGGGGTGAGAAGATGTTCTAAGTGGCCTGAAACATGCAGAACATATTCTAATTGATGTTTATTAAAGCTTATGAAGGATGCCAGAATTATCATGAGAGCGGACTTGGAAAAATTACATAGAACGGGAGAATGAAATAGTTATAAAGATCCTTAATCAGTAAAAAAGTTGCAGAAATGGACTCCCCATGCAAATGAAATCACATGCATAGCTTCAAAACAATCCAATAATGAGAAACTAAGCATACAAATAATGAAGCTTTTACATATTTCCGAGCTCCGGAGGGATTTGTTCGGTCAGTTTGTTGCCATGCAAGTATGTACAATATGTTTCATACCCAGGTCAAGCTTAACCTAGCACAAGAAAGATGCCAACGTGACCCCTAGAATTAAGTACAAGTGTAAAAAAATGATAGCAAGTATCGCGGATAACGTACAGTTTCTCCGTGTAGGTGAAATTTCCCAAAATAGGAGGGATGGGTCCAGTTAACATGTTACAGCTCAGATCTCTAGACGATTAAAGAGAAACAAGATGTTAAGCAACTGTTTGAAAAACAACTATTTTGACCTTAAAATAGGAGAACGAGAACTCACAAGACTGCAAGGGCCTGCATGAGACCAATCACAGATGGAATTTGCCCTGACAGCTGATTACCTTGCAATGACCTAGTACGCAGACAGATTATGAAAGGAATTAGGGAAAGCTGATACAGATCAAATGCTATATATTTGAAACACTCTGCAGAAGTTGCAAACATTAATGTTCAAACATACTATTCTCTTAGCTAACATATAGTCAAGTTGTCCAACAACATCAAAATCTGTCAAAGCTGAAAATCTTTCACAACGGCGGCCGCAATGTCATCACTACTCACTTTGAGTTCTTTAACACCTTATAGCAACATGGAAACGTATCATGTGATCATTTTCATTTTTGTTCAAGAAATGGGCGACAATAAGTAGTTCGGAGAATATGATATGTTTCTTTCCTTTCCATTGATCACTTTTTTTGGCTGTATTTTACTTAGCTGAGAAACACCATAGGCATTCTAAGAAAAGCCCAATCTTTCTTTATTCAACAGAAAATGGTTGTTTATATAAAAATGTTGAAATGCAATTGCAAGCCCAAGCTTTTTTTTTTTTTCAATTCTTCTTGATATCAGACTTTTTTTTTCATCTATTTTTTTGTTTGCGCCACCCAAGATGTGAAAGTGTCATGACACATTAGTGATGCACAAGGTTTTGCCCTAGCTATCTAACATGTCTTGGCTCTTGAGGTGCAGATGTGATCAAGCTAAAAATGCATTGCAATACATGATCGAAAATGTTGCAATTTTTTTTTTTTTATAATGAACCACACGCACAATTGTGTAAACTTGCCTATCTGCCTTGCAGCTCGGAGGCGACTGGTGGGCTTTCGGGTGTCTGCACTTGCTGAAGAAGGCAAGGCGAAGACGATTACAGCTTAGGACTTAGCCAAGACCTGCGGGGCTCTTGGGAGTAAGTGGCAATGGTAGAGGTGGCAGGTGGCTGAGCTCGGACGCGCCCGGTGAGCTTTTCGGTGTCGGCGATCACCGAGGAGGCACAGGCGGAGAAGGTTAGAACTTGGGATGCAGCAACGACCGGCAGGGCTCTTCGGAGCGAGTACCTCCAGGTGGTGACAGCGGAGGCAAGCATTAGGATTGCATGGAATTCCTAATTCTCAAAAGAGTTCTATAGAAACCATCCCCAACCATCTCGCTGAAATCTTTAGTGCTTTTGGAGAGTGACTCCTGTTACGAAAAAGTCCATCAGATCCAATGAAGCATTTTGTGGTACTTCATATGTTGATGCACATGAAAGCATAGTAAACAGATGATTTTCGAAAGTAGTCCTACGCGTGCTTTCGCTTCTGCTTTTCCTACATATGCATAGATTAATTTTATACCCCAACAAGTTTTATATGCAGAAGTCACAAAAGTTACAGAGGAAAGTTGTGTCTCAGCTTCACTCAAGAAGAACCCAACCTTTTTCTAGTACCAAAAAGAAAAACCCGTCATTTTTTTCGAAGGATTCAACAACTTACAGTCGGGGAGGTTCGGGCCGAGCGGACAACGGAAGGCTGCCATTTTCCATGTAATCGAGCTTGAAGGAAAGCAGCGGGCTATTGGGTGTCCACGCTCACCAAAGAGGCCAAGGCGGAGATGGTCGGACCCAACCACGACCGGCGGGGTTCTTAGGAGCGAGTGGCTCTTGACGGCAATGGCAGAGGTGGCCAAGCTTGAAGGCGACCGGCTGGATTTTGAGCGTACACGATCGTCGAAGAGGCCGAGGCAGAAATGGTCAAAGCTTGGGACCCAACCACGACCGGCGAGGCTCTTCGGAGCGAGTGGCTCCTTGCGACGACGGCGAAGGCGGTCGAGCTTGGAGGCGACCAGCGGACTTTTGTGTGTCCACGCTCACCTTAGAGGCCGAGGCGAAGATCGTTAGAGTTCGGGACCCAGCCACGACCGGAAGGGTTCTTCGGAGTGAGTGGCTCCCGATGGCAACGGTAAAAGCGGCCAAGCTTGGAGGCAACTGGCAAAGGTGACCAAGCTCGGAGGTGACTAGTTGGCTTTTGGTGTATGCGATCATCGAAGAGGCCGAGGCGAAAACGGTCAGAGCTCAGGATCCAACCACGACTGGCGAGGCTCTTCGGAGTGAGTGTCTCCTGGCGGCGATGGTGGAGGCGGCCGAGTTCGGAGGCAACCGGTGGGCTTTTGGGTGTCCGCACTCGCCGAAGAGGCCGAGGCGGAGATGGCTAGAGTTCGGGACCCAGTCATGATTGGCGGGCTTCTTGGGAGCGAGTGGCTCTTGACAGCAACGGTAGAGGCGGCCAAGCTTGGAGGCAACCGGCGAGCGTTTGGTTGAGAGAGATGGCGTTGCAGCTTTCGTGGAGAAAAATGCAAAGACAAAAATTTTTGAAAGAGAACGGGAGGGGAAGGGACGCACGCTTGCGTGTAAATGGGAGAAAAGGACGCGGCCATTATTGAAGAGAGAAGAAGAAGGCAAATATTCGGCTAAAAATAAAAGCGGGACCCCGCTCCAGGTGGAGCCACGTGGCGCATCCTTATTGGGCGGGCGCACGGTGACGTGGAGCACCGGGCGCACCCAATATTTTCTCGGGGGAGAACAAAAAACGCAGGTGTGCTTCCATTTGCTCTTCCCCCTCCTCTGCTCTCTCTCCTCCACTGGTTGCTTCCATCTCCCCCCACCTTGACGCCGACGCTGCCGACGCTCCTCCGCACGACGCCGATGCCCCACCACCTCCGCCTCCACAGGTTGCCCGCGACACAGATGCCGACGCCCCTCCGTCGCCCCCGACTACGACGCCTACACCCCTCCGCCTCCGCCTTCGCCCCTGACGCTTCTGCCTCCGCCATCGCCCCCGACTCTGACGCCGACGCCGACGCCCCTTCGCCTCCGCCTCTGCCCCCGACGCTGACGCAGCCTCCGCCTGGCCTCTGAACCTGACTCTAACGCCGACGCCCCTCCGCCTCCACCTTCACTCTCGACGCTTCTGCCTCTACCTTCGCCCCCGACTCCGACGCTGACGCCGACGCCCCTTCGCTTGCGCCTCCACCCCCGACGACGACACCGACGCAGCCTACACCTCCGCCCCTAAACTTGACTCTGACGCCGACGCCCCTCCGCCTCCACCTTCGCCCTTGACCCTTCTGCCTCCGCCGTCGCCCCCAACTCCGACGGCAACGCCCCTTCGCCTCCGCCTCCGCCCCCGACGCCGACGCCAACGTAGCCTCTACCACCACCCCTGACTCTAACACCGACGCCCCTCCGCCAGTTGCCTCTGTTGCCCCCGACTTCAACACTGACGCCCCTCCGCCTTCGCCTCCGCCCCCGACACTTCTGCTTCCGCCTTCGCCCCTGACTTCGACGCCGATGCCAACGCCCCTTCGCCTCCGCCTCCACCCCCGATGCCGTCGCCGACGCCCTTCCGCCTCCCTCTCGCGACCTCTGCTCCACTCTCTCCCTCTTTCCTCTCGCGACCTCTGCCTTTGTCCGTGTCTGTTCTTACAGTATTATTGCTTACTGATGTGGAGGGAGGAGCTCCTGTTTTACTATGGTATACTAGTGAGATCCCATGTATAATGTGAAGGTGCCCTGCGTTATTTGTCATGGGTTAGTAAAGATCAGCTGTTTGATCTTGAGAATCTTGTCTTTTCATGTGAAGGTGTCCTACGTTATTTCTCGTTCTCCCCCCGCAACGAAATGGAGAAAGGAGAGAGAGGACGAGTCGACAGGAGAGTAGTTTGAGCAAAGGAGAGAGAACGTCAAAGTGGTGGGCCCCAGGTCTACAGGAGAGAGAGCAGAGGAGGGCGCGCGCAAATTTTGAACCTCTGACCCCGTCGCCTACGTGGAGCCACGTGTCGACTTCTTAATGGTCTTACCCTACGCCTACGTGGAGTGTAAAACCTAGCCAATATTTAGAGTTACAGGTAGGCAATGATGGCCTGAGGTTTGTTTGGTTTCTTGGCAATCCAGCAAAGATATTTTCACAACTCGTCGCGTGAGGGGAAGCCACGGAGGAGAGTCTTTACAAGCTTTTACAAACTTTTCACCAGTAAATCCTACAATACACTAATTAACTTTTCACTTTACCAGCTTTTACAAACTTTTCACTAGTAAATCGTGCAACACACACTCTCTCTCTCTGCTTATCATGCTTCTCGCCACTGCATCGCCATCGCTATTAATTTCTGTCGTATTCTTGCTAATAATATGATGAAAGTTACCTCTGTTCATCATCCCCCCATCCCTCTCCTCCGCATCTCATAAAACTAGCTGTTCCGCACGTCTTTCTCTCTCTCAACCCTCAACAAAATCATTATTCCCACGTCATTACCTCACCGCAAAAAAAAAAAAAATAAATAACTCTCTCATATAGTCAAATAATGATCGTGAGTCGATGAATTCTTCAGGCTAAAAAGAGTAGGGATAAGACGATGAACAAGAGCGATTTGTAATTAAGTTTAAAATTTCGATACTTATTTAATCATCTTTATGTATTCAGGATATATTGTGCCTATGATTGCACAAAACTTTTTCATAAAAATAATAAGATTCGATGATTAATTATAACGTGCACTGTCAATATTAAAATATATTTCCACAAGAGATTCTATTCATTATTAACTCGGAGATTATACCTTCTCATTATCTCGCTAACCCTCTCCAAATTAGCTGTAGTTGGATTATACTGCTTGTGAAATTTTTTTTACAACTACGATATTTACTCCAATTTTCCTATTATTTAATCAACCTCGGTAAACATGATTTTTTTTTTTAACGAGGCTTTCGCATTCTCTTTACTCATACGATTTATCTCGGATCTATCATTGGTGTAAAAGCAAGCAGGAAATAGGGGAGAGAAGTTGGGAGAAAATAATATTTGAGATGTGTAGTGGGTGGAGCACAGCTGGTCGATTCATTACACGAAATAAAGGGTTGGAACGGTCCAGAAAAAAAAAAAAAAAGGACTGATTTGATTTCTCCTGATCCAGCTTCCATACTTTCATATGCTACTGACAACATTATCATAGTTGGGATTCCCAACTATCCTTCCATCCGCCCTTTATCAAGCTAGAAGTTAGTTTGCCTGGCCCTCAAAAGCTCAACCTCCTTTCGTAACAACTTCCCTGGTATTACTGAATTGGTTCTGGTGGCAAGTCAAAAGTATACTGGGATTATGAATAGTGAATTGACGCTGTTCCAGCCAGCGGCGGATAGTCATTCTATCTCTCTTATTCATGATCCCAACTTGAACAGTGTTCAGAGAACCACAATTATTTTCTAACTCATGCCAAACGCCTAGAAATGCCCTAGCCTTGGCGATGGAAGATAGGACCAGAGCTGCATTTTGTCGAATCTATTGAATGACCTGATTGACATTTTCTTGAGCTTGCTCGAAGGAATGACGATGATCATCTCGTTCAGCTTGTCTGAAGATAATAATAAAAAAGAAAAAAAATCATATATAAGAGCTAGAAAAAAAAAGAATTTTGAGAAAATAACGTAACTCTCACGTAACTTGCATATCATTCTGGGCTTTCGACCATGCAGCCTGATGCATGTTCAAGAGTTCAAAGTTCCACCGCAAATTGGCAGCTACATGCATTTTGATCTGAAGAGGGGGAGAAGAGAGACTTTTGAACCGAGGAGGGTGATGAAAAGAGTATATGTGCTTCTTATATACACTGGCGGGGTTCTTGCCCAGTCTCAATCCGTTTGCTATTAAGTGGTCCCCTTACGAAGGGGATGATTTTAAAAAAATTTCAGTCTTGCACTTGGTTACAATAAAACTTCGTTTAACGTCGTGACGAAATACTTGAAAATTTTGAAAATATTGAAAAATCAAATATCGAAGTGTACAATGGATCAGTTCATGAAATCCTCACGAGTGCACTTGTTTCGTTTTTTACTCTGTATTTTTATGACATTATCTCCTTGACTTTTATTTATTACGAAATAGTTCAAAATATTCAATATCAAATTATATTATTTAAAATTTTAAAAATATATATTTGAATTTACGTGTGTCAACACTTAATTATATTTATGACAAAGTATATTCTATCATGGTTAATACAATGCGCATTATATAATTCTTTCTATAGTTTCTTGCTTTTATGGATTTTGACTAGAAAGAATGACATCGTCATGGTGCGTGATTTCTTGTTTAATGTTACAAGTTAAAAAAATAGTTGATGTTGATCTTTGAATTTGATCGTAACATTAAAGCTACTAATTTTTAGAGTTGCACCGAGCCAAATAACAAACAGATCCTTAGAATTCCTCCATTTTTTTTTTTTTTGGGTCATACTGGCCCGATTATAAAATGTAATATGGCACGATGATTAATGTCTCGTTCCACTTACCCAGCAATTAAAAGAACGGTTGGATTCTAATTGAATGCGCATTCAAAGTTTCCAACGCGCTCCAACAGGCTTTTCACTTGCTTCTCGGTCAGTTGCTCTTTTCCGGGACCACTCAATAGCAGATGAAGAGAGATTGGACAAGAACCCATTCCCCTCCAAAGAGAGAAGAAACTGCTGACGCACATATTTAGCTTCTCGGAAAATGCCCCACCTTGGCCAACTTCCAATACGCCTTTGGGAGATGACGTTAATTGTTCGTTTAGTGAATATATTAAGCACATATGTTTCTCTCTTTTTCACCCTCCTCGACTCAAAACTCTCTTCTTCACCCTTTTCAACTCAAAACTTCTCTTCCAATGAATTCGACTACTAACTTTCGCCAAAACCTTGATACATATAACATGCATCATGCATAAGAAAGCGTGGCTTGACATCCAGCATAATCCAGACATAATGAAAGAATTATATTCTCTTTTGAAAATTCTTTTTTTAGAGCTCTTATAAATGGTTTTTCTTTTATTTTCTTCAAAGGAGAAGAACATAATGAGCATTATAATACTTACACAAGCACTGCAATGAATCTCAATCAAGCTATTCAATTGATTAGACAAAACGAGCTTATGGTGTTGGCTTCTAAAGCCGAAGTTAAGGCATTTATAGACAATTATTAGGCACTTGCGATAGTCTGCAACATGTTCAAATCGAGAATATGAGGAAGGAGAGCAGAAAGCTCGTCCTCCATTGGCTGGAATATTGCGAATTCACTATTCAGGATGCACAACTTAGTTTTAACACGCCACAACAATAGTAGTCCGTCTTTTTTCTTTCCTTTTTTTTGTCTTTTGGGTCATACCAGCCCGTTTATAAAATGTAATTTGTCTCTTTTTAATGCAAATGCATCTGTTGAGTCCATATTTTTTTTTTTGGTCATACTGGCCCAGTTATAAAATGTAATTTGTTTCTTTTCAATTCAAATGCATCTATTGAGTCCATCTTTTTTTTTTTGGGGTCATAGCGGCTTGATTATAAAATGCAATTTGTTTCTTTTCAATGCAAATGCATCTATTGAGCCATTCATTTATCCGAAAAGTGAACGAGTCTAATGAGTTGGGTTGTGTAATATAGACTTTTAAGATATTATCCTGAAGTAGACTACTTAGAAGCATATGCTAAAACAGGTCATGTGGTGTGTGGTACTTGGAAAAAGTTGGCAAGGGTTGGTTACTAACTCTTAGCTAAATAATTCATATAGAGATATACACTGCCGTCGGCTTCTCCGTCCTCTTATTCTGGTCCCTTCAGAAGAACATTCAAATGACATGTCCAAAAGCTTCACCATGGGTTGATTGATTGGTTATGTCATTTGAATGTTCTACTGTTTTTTATTTGTCTATTGTTAACCATTGAAAAATCTTGTTTCCATAGAAAATAAATGGGAAAATGACATGTAGTTCTAAACTTTGATTTCATGTGTAATGTCATATTTAGATTTTTAATTTGTTAAATGAGGTTTTAGAGCTATTCTTAAATGTTCAATCTAGTCCCTAAATTTTCAACTTATTCAATCTAATCCCTTAACTTTCCATATCAAAGTCAAACTAATCCTTCCAGACTATTAAAATTATTTTTATAATTGCACTATTACCCAGCTGTCGGGGTATTCTTTTATGTCCATCCAATTCCTAAATAAGCAAAAAAAGAAAATGCTATGTTTTTATCACCTTTTTATTCTTTATAAATATTTTTATGGTTCCATTCAAATATGTTTTACCTTGTGATCTCTATAATAGAAAACGTAAGAACAACATTTGCAGTTGTATTCATTAAAATATTTTCTTTAAAAGACAGGTTTTTAGAAATAGCACTGCAACTTCTTCCATGGCAATACGAAGACCCAAAAGGTTAAAAAAGAAAAAAGAAACTAAGGCTAATGACTAGAATGACTTTCTTCCTCTCGGGTCTTGCATTGAAAATAATATTGGAACGAAGATGAAAATTAAGAAATTGAAATTTTCTTTCCCCACACTTTATCTAGCTCATGAAATCTGTTTAGAACAACAATAATTTCAACTAAGTGAATAATTTACAGTCTAGCCATATCTTTTTATGATTAACTGTTAAAGCTGGATAAAGATAAATGGTCAAAAAATTGGATAAAGGCGGAATTTCAAACTACCGTTATCAAATCACTATAGTTGGATCACCTCAATATTGCATTTTTATTATAAATTTTAAGACTTTTGATTCATTTATCCCATTAAATTAAGTTCGAAAATGTTAGAAAATAAATTGATAATTTTTTTAGCGACATGTATATTTCATGTTCCTTCAAAAGATTATAATACTTGACATGAACCATAGCTTGCGTAACTGATCATGATTTTTGGATCTCAGTAAGTAAAAACATCAAATTAAGGTCAAAAGCAGAATTCTCTGTTTTTGTGGCGGTGTTGTTTGTTGAACTCATGTATCTTAGTTTGGTGGCGGTACATTTGACATGCAAGAGAAGCCCGGCAATTTAAGGGCTCCAATCGATTTTGTATTACTAAATTCCTATTAATTGAATAATTGTCCAAAAAACCCAAACCTAATATGGTTAATTTAATCTTAAATTTTTTGACGATTTTACAATATAGTCATTTTGGCCAAATTGAAAGTCACAGACATTAACAACTTTACAAAATTGCAAGAGATAGTTGCATCTGCAGAGCAACTAGTTCGGGCCCTTCTTTTAATTCTTGATTTTGGACCCGACCACTGTATCTAAATTTCATGATTGTTTATATCTTTTATTATCCTTTTTCATAAAGAGTCCTTTTAACGAGTATTTACATTGGTCATACATGCTGTATAAAAACGTTTTGATTTTTGAAAAACTAATATACACTTCATGAATGCAGCTGATATAATGAAATCCGTGGTATTTCCAAATTTAGTCACTCAACAAGTTCCTTCAGAGTTGTCGTTAACATGTTTGTTAGTAAAATGGTTAGTATTTTGCTTTTTTCAAGCAAAAAACATTTGACTCACTATCGCTTTAATACTATCATTAATATTTTTTTCTCCAGTATTCAATTTTTTCTTTTATGATATACTGAAGTTTCATGAATAAGGGTTATTCGGACCTCTCGTTCGAGTGTGATATTTCCTTGGTACTTCAAACCAAGTAATACTAGACATAAGACAATCAAATTAAAGTATTGAAAAAAAATCAATCGCATGTCTTTGGAAAATTTTATTTTCTATATCATTATTAATGCCTCTGGTATTACTATATTTAATTTACTCCTTTCTTTTCTATTCTTGTTGACGAGACACAACCGAACACGATTCGATCGTTAAATGCATTTAGTGGCCATGCGGTTTTGGTGTGCACGATTCTATTGGGTTGTTTCCGACTTCTGAAATGGCAACCCCACTCTGGAAAATTGCTCGGAAGAATATTGCTGTGCATCAATAGTTTATCCTCTCTCTCGCTCTTGAGAGCTTCCCCCTACCTCTTATGGTAGCTGTCCCCAAAACTCTAGTTTATCCTGTGTATTTCCAAATCCCAAAATCCAAATAGCTACATTACAGATTTCTAATGGATTGAAACCCTTACTGTAGTTTCCCGACGCCCGCTACCCCACCTTCTCCTCGTTTTTGCGCTGATGTGGAAAGGATAGGGTTATGGTCTCCCCCGATGGCATCAAGTAGCGCTGCTTACGAAGTCTGGCCTTCTGTAAGTTAGAATGATGCCTATTTTCTTCGGGATTTCTTGTGGGCTTGTTGTTTCGTTGACAATCGAAAGGGGATCTTCACCTCTTTCTCCATGGCTGGAAGGATTTATCGGTTAATAGCAATTTTGATGACATCGAGTTCTGGTCCCATCTCCATGATTTGATATTGTCTAGCGACATTTGTTCACTGTTTTGAGGAAAATGAACGAATCTGGGTCAATAGACAGTCGTCTGGCTGTTTTATGCAAGAGGTCAGGGAATCTAAGAACTGAGGTGAATTCCCCTCCATGGGAGAGGGTGATTTCAGAGCAGATGCTGGATGAATGCAAACGCACAGTACTTGGTAAGTTGTACTCAGGAGGAAATATTAATTTTCAGGCGTTCCTTACCACAGTGAAGCGAGCTTGGAAGGTAGACTCAGTCAGCTTTGCGTATCATGAATCGGGTATCCTGTCTTTTACCTTTGACTCTGAAATGGATAAAGAAAGAATGTTAGCGAATAGCCCTTGGTCTTTTGCAAGTAATTTATTGATCCTTCAACCATGGGAGCCGAATAAACCTGCGCAATGTTATAAATTCACTCACTGTGCATTCTGGGTTCAAATTCATGGTCTTCCTATTGAATGGTGTTGTGAGGAGGTTGTGTCTTATATAGCCCAAACACTAGGATGTGTGAAAGAAGCAAAAGTAGAGAAGAAGGGGGTGGCCTTTCAAAAGGTAGGACGAGCAAGAGTAGAGCTTCACCCAGATATCCTTTAAGGCCATGTACCTTGTATAATTTAGGAGAGGAGAACGTTTGGTTGGATTTTAAGTATGAGAGGCTACCTCGGTTTTGCTATTCCTGTAGAAGAGTTGGGCACTTTGCTATAACCTGTGAAGAAGTTCCTTTTGATGAGGCCAAATATGAAGATAGAAAGATGAATCAATTTGGGCATTAGTTAAAAGCAGAGGCTAAGGAGCCTAGTCCTTTTTAGCTATGAAGACCTGGTTGGTGAAGAGGAGGAAGAACATGCAGATATCAACCTTCCAGATCAAAATACTCAAATAGTTATCTTCTCTAGTGAGCAAATAGCAGCAAAACCCACAGCAACAACTCCACCTCAAAACAGGGAACGGGTGGATATAATTTTACCTGATCAGCACGTGGAACATCACAAGGATAAGGGAAAAGGCATAATGAACATTGAAGAATCAGACCAACAGCTTTTGCCGGTAGCTAAAAAATCATCCTGGACCAAAAAAGAAGGATCAAAGATGGAAAGCAGGATTTTAAAAAGCTCACCAGCAAAGAAATTAAAGAGGTACACCTCATATAACTCTACAACTACAGAGTTGGCGAACTTGGATGAAGCTAATTTGCAGGACACTCCTATTAGTAGTTTGGAGGGAACTATGGGATGGGCTTTGGTGGCTAGCCCAAATAAGCCACCGGTTTATAAATGAGGATTTTATGTTGGAACTGTCAAGGGTTGGGCACACCACTGACAGTCCAAAACTTGAGTCATTGTGGCTCAGGAAAGGCCCAACTTAATTATGTTAATGGAAACAAAAAACAAAGAAAATGTGATTATTCGAATTAGAAGGCAGCTAAGTTTTAAAAACAATTTTGTGGTGAATCCAATAGGAATTGCGGGGGGGCCAGCGGTGATATGGAATGATGAAGTGGATGTAGAGGTGGAATCCAGTTCCCAAGAGATGATTAATATAATATGTGTCGATCATGAGAGTCGGATCAAAATTTGGGTAAGTTGTGTACATGCTCCAAATATGTATGGGGAAAGATTAAAGTTATGGGATAACCTGAGACAGATTAGTCTTTCTAATAACATTCCATGGGTTTGTTTGGAGGATTTCAATGAAGTACTTTATTATTGGGAGAAGGTGGAATCAAGGATGGCAGAAAATTATCGAATGCAGGCATTCCAAAATTGTATACACGATTGCTCTCTAATGGAAATAGATTGCGAAGGGTGTGCTTTTACCTAGTCAAATAACGGAGAAGGGGCTTACTTGGTCAAGGAAAAACTGGATAGGGTGTTTTGCTCTCTTGATTGGCGGCTCATGTTCCCGGAAGCTGAAGCGTATGCTCTACTAGCTGTTGGGTCAGATCATAGTCCTCTCCTTTTGATGAGTAGTGCTAAAGCTGTTAAAAAGAGGAAAGAGTTTCAGTTTGAGGCCTTCTGGACTGAAAATGCTGAATGCAGAGAAACAGTTAAACATGTATGGCAATCTCAAACATGTTTTGACAGAGGATTGAAAGGAAAACTACAGGCTGCAAGTCATGCATTGAAAGAATGGAGTAAAAGAAAGTTCCCAAATAGCCATCTTCGTATAACAACCCTAAAGCAAGAGCTTCAATTCTTAACTAATAGTGCCAGCTCATATCAAAGATCCAATAGGATGAAGATTGTAAAAGAAGAGATTGAAACATTATGAAGAAGAGAGGAAATGTTTTGGGGTTACGATCTAGAATTAATTGACTATGTTGGGGAGATAAAAACACGAAATATTTCCATGCAGCAACGATTCAAATGAGACAAAAAAAAAAAAACAAGATAACTATGCTGAAAAATGCATCGGAGTAGTGGATACAAGATTCACAGCAACTTCAGCACATGATCATTTCTTTTTTCAAGGAGTTATATACTTCTGTTGGGCCTAGAAACAGCCAACCAATACTAGATCAATGCCCTACACTAGTTGGAAATGATATTAATGAATGTTTGGTGGCGGAAGTGACATTAGAAGAAATTCATGCTGCTGTTTTTCAACTTGGGCTCAAAAAGCACCTGGTCCAGATGGTTTAAATGGAATTTTTTACCAGCATCATTAGGATATAATCAATATTGATGTGTTAGAGGAAGTTCAGGGTTTTTTTCGCTTAGGAGTATTGGAACCAGCCCTCAACAGAACTTATATTACTCTGATTCCAAAGATTCCACATCCAGAAAGACTTGATCAGTATCGCTCTATTAACCTTTGTAATTTTGCATATAAAATAATATCCCAAATTTTGGCAAATAGATTGAAAAGATGGCTGCCTATGCTGATTTCAGGGGAGCAAAGTGCCTTTGTCAATGGAAGACATATTCAAGATAATATTTATGTCGTGCAAGAGGTGTTGCACCAATTGAGAATGAGGAAAAGGAAAAAACATTTTCAAGCAATGTTGAAGCTTGATATGCAGAAAGCATATGATAGAATCGAATGGGATTTCTTACAAGGTTGCTTGCTGAAAATGGGTTTCTGTGCAAAATGGGTAAGCTGGATCATGCAATGTGTAACTACAGTCACTTTCAGTGTTAAGTTCAATGGAGAACCCCTTCCTTTTTTCACTCCTACCAGAGGTATTCAACAAGGGGACCCTTTATCATCCTATCTTTTCATTTTAGTGGCTAACAGTTTGTCTTCTTTGATGGGTAAAGCTTTGCAAGATGGGAGTAGTAAAGGAATAAAGTTCAATAGATTCTGCCCCACTTTGACTCATTTATTATTTGCAGATGATTCAATTTTCTTCCTGGATGGATCTCTACAAGAATGTCAAAATGTTGCAGCTGTTCTTAATCATTATTGTTATGCCTCAGGACAAGCTGTAAACCTAAACAAGTCCGGCATCTTCTTTAGTAAAGATTGTCCTCATCTATTAAAGGAAAATATGAAAAGAGAATTGAGGGTTCCAAAGCTACAGCAGTCAAGTAAGTACCTTGGGACTCCCCTCTAACTGGGGAGCATTAAAAAGACAAATGTTTGCATGGATTTTGAATAGGGTAAACATGAAATTGGAGGGATGGAAGAAACAAATTATATCTAAAGCAGGCAAGGAAATTCTCCTGAAATCAGTGGTGTAGGCGATACCTCAATATGCCATGTCAGTTTTCAAAATTCCAGTTTCAATTTGCAAGGCAATAGAGAAGAAAATAGCAAATTTTCTAGTGGAAAAGCAGTGAATCAAAAGTTGGTCTGCATTGGAAGCAATGAGAAATTATGAAAATGAGGAAAGACAGGGGAGGAATGGGTTTTAGAGACCTACTTACTGTTAATAATGCCATTTTGGGTAAACAAGCTTGGAGGATGGTAAAGAATCCGGATACATTGTGGTGTAAATTATTTAAAGGGCTCTACTTTAGTCGCAAAGACTTCTGGCAAGCTGAAAAAGGGCCCAAACCTTCTTGGGGTTGGAAAAGTTTACTTTTAGGAAGGGAGGCTATTGCGGATTCAGTGAGATGGTCGATCGGAAATGGTCAAAATGTCAATATTAGAACAAACAAATGGCTGAAGAGAGGATTAATTGGAGGGCCAGCAAACAAAAATGACCCACAAAAAGTTTCTGAGTTGATGAATTTTGAAGCGGAGCAATCGAATTAAACATTATTAAATAATCTTTTTGATGAGCAGACTACTCAGGAAATTCTAGCAATCCAAATTAATCGTCATATTACAACTAATGAACTGATCTGGACAAGCACGAAGAATGGAACCTATACAGCCAAAAATGGATATAACATCTTAAAAGATAGTATGACAGCAAACAGAGCACTGGAGCATCCCTCTTCCTCATATCAAACATCACTAGAACTATGGAATGCAATATGGAAAATGCGGATCAGCCCCAAAGTGAGGATTTTTGTTTGGAATGTTTGTCAAAACGCCATCCCATCCAATGAGAACCTATGGAAAAGAAAGATCTTACCGATCCGGTTTGTGACATTTGCCGAGATAAGGTGGAAACGGTCGAACACACTCATCTGCTATGCCTTTGGACTGCAAGGGTGTGAAGCCACCCGAAAATTAACCTACCAGTAGACGCACAAGGGGTTACACGAATGGATGAGTGGATAGCGCAATTTATCAGAAAAAACACGAACTTACTGTCCCTGGAAACGATCGCGAACCTCCTTTGGCAAGTATGGAAGGAGCGCAACAACTTTATTTTTCGAGGAACTAAACCGAATGCCTGCAAAGTGGTAGAACTAGCCCGATTTCAGCAAGAAAGCTACCGTAAATGGGCATTTCACATCTACAAGAAGAAAAGAAAGCAGATTTGGAGATATCTCATACCTCGCAAGCCCCGGCAACCGGTTCCTTCAAGATTAATGTTGATGGGTCGCTAGGCGAGGGATCCACGAAAGGAGCAGTGGCTTGTGTTGTCCAGGATTCTTCTGGCAACATGGTTGATGGATTCACAAAGCAAGTTCAGGCGGGATCAATCCTTCAGCTGGAAACCCTAGGCGTCGTCGAAGCCTTGAAGTATTTAAAGCAAAAGCAACTGGGGAAGGCTGTTGTGGAGTTTGACAACCGAACTACCATGAACTGCTTAAAGAACTTAGACGATGGGAACTGGCAAGCACGTGCAGCGTTGCTGGAGTGTAAGTCGCTTCTTCTGCAACTGCCGCTTGTGGGCCTCACCTTCTGCCCACAGTCTGCCAATGCAGTAGCGGACTGGGCCGCGCGCCAACAAAGACAAAAGACCCTTCCTCCCAACTGGCGGGCTGCTCCACCTCCTGGCCTTTGGGCCCTTTTATGTTTTGATGCCCCAAATGTTCGGTCTACTGTTTCTGCTTTATAATATAAATAAAATGACTTCTATTCGACCAAAAAAAAAAATGGCAACCCCCCTTGGAAAGTCAGTTACTATGGGATTCGGAATCCGTCCATCACCGTTTTTACTTGAGGTCTAATTAGCTCAGCAGTTCTCTTAAAATAAAATCAATTATAAAGTTAAATGAATAAATCTTTAGACGTTTAGAACAAATTTTCATCCTTTTTTTTTTCTTTTGAAAGAAAAAAGAAATGACACAAGCAAATTCTAAACTTTGAACTTACCTGCAATTTATTCTTAGACTTTTACTTTGTTTAATGTGGGCCAGAAATATTCTCAAATGTTCAATTTAATTCCTAAACTTTGAATTTGGTTGCCTAACTTTCCATCACAAAGTCAAATTAAGTCATTCGGTATTTACTATTGCATAGATTTTTGAAAATTCTATTTTTCATTTCAATTCATGTCCTAAATCAATAGTTATACCTTTTTTATATATATAAATATTACTATAGTTCCATTTAAGTGTATGTTAATTTTTAATCTCTAAAATGGTAAAAATATAATCTTGGTCAGAGTTATATTGGATTCATATTCCTTTTATTCTAAAATAAGCTTTCATAAGAATATCTAATAACAATATTTATTGGAGTATAAATTTATTGTACCTATATTAATCTAAATCTTGTTCCTGATTTTTTAGATAGATAATATTTTTTTTTCTTTTTCTTTTTTTGTGTTTTGCATTTTCTTGATTAAATTTTGTCAAATCTATGAATTAGTAAAATTAAAATAACAGGAATATCAACTCGATATAAGTCTAATGAGAATCTCGAAAGATAGCAATACTGTTTGTCGATCTAGAAAATGGATTGAAATTTGAGACTATTGTAAAATTTGGGCGATAGCCTGTAAATATAAAAACTTTTGATTTTCTAACGAAAAGTTGATTCTCGTGTGTACGTCCGAACCCAAAAAAAAAAGCCTATCCGAACCCGATCCACAAGTTTTTATTTATTTATTTTAAGAATTGATATTTTGACTGGGCCTCGCAAAGCTAGTGGGGAGCTCATCCATGTAAGGGACTAATCGTGCAGGCCCATAAGCACCGAGACCTTGTTCTTCGCGACTCCTCCTTTTCTTTCATTTCAAAAGCAAATCTGAAACCTTCTTCTGCGACTCCATTTATTGGACCAGTCAATTGATGTCGGGTGCAATTCGCATGAAAATTGATGGATTGCCCATCCCATAACGGCACCCACTTCTTCAGCCGAACCCCAAAAAGAGAAAAAGAAAAGGGGCACAGCATTCACCTATGAAAACACTAATCGCTATCTCCAGAAAAGTACCACGCGATCAATATAGCTCTCATATGGCACTCAATTAAGTACCTTAACTTTTAGCTATTCAAACAATCACTTGAGTCGAGCAACACTTGAAAACATGAAAATTCATTATTATGCGATTGAAAACAAAGCACTCGACGAGAAATATTTCCTTTTCATTTTTTTCATTTTTTTTTTTTTGGTCGGTAACCTTTTCATTTTTTTCAGGCGTATAACAAATATGCCCCCACATTCCCGCAAAAAAAAGGGCAAAAAATTCCGCAGGAATTATGGGTTGCAAGGGGGAGTCGTGGACAAAGAGGGATTGTGAAGCATCTCTTTTGGGGATTTTAATGATGTTGTCCTCGCGAACCCAAGTGGGCCTAACTACATGCCGAATCCCCCATTTTCGAATGCTGTTTTTTGCGCGCGATTCTCTGAAACGTCCCCGACATTTCGTCCAAAGAGTCACCCTTGAATTGAGAAATCCAAGTGTTGATGACGACGATCCGTCGAAGTAACAACGAGTCCGAAGAAAACGTGAAGAGGTTCGAGACTCGAAGGATAACAAAAGAAGAAGGCTAAACTAAAGTTTCATGCTAAGCAACGACTGTCCTTTTCTCTGCGGCGCAGCGCACGGAGTCGGCCCTCTCCATGTCACGCTTGTTCGGGAGCACGAACAATGCGCCGAAGCAAACCCCAAATGACAAAAAGAAAAGGCGGCGGTGCACGGCACTCAGATGTTGCTAAAACTTACCAGTGATAATCCATATTGAAACATTCATATTCATATTGATTTTTATATCGTCCTGTGTTTTTATATGATTATCACGACATGATCAATAATTTTCCTAAAATTAAAATAAGGAAAAATGTGTCGATTTGAGTCATGAAATTTAGTGGGAACAAATTTTATGTTAGATATGACAACACAGCACATAATTATTGAGAGAAACTTGAATTTAACACGCTACAATATGACTTAAGTGAAAAAGAACTCGAGTCAATTCAACACCTTTTCTTCAATTTTTAGTAAGGTATGAAAATTTACTTTGATAACGAAACAAATAGATGGAAAGCTCCAATTTTTGGTTTAAGCAAGAAGAACTCGGCCTCAATTTTCTTTTCCTTTTTTGGCAAATTAACTAAGTAAGTTGTCTTGAATGCTTAATTTTGGAGGACCAGGGTCTGCCTGATTTTCTAGTTTGCGCTGTTGCTGAAGTTCTCCGTTTTTCTGCTTATCAAGAAACTAGCTTTTTAAATTTCTGCCAGTGGACAGCCCACTTTGATTCCAGCTCCAGTTTTTGTCGATGATGTTGTTTTGGTGCAATTTCTTCGTAGTTTTTGGTGCTTTTGACAAGCCGTCAAAACCAAAGGATAGGGAAATTAGTTGGTATCTTAGCAAGAAAGCGATGCGGAAGCAGAAGGTATGATAGGAACGAATTTTCATACTTATGAGAGGTTCGTTGGTATATTAGATTAATCCTTTTGGGTGCGTAAGAAGGGTGTCAGACTTGATTTGTGATGTCGGAGCTTCCGAGGAAGTTCAATGTAGAACTTATAAAACTCAGGAAGGGCGTTAATTTCCAAAGAGGACCCTGAAAAGAGAACCGATCGCTCGTTTACAGTCCATGATGTGCAATAGATTAGTGCCATCTTTTGCACTTGCAAGTTTCTTAGCCAAGTTGTGCCGAAAAAACATTGTTATGAATGTGAATGAAAAGCTAAATTGATGGTTTTGCCAGGGAAATTTTTTTCTGATTGACCTGATCATTTTCTTGGAGCGATGGCAGCTTATCAGTTTGGGTTTCTGCATAGTTAAGACGGTGAAGGTTTTCAAAGCCCTTGTTTTCTTTGCCATACCTGCTTCCGGGAAGATTAGAATGTGTGTATGGGTCTCGAGTTGGTACATCAACTAAGCTTCACATTGTTTTAGGCGCCTAAATAAAGAAGGAAAAGCGCCATTAACGTAACGAGGCCGTCTTTATGCCCTAAAATGCCACCATGGGAGGGCCCTTTTGTTCACGATGGTCTCTCTGCGCGGGAGAGATGAAGTTAGAGATTTGAGAGTGCGGGGGAAGAGGGAGAGAGAGAATTAAGCAGAAAAGGAAAAACACTCTGCCTCCTTAATGGGGAAACATGTAAACACACATGGTGAAACAAGTCATTCCAAACTCAAGCTTTAGCAAATCCGTTTCATCAACCTGAACGAACAGCATCAGCTAGAAAAAATTTCTATACAAGCTCAAATTAATATGGAGCAATTTGAAAGATCTATTTGTCACTTGGCCCGGTGTAACTTTAAAAATTAGTCGAGCTTTTAATTTGACCGTATCCTTAGAGCCATCGACTATTTTTTAACATGTAACATTTAACAAGAAATCACACATTACGATAATGTCATTCTTTATAGTAATTATATGTAAAGGTAAGAAACTATAGAAAGAATTGTATGACGAGCATTGTATTATGTTAAACCAAATTCCTCCATGATAAAATATACTTTGTTATACATAAAATTAAGTGTTGACACACACAAATTAAAATTTACTTTTAAAAAATTGAATAATATTATTTGATATTGAATATTTCAAAAATTTCCTAATATTTCTTGATAAATAAAAGTCAAACAGATAATGTCGTGAAATAAAAAAAGTCAAAAACAAAACAATTGTACTCTTTAGGATTTCCTAAGCATACCCACGGTACACTTCAATGTTTGATATTTCAATATTTTCAAATTTTTCAAGCATTTCATGACGATGGAGTTTTACCGTAACTAAATTCAACACCGAAGTTTTTTGAAAATCATCCCCTTTGTAAGGTTTGAGGGATGTGATAGATGTTTCTGTATGTTATGACCTATTCACAAGCTAAGCACACCCTGAATTTTTATGGCGATGATACTCTAATTTACTAATGGCTTATTTTGATTATTGTAAAACGTGTTTGCGTCCGAGGACATGTATATCCTGTCACGAGGATGAAAATCAACTCGCAATCTATCGGTGTATGAATGAATGCCTTCTCGAGTAAACGGGTAATCGAAGTCATATTTCAAAGGGGGATTCGCCATTATATCTAGAGTAAATTTCGTCGCTTGCGCGAGAGGTTCAATGCATGCCGTACGGGCGCAATGAACTTTGGCAGTGGCAGTTGCCACTGGTCATAAATTGAGAGAGGGAAAAGGTCCACACATGGAGAGATGAGGATGGAGCTAAGCCTAGCGAGAGGCTAGGCTTTCTGATTGCAGCATAAGAATAGTATTGAAAAAAAGGAGTTAGCTTTGTACGAACCGAACCAGCCTCTTTTCAATGCTGGCTTCCTGATTGTAGCATAAGAATGGTATTGAAAAAAGACGAGCCGTACGCATTGGGAAACGGAGGTACAAACGACGGCCCGTGATCCTCCTACCGTCCCGTCTCCTCCGTTTGTGTTTTCCTCGCTCTCTCTCTCACTCTCTCTCTTTCTCTACCGTAGCATGCGCTTGACGGAGAGGCTGATGGAGAGCTGAGGCCAAAGCAGCAGAGAGACGAACAGGGACGCATTTTCACTCGCCCATCGCTCGCCATTTCTATGTTTTATTTTCCCGGAAAGATCTGCTGCTCACTTCATCCAAGCCACCATTAAATTTATTAACTCCTTATCAAAATGCATTGATGCCACGCCCTTATGTGCGATAACGCTGAGATTTGTGCTCCATCCACCTCACATCTCAAATCTTATCCCCTCCCAACTATTCTCCCCAAATTCTGCTTGCTTTTGCGCCTACGATGGATCCTACATAGATTGGATGAGTAAATAAAATAGGAAAGCCGCGTTTAAACAAATCATATTTACCAAGGTTGAATAAATAACAGAAAAATTAGGGCAAATATCATTGCTGTAAATTTTTTTACACGAGATGTCTTATTTAACTAGTGCTAATGTAAGTCATTAGTGAAACAATGAAAAGTTAGAATCTTTAAATTAATGATGGATAGAATCACTTGAGAAAATATTTATGATCACTGACGATGTATCTTATAGTTATTCGTCAGTCCTAATTAATTAATGAAATTTTTTTTGCATATATGTACACTATGATCGGACAAAACTTACAATCAAATCATAAGCATGCTATATGCTTGGATCATAAAGATTACCAATGCAAACATCGCCGAATTTTGAAACTTGACTAATCATCGGATCTTACTGCTTCTTTCTTTTAGCCTAAAGAATTTCTCGACACGAGCATCGAGAAAGAGGTGTGTGATGGTGATGATGGGTTTTTCGTTTATATTTCACGTTTTTCACATTTATATCCCGACTCTCTCTCTCGTAGTCTCCTCTCATTATTTAATCTCCCCTTTCATTATTATCTCTCTCACATGGGGTTCGTGAATCCTTTGATAAGAAGTGAGTTGGAGACATAAAAAGATGATATTGTTTTTTATTTTTTGCATAAGACCCGTGATAGTATGAAAAAGAACAGCATGACGTGGGAGTAATGGACAGAAATCCTTTTTGGTGTCATTTTTCTTGTTGATGTGAGTGGAGAGGACTCGAGGGTTCTGAAGGCTTTCGTTCTTTGCTAGTTGCTTATTGACACCATTGAATTTGATATCCTTTTGCTTGTGAATCAGCCACTGACTTTTTAACTTTTCTACCTTCACCTTTAACTCCTAATATATCTTTTTTACAATGGGCTTAGGGACTCATTTTCCCTTTGACTGGTCATAGGTTCATAATTTTCCCCTTTTCTTTAGGGTTTCCGAATTTTATTCTTCCGATTTCAGAGTGCCTTAGACCCATTTGAGTTTCTTTCTAGTTTCGGTCCTTGTGGGTGGAACCCACTTCGAATTGTCCTGGAGTGAGCATGAGAAGCGGACCTTTCATATGAACGTCATGAAGAGGTGAATTCATTTTGAGAGAGAGAGAGATCATGGGCATAAATTATGCTATTTGAACCCTATAGATCTTCGGACAAAAAAAAAAAAAACTATGGATCTGCCTATGAATAGTCACTTTCGTCCTCCCATTGGTGTTTCTTGCCAACTCCCTCAAACCCTATTACTGATCCGCACTCGCTTGATTTGGAGGTCCAAGGTGGATGGTGCGTCCACTTAGCAAATCCAAATGGATGTAATGATTTGTAATGCTAAGCCGTGCCCAATTTTAGCTCACGATTGAGGAAGCCTTAAGATTTGAGTTCAACTCAAGGTTCCAATCATGTGGAGATCAAATATGCATGGTTGATTAAAAGTTTGGTTGCTTAATAATTGAATTGTTCATAACATTATAGGCATCGGTTGATAACCAGCTAATTCATCTCCTGCTTCGTCGACGTCAAACTATGTCCGACTTTGTAAGAGCTTTATGATGAAAAATAAGGATGTTGTTGTCGTTATACGAGTTACAAAAACTAAGTTTTATACGAGTTACACAATTAAGTTTTCTGTGAGAATGTCCATAGAACAACCTTTTTACCCATGCTATTTATTGGAAACAAATGGAAATATAACAAGTAAAAAATGCATAACATTACTACTATCGTTATAAGATGAAGATGTAAAGTCTAAGTAACAAATGAAGAACTTACTCATGAAAATTGTACGTATAGAATAAATTGTATAACAAGCATTGTATTATATCAAACCGTCAAAAGAACCCATCCATGACAAAATATACTTTGCCATAAATTTAATTAAGTGTTGACACACGTAATTTCAAATATATATTTTTTAATTTTTGAATAATATTTTTTGATATTGAAAACTTTGAAAATTTCAAAATATTTCGTGATAAATAAAAGTAAAAGAGATAATGTTGTAAAATTTTTAAAAAAAGAGTAAAAAACCAAACGATGGTACCCTTCAGGATTTGATAAACGGACCAATTGTACACTTTAGTATTTGATATTTCAATGTTTTCAAAAATTTTCAAGTATGTTGTTACGACGTTTAACAAAGTTTTATCATAACCAAGTGCAACAATGAATTTATATTCAGTTGCCCATTAAACCAAAATATAATGAACGACCTAAATTGCACCATTACTCATAGGAAGTAATGGTATGATCATATGCTAGTGCAGTCCTAAAATAATTTGCTTAGAATCAAATGACTTAATCAAGAATAAAAGTCACTGATGTTTTAGAGGATAACGGCCACATTTATATTACAATCACTTAATTGGAAATTCATGTGATTTAAAAAGACGAGACACACTTTCATATTTCTCGTTTCTAAATCTTAATTAATTGTGCTAATTTTATTACTTAAACGGTCTAAGAAAGTATCGAGTGAACATGTTTTATCACATCTCGTCAAAAAAAAAAACATGTTCTATCACGTGAACGGCTATAACACATCAAAGAAAAGATCATTCTGGCACCATGCATCATCTGTTAATTTTTTTTATTTTTTTTTGCTGTTTTTTGTTTTGTGATGGACGTTCTTAGTTTCTCTCCGACTTACGTAACCCCTGCCCCCAACCACCCCTCCACTCTCTCATTGCCCGTGACTGTAAACTGCTAGAAAACGACAACCTTTCTTTTCCAGTTGTCCTTTTTTTTTTCCACAATTTTCCTGTTGTCCTTCGTGTGTATTGATTTCTTTTTCTTTTTCTTGGCTTTGACTGCGACTCCTCTTGTTTTTTTTCGTCTGAAATATCTTGCGTAAATTCTTTCGCGATGAGATTCTGGAAAACTTGAAAGGGTCTAAGGACAGTTACAGGGTAGGCAATGATGGCCTGGGGTTTGTTTGGTTTCTTGGCAATCCAGCAAAAATATTTTCACAACTCGTCGCGCGAGAGAAAGCCACGGAGGAGAGTCTTTACAAGCTTTTATCAACTTTTCACCAGTAAATCCTACAATACACTAACTAACTTTTCACTTTCCCAGTTTTTACTAACTTTTCACCAGTAAATCGTGCAACACACTCTCTCTCCCTGCTCATCATGCTTCTCGCCACTGCATCGCCATCGCTATTAATTTCTGTCGTATTCTTGCTAATAATATGATGAAAGTTACCTCTGTTCATCATCCTTCCATCCCTCTCCTCCGCATCTCATAAAACTAGCTGCTCCGCACGTCTTTCTCTCTCTCAACCCTCAGCAAAATCCCACGTCATTACCTCATCACCAAAAAAAAAAGAAACAGAAATTCTCTCATATAGTCAAATAATGATTGTGAGTCGATGAATTCTTCAGGCTAAAAAGAGCAGCGATAAGACGATGAAGAATAGCGATTTACACGCATGTAATTAAGTTTAAAATTTCGATACTTATTTGATCATCTTTATTTATTCAGGATATATTGTGCCTATGATTGCACAAAACTCTTTCATAAAAATAATAAGATTCGATGATTAATTATAACGTGCACTGTCAATATTAAAATATATTTCCACAAGAGATTCTATTCATTATTAACTCGGAGATTATACATTCTCATTATCTCGCTAACCCTCCTCAAATTAGCTGTAGTTGGATTAAACTGCTTGTGAAATTTTTTTTACAGCTACAATATTTGCTCTAATTTTCCTATTATTTAATCAACCTCGGTAAACATGATTTTTTTTTTTTTAACGAGGCTTTCACATTCTCTTTACTCATACGATGTATCTCGGATCTATCATTGGCGTAAAAGCAAGCAGAAAGTATGGGAGAGAAGTTGGGAGAAGATAAGATTGAGATGTGTAGTGGGTGGAGCACACTAGTCGATTCATTGCACGAAATAAAGGGTCGGAAAAAAAAAAGGACTGATTCGATTTCTCCCGATCCAGCTTCCATAATTTCATCTGCTACTGACAACATTATCATAGGTGGGATTCCCAGCTATCCTTCCATCCACCATTTATCAAGCGTCGATTCATTGCACGAAATAAAGGGTCGGTACGGTCCAGAAAACAGAAAATAAAAATAAAAATAAAAAAATAAAAGAGGAGGACTAATTGGATTTCTCCTGATCCAGCTTCCATACTTTCATCTGCTACTGACAACATTATCATAGGTGGGATTCCCAGCTATCCTTCCATCTGCCCTTTATCAAGCTACAAGTCAGTTTGCCTGGCCCTCAAAAGCTCAACCTCCTTTCGTAATAACTTCCCTGGTATTACTGGATTGGTTCTAGTGGCAAGTCAAAAGTATACTGGGATTATGAATAGTGAATTAACGCTGTTCCAGCCAGCGGCGGATAGTCATTCTATCTCTCTTATTCATGTTCCCAACTTGAACATTGTTCAGAGCACCATGATTATTTTCTAACTCATGCCAAACGCCTAGAAATGCCCCAGCCTTGGCGATGGAAGATAGGACCAAAGCTACATTTTGTCGAATCTGTTGAATGGCCTGATTGACATTTTCTTGAGCTTGCTCGGAGGCATGACAATGATCATCTCGTTCAGCTTGTCTGAAGATAATAATAAAAAAGAAAAAAAATCATATATAAGAGCTGAAAAAAAAAGAATTTTAAGAAAATAATGTAACTCTCACGTAAATTGCATATCATTCTGGGCTTTCGACCACGCAGCCTGATGCATGTTCAAGAGTTCAAAGTTCCACCGCAAATTGGCAGCTGCATCCATTTTGATCTGAAGAGGGGGAGAAGAGAGACTTTTGAACTGAGGAGGGTGATGAAAAGAGATATATGTGCTTCTTATATACACTGGTGGGGTTCTTGTCCAGTCTCAATCCGTTTGCTATTAAGTGATCCCCTTACGAAGGGGATGATTTAAAAAAAAATTTAGTCTCACTTGGTTACAATAAAACTTCGTTTAACGTCGTGACGAAATACTTGAAAATTTTGAAAATACTGAAAAATCAAATATCAAAGTGTACAATGGATCAATTCATGAAATCCTCAAGAGTACACTTGTTTCGGTTTTTACTCCGTATTTTTATGACATTATCTCCTTGACTTTTATTTATTACAAAATAGTTCAAAATATTCAATATCAAATTATATTATTTAAAAATTTAAAAAATATATATTGGAATTTACATGTGTCAACACTTAATTATATTTATGACAAAATATATTCTATCATGGTTAATACAATGCGCATTATATAATTCTTTCTATAGTTTCTTGCTTTTATGGATTTTGACTAGAAAGAATGACATCGTCATGGTAAATGATTTCTTGTTTAATGTTACAAGTTAAAAAAATAGTTGATGTTGATCTTTGAATTTGATTGTAACATTAAAGCTACTAATTTTTAGAGTTGCACCGAGCCAAATAACAAACACATCCTTAGAATTCCTCCATTTTTTTTTTTGGGTCATACTGGCCCGATTATAAAATGTAATATGGCACAATGATTAATGTCTTGTTCCACTTACCCAGCAATTAAAAGAACGGTTGGATTCTAATTGAATGCGCATACAAAGTTTCCAACGCGCTCCAACAGGCTTTTCACTTGCTTCTCGGTCAGTTGCTCTTTTCCGGGACCACTCAATAGCAGATGAAGAGAGATTGGTCAAGAACCCATTCCCCTCCCTCCGTTCTCTCTGACCCCTTATAGAAAGAATTGTATGACGAGCATTGTATTATGTTAAACCAAATTCTTCCATGATAAAATATACTTTGTTATACATAAAATTAAGTGTTGATACACGCAAACTAAAATTTACTTTAAAAAAAAATTGAATAATATTATTTGATATTGAATATTTCGAAAATTTCCTAATATTTCCTAATAAATAAAAGTCAAAGAGATAATGTCGTGAAATAAAAAAAGTCAAAAACAAAACAATTGTACTCTTTAGGATTTCCTAAGCGTACCCACTGTACACTTCAATGTTTGATATTTCAATATTTTCAAATTTTTCAAGCATTTCATGACGACGGAGTTTTACCGTAACTAAATTCAACACTAAAGTTTTTTGAAAATCATCCCCTTTGTAAGGATTGAGGGATGTGATAGATGTTTCTGTATGTTATGACCTATTCACAAGCTAAGCACATCCTGAATTTTTATGGCGATGATACCCTAATTTACTAATGGCTTATTTTGATTATTGTAAAACATGTTTGCGTCCAAGGACATGTATATCCTGACACAAGGATGAAAATCAACTCGCAATCTGTCGGTGTATGAATGAATGCCTTCTCGAGTAAACGGGTAATCGAAGTCATATTTCAAAGGGGGATTCGCCATTATATCTAGAGTAAATTTCGTCGCTTCCGCGAGGGGTTTAATGCATACCGTACGGGCGCAAAAATCGGTTCAACTTTCTACGTCGTTCAGTAAGCATTGAACTTTGGCGGTGGCAGTTGCCACTGGTCCACACATGGAGAGATGAGAATGGAGCTAAGCCTAGCGAGAGGCTAGGCTTTCTGATTGCAGCATAAGAATAGTATTGAAAAAACGAGATAGCTTTGTACGAACCGAACCAGTCTCTTTTCAATGCTGGCTTCCTGATTGCAACATAAGAATAGTATTGAAAAAAGGAGACAGCTTTGTACGAACCGAACCAGCCTCTTTTCAATGCTGGCTTCCTGATTGCAGCATAAGAATAGTATTGAAAAAAGACGAGCCGTCCGCATTGGGAAATGGAGGTACGAACGACGACCCGTGATCCTCCTACCGTCCCGTCTCCTCCGTTTGTGTTTTCCTCGCTCTCTCTCTCACTCTCTCTCTTTCTCTACCGTAGCATGCGCTTGACGGAGAGGCTGATGGAGAGCTGAGGCCGAAGTAGCAGACAGACGAACGGGAGATGCATTTTCACTTGCCCATCGCTCGCCATTTCTATGTTTTATTTTCCCGGAAAGATCTGCATCCAAGCCACCATCAAATTTATTAACTCTGTATCAAAATGCATTGATGCCACGCCCTTATGTGCGATAACGCTGAGATTTGTGCTCCATCCACCTCACATCTCAAATCTTATCTCCTCCCAACAATTCTCCCCAAATTCTGCTTGCTTTTGCGCCTACATGGATCCTACATAGATTGGATGAGTAAATAAAATAGGAAAGCCGCGTTTAAACAAATCATATTTGCCAAGGTTAAATAAATAACAGAAATTAGAGCAAATATCGTTGCTGTAAATTTTTTTACACAAGATGTCTTATTTAACGAGTGCTAATGTGAGTCATTAGTGAAATAATGAAAAGTTACAATCTTTAAATTAATTATGGATAAAATCACTTGAGGAAATATTTATGATCACTGACGATGTATGTTATAATTATTCGTCAGTCCTAGTTAATTAATGAAAAAGTTTTTGCATATATGTACATTATGATCGGACAAAATTTACAATCAAATCATAAGCATGCTATATGCTTGGATCATAAAGATTACCAATGCAAACAAGTGTCGTTGACATCCATCGCCGAATTTTGAAGCTTGACTAATCATCGGATCTTACTGCTTCTTTCTTTTAGCCTAAATAATTTCTCGACACGAGCATCGAGAAAGAGGTGTGTGATGGTGATGATGGGTTTTTCGTTTATATTTCACGTTTTTCACATTTATATCCCGACTCTCTCTCTCGTAGTCTCCTCTATTATTTAATCTCCCCTTTCATTATTATCTCTCTCACATGGGGTTCGTGAATCCTTTGATAAGAAGTGAGTTGGAGACATAAAAAGATGATATTGTTTTTTATTTTTTGCATAAGACCCGTGATAGTATGAAAAAGAACAGCATGACGTGGGAGTAATGGACAGAAATCCTTTTTGGTGTCATTTTTCTTGTTGATGTGAGCGGAGAGGACTCGAGGGTTCTGAAGGCTTTCGTTCTTTGCTAGTTGCTTATTGACACCATTGAATTTGATATCCTTTTGCTTGTGAATCAGCCACTGACTTTTTAACTTTTCTACCTTCACCTTTAACTCCTAATATATCTTCTTTACAATGGGCTTAGGGACTCATTTTCCCTTTGACTGGTCATAGGTTCATAATTTCCCCTTTTTCTTTAGGGTTTCCGAATTTTATTCTTCCGATTTCAGAGTGCCTTGGACCCATTTGAGTTTCTTTCTAGTTTCGGTCCTTGTGGGTGGAACCCCACTTCGAATTGTCCTGGAGTGAGCATGGGAAGCGGACCTTTCATATGAACGTCATGAAGAGGTGAATTCATTGTCAGAGAGAGAGAGAGATCACGGGCATAAATTATGCTATTTGAACCCTATAGATCTTCGGACAAAAAAAAAAAAAAACTACGGGTCTGCCTATGAATAGTCACTTTCGTCCTCCCATTGGTGTTTCTTGCCAACTCCCTCAAACCCTATTACTGATCCGCACTCGCTTGATTTGGAGGTCCAAGGTGGATGGTGCGTCCACTTAGCAAAGCCAGATGGATGTAATGATTTGTAATGCTAAGCCGTGCCCAATTTTAGCTCACGACTAAGGAAGCCTTAAGATCTGAGTTCAACTCAAGGTTCCAATCATGTGGAGATCAAATATGCATGGATGATTAAAAGTTCGGTTGCTTAATAATTGAATTGTTCATAACATTATAGGCATCGGTTGATAACAGCTAATTCATCTCCCGCTTCTTTGACGTCAAACTATGTCCGACTTTGTAAGAGCTTTATGATGAAAAATAAGGATGTTGTTGTCATTATACGAGTTACACAACTAAGTTTTATATGAGTTACACAACTAAATTTTCTGTGAGAATGTCCATAGAACAACCTTTTTGCCCATGCTATTTATTGGAAACAAATGGAAATATAACAAGTAAAAAATGCATAACATTACTACTATCGTTACAAGATGAAGATGTAAAGTCTAAGTAACACGTGAAGAACTTACTTGTGAAAATTGTATGTATAAAAAAAATTGTATAACAAGCTTTGTATTATATCAAACCGTCAAAAGAACCCATCCATGACAAAAAATATACTTTGCCATAAATTTAATTAAGTGTTGACACACGTAATTTCAAATATATATATTTTAATTTTTGAATAATATTTTTTGGTATTAAAAACTTTGAAAATTTCAAAATATTTCGTGATAAATAAAAGTAAAAGAGATAATGTTGTAAAATTTTTTAAAAAAGAGTAAAAAACCAAACAATGGTACCCTTCAGGATTTCATAAACGGACCAATTGTACACTTTAGTATTTGATATTTCAATATTTTCAAAAATTTTAAAGTATGTTGTTATGACGTTTAATAAAATTTTATCATAACCGAGTGCAACAATGAATTTATATTCAGTTGCCCATTAAACCAAAATATAATGAACGACCTAAATTGCACAATTACTCAGGAAGTAATGGTATGATCATGCTAGTGCAGTCCTAAAATAATTTGCCCAGAATCAAATGACTTAATCAAGAATAAAAGTCACTGGTGTTTTAGAGGATAACGGCCACTTTTATAGTACAATCACTTAATTGGAAATTTATGTGATTTAAAAAGACGAGACCCACTTTCATATTTCTCGTTTCTAAATCTTAATTAATCGTGCTAATTTCATTACTTAAACGGTCTAAGAAAGGATCGAGTGAACATGTTTTATCACATGAACGGCTATAACACATCAAAGAAAAGATCATTCTGGCATCATGCATCATCTGTTAATTTTTTTTATTTTTTTTTGCTGTTTTTTATTTTGTGACGTGGACGTTCTTGGTTTCTTTCTGACTTACCCAACCCCTGCCCCCAACCATCCCTGCACTCTCTCATTGCCCGTGACTGTAAACTGCTAGAAAACGACAACCTTTCTTTTCCAGTTGTCCTTTTTTTTTTTCCACAATTTTCCTGTTGTCCTTCGCCTGTATTGATTTTTTTTTCTTTTTCTTGGCTTTGACTGCGACTCCTCCTGTTTTTTTTTCGTCTGAAATATCTTGCGTAACATTCTTTTGCGATGAGATTCTGGAAAACTTGAAAGGGTCTAAGGAGAGTTGCAGGGTAGGCAATGATGGCCTGGGGTTTGTTTGGTTTCTTGGCAATCCAGCAAAAATATTTTCACAGCTCGTCGCTTGAGGGGAAGCCACGGAGGAGAGTCTTTACAAGCTTTTACCAAATTTTTACCAGTAAATTCTACAATACACTAACTAACTTTTCACTTTACGAGCCTTACAAACTTTTCATCAGTAAATTGTGCAACACACACTTTCTCTCTCTGCTCATCATGCTTCTCGCCACTGCATCGCCATCGCTATTAATTTCTGTCGTATTCTTGCTAATAATATGATGAAAGTCACCTCTGTTCATCATCCCCCATCCCTCTCCTCCGCATCTCTTAAAACTAGCTGTTCCGCACGTCTCTCTCTCTCCACCCTCAACAAAATCATTATTCCCACGTCATTACCTCACCGCAAAATAAAATAAAAAAAACGCTCTCATATAGTCAAATAATGACCGTGAGTGATGAATTCTTCATGCTAAAAAGAGCAGGGATAAGACGATGAACAAGAGCGATTTGTAATTAAGTTTAAATTTTTTATACTTATTTGATCATCTTTATGTATTCAGGATATATTGTGCCTATGATTGCACAAAACTTTTTCATAAAAATAATAAGATTCGATGATTAATTATAACGTGCACTATCCATATTAAAATATATTTCCACAAGAGATTCTTTTCATTATAAACTTGGAGATTATACCTTCTCATTATCTCGCTAACCCTCCCCAAATTAGCTATAGTTGGATAAACTGCTTGTGAAATTTTTTTTACAGCTATAATATTTGCTCTAATTTTCCTATTATTTAATCAACCTCGGTAAACATGATTTTTTTTTTTTTTAACAAGGCTTTCGCATTCTCTTTACTCATACGATTTATCTCGAATTTATCATTGGCGTAAAAGCAAGCAAAAAATAGGGGAGAGAACTTGGGAGAAGATGAGATTTGAGATGTGTAGTGGGTGGAGCACAGCTGGTCGATTCATTGCACGAAATAAAGGGTTGGTACGATCCAAAAAAAAAAAAGGATTGATTTCATTTCTCCTTATCCAACTTCCATACTTTCATTTGCTATTGACAACATTATCATAGGTGGGATTCCCAGCTATCCTTCCATCTGCCCTTTATCAAGCATCATTCATTGCACGAGATAAAGGGCCGGTACGGTCCAGAAAAAAAAAAGAAAAAAAAAAGGACTAATTTGATTTCTCCTGATCCAGCTTCCATACTTTCATCTGCTATGCTACTGACAACATTATCATAGGTGGGATTCCCAGCTATTCTTCCATCCGCCCTTTATCAAGCTACAAGTCAGTTTGCTGGCCCTCGAAAGTTCAACCTCCTTTCGTAACAACTTCCCTAGTATTACTGGATTGATTCTGGTGGCAAGTCAAAAGTATATTGGGATTATGAATAGTGAATTGACGCTGTTCCAACCAGCGGTGGATAGTCATTCTATCTCTCTTATTCATGTTCCCAACTTGAACAGTGTTCAGAGCACCACGATTATTTTCTAACTCATGCCAAACGCCTAGAAATGCCCTAGCCTTGGCAATGGACGATAGGACCAGAGCTGTATTTTGTCGGATCTGTTGAATGGCTTGATTGACATTTTCTTGAGCTTGCTCGAAGGAATGACGATGATCATCTCGTTCAGCTTGTCTGAAGATAATAATAAAAAAGAAAAAAAAATCATATATAAGAGCTGGAAAAAAAAAGAATTTTGAGAAAATAATGTAACTCTCACGTAAGTTGCATATCATTTTGGGCTTTCAACCACGCAGCCTGATGCATGTTCAAGAGTTCAAAGTTCCACTGCAAATTGGCAGCTGCATCCATTTTGATCTGAAGAGGGGGAGAAGAGAGACTTTTGAACCAAGGAGGGTGATAAAAAGAGATATATGTGCTTCTTATATACACTGGTGGGGTTCTTGCCCAGTCTCAATCTATTTGCTATTAAGTGGTCCCCTTACGAAGGGGATGATTTTAAAAAAAATTCAGTCTTGCACTTGGTTACAATAAAACTTCGTTTAACATCATGACGAAATACTTGAAAATTTTGAAAATATTGAAAAATCAAATATCGAAGTGTACAATGGATCAGTTCATGAAATCCTCACGAGTACACTTGTTTCGTTTTTTACTCTGTATTTTTATGACATTATCTCCTTGACTTTTATTTATTACGAAATAGTTCAAAATATTCAATATCAAATTATATTATTTAAAAATTTAAAAAATATATATTGGAATTTACGTGTGTCAACACTTAATTATATTTATGACAAAGTATATTCTATCATGGTTAATGCAATGCGCATTATATAATTCTTTCTACAGTTTCTTGCTTTTATAGATTTTGATTAGAAAGAATGACATCGTCATGGTGCATGATTTCTTGTTTAATGTTACAAGTTAAAAAAATAGTTGATGTTGATCTTTGAATTTGATCGTAACATTAAAGCTACTAATTTTTAGAGTTGCCCCGAGCCAAATAACAAACAGATCCTTAGAATTCCTCCATATTAATTTGATCTCGTATAGAAAAATTTTCTAGCTGATTATGTTCATTCAGGTTGATGATGCGCATTTGCTAAGCTTGAGTCCGGAATGATTTGTTTCCCGTCTACATGTTTCGCCATCAAGGAGGCAGAGTGCTTTTCCTTTTCTGCGTTTATTCTCTCTCTCCCTCTCCCCCCGCACTCTCAAGTCTCTATCTTCATCTCTCTCGCGCAGAGAGAGAATCGAGAACGAAAGGCCCTTCCATGGTGGCATTTTAGGGCAAAAAGACACGGCCTCGTTAATGGTGCTCTTCCATCTTTATTTTATGCCCCTAAAACAATGTAAAGCTTGTTCATGCCAAGTAGGGTTTCGCTGTTGTTCCCAACATAGCGTCGTTGGCATCTTCTTCCCTTGTCCATCCGTCCCTGCACGCCATCGGCCTCCGCTGGTCAGGGACCACAGGACTTTGAAGGCTAAAGCCTAAAATGTCATTGTTGGACATAGGCTGGCCCATTAAACCTGATATTTTGTTGGACAACGAATGATACAAACAATTGTCTACTCAGCATTATTTCAATCTTTCAAATGAGAGCCGTTTACGTAGATGGTGTCTAAAACAATGTAAGCCGGTTTTATCCCCCCATTCTCTTTTTGAAAGGTGAAGTAGGCGATTAGAGCTTTGGAAGGATGCCATTAGACCTGACACGCGGAGGGAAATGACAACGCTTCTTCGAGATAAAACAACTCTAACATAATCAAAAACGAGTTCGTACGATACGATTGACAAGCCTATGCCATATGACATAATAGGCTTTTAGCCTTCGAAGTCCAGAGGGACCTGACTAGCAGAGACCGATAGCGTGCAGAGACCGATGGACACCGGAAGAAGATGTAACGACGCTGCGTTGGGAACAACAGCGAAATTTTACTTGGCATAAACAAGCTTTACATTGTTTTAGGCGCATAAATAAAGAAGGAAAAGCGCCGTTCAAGTAACGAGGCTGTCTTTATGCCCGAAAATGCCACCATGGGAGGGCCCTTTCGTTCTCGATGGTCTCTCTGTGCGGGAGAGATGAAGATAGAGATTTGAGAGTGCGGGAGAAGAGGGAGAGAGAGAATTAAGCAGAAAAGGAAAAACACTCTGCCTCCTTAATGGCGAAACATCTAAACACACATGGTGAAACAAGTCATTCCAAACTCAAGCTTTAGCAAATGCGCTTCATCAACCTGAACGAACAGCATCAGCTAGAAAAATTTTCTATACAAGCTCAAATTAATACGGAGGAATTTAAAAGATCTATTTGTCATTTGGCCCGGTGTAACTTTAAAAATTAGTCGAGCTTTTAATTTGACCGTATCCTTAGAGTGATCGACTATTTTTTAACATGTAACATTTAACAAGAAATCACTCTTTCTTTATAGTAATTATCAATAAAAGTAAGAAACTATAGAAAGAATTGTATAACGAACATTGTATTATATTAAACCAAATTCTTCCACGATAAAATATACTTTGTTATACATAAAATTAAGTGTTGACACACGTGAATTAAAATTTACTTTTTAAAGAAAATTGAATAATATTATTTGATATTGAATATTTCAAAAATTTCCTAATATTTCCTGATAAATAAAAGTCAGAGATAATGTCGTGAAATAAAAAAAGTCAAAAACAAAACAATTGTACTCTTTAGGATTTCCTAAGCGGACCCACTGTACACTTTAATGTTTGATATTTCAATATTTTCAAAATTTTTGAGCATTTCAATATGACGGAGTTTACCGTAACTAAGTTCAAAACTGAATTTTTTTTAAAATCATCCCCTTCGTAAGGATTGAGGGAGGTGATGAATGTTTCTGTATGTCATGACCTATTCACAAGCTAAGAACACCCTGAATTTTTATGACGATGATATCCTAATTTACTAATAGCTTATTTTGATTATTGTAATGCGTGTTTGCGTCGTAGGACATGTATATTGTGACACGAGGGTGAAAATCAACTCGCAATCTGTCGGTGTATGAATGAATGTCTTCTCGAGTAAACGGGTAATTGAAGTCATATTTCAAAGGGGGATTCGCCATTATATCTAAAGTAAATTTCGTGGCTTCCGCGAGAGGTTCAATGCATATCGTACGGGCGCAAAAATCGGTTCAACTTTCTACGTCGTTCAGTAAGCATTGAACTTTGGCAATGGTAGTTGCCACTGGTCATAAATTGAGAGGGGAAAAAGGTCCACACATGGAGAGATGAGAATGGAGCTAAGCCTAGCGAGAGGCTAGGCCTTCTGATTGCAGTATAAGAATAGTATTGAAAAAACGAGACAGCTTTGTACGAACCCAACCAGCCTCTTTTCAATGCTGGCTTCCTGATTGCAGCATAAGAATAGTATTGAAAAAAAGGAGACAGCTTTGTATGAACCGAACCAGCCTCTTTTCAATGCTGGCTTCCTGATTGCAGCATAAGAATAGTATCGAAAAAAGATGCGCCGTCCGTATTGGGAAACGAAGGTACGAACCACGGCCCGTGATCCTCCTATCGTCCCGTCTCCTCCGTTTGTGTTTTCCTCGCTCTCTCTCTCACTCTACCGTAGTATGCGCTTGACGGAGAGGCTGATGGAGAGCTGAGGCCGAAGTAGCAGACAGACGAACAGGAGACGCATTTTCACTCGCCCATCGCTCGCCATTTCTATGTTTTATTTTCCCGAAAAGATCTGCTGCTCACTTCATCCAAGCCACCATCAAATTTATTAACTCCGTATCAAAATGCATTGATGCCACGCCCTTATGTGCGATAACGCTGAGATTTGTGCTCCATCCACCTCACATCTCAAATCTTATCTCCTCCCAACTATTCTCCCCAAATTCTGCTTGCTTTTGCGCCTACGATGGATCCTACATAGATTGGATGAGTAAATAAAATAGGAAAGCCGCGTTTAAACAAATCATATTTACCAAGGTTGAATAAATAACAGAAAAATTAGAGCAAATATCATTGCTGTAAATTTTTTTACACAAGATGTCTTATTTAACTAGTGCTAATGTGAGTCATTAGTGAAACAATGAAAAGTTAGAATCTTTAAATTAATGATGGATAGAATCACTTGAGGAAATATTTATGATCATTGACGATGTATGTTATAATTATTCGTCAGTCATAGTTAATTAATGAAAAAGTTTTTGCATATATATAAACTATGATCGGACAAAATTTACATCAAATCATAAGTATGCTATATGCTTGGATCATAAAGATTACCAATCCAAACGAGTGTCGTTGACATCCATCGCCGAATTTTGAAACTTGACTAATCATCGGATCTTACTGCTTCTTTCTTTTAGCCTAAAGAATTTCTCGACACGAGCATCGAGAAAGAGGTGTGTGATGGTGATGATGGGTTTTTCGTTTATATTTCACGTTTTTCACATTTATATCCCGACTCTCTCTCTCGTAGTCTCCTCTCATTATTTAATCTCCCCTTTCATTATTATCTCTCTCACATGGGGTTCGTGAATCCTTTGATAAGAAGTGAGTTGGAGACATAAAAAGATGATATTGTTTTTTATTTTTTGCATAAGACCCGTGATAGTATGAAAAAGAACAGCATGACGTGGGAGTATTGGACAGAAATCCTTTTTGGTGTCATTTTTCTTGTTGAGGTGAGTGGAGAGGACTCGAGGGTTCTGAAGGATTTCGTTCTTTGCTCGTTGCTTATTGACACCATTGAATTTGATATCCTTTTGCTTGTGAATCAGCCACTGACTTTTTAACTTTTCTACCTTCATCTTTAACTCCTAATATATCTTTTTTACAATGGGCTTAGGGACTCATTTTCCCTTTGACTGGTCAAAGGTTCATAATTTTCCCCTTTTCTTTAGGGTTTCCGAATTTTATTCTTCCGATTTCAGAGTGCCTTGGACCCATTTGAGTTTCTTTCTAGTTTCGGTCCTTGTTGGGGGAACCCCACTTCGAATTGTCCTGGAGTGAGCATGAGAAGCGGACCTTTCATATGAACGTCATGAAGAGGTGAATTCATTGTGAGAGAGAGAGATCATGGGCATAAATTATGCTATTTGAACCCTATAGATCTTTGGACAAAAAAAAAAAAAAACTATGGATCTGCCTATGAATAGTCACTTTCGTCCTCCCATTGGTGTTTCTTGCCAACTCCCTCAAACCCTATTACTGATCCGCACTCGCTTGATTTGGAGGTCCAAGGTGGATGGTGCGTCCACTTAGCAAAATCCAGATGGATGTAATGATTTGTAATGCTAAGCCGTGCCCAATTTTAGCTCACGACTAAGGAAGCCTTAAGATCTGAGTTCAACTCAAGGTTCCAATCATGTGGAGATCAAATATGCATGGTTGATTAAAAGTTTGGTTGCTTAATAATTGAATTGTTCATAACATTATAGGCATCGGTTGATAACCAGCTAATTCATCTCCCGCTTCTTTGACGTCAAACTATGTCAGACTTTGTAAGAACTTTATGATGAAAAATAAGGATGTTGTTGTCGTTATACGAGTTACACAACTAAGTTTTCTGTGAGAATGTCCATAGAACAACCTTTTTGCCCATGCTATTTATTGGAAATAAATGGAACTATAACAAGTAAAAAATGCACAACATTACTACTATCGTTACAAGATGAAGATGTACAGTCTAAGTAACACGTGAAGAACTTACTCGTGAAAATTGTACGTATAGAAAAAATTGTATAACAAGCATTGTATTATATCAAACCGTCAAAAGAACCCATCCATGACAAAATATACTTTGCCATAAATTTAATTAAGTGTTGACACACGTAATTTCAAATATATATATATATATATATTTAATTTTTTAATAATATTTTTTGATATTGAAAACTTTGAAAATTTCAAAATATTTCGTGATAAATAAAAGTAAAAGAGATAATGTTGTAAATTTTTTTAAAAAAGAGTAAAAAACCAAACAATGGTACCCTTTAGGATTTCATAAACAGACCAACTGTACACTTTAGTATTTGATATTTCAATATTTTCAAAAAAATTCAAGTATGTTGTTACGACGTTTAACAAAGTTTTATCATAACCAAGTGCAACAGTGAATTTATATTCAGTTGCCCATTAAACCAAAATATAATGAATGACCTAAATTGCACCATTACTCATAGGAAGTAATAGTATGATCATACTAGTGCAGTCCTAAAATAATTTGCCCAGAATCAAATGACTTAATCAAGAATAAAAGTCACCGGTGTTTTAGAGGATAACGGCCACTTTTATATTACAATCACTTAATTGGAAATTCATGTGATTTAAAATGACGAGACCCACTTTCATATTTCTCGTTTTTAAATCTTAATTAATCATGCTAATTTCATTACTTAAACGGTCTAAGAAAGTATCGAGTGAACATGTTTTGTCACATGAACGGCTATAACACATCAAAGAAAAGATCATTCTGGCACCATGCATCATCTGTTAATATTTTTTTTTTTTTTGCTGTTTTTTATTTTGTGATGTGGACGTTCTTGGTTTCTCTCTGACTTACCTAACCCCTGCCCCCAACTACCCCTCCACTCTCTCATTGCCCGTGACTGTAAACTGATAGAAAACGACAACCTTTCTTTTCCACAATTTTCCTGTTGTCCTTCGCCTGTATTGATTTTTTTTTTTTCTTGGCTTTGACTGCGACAACTCTTTAGACTTGTTTGCTTTTTGGATAAATAAAGGGCTCAAAAGATCCATTTACATTGAAAAACAAACTACAATTTATAATCGAGCCGATATCACCCAGAAAAAGTATCGACTATTGGTTCGGTAACGGTGGCAAGTCAAAAATAAGCTTAGCATTCTGAATAGTAAATTGACGCTTTTCCAACCAGCGGCAGATGAGTTTTTTGTCATCCCTACACATATTCCCAACACGTTGGAGAGCATCACAATTATTCTCTAAATCCTACCACATGCCTAGAAATGCCCTAGCCTGGGCGATGGAAGCTAGGTTTAAATGAACCTCCTGATCGACATTTGCTGTAGCTAGGACCAGAACTTCACTTTCTTCTCCCCTCTCGATCAAAACTTCTCCGAAAATGAATGTAGCTGTTAATTTGCGCCGGACCTTCGAGCTCATGAACATGCATCATGCTGCGTGGCTGAAAGTCCAGCATGATCCGGAATTTACGTCAGAATGGCCTGATCGACATTTGCTATAGCTTGCGTGGGCATTATGATGATCATATTCCGTTCAGCTGAAGACGATAATAATAAAAAAAAAGAAACCATATATAAGAGCTGAAAAAAAAAAGAATTTTGAGAAAAGAATGTAACTCACGTAAGTTCCGGATCATGCTAAACTTTCAGCCACGCAGATGATGCATGTTCATGAGCTTGACGGTCCGGTGCAAATTAGAGTTGCATTCATTTTCAGAGAAGTTTTGATCTAGAAAAGGGGGAGAAGAAGAGACTTTTGAACTGAGGAAGGTGAAGATGAGGGAGAAGAAGAGACTTTTGAACTGAGGAAGGTGAAGATGAGAGAAATATATGTGTTTCTTATATACACTAAATGAACAAGCAGAGTCGTGTCCCAAAGGCTTATTGGAAGTTGGCCAGCGCGAGTCATTTTCAGAAAAGCTAAATTTGTGCATCAGCAGGTTCTGCTCTCTTTGCCTGCCAACTCACTCAAACTCTCAGATGGGAAAGTTGCATCACGGGTCAAAGAGAAGGGAGTTCGTCTGCTATTAAGTGGTCCCCTTACGAAGGGGATGATTTTAAAAAAATTTCAGTCTTGCACTTGGTTACAATAAAACTTCGTTTAACGTTGTCACGAAATACTCGAAAATTTTGAAAATATTGAAAAATCAAATATCGAAGTATACAATAGATCAGTTCATGAAATCCTCAAGAGTACACTTGTTTCGTTTTTTACTATGTTACGTATTTTTACGACATTATCTCTTTGACTTTTATTTATTACGAAATAGTTCAAAATTTTCAAAATATTCAATATCAAATAATATCATTCAAAAAATTTTAAAAATGTATATTTGAATTTCCGTATGTCAACATTTGATTATATTTATGACAAAGTATATTCTATCATGAATAAGTTCCTTCAAATGGTTTAACATAATACATAATACAATGCGCATTATATGATTCTTTCTATAGTTTCTTGCTTTTATGGATTTTGACTAGAAAGAATGACCTTGTCGTGGTGTGTGATTTCTTGTTAAATGTTACACGTTAAAAAAATAGTTGATGTTGATCTTTGAATTTGATCGTAACCTTAAAGTGACTAATTTTTTGAGTTGCGCCGAGCCAAATAACAAACAGATCGTTAGAATTTCTCCATATTAATTTGATCTCGTATAGAAAATTTTTCTAGCTGAATCTGTTCATTCAGGTTGATGATGCGCATTTGCCAAGCTTGAGTTCGGAATGATTTGTTTCCCCATGTGTGTCTACATGTTTCGCCATTAAGGAGGCAGAGTGCTTTTCCTTTTCTGCGTTTATTCTCTCTCTCCCTCTTCCCCCGCCCTCTCAAATCTCTATCTTCATCTCTCTCGCGTAGACGGAGACAATCGAGAACGAAAGGCCCTTCCACGGTGGCATTTAAGGGCATAAGGACACGGCCTCGTTAATTGTGCTTTTCCATCTTTATTTTATGCCCCTAAAACAATGTAAAGCTTGTTCATGCCAAGTAGGGTTTCGCTGTTGTTCCCAACACAGCGTCGTTGGCATCTTCTTCCCTTGTCCATCGGTCCCTCCACGCCATCGGCCTCCGCACGTCAGGGACCACAGAACTTTGGAGGCTAAAGCCTAAAATGTCATATGCACATAGGCTTCACAAATCGTATCGTACGACCTGGTTTTTGACGAGGTTAAAGCTGTTTTGTCTCGAAGAGACGGGGGATAAAACCGGCTCACATCGTGTATCAACATTCTCACCGAATTATGTAAATTCTGTTTTTTGTTTCTCCATTTGAACCCATCTTGACACCAATCCGAAATAAACTGACCGTATCAACTGATGTCGGTAATGCCCATTGGCTCGGCAAACAAGAGCAATCGCATCGCCTCAGTGGCATAACAGATGTTTATTACAAAATTATATTAATTCAGCTGTCTAGTGAAACAAATATACTAGAGCAACTGGAATAAAATGAAATGGCATTTGTCACTCCTTTTTCGCTATTATTAGGAGTCTGGGACGTATTTATTTTTTCTCCGACCAATGCCATGTTGTCTAGTTGCCAGATATCCATCGACATCTTAGGGCTTTTTTTTTTTCTTTTTTCTTTTTTTCAACTTACAGCCACTTTAAGTAATTAAATTGATTTTACATGGTTTTTGTAAAGCTGCCAAAGCTTCATAAGAAGATACATCTGGGATAAAACAAATAATCATAAATGAAGATTTTGGGGAAGAGCTTCAAAACAGATGTGATCTCCACTCTTATTGTGATTTAAATAAATGGACTAAGTGAAGTCGGTGGTAAATTTTGGATAAAGACATTTGAAATATTCAAGAAAGCACCAGAGTTGTGCGTAATTATAAAACAGTTAATATCTAATGACCCAACCATGAGATCACCATCGATAAATTAAGAAGCATCAGGGCAAGATTAAAGCAATTACAAAGGAAACGAGCAAGTTATTTGCAAAGAAAGAAGATCGTGCATGAATTTGAAGCTGTTATTGAAAAATGAATATTTACACTCTAAAACACTAAATGAGATCTCTCTTTCAATATCAATCAACATACTGTAGCTATATTGATGATCAATTCTTTTATCATAGATTTCCTCTAAACTTTTGATATGTAATTTCAGGCAGCCATTTATCAACAGTTACATTTCCCCCTTTCTATTGTCAGAACTAAGCAACCAAATCAAATATATTGCAATCAGTCACAAAGTAACGTCATATTTTCAGGAGTGTATCCTCACCTCTGACAAGCACTAGAAGAACTAACTCTTCTTTTGAAAAGGTTGCTGCCAGATGCCAGACTTTAACACAAAGCTTCCCCACAGAAACTCTCATTTTAGGTGGACAATCAATGTCCCAGACAGCCTTCCATACTTTTTTAATCAGCCACATGAGAGCTAGAACATCTTGTTCCCTGGTCATATGTACCTTAAATTAATATCCATGTCACAAAAAATCTTATACTAGTGCACACTTATTCCATCTATCAAAATCTTAGGGCACAATTGGGGAATACCAAGGATTTTAATAGTTTTCAAAACATGAGGCAATTATTAGGACAAAACTAGTAGATTTTGGCATGATGAATGTTTATGTGACTGTCATTAATCTACTGTAGGAATAACGGTTTATTTTGGACCACAAAAAAATAATGTTTTTATTAGCAGTCTCTCTATATCTAACTTGAAGGTGCGTTATCCAAGTGGTCACACAATCTTGATTACCTTTATGATTCTAAACGTGCCACCAATGCTAAGTGATTATGCGAATGTTTTTGTAGGTTTCATTATGATTCTAGCCTAATCCTAGCCATTCTAAAAACGAAATTAACAAATAATTTATTAAAATATGGTGCGGTAAATATAAGCTCCATCACAACATAGCAGAAACATGACAGGCGAGATGACTGAATTAGAAACCACCTACAATGTCGATGAAGCAAAGTGTATGTAACAAATGTTCATACACTCCATTCTCAGTCTACACTTTTGCTATTTGCTTGTGGCTCCCATTGAGCATCCAATGCTCAATACGCACAATCCGTTGTCCCCAAGCAAGCATCAATGCTCTAATTCCCAGTCATTAAGGCTCAAATCAGATTGATCAAACTTCCAATCCCGAGTTTACACTTAGCCATTGCCTTAAAAGCTTGTACGGGAATTCATGAAATTCTTTAGGAAAATTTCGAGACTGAAATTGCCGTTAGAACATGCTTTACTTTATGATAGAATTTTTTTTGGTAATTTGGAATTTTTCTAGATTGAATTCATGGAAATTTTTTAGCCCCATATGTTAGGATAGTTCAAGAAGCTTTATTGATCGATGAATTAAGAGCAATGACGGGCATTCTGGAGTTTTGTCAGGGGTGGCTCACTGGAGATGGTGCCGAGCTCCAACCGGGTTCAATGCCATTAGATTGGCCTTGGGTGAGAGTAGTCAAAAGATTGAGTACTTTCCATAAACTAGATCACGCTCGACGTGATTTGTTTAGATTAATAGTGGGTTCATGTGTTATACACATTAGCTTAAAGGGATAATTGTCCAAAAAGACCTAAACCTATTATATATGCTTTCATTTAACTCTTGAGAATCGTGGTAACAATAGATTTTGATCATATTTATAAATGAGGAAAAACAAGAACACAGGCATATCTCACAGCATGTTGGATACAAGGGAGAAGCTACTCTATTCCCCATTTACTTCTGATTGGGTTATTTAATCCAACAACTCATTGAAAAAAAAAACCCTAAAACTTGTCAAACAAGAAGGATTTGGGATAATAACATAAATGGTCATTAAAATTTGACCCAATATGCAATATGGTCCATAAATTTTTAATTTGTTTAATGTAGTTTGTAATTTTAGCTCAATATGTAAAGTTGTCGCTAAACCATTAATTTGTTCAATATGATCCCTAGAAAGTCTAGGGACCATATTGGGGAAAGTCTAGGAATCACATTGAATAAATCAAAAATTCATTGATCATATTGCATATTGGGTTAAATTTTAATGATCATTTGTGTCATTTTCCCAAATCCTTTATGCTCTATATGGTGCTCTCGTTGGCGTCTCACTTAATTTTCTCATCTGTTAATACATGTAAATAAAGTATGTCTCGACAGTGGAAATATGCCCTATATCATGATGCTCATTGAGGACAAGATGGAACTTCTTGGAGTTAATTGGTTAAATGGCGTTCATGTGGCAATTTTCAAAAGAAAGTCCCGTAAAAATTTACAATTCTAGAAAATACTTGTGCAATTTCCAAGCAATTGCAATCTCAGCAAGAGCGGACTGGCCTAGCCAAAAAGAGAGAATGCGTGGACATGTGAACACAAGACTAACCAGTATCCCTTTATCTTTTTTGTTTCCTTTGCTTCAGGCCGTTTCCGGTAGAATGAGAGGCCACCCAATTTGGGTAGTCCACGAATCATCGTGAGCCGCCGGAAGCGGATGCTCTGGTGCCCTTCTATAATCATTGGAGACGGCGATGATGTTAGCCTCCGCAACTAGGGCATTGAGATAGTTGTGGTAAGTCGGCGACCACACTTTTTCAATTATGAAGCCTCCTCCGTGAAAGTATACGAGCACAGGGAGCTTTTGGAGAGAATCGGTTCCAGCTTTCAGGATGTAAAGTCTTGCGGAGACAGTGGAGTCCGATGAAATGGCGACATCCTTTGACTGGACGCCGGTTTTCTCGTCGAGCGATGGAGGGACGGTTTCTGTGCCTACAAATCTCTCCACTCGGCCATCCTTGTAAATCCTTGCGTATGGCGACATATCATAGAGCAACGATATGCAGGTTGAACACTAAATACTTTGATATAGCTGCAAAGACCATTACTACTAACATTATTCCATGCCACATTTTTACTAGCGCCAAAAGAAGTTTATGAGGCTGCTCAAAAAAATCTGAATGCCGCCGCTTCTTTTCATGCTGTAGATGCTTGAGCACATCTTAAGTCGTCGGTTCTACCTCTAATTCAGCACCTCTATCCATGAGCTTGTTTTCTTCCTTTAAGACACTGTCAAGCTTCACTTCATTTCTTGCTCTTTGTTATTCCTGATTCCTCCAAGCAAAGTACGGGAGCAAAGTACGGGACAAAGAACAATTTCTGTCCAAACTTCAGCGATTATGTATATACGTATTAAGGAAGAGATCACTTTGGTCTCTCACCCTCTTAAATCATTGATACTTCCACTAACCTATTTTCTTGGTAAACCTCTCATTACTTTTAAACCCTTGACTGCATTGAAGTTGTTATTTATGGAGCGACAATTGTAGTGTCAGAAACAGGCGCGTAGCATGGGTTAATGCTTTATAAATCTATGAGGCGTGTAGCATGGATTGATGCTTTATATATCTATGAGCCCCCGCCCCCGCCCCCGCCCCCGCCCCCGCCCCCGCCATGCTGACTCGTCAAATGTTTATATGTTCATACATTTATCTGTATTACAAGAATTACGTGTATTTGTTGAGCTGACTTAAGATTAGAAAGTTACAAACAGGAGACAAAGTTTACAGCTTTGATGGAGAATGGCGATGTAAATTTTTGCTGTCGACCATTTGAGGATCGAATGAATGTTATTGCAAAGCGCACAAAACTTTCTATACAGGATGTTGAGTATCTTCTCATGAAGAGTTTATCTACAAGTATATTCTAAGGTTTGGAGGCCAAGTGTAGCCGTTGTTGTCGTTCCACCCGGGATACGCCAGTGAAGCACCCATCACTGCCGAAGCTATCACGACAAGTACCATCGCTCCTCGAAATTTCATGGCCATTATTCTGTTTCTTTTCCTGATTTGGAGGACAATGAAGGAACTGGACAAGTACAAAAATCTTCAGATGCTAAGGAACAGGCTAGTGCATATGAGGAATGTCTGAGCGAGGGTTTCACTGGCTCTTTGGGCGGAAAACACCCAAAGGCCAAAGCGTGGAGATCATAGGTATCATAGAATTGGGATAAGTATACTCTTGCCTCTTTTATATTTATTAAGCACATATGTTTCGACTCAAAACTCTCTTCTTCACCCTCTTCGACTCAAACTCTCTTCTTCACCCTCTTCGACTCAAAACTTCTCTTCAAATGAATTCAACTATTAACCTTTGCCAGAACTTCGATACGTATAACATGCATCATGCATAAGAAAGCGTGGCTTGACATCCAGAATAATCCAAACATAGTGTAAGAATTACATTCTCTTTTGAAAATTCTTTTTTTTTTAGAGTTCTTATATATGGTTTTTCTTTTATTTTCTTCAAATGAGAAGAATGTAATGATCATTATATTGCTTACACAACCGCTGCAATGAATCTCAATCAGACCATTCAACTGATTAGACAAAACGAGCTTGTGGTGTTGGCTTCTATAGCCGAAGCTAAGGCAGTTATAGACAATTATTAGGCACTCGCAATATTCCGCAACATGTTCAAATCGGGAATATGAGGAAGGAGAGCAGAAAACTTGTCCCCCATCGGCTGGAATATTGCGAATTCACTATTTAGAATGCGCCACTTTTTTTTAACACACCACCACAACAGTAGTCCATCTTCTTCTTCTTTTTTGTCTTTTGGGTCGTATACCGGCCGATTATAAAATGTAATTGTTTCTTTTCAATGCAAATGCATCTATTGAGTCTATCTTTTTTTTTTTGGTTTATTGGGTCATACCGGCCCGATTATAAAATGTAATCCAACACGATGATTAATGTCCCGTTCCACTTACCGAGCAATTAAAAGAACAGTTGGATTCCAATTGAATGCGCATTCAAAGTTTCCAACATACCCCATCAGGCTTTTCACTTGCTTCTCGGTCAGTTCCTCTTTTCCAGGACCACTCAATAGCAGATGAAGAGAGACTGATCAAGAACCCATTCCCCTCCCTTTGTTCTCTCTGACCCCTTAAATGCAATTTTCCCCATCTGGGAGTTTGAGTGAGTTGATGGACAAAGAGAGCAGAAACTGCTGATGCACATATTTAGCTTGTCGGCTAAATTTTAGAATTTTTTTATAAATATTTTATTTTTTCTTTTCTTTTTTGTTCCACTATTCATCTTTTTGGGATAGTTGACGTACCTTGTCGGCTGGCCATGGGCTACGACCATCACGTGCAACTAGCGAGGGAATCCCAGCCCTCACTTAGAGATTGACGAGGGCGCCCTCACCTATGTCCATAGCGGAAAAAAAAAAGAAACAAAATATTTAAAACTTTAAAAATGCAAAAATTATTAATGTCATTGTTTCTTGTGCAACGCAGGACAACCAACATTCATGTTAGCGACTTTTAACCAATTTTGGTTAAAAAGGGTTATATCCAAAAATAGTTAAAAAATTTAAGATTAAATTGATTAAATTAAAAAGTTTACGACTTAATTGACATCATATAATTGGTTTATGATTTTTGGGTAATTTTACCTCCAATTGATTAAGGGGATGTTGAAATTTGGGGGCTTTGAATTTAAATTTTGCTAATTTAGGAGCACCTGTCACATGGAGTTGGGTCGTCTTGCATCATAGCTTTTTACGAAATTGCAAGAGCTAGTTGCATCGCAGAGCAACTCGTTCGGGCCCTTCTTTTAATTCTTGATTTTGGACCCGACCACTGTATCTAAATTTCATGATTGTTTATATCTTTTATCATCCTTTTTCTAGATCCAACTTCCATTTTGCTTATTAAATCAAACGCCTTCGCACGAATTTTCATAAACAGTCCTTTTAACGAGTATTTACATTGGTCATACATGCTGTATAAAAATGTTTTGATTTTTGAAAAACTAATATACACTTCATGAATGCAGCTGATATAATGAAATTCATGGTATTTCCAAATTTAGTCACTCAACAAGTTCCTTCAGAGTTGTCGTTAACATGTTTGTCACTAAAATGGTTAGTATTTTGCTTTTTTCAAGCAAAAAACATTTGACTGACTATCGCTTTAATACTATCATTAATATTTTTTTCTCTAGTATTCAATTTTTTTCTTTTATGATATACTGAAGTTTCATGAATAAGGGTTATTCGGACCTCTTGTTCGAGTGTGATATTTCCTTGGTACTTCGAACCAAGTAATACTAGACATAAGACAATCAAATTAAAGCATTGAAAAAAAATCAATCGCATGTCTTTGGAAAATCTATTTTCTATATCATTATTAATGCCTCTGGTATTACTATATTTAATCTACTCCTTTCTTTTCTATTCTTGTTGACGAGACACAACCGAACACGATTCGATGGTTAAATGCATTAGTGGCCATGCGCTTTTGGTTTGCACGATTCTATTGGGATGTTTCCGACTTTGGAAATGGCAACCCCCCTTGGAAAGTCGGTTACTGTGGGATTCGGAATCCGTCCGTCATCGTTCTTCCTTGAGGTCTAATTAGCTCATCGGTTCTCTTAAAATAAATCAACTATAAAGTTAAATGAATAAATCTTTAGACGTTTAGAACAAGTTTTCATCCTTTTTTTCTTTTGAAAGAAAAAAAAAATGACACAAGCAAATTCTAAACTTTGGGCTTACGTGTAATGTCATCATTAGATTTTTAATTTGTTCAATGTGAGCCAGAAATATCCTCAAATGTTCAATCTGATTCCTAAACTTTGAATTTGGTTGCCTAACTTTCCATCACAATGTCAAATTAAGTCATTTGGTATTACTATTGGGTAGATTTTTTAATATTGTATTTTTCATTTCAATTCATATCCTAAATCAATAGTTATACCTTTTTTTATATATAAATATTACTATAGTTTCATTTAAGTGTATGTTAATTTTTAATCTCTAAAATGGTAAAAATATAATCTCGATCAGAGTTATATTGGATTCATATTCCTTTTATTCTAAAATAAGCTTTTCATAAGACTATCTAATAGCAATATTTATTGGAGTATAAATTTATTGTACCTATATTAATCTAAATCTTGTTCCTGATTTTTTAGATAGATAAGATTTTTATTTTTATTTTGTCTTTTGCGTTTTCTTGATTAAATTTTGTCAAATCTATGAATTAGTAAAATTAAAATAACAGGAATATCAACTCGATATAAGTCTAATGAGAATCTTGAAAGATAGCAATACTCTTTGTCAATCTAGAAAATGGATTGAAATTTGAGACTATTGTGAAATTTGGGCGATGGCTTGTAAATATGAAAACTTTTGGTTTTCTAAAGTTTATTCTCTTGTGTACGTCCGAACCCAAAAATGAAGCAAAAAAAAAAAGCCTGTCCGAACCCGATCCACAAGTTTTTTTTATTTATTTTAAGAATTGATATTTTGACTGGGCCTCGCAAAGCTAGTGGGGAGCTCGTCCAAGTAAGGGACTAATCGTGCAGGCCCATAAGCACCGAGACCTTGTTCTTCGCGACTCCTCCTTTTCTTTCATTTCAAAAGCAAATCTGAAACCTTCTTCTGCGACTCCATTTACAGGGCCAGTCCATTGATGTCGGGTGCAATTCGCATGAAAATTGATGGATTGCCCATCCTATTACGGCACCCACTTCTTCAGCCGAACCCCAAAAAGAGAAAAAGAAAAGGGGCACAACATTCACCTATGAAAACACTAATCGCTATCTCTAGAAAAGTACTGCACAATCAATATAACTCTCGTATGGTGCTCAATTAAGTGACTTAATTTTTAGCTATTCAAACAATCGCTTGAGTCGAGAAATACTTGAAAACAGAGCACTCGACAAGAAATATTTCCTTATCATTTTTTTCCGTTTTTTTTGGCCGGTAACTTTTTCATTTTTTTCAGGCGTATAACAAATATGCCCCCCACATTCCCATAAAAAAAGGGCAAAAAATTCCGCAGGAATTATGGGTTGCAAGGGGGAGTCGCGGACAAAGAGGGATTGTGAAGCATCTCTTTCGGGGATGTTAATGATGTTGTCCTCGCGTACCCAAATGGGCCTAATTACATGCCGAATCCCCCATTTTCGAAAGCTGTTTTTCGCGGGCGATTCTCTGAAACTTCCCCGACATTTCGTCCAAAGAGTCACCCTTGAATTGAGAAATCCAAGTGTTGAGGACAATCCGTCGAAGTAACAACGAGTCCGAAGAAAACGTGAAGAGGTTCGAGACTCGAAAGAAAACAAAAGAGAAGAAGGCTAAACCAAAGTTTCATGCTGAGCAACGGCTGTCCTTTTCACTGTGGCGCAGCGCACGGAGTCGGCCCTCTCCATGTCACGCTTGTTCGGGAGCACGAACGGTGCGCCGAAGCAAACCCCAAATGACAAAAAGAAAAGGTGGCGGTGCACGGCACTCGGATGTAGCTAAAACTTACAAGTGATAATCCATATTGAAACATTCATATTCACGTTGATTTTTATTGTGTTTTTTTATGATTATCTCGAGATGGTCAATAATTTTCCTAAAATTAAAATAAGGAAAAATTTGTCGATCTAAGTTGTGAAATTTAATGGGAACAAATTTTATGTGAGATATGACAACGCGGCACATAATTATTGAGAGCAACTTGGAATTGAACCCCTATAATATGGCTTAAGTGAAAAAGAACTAGAGTCGATTTAACACCTTTTCTTCAATTTTTAGCAAGGCACGAAAATTTACTTTGATAACGAAACAAATAGATGGAAAGCTCCAATTTTTGGTTTAAGCAAGAAGAACTCGGCCTCAATTTTATTTTCCTTTTTTGGCAAATTAATGAAGTGGGTTGTCTTGAATGCTTATTTTTGGAGGACCAGGGTCTGTTTGATTTTCTAGTTTGCGCTGTTGCTGAAGTTCTCCGTTTTTCTGCTTATCCAGAAACTAGCTTTCTAAATTTCTGCCAGTGGACAGATGCTGTTGTTTTGGTGCAATTTTTTCATAGTATTTGGTGCTTTTGACAAGCTGTTAAAACCAAAGGATAGGGAAATTAGTTGGTATCTTAGCAACAAAGCGATGCGGAAGCAGAAGGTATGATAGGAACGAATTTTCATACTTATGAGAGTTTCGTTGGTATATTAAATTAATCCTTTTGGATGCGTAAGAAGGGTGTCATACTTGATTTGTGATGTCGGAGCTTCTGAGGAAGTTCAATGTAGAACTTCTAAAACTCGGGATGGGCGTTAATTTCCGAAGAGGACCCTGAAAAGAGAACCGATCGCTCGTTTCCAGTCCATGATGCGGAACAGATTGGTGGTATCTTTCGCACATGCAAGTTTCTTAGCCAAGTTGTGCCGCAAAAAACATTGTTATGAATGCGAATGAAAAGCTAGACTGATGGTTCCGCCAGGGAAATTTTTTTCTGATTGACCTGATTAGTTTCTTGGAGCGATGGCAGCTTATCAGTTTGGGTTTCTGCATAGTTAAGACGGTGAAGGTTTTCAAAGCCCTTGTTTTCTTTGCCATACCTGCTTGCGGGAAGATTAGAATGTGTGTATGGGTCTCGAGTTGGTACATCAACTAAGCTAAACTCAGCAAGATGGGTCTGTAATATTCCTGCCAACAGAACCATTCTCCAGTTTGTGCGAAATTGGTGATGCAGAAATTTATGGTGTCTATGAAGGAAACTCGAAGTGTTGCTTTAGCAACTTTCTAAGATGGCTTCCGGGGTTAGCTTGGACCAAAATTTTGTGATTTCGAAGTTACGTTGCCATGGCTTTAGAACCCATTTACTGTTTAAAAGTGAGAACTTTAGTGAATTTAATTTTATCGTACAACAAATCTACATGAGCTGGCGACTGTATGCTTATCTGCAATATGCATGTCGTCCTTTGCATGTATGACAGGCTATCAATCATTTAGTTCCTTCGTCTCTGCAGGTTTAGATGCCTCCTATTGCAGCTCAATTCTTGGTGATAAAACACAATGCTTTAGTTTCAACGAGGAGAATTGCTGTGACTCCAGATACCTCGCCCAGTGCAGAACTTCAACCTTTTCTCCCTAGTTTAACTCCTTAACCATCAATGTGGTTCACATGTGCCACTGTGCCAAAATTATCAGGCACGACTAACTTGCTCATATACCATACGAACAAAGGTTTGCCTAAGCAATGTCACTTACACTTGGCCAAAAGTATTTTAGACGTGCTTGGGGCAACTACTCTTGAGTTTCCTGAGTATGACTATTGTGGAAAGCTTCCCAATAATCATGCTTGTAGCGCACCCTTTTCTTTTAGTTGTCTTTGACCTGATCACTGAAGCTCCTACTCGCGTCGCTTCTTCTTGAATCACGTCCAGCAGTGGGTTTTTCATGGCCACAGAGTGGATTCCGCACGGTGATGCAGGGTAACTGCATCCATGATTGCAAACTGGTGTGAACATGTGCCGTTACTTTTGGCATTGATTAAAAACCCCGTTCTTTCTGTCTACGAGAGCCCGAATTATCCAGCATGTGTCCTCACAGATTTTGGTCAATTAAGGCCTATCCCTCTTGACTTTCTTGACTGGAGTAGAACTATCTGTGGAAGGCAGAAAGATATTGTCCTGCAATGGTTGGCGAGTAAACTGGATCCCTCCTCCACTGTCTGTAGAGGCCTCGCCAATTGCAATACGAACAAAGGTTAGCATATATCAGAAAACGTAGGTACATGCGTATGCAAATGTGCACGGTTGATTGCTTTTTTGGACCCACATTCTTGTTCGATATTGCCTGTCAACAGAGCTTTCGGGAAATTCCCGGTACTCGCTTAATCCCTATTTCTGACATTCTTGTGTGTTCTTTAGCTGATACGGTTTGTCCACTAAAATTCCCAAACATAATAGCAGTTTCAAAAGAATGTGAGGACTGATAAATGATCAAATCTGTGAAGCAATGGAGAGCTATGTTTCCCACTTACAGAAGCAGAGCTTCCTAAGTAACTTGCAAGCATTAAATTGTGCTACGTCTCTTGAAATGAAATTGCAGCAAGCCAATGCCTCAAAGAATCTCTATAATCTTTGTAATATGAACCTCAAGGATTTCTCTCTTCGAGGTCAGCACATCAATGCTCCTTCCCTTTTCTTCCCTTCTTGTGGCTAAGTGAGCAATTTACCATCTGGTGCGGTGGCATATTTTCTCTTTTAAGTGACAAATTTCAATCTCATGTCTAATGTCTGATTCCTGCTTGCTTCTTCCTAATCTTATGATTTCCTTCTATCCTTGATACCAACATTATGCAGTGGCTTATTTGTCACTTAAGTGACAAATTTCAATCTCAAGTCTAATGTCTGATTCCTGCTTGGTTCTTTGGGGAAGCATCACTGGATAGAAAGGGCTGCGAGGTTTCTGGTTTTACAATAAAACCTTTTTTTGAAGCATCAAGTAAAAACGTTGAGCTCATATTCCTTCTGAAAATCATGATGATTATATTTACTCTTCTATTACCCAGTACAACATGGCCTTCGAGAATAAAGGAATCCGAACGGGTGCAATTTGTGCTATCTCTCATTTCATGTAAGATCTTGATTCAAGATATTCAGTGCTAAACAACCTCAATAACAATCTTCCCTTGGTAGGCTAGATTCACAAGTTTCAAATTGTTGCTGTATATTTCTTCCTGAGTAATTGCAAACTCCATTGATTTTTCCAGAATTTGGCTGTCTTCTACCAAGCTTACCTTCAGATGCGACATTTGACCAAATGTCAGGAGTAAGCTTCATATGTGATGATGTCAACGGTAACATTGCAGCTCCGTGGCCGTCCTCCACTTCTCTCGTTTGCTACTTTGTTTTCAGCACTTCTGTTCCCGACACGTTTGCTCTTTCTCAGCATTGCAGCTAGCAGAATTCCAGCTCTTACCAAGGCGTCATCAGCGCACTGTGGTACAGAAATCTTGCGCCCATTTCTAACAAAATATTGCACCGTCATTACTTTTCTATCGTGTCTTCTTGAACGATAACTACCCATTTTCCCTAGTTCAACACATATTAAAGTCTCTTCGAGTGCATGTGATAGCTTATGGGTGAATTTTTGCGTATTAAGGTCACTATAGAGGTCCAATTTCTTTTATTTTCGATTGGCATCTCTACAGGCGTGAGTATCCGAATGGTCTGAATGCAGTGTATATTTGAGAAGGTCGTTGCTTGCTGAATCAAGCCATTTTCCTTTTTTTTTTATTTATTTAAATTAAATAAAGAAACTGGATTACAAAGCCTAAGGGACTTATTTGGAAATTATTGAGTCAGTTGGCCCGAGGGTTTGGAATGGATGCAAGGTGCATAGATTGATGTGAGACTGTTTCGACTTAATTAGTAGAACTTCATAATGGTGTTCTAGCTTTGTATAATAAATCTCGTGACAAGAAACTCTTATACAAGTGAAAAGAATTTTGTATTCTCCTCTTTACATCGATTTACCATCTTCTTATATTGAGTTTTTTACCTGCCAACTATTATAAAACTTAATATCACAAAAAATGCTAAACTTTGTAGATAGGAGTTTATTCTTTTCATGGCATGCCAAATTATTATCTTATTCTAAGATGTTGAAAATCTTGAAGCACAGCGTTACTATGAATTAGGTCCTCCTTTTCCTGTTTGTGAATCTGTTGATACTTTGTGTTCTAATTATCATGAGACAACTGTTTTTTTTTTATTGGCAGGCTGATAATGGAGACCACGTAAACTTGGAGAGACTCATGTCAATCCATGGTCCAAACTCCATGATGAAAAGACCTGCCGGAGAAGATAAGTTCTCAACTTATGAAATACGATGTGAGACATTCTTTCTCTCGTCCTTTAAAACATCCCATTCCCCCTCATGAAAAATCCGATAATAATTATTTAAATCCTTTCCACAATGCTTTCATTATATACCCTACGGAAAAAAAAAGAAAAAAAAAAAGAACTTTCATTCCAATCATTTTTAGACATTCAATTCTCGTCGCCCTCTTTGCCTTGGTTGAAAGAAAAATGAAAATGACCCTTTACCAGCTGGCTGTCGGAGAGTGGCCCCGGATCTCCCACCCTTTGCACGCGACTCGCTCTGTCTATACATATCTCTACACCTGCAAAAAGAGAGAGAAACAAAACAGCCCAAAACCCTTCCCCTTCACCCAGTATTTTCATCATTCATCAAGCCCAAAAATCGAGCCCACCTCTCTCTCCCTCTCAAGGTCCTGTTTCACCAAGGACCAAACCCCCTCCTTTCTCTTCAGTTCCTCCCATCTTTTCCTCGAATTCCAATATTTTACATTGCCTGTCATTCGCTTGGTTTCATTGCCGACACTGCCTATTTCCACCCTTTCTCGTAAACCGTTATCTGCCCCGTCGGCAATGAGAAAGGCCTTCCCATTGCAAATCTCATTCTGGGTCATCCATAGAGAGAGCAATATAGAAATTGAGAAAAGCAGGGAAGAGTTAAAGGGCGCAGGCAAAAAGCTTAGACGTTAGTCTCAGATTATTTACGTCATCTCTACAAAAACCTGCCCCGTCCCCTTCATTTCTTTAAATCCCATCCCATGCTCTCTCTTCTCTGTTTAACACACCCTAAATCAGGGAAGGGTTGTCGTTTTCCAGCTGCGGTGCAGTTGCAGGCAATGTGAGAGAGAAGGTTTTTGTGGTTGCTAGACCGAGGGAGACTGGTCAAACCCCGTTAAACCTGACATTTTGTTGGACAACGAATGATACAAACAATTGTCTACTCAGGCATTTATTTCAATATTTCAAATGAGAGCCGTTCACGTAGAGAATGTAAGCCGGTTTTATCCCCCCATTCTCTTTTTGAAAGGTGAAGTTGGTGATTAGAGCTTTAGAAGGATGCCATTAGACTTGACACGCGGAGGGAAACAACGACGCTTCTTCTTCGAGATAAAAGTTAAAACAACTGTAGCATCGTCAGAAACGAGTTTGTACGATACGATGTGACAAGCCTATGCCATATTACATTATAGGCTTTTAGCCTTCAAAGTCCAAAGGGACCTGACTAGCAGAGACCGATAACGTGCAGGGACCGATAGACACCGGAAGAAGATGTAACGGCGCTGCCTTGGGAACAACAGCGAAACCCTACTTGGCGTAAACAAGCTTCACATTGTTTTAGGCGCCTAAATAAAGAAGGAAAAGCGCCATTCAAGTAACGAAGATGTCTTTATGCCCGAAAATGCCACCATGACAGGTCCCCTTCGTTCTCGATGATGGTCTCTCTGCGCGGGAGAGATGAAGATAGAGATTTGAGAGTGCGGGCGAAGAGGGAGAGAGAGAACTAAGCAGAAAAGTAAAAACACTGCCTCCTTAATGGTGAAACATGTATACACGCATGGTGAAACAAGTCATTCGAAGCTCAAGCTTTAGCAGATGCGCTTCATCAACCTAAATGAACAGTATCAGCTAGAAATATTTTCTATAAGAGCTCAAATTAATATGGAGGAATTTGAAAGATCTATTTGTTATTTGGCCTGGTGTAACTTTAAAAATTAGTCGATGTTGAGATTTTAATTTGATCTTATCCTTAGAGCCATAGACTATTTTTTTTTTAATTAAGTGTAATTAAAAGAACCCATCCATGACAAAATATACTTTGTCATAAATGTAATTAAGTGTTGACACAAGTAATTTCAAATATATATATTTTTAAAAAATTTTGAATAATATTTCTTAATATTGAAAACTTTGAAAATTTCCAAATATTTCGTGATAAATAAAAGTAAAAGAGATAATGCTGTAAAATTTTTAAAAAAGAGTAAAAAACCAAACAATGGTACCCTTCAGGATTTCATAAGCGGACCAATGGTACACTTTAGTATTTAATATTCCAATATTTTCAAAAAATTTCAAGTATCTTGTTACGAGGTTTAACAAAGTTTTATCATAACCAAGTGCGACAATGAATTTATATTCAATTGCCCATTCAACCAAAATAAAATGAATGACCTAAATTGCACCATTACAATTACTCATGGGAAGTAATGGTGTGATCATGCTAGTGCAGTCCTAATATAATTTGCTTCGAATCAAATGACTTACTCAAGAGTAAACATCACCAGTGTTTTAGACCGTGAGTCGTTACCTCACCGCAAAAAAAAAAAAAAAAAAAAAAAAACTCTCATATAGTCAAATAATGACCGTGAGTTGATGAATTATTCCGGCTAAAAAAAGTAGTGATAAGACGATGGACAAGAATGATTTGCATGCATGTAATTAAGTTTAAAATTTCAATACTTATTTGATCGTCTTTATGTATTCGGGATATATTGTGCCTATGATTGCACAAAACTTTTTCATAAAAATAATAAGATTCGATGATTAATTATAACGTGTATTGTCAATATTTAAATATATTTCCACAAGTGAGTCTATTCATTAGTAACTCGGAGATTATACCTTTTTATTATCTCGCTGACCCTCCCCATATTAGCTGGATTAAACTGCTTGCGAAAATTTTTTTGCAGTTACGATGTTTACTCTAAAATTATTTAATCAACCTCGGAAAACATGATTTTTTTTTTTTTTTTTTTTTTTTTTTTTATAAACGAGGCTTTCGCATTCTCTTTATTTATCTTGGATCTATCGTTGGTGTAAAAGCAAGCAGAAAAAAGGGGAGAGAAGTTGGGAGGAGATAAGATTTGAGATGCCTAGTGGGTGGACCTGGTCGAATTATTGCACGAAATAAAGGGTGTACCTCAGGTCCTCAAGTCTGACATTGCTGCTCACTTTATTGCACCATACCAAAAATGGCTTCAACTGACAAAGAGGGTACAGAAGTCTCTCGAAACCAAGGAGGGGAAGTCCTTGGTGGTACAGAAGTCTCTTTGTTGCACCTCAGTCTGGGCTTTTGCAGTTCGCGTGCTCATGTCCTTCTTGATGGCTCGTAGAACAACTGTTGATATAGCATTGATTAGGTAACAGATGTAACTCTCATTTCAGAGTACATTTAATTAGAGGAGATCGGACACCATTGCTTGCAATTCTGGTGGTGAAAAGAGGGTTGAAGATTTGGTATTAGATAAGATTTTGAACCAAAGGGCTAAAATCATGAGGAGTCTTCGTATATACAGAATTGACAATGACATATCATATGCATGCAGTGTATTTGTTAAATAGCGTTAACTTGCTTCTTAGGCTAGGACTTCAATAAGGAATTAATCGAGATAAGTTTTGAGCCCTCTCTCAAGAAGAGAAAGATAGAAAGATGAAAATGGTTTCGAGTCCCTTTGTTTTTTCTTTTCCTGCTAATCCGAAGACTGAACAAGTCTAACGAGCCCAACTGTTTAATATGAGACTTTAAGACATGAACCTGACGTAAATTAACAAGATTATATTGATCTTAAATCATTGCTTTTGTTGGACTTTATTTTGTCACTTAAATCATCATCATCACTCAGATTTCCTATTTAGAATTACTTTCCATTTTTTTTTCAATAAGTACTCAATTGCCACACTTTTTCATGTGGTGGGTCCGCAAGGGAATTTAGAAACCTTCCACCACCACCAGCCAGGAGTGTTTTCCTTTAAGACGGAGGGGCTTTCTTCTTCAAGGAACATCACCCTTCACTCTCACTTTCTCTTGTCTCCGCATCGATTCACTTCGACGCCAACCATTTTGTTTTTCAGTCGGACTGATCTTGGATTCTCTGTTTTCAGCAAATTGTTACCAATGTCTTTTTTCATCTGCGGAGCGCCTCCTAGTTCAAAAGTCTCTTCTTCACCCTCAACTCAAAATTTCTTTTTCAATAATCGAGTTGCTAATTTGTAGAGACCTTTGATATCTTGAAAATATATCAGAGAGCGTGGCATGACATCCAACATAATCCAAACGTAATGTAAGAATTACGGTTTTAATTTTTTTAAATTCTTTTCTTTGAGCTCTTATGTATGTTTTTTTTTTTTTTATATCTTTAGACCAATAGAGCTCAGGCTATTCAACTGATTAGAAAAAATGAGCTTATGATCTTGAGTTCAATAACTAAAGTTAAGGCATTTATAGCCGCATGACCGTAATTAGTGAGCGATTACGGTATTCTCTAACATGTTCAAGTCGGGAATATCAGAGAGAGAACAGAAAATTCGTCTGCCACCATTTGGAAAATCATGAATTCGCTATTCTAGATGTTCAGCTTTTTTTAACATGTCACAATAGCAGTCCATCTTTTTTTTGTTTTCTTTTAGGGTCATAGCGATTCGGTTATAAATTGTAATTTGTTTCTTTTCAATGCAAATGCATCTTTTGAGCATCTTTTGAGTCATTTATTTATCCGAAAAGCGAAAGAAAGTGCAACGAATTGAGCTGTTCAATATAAACATTTTAAGATATTATCCTGAGGTAAACTACCTATGAAGCATATGCTAAAACAGGTCATGTGGTGTGTGGTATTTGGGGAAAGTCGGCATGGTTGGTTACCAACTCTTAGCTGAATAATTCATATATGGATATACATTGCTGTCCACTTCTTCGCATTCTTATTCCGGTCCCTCAATGGATAAAGTGTCTAACAATGGAGCCTCGGGGAAGATTAGGGTCATAACGATTCGGTTATAAATTATAATTTGTTTCTTTTCAATGCAAATGCATCTTTTGGGTCATTCATTTATTCGAAAAGTGAACAAGTGTAATGAATGGAGCTGTTCAATATAGACTTTGATGAGCAGATAGCGCTGTCCTTCGCTCTTTCCTTTTGTCCCGCCCGTGTCAATTATTGTAGAACGACGACATGCATTATTGGTACATTTTTAGAAATTCGAAAAAAACAAAAGAATTCAAGCGAACGAAGGAATGTTTGGATTCTTCTGTTCCTCTCGTTTCTTTTTTTAGGTCGAACAGTAATAGATGAAATATGAGAATGAGCGATTGAGAGCGTCGATCAACTTTGCGAGACATGTGATTACACTATACATGACCGCAACTGATTCGATTAAGTAGTTGCTTAAAGTCGATTTGTGTTTAAAGTAATAGATGCATGTGCATCATTTCAATCAAAATTGGCCTTCATAGATACATGACCTCAAGTAAGATTATACTCATAACACATCTTGTAATAGTGATTGATAGATCTATTAAATGGGTGAATCAAATCGAAAATAGTATATAACTCAATTTGATTACGAATTTGATTACCCATACTTGAGTCGGCTCAGTTCTTTTTAACTCAATTTAGGATAATTCATATTTAAATTGAGGTGAAAATATGAAATGAACGAATACGAGATCGAGCAAAGACAAGAGTGTTTGAATCTAAATAAATTCTGAACCTATTTAATCTTATTGTTATTTTGAATTTTATTATTTTAAACTCATTTATGACTTATTTATCAAATATAATTAATTTATATAATTACTCAATTTATTAAATATAAGTTAAAAAAAATACATTTATGACTCGTTTTGACAGGTGTGTTGATATTGCCGGATCAGAGTCGCGTGGTCTCTTCCCCCTTAGTTGGCCGCCGAGCAGCCCTCACAAAACGACGACAACTCCGCCGGCGTCCGAAGCTCGCAGGATCATTTTATATAATGCAAGCGCAAGAGCATTACACTACCACAGACCCACGAGACAAACGAAAGGACGCTCTTGTCCTTCTTCGTCTCCTCCGCCGCCGCCACCATCATCGACCTCCCGAACTCGACGGGGGCCGCGGGGGGGCAAGGGGAAAGAGGCGAGCATGGAGAACGGGGCGCCGGCTTGGAAGTTCCGGGGCAACGGGGGGCTCTCAGCCGCGACGGTCATCACCGTCCGCGGCGTCCTCTCCGAGCTGAAGGCGAATCTCAACGCCGACGACGGCCGCACCGTGGTCCCGCTCGGCCACGGCGACCCTTCCGCCTTCCCTTGCTTCCGCACCACCCCCGTCGCCGAGGACGCCGTCGTCGACGCTGTCCGCTCCGGCAAGTTCAACTGCTACGGCCCGACCGTCGGTATTCTTCCCGCCAGGAGGTAAGAAAGCGGTGTCGGTTGGGATTATCAGGATTAGATTTCTCGTTTATGTTCGCGACCCTTTTTGGCTTGAATCAAAAGGGGAATAGGGAAAAATGAGGAGGACCTGACAGCTTCTTTTCTCTCGTGAAAAATGAATTATTTGGAAGTCGTATTCTTAAAAAAGATAGCATTCTAAAAATGAATGACCGAAAGATATTCTCATTTTTCAGGAATATGTTATATAGCTGCTGTAAATCAAAATATTTTATATCAACTTACTATTTTAAATGATATAAGTACTTATTTTTAAAAATAATATTTTGCAAGTCATTTATTTTTGGAGCTTAAGCTTGAGATCAGTTATCTTGTGAACTCTTGAGACGAGCAGATGATATGCTCTGTATAAGCTTGGTGATAGCATGGATCGACTCGTGCTTCTTATGGTCTGGACCGTTTGTTTAGCTCCGCAGCCATATTCCCTAAGCATGTTATTTCGCATCCTCGATCTTCCTAGTATCTATGAGTCGATTGTTGATGCGTTTAAGGTACTGACGGAGTCACGTACTTACAAATTGCCAGGATTTACGTTCATGTGGTCATACAAGATTTAAGAAATCATATAGTTAAATAGTCAATGATTGAGGGGCTGATGAGGGGCTAGTTTGGAAGGTGACTCAATTGAGGTTTTTGGACCTTATTGCGTGTTCTGTTTCCTTCGCAACAACTGCAAGGGGTCAAATGCAAAATGCCTAGTTCTGGCAGTTGTTTTGCTTCGATGGTACGAACCATTTTGGTTTGTTCATGGTTGTATCTTAACAGCATAGTAGCTTTTATTGCCGGTCAATATCAACTGTCTCATCAATCAACTGGAATCATCATATTGCTAGCAAAAACAGTGTGTTGAAAGCAGAGAGTAAATGATGAAACCAAGCTTTATTAGTGACTGTAGGAAGTAGTCATTGTTTATTGTTTGGATAATGATTGAATTTTATGGAAAGGCCGCTATGAATGTGTTGATCTAGGTGCTTTCTGTAGGTTGAATAGCAATTTATTTCCAGACGACATGTTCGAGTGAGTTAGACTAATCGGTGGCACCAAATTCTACAGGGCTATTGCTGATTATCTCTCTTGTGATCTCCCGTACAAATTATCACCAGATGATGTTAATCTAACACTCGGGTGCAAACAAGCAATTGAAGCCATATTAACAGTTCTCGCTTGCCCTGGGGCCAATATATTGCTTCCAAGACCTGGATTCCCAGCCTATGATGCAATTGCTAAACACAGCCATCTTGAGACACGGTATTTCGATCTTCTTCCAGATAAGAGTTGGGAGGTTGATCTCAAGGGTGTTGAGGATCTTGCAGACGAGAGTACTGTCGCCATGGTTATCATCAATCCTGGCAATCCTTGTGGAAGTGTCTATAGCTACCAGCATCTAAAGAAGGTTGCTTTTGCATTTTGTTTGAGATTTCTTCGTATCTTAGCAAGTAGATGAATTGTGAACATGGAAAAATCTATGATTATAAGCTGGAATGGAGCTAATAGATTCCGCTGGAGCTTAATCTAGAGAGCTACCTTGCCTCTTGAGATGCTCGTTTATCTCAAGGCAGTGGAAGCTCGATAGATTTAGATTTGTTGCCAGTCACTTTTATAATCTTTGGTATCCACATTTGTGTTGCTTCAGCTGTTGTTCATCATTTTCTTTCTTTCATTATTGAAAAAAGGTTGCCGAAACAGCAAGGAAGCTTGGGATTATGGTAATTGCAGATGAAGTCTATGGTCATCTAGCTTTTGGGGATACCCCATTTGTTCCCATGGGTGTTTTTGGATCCATTGCACCTGTCTTGACGTTGGGATCAATATCAAAGAGGTGGATTGTTCCAGGTTGGCGACTTGGTTGGCTTGTGACAAATGATCCCAATGGTTTTCTGAAAGACACTGGGGTCTCTCTCTCTCTCTCTCTCTCTCTCTCTCTCTCTCTCTCTCTCTGTGCACGCGTGAGCGTGAATGCAATTGCTTGCTTGATTGTATATCTATTTGGGCCAAATTATGTGACTACTAGGGTTGGTCACAGGATACTTAGATTGTTCCTTTTCTCTTTACAGGTTCTTAAGTCCCTTAAAGGATTTCTGGATATATCCTCTGATCCTCCTACATTTATCCAGGTACGTAACTACCCCAGATAATTAACCAGTGACTTTCAGATTTGAAGACGTGTTGTTTTTCAAAATGATTTATTTGGTAGGCTTTTCTGCCCTATTTTTGTATCACTACCAGAGCGAGTTGTGGATATTCTTGGCTATTCTTTCAGGAAATGACAAGTTAATGAGAGCTTTTTCTCTTGAAGATGGATAATTAAAACAATGGATACTGCATAGCAATGTAGAGTCGCACCCCAAGCAGAACCCCAATGATTTACATGTTTCCTCTCTACAGTCACCTGGTGTATGTTATTTTCCTCAGTGATTTTAGACTGTAATGCACAAGCTGTGCATATTGCTTTTAGAAGTGATCGATATTCAGTCTCAGTTATTGGGCTTGATTTATCTGAACTCACTTTCACTTGATAAAGTATTGTTCTTCATTTAATCCTTGCAAGAGTGCTTGCTAACTTTTATTTGTGGACATCTAGCGTCCTTATCAAATAACAGCTAAATATTTTCTGCTCTTTGTTGTGATTCTAACAGGGGGCGGTCCCTCACATTCTTGAGAAAACAAATGATGATTTTTTTTCAAAAATCATTTGCATACTAAGAGAGGCTGCAGATATATGTTATGAGAAGATTCAAGAGATACCTTGCGTCACGTGCGCAAAAAAGCCAGAAGGAGGCATGTTTGTAATGGTATGGGCATACCATACACATATGTACATTATGTATGCATGTATTTTTATTTTTTCATCAGTATAGCATACACTGTTATGCAATTTATATTTTTCTCGATAAGTGAAAGATGCCATTGTGACAGGCCAAGTTGAATTTATCATTGTTGGAGGGCATAAAGGATGATCAGGAGTTCTGCTTAAAACTGGCTAAAGAAGAATCTGTTATTGTTCTGCCTGGTAAACTCAGCCTCTCCAATTGCTGGTGAAAGGAAAATATATTGATGTTACTTTTTATGCATCTGTTTCAATTTTCTAACTTATTTCAGCTTTTTGAATTTTTCAAACGCGTCCCCTGACATTTGTTTCTTGAAATGCACATTGGTTAAGAATGCTACAAGGGGCTTCGGAGTGAGAGTCGTGATGACCAACTTACTTCGCAGTTTTCAAAGGATCCTAACATTTTGGAGAAATAGAAGGATCCTAGTGATTTCATTTGAATTTACTCGCGGAATTCTTGCAAGCCAATGCTCAGATATTTCCGGAGCAAACCCATCCCATTTTTCGCCACTTGCTTCTTACTTGTGCAATGTCCGTATCCACCAGATAATAATCAATGACATTCGTTTTTGCAGGGATAGCTGTTGGAATGAAGAACTGGCTTCGCATCACTTTCGCCATCGATCCATCTTCTCTCGAAGATGGCCTGGAGAGGATTAAGGCCTTCTATGGAAGGCATGCCAAAAAATAAATGAGCCGGTCCATGCCGGCGCCACAAAGGGCTGAGATCATCAACTGCTCGTTGGATCTCGAGATGCCTCTGTGGCCACGTCGAAGACCTTTGCAATGTGTGAAACAAGATTAGTAAATCCATAAGAAAGCTAATTATCTGGGCATTTGCCCGGAAGCAGGGGATGGAGGAGGCGGCAATCAACCTGACTGTTGATTCGATCCGAAAGCTCCGATGCGTTGGCTTTGGCTTGAATAAAAAACTTCGATTAAGGGCTTCCTATTTTGCTGCTCGGCAAAATGTCAAGCGGCAGTCATTAGGTGATCAACAACTCCCTGTTGTCGGTCTCATGTTGTCTTGTGCTTGTACTTTAATTGTCTCTTTAGAAATAAAGATGTGATGGCATCAGATATGAACGTTCCGATTTCATCGCCGCGATTCGCCGATAATTTCTATTGGCGGAGCTAATTACATCGAGGGAAACTCCTAGGGGGTTCATGAAGATATCTCTACTCGAACGAAAACATACAAACTCCCTCGAAATTTGTTGACATGTATTCTCGCCTACGTGCATGTTGATGCACGTCATTTCTAGAAAATTCTACATGAAGTAAATTAGCCTTGTTGGCCAAAGGTGCCTTCCCATCGAACTTAATCGCCGAACAAGTAAAGCGAATTCTATTATTATGTATGAAGGCTGGTTTTTGCCTGGACATTCCTATTAGACATGATAAGGTCGGATAAAATAAAAATCATAATAAAAATCAAGCAATGTTTGGAAAATCACTGATGTCCAAGTTGGATTGAATAGATGGGTTGAATGTTGACGTGAAAGCTCTATAATTTTTTATGTTTGCAACTTTAAAAATTAGAACATGTTAATGGAAATCGCAAAAAGTGTTAAAAAAGTGTTAAACATTTTGTATTTGTGCCAATTTAATTTTAAACTTTTTTTGGATGTCAATTTCGTCTTAAACATTTTTACTTAGGGTTAATTAAGTCATTTTCAACTAATTTGGGCTTAGATTTTGCTCACTCGAGCGAGTGTCACTCAGCTGACATGGACAAATTTTAATAATATTTTAATTTTTTAGTTTTTTATTTTTTTTTCCTTCTCCTCCTCCTTCCTTTAACAGGTGGTTGGACCTCGGCGATCGGCCAAGGCGACAGCTAGCGAGGGTGAGCCTTGTTAACTTGGTGCGAGACCGCCCTCGGGGCATGGGCAACCTTGAGTTGGCCTTGCGTCGGGTTGGTGAGGCTCGCCCTCATCGGATCTGGCGTGGGTCCAGCCTCATTGATCGTTGCCAAGGTCCGCAACCAATTGGAGGAAGGACGAGAAGAATGAAAAAAGAAAAAAAAAGAAAAGGAAAGGATAAAGAAAAAGAAGAAAATTCAAAAATATTAAAATATTATTAAAAATTATCAACGTCGGCGTCGATTGTGCCACATCAGCTTGTCGACACTCAATCAGCAAAATTCGGCCATAATTAGCCGGAAATGCTTGAATTGGCATCAAGTAAAAATGTTTACGATTAAATTGGCACAAAAAAAAAAGTTTATGACTAAATTGGCACAAATATAAAAATATTTTGGACTTTTTTTTCACTCTTTTCCCATGGAAATCCGACTAGGTGGAGTTAAAAAGTAGCACAGGGCAGCATACCGAACAAACTTCTTCGGTCTATATATTGGAAGGCAGTTACTAGCCAGTTTTACTACGTTGGATCCAATCCTCAAAACCAAAGGGAAAGACTCAAAAGAGGAAGGAGATTTATTATGATTGAATTTGTTAAACCAAGTCACCGTAGAATCCTATTCTAGTCTCTGCATATGGGTGAGTTAGTGAGTCATCATGTGATTGGTATAGGCTTGATGTGATAATCCAGAGACATACTTTCTTTTGCAAGTTCTTTCTTCCATTGACGTTCTCTAGTGCATCGATATCTTGTGGTGATTAATAATACATGACATTCTTCTTTTGCCACAGTTGATAGACCCATGGTGGACGCCACATAGGCAGAGAAGAGAGCTGAAAAGAGTTGTTAGACCTCTCCCTCTCCATCGATACCTAAAAAAAGTTGAATTTTACAATTATTATGGTCAACCTTCTCATCTCGAACTAGTGACTTACCTTATCGCAAGTGTCATTGCTCTTGAGAAGTTAGTGGTGAATACCTGTGACAAAGAGTATGTTTCAGAGGAATGGAAAAAGTTGGAGGAACCTAGAGAATGGGCTTTGCAACAGCTCAAGGGAAAAGTACCTTTAAAGATTGCTCTGGTAATTAATTAACGAACCAGAGCTTCATGGTATCCATATAGGGGATATGTATGGTGTTTTGCAACCTACTCCTCTTCCCCTTTTCAAGGTTTCTTTTTTATTTTATTTTATTGCAAATATAAGTTTGTTTATTAATAATTTATTGTTCCTGATATTATTTTGGATTTTTAAGTTATGTCATGACTCAAAGCCATGAATAATGGATATTTTAATCCGTCAAGGACTCCAAAACAACCGCCATTTTGTGCTTGTTGGGTACTTGATTAGTCATTAAAGTGATGGTAAGAGAGAATAGACATGTCACTTTCTCATGCACTTTTTGGATGCCTCCCAATCTATATGCGGTCTTAGTTTGGTATCTCGATTTACAAGGAAGTTAGAGATAATTCTCTAGAATATATTCCTTTGTTAGAGATAATTATTTATATTATGCATATCCCTTCTTTTGATTGTGTATATCATTGATTAATATGTTATATGAGATAATTATTTAAGAAAGCCAATTTAGGCTTTCTCCACATATATATTTTTGTTAGTCCAAATCCATCCTTCTCATTCATTCTCACTTAGTAATGAAACCTCCTTCGTTTCTAAGCTTTTTTTCTTTCTCTTCTAAGCCCAGCGGGCTGTGCGAAAATAAGATTGTCACATCGAGTCAATACTAACTACTTGATTTTTCAACTCCTCGCCCATATGACTGGATACAAGTAGGATTCAATAGTGGCTTGGCTAATTCTCTCCTATCCTACCACATGTGTCGATGGCTAAATATATGAAGACTTAATGAGGTCTGAAGATCCACTTCTAACACAAAACTCCGAAAGTAGGGACGTGCCCAAATCACGAGAGTCGGCAGAAGTAGACTTCCCATCTTTCCATTCATCAACTTAAAGCCAATTGCTTGGCATTTGTTAATTTAGGCAATTGACGATTCCATGGTCCCTTTCTTGCGAGTAGGGTTAGGTTCCATCTCATACAATAAGTTTGAGGCGCTGAAACCATGGCTACTTAAATGAGCAGTCCACAAATACCTCCATCTCGGAATGAAACAGAAGTTGCTTGTGTTTCTGTAAGATGTCAACTGGAATATATACGACCTAGAATTTCATCTGGCTGATAGCTAATTTAAGCCCTAGGATTGAGTCTCACTGACAAAGGAAAAATGTGGGAAAATGGAGATAGAAAGCAAGCAACAATCTGGAGATATGATTGAGGGAAAAGATGAAGCAGTGAAGTTCATCGAAGAAGAAAATTCAGTGTTTGTAGAATGACAGGAAAAAAATAGAAAAATACTGAACTCATGGTCGAATGAACAAAACAATGAGGATTATAGTGTCGATGGTAAGATGATCCGGATTTTGATGCACCCACACCGAAGAGAAAGATGAACTTTTTCCCAGTCACCCAATTAAATAAAAAAGGAAGTTACAATTATATGCTAATTTAGGACAATTTATAGCTAAAGGAAGAAAGAAACGTGCATCCAAGAGTAGTTCCCAGCTCAAAAATGGAACTTTTGCACTAAAATTCATTACCTTGTCATGAGAATCTGCTTCAAATTCAGAGTGGCACCTCTTTCGGAGATGGAGAAGCATACATTCCAGCGATATTCAGCTTTCAATACAGCAATTTTTTTTCTTCCTTTAGCGTTTTTATGACTAACTACTACTGGGGAGACAGTTCGGAGTACTAACGAAACTTGTACGGGTAATCAATAACGAGATCCTGAAGTCAAATAGTTGCCTTCTTCTTGGCTTTCCTACTGAATTATATATTTGTTTGCTGGAAAAGAAACAGCAAGCAGCCTTTCTGATGGAAAATGTCGTTTCGAATGCTGTTGCTGTTCTGCTTTAACTTTGTTCGTGGGCTAGGCTACAAAGAAGCCGCGTGGGTCTTGAGCACAAAGACATGCACAGACTTGTGTCGTTTTGTATATTATCTTGAAGTTATTTCTTAAGTATGGTTAGAGATGTGCAAATTGTACATCCTCACTGAGGTTGAATTTCTTTACCTTGCGCAGTACGGTAAGGATACTTGCCTTGCCCACACATTGGCATCTATGTGTAACTTCTTGTCCGAAATTGGTATATCAAGTGCCAGTGGACTACTTGGATCATCATATTCACCAGCTGCCAACAAGGGAACGTCATTATCAACCCTATCCACCAGCAGCTCTTTGTACTTTTGAAAGAATCTCTAAAGAGAGAAGCTGAAAGCTCGAAGTCATGACGACTGGTGGCTTCCAATCATCTCGCGATGGCTAAAAACTTCATCTAATGGTGGGATAGAAATTTATGTCTTGCATTCTTATGTACTTATCCTTTCTTTTAAGGAGAGTGGGCGATGATTTCTGGAGCTGAACTTAAGTGCTATGTCCGATGGAGTGTTTGAGTAGGTGACACTGTTTTTACCGAGGTTTTGGTCAGTCACTTCCCCTTATATATATATATTGGGGGGTGGAGTCTCTGAGAGGGTTTGGCATAAGTTTTAATCATGTCGCTTTCTGGTACAATGTGCAGCATGTTCAAAGACCCGTGCCATGCTTTGGTCCCAAAGCTTCCATGAAGCATATAACAAGCCAGTTAGCGTTTGCAAGATAATATCTTTCCGCCTAAAATATGCCTTGCTAGTACCTATTTCTGAACCACATGTTTTTGTTTTACCTCATATGCTCGAATTCTATTCTATTCTTATTAGAGTAATTGAGATTAAGTTATAATTTGATTAGTGACTTCGACGTTTAAAGTTCCATGATGATAATTGACGGTTCATCGAGTACTACTTGACTTAAGAATTTACACAGACAAAATGGTCCATCGATACTTTTTGAAGAATCTGAACCTAAGAATAGATCTAATGCTTCCGGTTCTTTTTGCTGAACCTAATTCTGTTCCTTAACTGGTGCTTCATATTTGCTCCTTGACACAGCATGGGAAATATATGGCAGGTAATATTTCGTTCGGAAGTTAAGTTGCCATTGGAATAGATGGTTTGATAAACTGGTTAGGGTTCAGCCTGCGGAACATGGCACCGTAGAACTCTTGCATTAAGCCTATTGTGTGTGCACACGTAATCAATTGAATATATCTCCGTCAAATTGATGCATGAGAATTCAAGCCCCCCATCATTTTGCCGTGTGAATTTACTATGAATGTAAATACCATGAGATACGGATACGTTTGTTTAGGGACTGAATCGGTTCCTAATTTTTTATGTGATAAATGCCTAGGAAAAAAATCAAAATTTAGGTGTCAATAGTCAGGAAAACAATATCTATGAGTTGATAATTTGAAGATTTCTTTTGATTTATTTTTTTATTCAATTTCCATATGTATCAAATTATTATCTTTAACTTTCACCATAATTATAAGTGATGATATCTCTATCCATATACTGTGTACCATATCAATGAAGAGATCGAGTAGAATATTTACAAGTTGATCATTTGGAGATTTTCTCTTGATTTGTTTTTATTCAATTTACAAATTGCTATCTATTATCTTTTAATTTCCACCATAATTATAGGTGATATTTCTATATATACTACATAACATATCAATAAAAAGTATGCTTCATCGACTCAATTCTTTGTTTTAGTTTGATATATTTTGGATATCTTCACGATAATCTAGATATCTCTAATATTATAGATATCTATGTAATTAATTGTAATTGATTTTGTAATATTTTGTCGCTGTGGTTAGTTTACCTTGTAAAGCCTATCTTAGTAATCCTCATTAGTTATTATAAATAAAATTCTCCAATTCACTTTTTGCCTTATTCTTAACAAGAAGCTTCGCCCAAATCTCGAGTAGGCACGACCTATTCTTCTTTTTCCCCCCTTCCAAGATCTCTTTGTTTCAGCTCGTTTTTCGATTCCTGTATACACGATCAGTGTGTAGAGGTTGCTTTTAAGCAGATTTTATGTGATTATATATTTTGTTATTGTTGGGAAAAGTACCAAAAAAGTCCTAAACATATTGCATTTGTATCAATTCAGTCATAAACTTTTCAATTAGACCATTTCAGTCCTAAACATTTTTTAATTGGTACAAATTCAGTCAATCTAGCCAATTTTGGCCTGCTGACGTTGACGTGGATGCCAACCGGTGGCCAGATGCTGACGTGGCAATTTTAAAATGTTTTATTATTATTTTTTTGAATTTTTTCCTTTTTCTTTTCTTGTCACCCTTCTTTCTCCTTGGACTGTTCCGGTGGTGGCCGGTGAGCCCCGGTGAGGCCTGTCGGCCACTAGGCGAGGGTCGCGACCCTCGCCCGACCTCTTCTAGGGTTGCCGGCAATGTGGCTTCACCCAGATCTGGGCAAGGCCAACCTCACCTTGGCCTTGCCGTTGGCGAAGGCGGCCTCGCCTATGGTTGGCGAGGCCATGGCGACCATTGCCAAGGCGGAGGCGAGGGCTTCTAGGCCGGAGGCTCGCTGGCCACTGGGCAAGGGCCGCTAAGCCCTCGCCAGCTACTAGCGAGATTCGCTCGCGGCCCTGGGAGAGGCCGGGCAAGGATCGATGACCCTCGTGGGCGGCAGGCAAGGGCTTCGTGGCCCTCACTGGCCACCGCCGGAACAATCCAAGGAGGCAGAAGGGAGAAAAGAAAATGAAAAAGAAAAGAAAAAGGAAAGAAATTCAAAAAAATTCAAAAAATATTTTTAAAATATTTAAAAATTGTCACGTCAGCGTCCGGTCGCCGGCCGGCCAAACTTAGCCGGATGGACTAAATTGGTACTAATGTAAAAATATTTAAGACTGAATTGGTCTAATTGAAAAGTTTATGACTAAATTGGTCCATTGAAAAGTTTATGATTGAATCGGTACCAATGCAATAGGTTTAGGACTTTTTTGGTACTTTTCCCGTTATTGTTAGTTTTGAATTCGTGATCTCTTGCTTGCGTGAATACATTGAAATGTCACATGCTGCTGCTTCTTCATTGTCAAGGGTGCTTAGGCCACGCATTGAGGACGGAAAGTGTTTCAAAGAAGAAAGGACGCACGAACTCAATCTCAATCACTCCATTGGCTTTTTCCAGTTTTGTTTGAGTGCGCTTGGAGTTTGAGTGAGTTGGTGGGCAAAGAGAGCAAGTGCTGCTGCAAAAGAGAATGAAGATGCACAAATTTAGCTTTCCTAAAAATGACCCAAATCCACCAACTTCCAACACGCCTTTGGGTCACGACGCTGCTGCTTGTTCATCTGGTGAATGTGTACAGCACACATCTTTCTCTCTTCCTTCCCCTTCTCTTCTCAAACCTTCTCTTCCAATGGATCCAGCTACTCTCCTCCGCCGGAAGTTCGATGCTTATCGCATGGCGCAGGATGCGTGGACTCAAAACCAGTTTAACATAGAGTTTACATGAGCATTACATTCTTTTCTGAAAATCTCTTGTTTTTTTAGCACTTATATGTGTTTTTTTTTTTTTTTAAATTGTCTTCAGAGAACAAGTACGTCAAGAGTAATATGATTCGTACATGACCGCGATAACGAATCTGAATCTTAGCGTGCAATTGATAAGGCAGGAAGAGCTTTTGGTCCTCGGTTCAATAACCGAAGCCAGGGCATTTGTAGGCCTGTGGCCGCAATTCTTGGCCAATCGCGGTAATCTGAACCGCGTTCATATCGGGAATATGAGTAACGGGAGCAGGGCAGTGGTACGTCGCTGGCTGGAAGATCGCGGATTCATTCCTGAGCAGACAAACCTTGTTTTCCTTGTCCCAGCGAAGTAGTCTTATCTTTTTTTCTTTTTTCTTTTTTTGGGTCATTCGGCCACTTATCCAATGTAATCGGTTTCTTTTTAGTGCAAAGACATTTTTTGTGCTATTTATTTATTCGAAAAGGACCAAGTCTAACAAGTCAAGTTGTTTAATACGAACCTTTTTTTAAGTTATGATCATGAAGCGAGCTACTTACGAAGCTTAAGCTAATTAATTAATAAAGAGATATACAATGCTGTCCGCTTCTTCGTGTTCTTATTCTGGTCCCTTCATGGATAAGTTAGTCTAACGATGAAGCCTCGGGGAAGATAAGGGGCAGCTCCAAGATGGCCTTGAGAGGTCTATATGTTCTTTGGAGCTCGCCAGAGTATGATCCAAAGCTCCATCGAGATAGATGCGAGTCTCTCTAGGTTAGTCTAAGAACTAGTGTCTATATACGCACACACACATATACGGTCGGTTAAGAAATATGTATATTCAAACAGAAAGTAATTACGTTGTTCCTGTGATGCTAATCAAGCGAACAAAAATGGGTAGTTAAATAAAGAGTTGGTAAATAAGTTAAAAAAATAAAGAGTTAGTAACTAAAGGAAAAAAAAACAATATTAAACGGCAATTGTCAACTCAAATAAGAGTCAGTAGCTCAAATTTACTAAAAAACTCTTCATATGGAGAAAATTCTAACTCTTATTGTTGCAGTGTGTAACTTAAAAGAATAGGTTGTAACTTAAGAGAATAGGTAAATGAGACTCTAAATCTCGTGTTTCAAGAGATTAGTGCAACCATCGCATGTCCGTGTAGGCCAAATATGGCGAGGTTGGCCCTCGCTCGATTGGGACGCCGTAAGCCTCACCTAGGCAAGGCCAGCCTGCCCATGGCTGTTAACCATCACCTATGGCTTGTCACTAGCAAAAAGAAGAAGATGGAAAAAGAAAAGAAAGTAAAATAAAAAAAATCAAAAACAAAAATAGATACTAAAATATTATTAAAAACTATTAATGTCAACGTTGGTAGTGTAAAGTAGGCCCACTTGTAGAACTAAATCGATAAAATTAAAAGGTTTAAGACTCAATTGTTATAAGAGTAATAGATTTATGACTTTTTCTATACTTATTTTTCAAAAGTTTTGCCACTTGTCATAATTCTCAGTCAAATCCCTCTTGCCTTACCGATTGACTGCCATTCTTGCCTTATTTTGCTTGTCCAATCTCATTGTGATTCCTTTTCATAATTTTATGGCCAGGCTCATTCGTTTCTTTTCTGTAAATTTCAGTAGACGAAACCGTCTTCACCGATTCTGTCTTTGATTGCACCCCTTTCCTTTCCACCGACTGCGATACTGCGATTGCTAATACTTCGAACTTGCTCTTTTCCTCTTGGCCCAGAATATCTCCCCCCTTTCTCGTCCACATCTGTAATTTGGCTTTGATTAGGACAGAAGATAATTTCTCCTAAATACGAGTGGCTTTTCTTCACCAAGTTGTGCGCTAATAGGGAAAGGAAGGGATTTCAAATCCGTCACATTGACGCATGAGATTTTGAGACCCCCATCGCTTTGCAAGATACTGGGCTGGCAGTCGTCGAGAGGCCAGTGCAGCAGAGCTAGGATCAGGCCGGGGGATGTTTCCAAATTTGGTTACAAATTCCCCTCACGGTTAACCCTTCTGTTTTATTTACGTGGAACAGGGGCTCCGATAACCACGGCCTTTGTTTAAGGTCCTTAGGCTGGACCGCACGTCGGTTTACTGTGAATACAAATACTATGAGATATGGATATTTTTGTTTAGGGACTGAATCAATTCTTAATTTTTTTTTATGTGATAAATGACCAGGAAAAATCAAAATTTAAATGTCAAACAATCAGGAAAGACCTAGCCCTAGCCCCGAAGCTTCATATCTCACTTTGATAAATGAGAGATATCATCCATCTAAGGCAGCAAATGCGTATATAGGAGATAGCCATTATTCATCGAAATTCAACACATTTTTGATGTGGCTCTAGGATTTTTCCACGAACGTTTAGCCCTGTCATTTTGCACAATCCAAACTGTATATTTACTTATTCCACCACATCCCCCCAATGCACGCGATCTCTCTCATTTTATGTCTCTTCTCTCTCAAAGTCTTTTCAACGGCCTCTGTCGCGACAATGAGACAAAGTATTGAAATAAAAAATCAAAAGGCAAAGATATCATAATGGTTACAGTGCAAAATTTTCTACAAGTAAGCACAAAGATAACAACACATCAACAGAAGATCCATGAGTTGATCATTTAAAGATTTCTTCTAATTTGTTTTTTCATTCAATTTCCACGTATATCAAATTTTGTCTTTAACTTCCACCGTAATTATGAGTGATGATATCTCTACTTATACCGTATAATGTGTCAACGAAAAGATCAAACAAAGTATTTATAAGTTGATCATTTAAATATCAAACGGAGTATTCATAAGTTCAATCTCATAGTCAAGGTTGCCAAGCCAATTTTGGATAAACCCACATGAAACAATTGGATCGATCGAAATGGAAGGAATCGGAATAAGCAGTGAATAATTGAAAAAAGCGAATCGCGTGTGAATAAACCATAATAATGTCAAAAGCAACATCCGGTCGAGGAACAGGGGGAAGAAGAAGGAAGAAGAAGAGAGAAAGAGAAAAGAAGAAAAATAATAATAACAAAAAATCAATTTTTTAAAAAATAATTAAATAATCGATTTTTTTTTTAAAAAAATTCTGGTAGATAGATATCCATATAAATACTAGAGAAGTACTTTTAGAGGAAGCTCAATGTTGTCTAGATCGAAATTTAATCAATATCATAGAAATTCTAAACATTATAGTTTAATTTTTAATTTGGTAAATCACCATTAGCTACGAATTCTCACATCCAAGAATATTCGTTATAAGCAAATATTATTTTCATATCAATCATTAGTTGATCAAACTTTTCTTATCAAGGGTTCTTCAAAAGTATTTCAATTTAAAGGTTTTTCACATTTTTTTATTTTATTTACTAATTTTTTATTGTTTAATTTACTTTTCAAATTTGATGTGAAGTTTTTACTCAAGAAAGCTTAAAGTGGATGAAATGGGTGGGAGTTGATTTTCCTAAATTGAGTTAAATATTAATATGCTTCGGTAATATGGATCGGATCGAATATGTGTCGGGTATGGGTCAGGTCAGGTATATATAATTAAATTTACATTATATGAAAATAGATTAAAACAGGTTAAATGGGTCAACATGGGTCGAACTATTTTTAACCTGACCCACCTATTTGACAGCTTTACTCATCACAGGCTTTCCCTTTGTAGAATATGTCTCCCAGAAGGTATAATTGTGCAATTTCTTCCTCGATTTTCAAAGAAGACTGACTCCTCCTACTTCTCCTTCTCTCTTTCGCAGGCGGCCATTTACCCTAGGCCGGCGAAGCTCCGCCTAGCTCGATCTGGCGAAGCCGAGCTCGAGCCTCGCCAGATCGAGCGAGGCAGAGCTCTCACCGGACTGGGGCGGAGCTCGCAGCTCGCCAGATCCAGTGAACTGGGCGAGGCTCGGGCCTTGCTCGAGCTCGCTAGAGGTTCGTTGGGCTTTAGTGAGTCGCAAGCTTGCCAGATCTGGCGGTGGAGCTCGAGCTCCCGATCCAGGCGAGCCCGAGCTCCGCCACCAGATCCGGTGAGCTCGGGCGAGATCGGCCGAGCCTCGAGCTCGCCGGATCTAGCGACTAGGTCTTGGTTGGCCGCCGGGCAACCGGCCATTGTCAAGCATGCGGTGGCAGAGGAAGCAGGAGGAAGAAGGAGGAGGAAGGAGGAAGGAAAAGAAAAAAAAGAAAAAAGAAAAAGAAAAAGGAATAAAAATTTCGATTTTTTAAAAATACAAATAATTAAAAATTCATTTTTTGAAAAATATAAAAAATAAAACTAATTTTTTGGTCAATTAAAAATATTAAAATTCAATTTTTGATAATTTTTCTCAAACAATTAAATTAGCTAACAAATGGTGGAAAATATTTTTCATTCAAAGTTTAGGTTTCAATCGAAGCGTCGGAAAATAAAGTCATTTTCCGGAAAATGACTTATAAGAAAATATTTTCTGAAAACATGATATTGTCCGCAAACGAACGGACCTTAAGTTTGTCTTCTTCTCTTAGTCACTCGCAGGTCCAACATGTAACTGATCGCTGCCCAATTATCTTAGCAAACAAGTGCTTCAAGCCACCTAAAATGTTTATATTAGGCAATTAGAAAAGACTGAGAAGGTGAAGTCATTTCCAAAGAATTGAAAATGTATCTTCCTTAAAATTCATTCAGCTTATCCTAATACGATCACATCATCGAGCAAACGCGTCCATAGGCTTTAAATTTGTTCAATTTGCTCTCGTTCGTGTCGAATGTATGATCAAGATGTCAAATTGACGAAATTCTAGAAGTAGCTATTGGGGACAAGAGGCGGCCGTCCCTAATGCATTTCTCTAGGTACAGCCACGGTAGTTGTTCCTAAAGGCCCGTCAACGGGTTTCGCAAAGCAATCGCCATTTCTCTTCGGGAGTAGACGGGGTGACTCGGGACGTGTCGTCGCTGATATTGGGAATGATTTTGCAATTCTACCTTTTAGAAATGGTTTTGGTCACACCCCTTGTCCATTCTCAAGTTCCAATTATGACTCTGGAGGGAGAAAATAGAAGATGCATGATACAAGCCAAGGGGGGAAATTATAAAGATTAAAATTTAACTCATTGCATTTATGCCAATTCAATCCTAAAGCCAATTTAGTCCTAAATATTTTCACATTTTCCTAATTTAGACAGAAAATCGTTAATATGGACTCCGATCATCCTCTAAAAATCTTTCAGAGTTTTTTAGTAACAATTTATTTTTTCTTTTCTATTTCTTTTACTTTTTTTTTTTTTTTTTTTGGACTGAGGGTCAACAATGGTCGTTGCCTGACCCTATTGGAAAAGAAAAGAAAAGAAGAAAATCAAAATAATTATTAAAAAATATATAAAAGAGAATGTCCACATTTGCATCAATCATACCATATAGGGACGCTGACATCCACGTCAGTAATTTCCGAACTAAATTGTCCGGATTGACTCAAGTGATAAAAATGAAAAAATGTGTAGAATTAAATTATCACAATAAAAATGTTTAGAATTAGTATAAGTATAATAAATTTAAAAAAGATGTTGGTAATTTTTCCAAAGACAAGACTTAGAGAGGTATCTTCTGAAATATCCAATATCAATGCCGACTATGACGCTATCCACCTCTCACGTATTCATCTAATAGGATAAGGAGAAGAAAAATATGATATTATTAAGGTCCTCCTCGGTCGTGCGAATTGGTCGATTCCTCCTGCGTGCTTCCCTCCCTTTCTTGCCCTCTAAGATCGTAGACCGACAAAGTCTGACGTCTCGTGGGCGCGAGACAGCAGCGTCATCCTAATGCCACCTCACGTTTCTTGCCCTAAATTAATTTCCCAGACCCTACCTGACTCGCCCAAATTGTCTGTTCTCTTTCCTCTTCCCCAAGCCCCGACCCCGTTAAGATATTCGGGAATTCAAGAGAATCAAATGGTTAAACAATGTGTTGAGCCAGAGACAAATCAAAGATTACTGTAGTAGACAAGCAGGCAGCAGACTATAAGGATGGGAACCTACGCTCGTCGTTTTCCAATGGTTAAGCAATGTCTTACTTGTCTATTCTTGGCCTAAATTGTCGTGATTTGGGGGAAAATATGTAAAGTCTCTTTCCTCTTTTTATTTTTTGTTTTTAATGGTTAGCAAATTAATTATTCTCATCCCATTTGTTGAATCATCTGCTCACAACTCACGTAACATGAACTTGTCTTGAAATGTGCATATGTGATTACACGACAATACATCCATGTCAAAAATAGTCGTTTTGAGTCTCAATTTGCATCCTTAATGAAATTTATTGAGATTATATGGACACACGGTCATCTATAGATTCATTTTATGTGATCTCGAAATGCTTATCAAGCGTGTTTAATGTTGTTTAACGTTGAATTTTCAACCAATTGATTTTCAAATTTTTTAAAATATATATCTATCTATATTTAGCATCGCTATACTCGCATTGGCTCATGATTTGAGGAATTCCAAAATCCCTTCGTCTCCATTTTTTTTGTAGAGAAACGTGTTTAATATGTCTTCTCCATGAGGATTCAACAATTGTCATTTTGTAATGTTGGATAATATTAGCAATAATATATTACCCACTTAAGCGGAATTCAAGTATGAAAATAAAATAAAGCAAAATAAAAGGCACAAAAAGGTATTCCGGTGTATTAGAGTCGACCACTATAACGCACTCATACTAGGAAGACAACTCTCTTCACGCTCCTTAGCAAGCAGATTGGAACACGCCATCTTATTTTATTCTCGTTTCCTTGACTCCGTGTTTCATTAGGAAGCAATCGCAAACATAATCAATAAAAATCATGGGATGATCCGAAAAATCCTGTTTGATGTTAGAACTATACTTAGCATGCCGATGACGGACATTGATGCTCATCCTTCATGTGGATCTAAGTCAAGATATGGCAATCAATTTCAAGATTCGAAAAAGATGGAACATACAATAATAATAATAATAATAAAAGAAGAAGAAGAAGAAATGTTGGGTCTTTGATTAAAGTTTGAATGACTTGAGCCGGCGTCCGAAGCTCGCAGGATAATTTTATATAATGCAAGCGCAAGAGCATTGCACTACCACAGACCCACGAGACAAACGAAAGGACGCTCTTGTCCTTCTTCGTCTCCTCCACCGCCGCCACCATCATCGACCTCCCGCCCGAACTCGACGGGGGCCGCGGGGGGGAAAAGGGGAAAGAGGCGAGCATGGAGAACGGGGCGCCGGCCTGGAAGTTCCGGGGCAACGGGGGGCTCTCAGCCGCGTCGGTCATCACCGTCCGTGGCGTCCTCTACGAGCTGATGGCGAATCTCAACGCCGACGACGGCCGCACCGTGGTCCCGCTCGGCCACGGCGACCCTTCCTCCTTCCCTTGCTTCCGCACGGCCCCCGCCGCCGAGGACGCCGTCGTCGAGGCTCTCCGCTCCGGCAAGTTCAACTGCTACGGCCCGACCGTCGGTATTTTTCCCGCCAGAAGATAAGAAAGCGGTGTCGCTTGGGATTATCAGGATTAGATTTCTCGTTTATGTTCTCGACCCTTTTTGGCTTGAATCAAAAGGGGAATAGGGAAAAATGAGGAGGGCCTGACAGCTTCTTTTCTCTCGTGAAAAATGAATTATTTGGAAGTCGTATTCTTAAAAAAGATAGCATTTTGACCGAAAGATATTTTCATTTTTCAGGAATATGTTATATAGCTGCTATGAATCAAAATATTTTATATTAACTCACTATTTTAAATGATATAAGTACTTATTTTTTAAAATAATATTTTTCAAGTCATTTGTTTTTGGAGCTTAAGCTTGAGATCAGTTATCTTGTGAACTCTTGAGACGAGCAGATGATATGCTCTGTCTAAGCTTGGTGATAGCATGGATCGACTCGTGCTTCATGTGGTTTGGACCGTTTGTTTTGCCGTGCAGGCGCACTCCCTAAGCATGTTATTTCGCATCCTCGATCTTCCTAGTACCTATGAGTTGATTGTTGATGCGTTTAAGGTACTGACGGAGTCTTCTACTTACTAATTCCCAGGATTTACGTTCATGTGGTCATACAAGATTTAAGAAATCGTACAGTTAAATAGTCAATGATTGAGAGGCTGATGAGTAGCTAGTTTGGAAGGTGACTCAATTGAAGTTTTTGGACCTTATTGTGTGTTCTGTTTCCTTCGCAACGACTGCAAGGGGTCGAATGCAAAATGCCTAGTTCTGACAGTTGTTTTGCTTTGATTGTACGAACCATTTTGGTTTGTTCGCGGTTGTATCTTAACAGCAGAGTAGCTGTTATTGCCGATCAATATCAACTGTCTCGTCAATCAACTCGAATCATCATATTGCTAGCAAAGACAGTGTATTGAAAACAAAGAGTAAATGATGAAACCAAGCTTTATTAGTGACTATAGGAAGTAGTCATTGTTAATTGTTTGGATAAAGATTGAATTTTATGGAAAGGCCGCTATGAATGTGTTGATCTAGGTGCTTTCTGTAGGTTGAATAGCAATTTGTTTCCAGACGACATGTTTGAGTGAGCTAGACTAATCGGGGGCACCAAACTCTACAGGGCTATTGCTGATTATCTCTCTTGTGATCTCCCGTACAAATTATCACCAGATGATGTTAATCTGACACTCGGGTGCAAACAAGCAATTGAAGCCATATTAACAGTTCTCGCTTGCCCTGGGGCCAATATATTGCTTCCAAGACCTGGATTCCCATGCTATGATGCACGTGCTAAACACAGCCATCTTGAGATACGGTATTTCGATCTTCTTCCAGATAAGGGTTGGGAGGTTGATCTCAAGGGTGTTGAGGATCTTGCAGACGAGAGTACTGTCGCCATGGTTATCATCAATCCTGGCAATCCTTGTGGAAGTGTCTATAGCTACCAGCATCTAAAGAAGGTTGCTTTTGCATTTTGTTTGAGATTTCTTCGTATCTTAGAAAGTAGATGAATTGTGAACATGGAAAAATCTATGACTATAAGCTGGAACGGAGCTAATAGATTCCGCTGGAGCTTAATCTAGAGAGCTACCTTGCCTCTTGAGATGCTCGTTTATCTCAAGGCAGTGGAAGCTTGATAGATTTAGATTTGTCGCCAGTGACTTTTATAATCTTTGGTATCCACATTTGTGTTGCATCAGCTGTTGTTCATCATTTTCTTTCTTTCATTTTTGAAAAAAGGTTGCCGAAACAGCAAGGAAGATTGGGATTATGGTAATTGCGGATGAAGTCTATGGTCATCTAGCTTTTGGGGATACCCCATTTGTTCCCATGGGTGTTTTTGGATCCATTGCGCCTGTCTTGACGTTGGGATCAATATCAAAGAGGTGGATTGTTCCAGGTTGGCGACTTGGTTGGCTTGTGACAAATGATCCCAATGGTTTTCTGAAAGACACTGGGGTCTCTCTCTCTCTCTCTCTCTCTCTGTGCACGCGTGAGCGTGAATGCAATTGCTTGCTTGATTGTATATCTATTTGGGCCAAATTATGTGACTACTAGGGTTGGTCACAGGATACTTAGATTGTTCCTTTTCTCTTTACAGGTTCTTAAGTCCCTTAAAGGATTTCTGGATATATCCTCTGATCCTCCTACATTTATCCAGGTACGTAACTACCCCAGATAATTAACCAGTGACTTTCAGATTTGAAGACGTGTTGTTTTTCAAAATGATTTATTTGGTAGGCTTTTCTGCCCTATTTTTGTATCACTACCAGAGCGAGTTGTGGATATTCTTGGCTATTCTTTCAGGAAATGACAAGTTAATGAGAGCTTTTTCTCTTGAAGATGGATAATTAAAACAATGGATACTGCATAGCAATGTAGAGTCGCACCCCAAGCAGAACCCCAATGATTTACATGTTTCCTCTCTACAGTCACCTGGTGTATGTTATTTTCCTCAGTGATTTTAGACTGTAATGCACAAGCTGTGCATATTGCTTTTAGAAGTGATCGATATTCAGTCTCTGTTATTGGGCTTGATTTATCTGAACTCACTTTCACTTGATAAAGTATTGTTCTTCATTTAATCCTTGCAAGAGTGCTTGCTAACTTTTATTTGTGGACATCTAGCGTCCTTATCAAATAACAGCTAAATATTTTCTGCTCTTTGTTGTGATTCTAACAGGGGGCGGTCCCTCACATTCTTGAGAAAACAAATGATGATTTTTTTTCAAAAATCATTTGCATACTAAGAGAGGCTGCAGATAAATGTTATGAGAAGATTCAAGAGATACCTTGCGTCACGTGCGCAAAAAAGCCAGAAGGAGGCATGTTTGTAATGGTATGGGCATACCATACACATATGTACATTATGTATGCATGTATTTTTATTTTTTCATCAGTATAGCATACACTGTTATGCAATTTATATTTTTCTCGATAAGTGAAAGATGCCATTGTGACAGGCCAAGTTGAATTTATCATTGTTGGAGGGCATAAAGGATGATCAGGAGTTCTGCTTAAAACTGGCTAAAGAAGAATCTGTTATTGTTCTGCCTGGTAAACTCAGCCTCTCCAATTGCTGGTGAAAGGAAAATATATTGATGTTACTTTTTATGCATCTGTTTCATTTTTCTAACTTATTTCAGCTTTTTGAATTTTTCAAACGCGTCCCCTGACATTTGTTTCTTGAAATGCACATTGGTTAAGAATGCTACAAGGGGCTTCAGAGTGAGAGTCCTGATGACCAGCTTACTTCGCAGTTTTCAAAGGATCCTAACATTTTGGAGAAATAGAAGGATCCTAGTGATTTCATTTGAATTTACTCGCGGAATTCTTGCAAGCCAATGCTCAGATATTTCCGGAGCAAACCCATCCCATTTTTCGCCACTTGCTTCTTACTTGTGCAATGTCCGTATCCACCAGATAATAATCAATGACATTCGTTTTTGCAGGGATAGCTGTTGGAATGAAGAACTGGCTTCGCATCACTTTCGCCATCGATCCATCTTCTCTCGAAGATGGCCTGGAGAGGATTAAGGCCTTCTATGGAAGGCATGCCAAAAAATAAATGAGCCGGTCCATGCCGGCGCCACAAAGGGCTGGGATCATCAACTGCTCGTTGGATCTCGAGATGCCTCTGTGGCCACGTCGAAGACCTTTGCAATGTGTGAAACAAGATTAGTAAATCCATAAGAAAGCTAATTATCTGGGCATTTGCCCGGAAGCAGGGGATGGAGGAGGCGGCAATCAACCTGACTGTTGATTCGATCCGAAACCTCCGTTGCATTAGCTTTGGCTTGAATAAAAAACTTCGATTAAGGGCTTCTTATTTTGCTGCTCGTGCCCGGAAGCAGGGGATGGAGGAGGAGGTAATCAACCTGACTGTTGATTCGATCCGAAAGCTCCGATGCGTTGGCTTTGGCTTGAATAAAAAACTTCGATTAAGGGCTTCCTATTTTGCTGCTCGGCAAAATGTCAAGCAGCAGTGTCATTAGGTGATCAACAACTCCCTGTTGTCGGTCTCATGTTGTCTTGTGCTTGTACTTTAATTGTCTCTTTAGAAATAAAGATGTGATGGCATCAGATATGAACGTTCCGATTTCCAAATGCGCCGCGATTCGCCGATAATTTCTATTGGCGGAGCTAATTACATCGAGGGAAACTCCTAGGGAGCTCATGTGGATATCTCTACTCGAACGAAAACATACAAACTCCCTTGATATTTGTTGACATGTATTCTCGCCTGCGTGCATGTTGCTGCACGTCATTCCTAGAAAATTCTACATGAAGTAAATTAGCCTTGTTGTCCAAAGGTACCTTCCCATCAAACTTAATCGCCGAACAAGTAAAGTGAATTCTATTATTGTGTATGAAGGCTGGTTTTTGCTTGGACATTCCTATTAGACATGATAAGGTTGGATAGATTAAAAATCATAGTAAAAATCAAACAATGTTTGGAAAATCACTGATGTCTGAGCTGGGTTGAATAGATGGGTTGAATGTTGATGTGAAGGCTCTATAATTTTTTATGTTTGCAACTTTAAAAATTAGAACATGCTAATGGAAATCGCGAAAAGTGTTAAAAAAGTCTTAAACATTTTGTATTTGTGCCAATTTAGTTCTAAACTTTTTTTGGATGTCAATTTAGTCTTAAACCTTTTTCCTTAGTGTTAATTTTAGTCATTTCTAGCTAATTCGGGCTAGATTTTGTTAACTGAGCATCAGTCAGCTGACATGAACAAATTTTAATAATATTTTAATTTTTTCTTTTTTTCTTTTTCTTTTTCTTTTTTTCTTTTTTTCCTTCTCCTCCTCCTTCCTTTAGCAGGTGGTTGGACCTCGGCGATTGGCCAAAGGCAATAGCCAGCGAGGGCGAGCCGCACTAGCTTGGCGCGAGACCGCCCTCAGGGCACAAGCGGCCTTGAACTGGCCTTGCATCAGGCTGGTGAGGCTTGCCCTCATCGGATCTAGCATGGGTCCAGCCTCGCTGACCATCGCCAAGGTCCGCAATCAATTGGAGGAAGGAGGAGAAGAAGGAAAAAAGAAAAAAAGAAAAGGAAAGGATAAAGAAAAAGAAGAAAATTCAAAAATATTAAAATATTATTAAAAATTGTCAACATTAACGCTGATTGTGCCACATAGGGGTGTGCAAAAGAACCAAGACCCGCCCGGACCACCCGGAATCGGATTGGAACCGCCTGGAACCGGTGGTTCTTGAGGGAACCGGTCCGGTTCCCGGTTCCAATTTATGGGAACCGGTGGGTACCGATTTGATTCTCTGTTCCATGGGCGGATCCGTCCACCCGGACCGGACCGATTATATTAAAATAATATATTAATTTTTAATATTAAACAAATGAAATTAAAAATTAACAAACCCAAATCAAATAATTAAAAAAATTAATTAAAGTGGGAAAAAAGTCCAAAAAATGGAGAGGCCCCGATCTCCGGATCTCACTTATTAAAACCCGCCCAGACCGCCCATCCGGTTATTAATCCATGCAGAACTCGCTTCTTTTCTTCGTTATGGTTGTGTGTATACATGTGTCATGCTTTGTGGTTTTTGTTCTGCTGATGAATGGTGGCCAACCATGGATTTTGCCAAGGGTGAGGGCGGATGATGGACGAGGGAGAAATGTTAGTTATGAGTCTTTAATTAGCACAATGGAAGTTTGATCTTAATCTTCCCGGGTTCTGCTTAGGATGAGCAAGTACGTAGATTTGTTATGATTTCGGGCATGACAAGGGGAGGCTTCAGGACTTAATCGGTCCCGGTTATTATTATTGTGAAACCGGTTCCATGGCTCCACCCTGGAACCGGACCGGACCGATGATCCGTTCCCGGGTGGATCCTTGCAACTAACGGGTGGATCCCAGTTCCAATTTTTCGAAACCGATCCTTAATGGGCGATTCCCGGTTCTAGGTCGGGAACCGCCCGCCCGGACCATGCACACCCCTAGTGCCACATCAGCTTATCGGCGCCCAGTCAACAAAATTACGCCACAATTAACCGGAAAGGCTTGAATTGGCATCAAGTAAAAATATTTAGGATTAAATTGGCACAAAAAAATGTTTATGACTAAATTGGCATAAATGTAAAAATGTTTAGGACTTTTTTAACTCTTTTTTCATGGAAATCTGACTAGGTGGAGTTAAAAAGTAGCACAGGGCAGCATACCGAAAAAACTTCTTCGGTCTATATTATTGGAAGGCAGTTATTAGCCAGTCTTACTACGTTGGATCCAATCCTCAAAACCAGAGGGAAAGACTCAAAAGAGGAAGGAGATGCATTATGATTGAATTTGTTAAACCAAGTCACCGTAGAATCCTATTCTAGTCTTTGCATATGGGTGAGTTAGTGAGTCATCATGTGATTGGTATAGGCTTGATGTGATAATCCAGAGACATACTTTCTTTTGCAAGTTCTTTCTTCCATTGACGTTCTCTAGTGCATCGATATCTTGTGGTGATTAATAATATATGACATTCTTCTTTTGCCACAGTTGATAGACCCATGGTGGACGCCACGCAGGCGGAGAAGAGAGCTGAAAAGAGTTGTTAGACCTCTCCCTCTTCATTGATACCTAAAAAAAGTTGAATTTTACAATTATTATAGTCAACCTTCTCATCTCGAACTAGTGACTTACCATATCGCAAGTGCCATTGCCCTTGAGAAGTTAGTGGTGAATACCTGTGACAAAGAGCATGTTTCGGGGGAATGGAAAAAGTTGGAGGAACCTAGAGAATGGGCTTTGCAACAGCTTAAGAGAAAGGTACCTTTAAAGATTGCTCTGGTAATTAATTAACAGAACCAGGGCTTCATGGTATCCATACAGGGGATATGGATGGTGTTTCGCAACCTACTCCTCTTCCCCTTTTCAAGGTTTCTTTTTTTTTTTTTTTATTGCGAATATAAGTTTGTTTATTAATAATTTATTGTTCCTGATTTTATTTTGGATTTTTAATTTATGTCATGATTCAAAGCCATGAATAATGGATATTTTAATCCGTCAAGGACTCCAAAACAACTGCCATTTTGTGCTTGTTGGGTACTTGATTAGTCATTAAAGTGATGGCAAGAGAGAATAGACATGTCTCTTTCTCATACTTTTTTTGGATGCCTCCCAATCTATATGCGGTCTCAATTTGGTATCTCAATTTACAAGGAAGTTAGAGATAATTCTCTAGAATATATTCCTTTGTTAGAGATAATTATTTATATTATGCATATACCTTCCTTTGATTGTGTATATCATTGATTAATATGTTATATGAGATAATTATTTAAGAAAGCCAATTTAGGCTTTCTCTACATATATATATTTTTTTAGTCCAAATCCATCCTTCTCATTCATTCTCCCTTGGTAATGAAACTTCCTTCGTTTCTAAGCTTTTTTCTTTCTCTTCTAAGCCCAGCGGGCTGTGCGAAAATAAGATTGTCACATCGAGTCAATACTAACTACTTGATTTCACGACTCCTCGCCCATATGACCAGATACAAGTAGGATTCAATAGTGGCTTGGCTAATTCTCTCCTATCCTACCACATGTGTCGATGGCTAAATATATGAAGACTTAATGAGGTCTGAAGATCCACTTCTAACACAAAACTCCGAAAGTAGGGACTTGCCCAAATCACGAGAGTCGGCAGAAGTAGACTTCCCATCTTTCCATTCATCAACTTAAAGCCAATTGCTTGGCATTTGTTAATTTAGGCAATTGACGATTCCACGGTCCCTTTCTTGCGAGTAGGGTTAGGTTCCATCTCATACAATAAGTTTGAGGCGCTGAAACCATGGCTACTTAAATGAGCAGTCCACAAATAGCTCCATCTCGGAATGAAACAGAAGTTGCTTGTGTTTCTGTAAGATGTCAACTGGAATATATACGACCTAGAATTTCATCTGGCTGATAGCTAATTTAAGCCCTTGGATTGAGTCTCACTGACAAAGGAAAAATGTGGGAAAATGGAGATAGAAAGCAAGCAACAATCTGGAGATATGATTGAGGGAAAAGATGAAGCAGTGAAGTTCATCGAAGAAGAAAATTCAATGTTTGTAGAATGACAAAAAAAAAAAAAAATACTGAACTCATGGTCGAATGAACAAAACAATGAGGATTATAGTGTCGAATGTCGATGGTAAGATGATCCGGAGTCCGATGCACCCACACCGAAGAGAAAGATGAACTTTTGCCCAGTCACCCAATTAAATAAAAAAGGAAGTTACAATTATATGCTAATTTAGGACAATTTATAGCTAAAGGAAGAAAGAAACGTGCATCCAAGAGTAGTTCCCAGCTCAAAAATGGAACTTTTGCACCAAAATTCATTACCTTGTCATGAGAATCTGCTTCAAATTCAGAGTGGCACCTCTTTCGGAGATGGAGAAGCATACATTCCAGCAATATTCAGCTTTCAATACAGCAATTTTTTTTCTCCCTTTAGCGTTTTTATAACTAACTACTACTGGGGAGACAGTTCGGAGTACTAACGAAACTTGTAGGGGTAATCAATAACGAGATCCTGAAGTCAAATAGTTGCCTTCTTCTTGGCTTTCCTACTGAATTATATATTTGTTTGCTGGAAAAGAAACAGCAAGCAGCCTTTCTGATGGAAAATGTCGTTATGAATGCTGTTGTTATTCTGCTTTAACTTTGTTCGTGGGCTAGGCTACAAAGAAGCCGCGTGGGTCTTGAGCACAAAGACATGCACAGAATTGTGTCGTTTTGTATATTATCTTGAAGTTATTTCTTAAGTATGGTTAGAGATGTGCAAATTGCACATCCTCACTGAGGTTGAATTTCTTTACCTTGCGCAGTACGGTAAGGATACTTGCCTTGCCCACACATTGGCATCTATGTGTAACTTCTTGTCCGAAATTGGTATATCAAGTGCCAGTGGACTACTTGGATCATCATATTCACCAGCTGCCAACAAAGGAACGTCATTATCAACCCTGTCCACCAGCAGCTCTTTGTACTTTTGAAAGAATCTCTAAAGAGAGAAGCTGAAAGCTCGAAGTCATGACGACTGGTGGCTTCCAATCATCTCGCGATGGATATATATCCTTATGTACATATCCTTTCTTTTAAGGAGAGTGGGCGATGATTTCTGGAGCTGAACTTAAGTACTATGTCTGATGGAGTGTTTGAGTAGGTGACACTGTTTTTACCGAGGTTTTGGTCAGTCACTTCCCCTTATAAATAAATAAATAAATAAATAAATAAATATATATATATACATATATTTGTTTTGTTTTTGGGGGTGGAGTCTCTTAGAGGGTTTGACATAAGTTTTAATCATGTCGCTTTCTGGTACAATGCGCAGCATGTTCAAAGACCCATGCCATGCTTTGGTCCCAAAGCTTCCATGAAGCATATAACAAGTCGGTCAGCGTTTGCAAGGTAATATCTTTCCGCCTAAAATATGCGTTGCTAGTACCTATTTCTAGACCACATGTTTTTGTTTTACCTCATATGCTCGACTTCTATTCTTTTCTTATTAGAGGAATTGAGATTAAGTTGTAATTTGATTAGTGACGTTGACGTTTAAAGTTCCATGATGATAATTGACGGTTCAACGAGTACTACTTGACTTAAGAATTTACACAGACAAAATGGTCCATCGGTACTTTTTGAAGAATCTGAACCTAAGAATAGATCTAATGCTTCCAGTTCTTTTTGCTGAACCTAATTATGTTCCTTAACTGGTGCTTCATATTTGCTCCTCGACACAGCATGGGAAATATATGGCAGGTAATATTTCGTTCGGAAGTTAAGTTGCCATTGGAATAGATGGTTTGATAAACTGCTTAGGGTTCAGCCTGCGGAGCATAGCACCGTAGAACTCTTGCATTAAGCCTATTGTGTGTGCACACGTAATCAGTTGAATATAACTCCGTCAAATTGATGCATGAGAATTCAAGCCCCCCATCACTTTGCCGTGTGAATTTACTATGAATGTAAATACCATGAGATACGGATACTTTTGTTTAGGAAATGAATCGGTTCCTAATTTTTTATGTGATAAATGCCTAGGAAAAAATCAAAATTTAGGTGTCAATAGTCAACAGTATCTATAAGTTGATAATTTGAAGATTTCTTTTGATTTATTTTTTTATTCAATTTCCATATTTATCAAATTATTATCTTTAACTTCACCATAATTATAAGTGATGATATCTCTATCCATATACCGTGTAACATATCAATGAAGAGATTGAGTAGAATATTTACAAGTTGATCATTTGGAGATTTTCTCCTGATTTGTTTTTATTCAATTTACAAATTGCTAACTATTATCTTTTAATTTCCACCATAATTATAGGTGATATCTCTATATGTACTACATAACATATCAATGAAAAGTATGCTTCATCAACTCAATTCTTTGTTTTAGTTTGATATATTTTGGATATCTTCACGATATTCTAGATATCTCTAATATTATAGATATCTGTGTAATTAATTGTAATTGATTTTGTAATATTTTGTCGTTGTGGATAATTTACCTTGTAAAGCCTATCTTAGTACTCCTTATTAGTTATTATAAATAAAATTCTCCAATTCACTTTTTGCCTTATTCTTAACAAGAAGCTTCGCCCAAATCTTGAGTAGGCACGACCTATTCTTCTTTTTTCCCCCTTCCAAGATCTCTCTGTTTCAGCTCGTTTTTCGATTCCTGTATACACGATCAGTGTGTAGAGGTTGCTTTTAAGCAGATTTTATGTGATTATATATTTTGTTATTGTTGGGAAAAGTACCAAAAAAGTCATAAACCTATTGTATTTATACAAATTCAGTCATAAACTTTTCAATTGGACCAATTCAGTCATAAACATTTTTAAATTGGTACCAATTCAGTCCATCCGGCCAATTTTGGCCTGCTGACGCTGACGTGGATGCCAACGGTGGCCAGATGCTGACGTAGCAATTTTTAAATATTTTTTTATTATTTTTTTGATTTTTTCCTTTTTCTTTTCTTGTCTCCCTTCTTTCTCCTTGGACTGTTCCGGTGGTAGCTGGCGAGCCTCCGGTGAGGCTCGTCGGCCACTAGGCGAGGGTTGCGGCCGTCGCTCGGCCTCTTTTAAGGCCGCCGGCAATGTGGCTTCGCCCAAATCTGGGCGAGGCCAACCTCACCTTGGCCTTGCCGCTGGCGAAGGCGGCCTCGCCTATGGTTGGCAAGGCCATGGCGACCATCGCCAAGGTGGAGGTGAGGGCTTCCAGGCTAGAGGCTTGCCGGCCACTGGGCAAGGGCCGCTAAGCCCTCACCAACTGCTGGCGAGATTTGCCCGCGGCCCTGGGAGGGGCTGGGCAAGGACCAATGACCCTCGCGGGCGGCAGGCGAGGGCTTCGTGGCCCTCACCGGCCACCACCGGAACAATCCAAGGAGGAAGAAGGGAGAAAAGAAAATGAAAAAGGAAAGAAAAAGGAAAGAAATTCAAAAAAATTCAAAAAAATATTTAAAAAATATTTAAAAATTGCCACGTCAGCGTCCGGTCGCCGGCCGGCCAAACTTAGCCGAATGGACTAAATTGGTACTAATGTAAAAAGGTTTAAGACTGAATTGGTCTAATTGAAAAGTTTAGGACTGAATTGGTCCATTGAAAAGTTTAGGACTGAATTGGTCCAATTGAAAAGTTTAGGATTGAATTGGTACCAATGCAATAGGTTTATGACTTTTTTGATACTTTTCCCGTTATTGTTAGTTTTGAATTCGTGATCTCTTGCTTGCGTGAATACATTGAAATATCACATGCTGCTGCTTCTTCATTGTCAAGGGTGCTTAGGCCACGCATTGAGGACGGAAAGTGTTTCAAAGAAGAAAGGACGCACGAACTCAATCTCAATCACTCCATTGGCTTTTTCCAGTTTTATTTGAGTGCGCTTGGAGTTTGAGTGAGTTGGTGGGCAAAGAGAGCAAGTGCTGCTGCAAAAGAGAATGAAGATGCACAAATTTAGCTTTCCTAAAAATGACCCAAATCCACCAACTTCCAACACGCCTTTGGGACACGACGCTGCTGCTTGTTCATCTGGTGAATGTGTACAGCACACATCTTTCTCTCTTCCTTCCCCTTCTCTTCTCAAACCTTCTCTTTTAATGGATCCAGCTACTCTCCTCCGCCAGAAGTTCGATGCTTATCGCATGGCGCAGGATGCGTGGACTCAAAACCAGTTTAACATAGAGTTGACATGAGTATTACATTCTTTTCTGAAAATCTTTTTGTTTTTTAGCACTTATATATGTTTTTTTTTTTTTAATTGTCTTCAGAGAACAAGATCGTCAAGAGTATTATGATTCGTACATGACCGCGATAACGAATCTGAATCTTAGCATGCAATTGATAAGGCAGGAAGAGCTTTTGGTCCTCGGTTCGATAACCGAAGCCCGGGCATTTGTAGGCTTGTGGCCGCAATTCTTGGCCAATCGCGGTAATCTGAACCGCGTTCATATCGGGAATATGAGTAACGGGAGCAGGGCAGTGGTACGTCGCTGGCTGGAAGATCGCGGATTCATTCCTGAGCAGACAAACCTTGTTTTCCTTGTCCCAGCGAAGTAGTCTTATCTTTTTTCTTTTTTTCTTTATTCTTTTTTTGGGGCATTCGGCCACTTATCCAACGTAATCGGTTTCTTTTCAGTGCAAAGACATTTTTTGTGCTATTCATTTATTCGAAAAGGACCAAGTCTGACGAGTCAAGTTGTAAATCAAAAAAGATATTAAAATATTATTAAAAATTATTAATGTCAATGCTAGTAGTGTAAAGTAGGCTCACTTGCAAAACTAAATTGATAAAAGTAAAAGGTTTAAGATTCAATTGTTATAAGTATAATAGATTTGTGACATTTTCTATACTTTTTTCCAAAAGTTTTGCCACTCTTGTCGTAATTCTCAGTCAAATCCCTCTTGCCTTACCGATTGACTGCCATTCTTGCCTTATTTTGCCTGTCCAATCTCATTGAGATTCCTTTTCATAATTTTATGGCCAGGCTCATTCGTTTCTTTTTTGTAAATTTCAGTAGACAAAACCGTCTCACCGATTCTATCTTGATTGCAACCCTTTCCTTTCCACCGACTGCGATTGCTAATACTTCGAACTTGCTCATTTCCTCTTGGCCCAGAATATCTCCCCCCCCCTTTTCTCGTCCACATCTGTAATTTGGCTTTGATCAGGACAGAAAATAATTTCTCCTAAATACGTCGTGCGCTAATGGGGAAAGAAAAGGGATTTCAAATCCGTCAAATTGACGCATGAGATTTTGGGACCCCCATCGCTTTCCCACGTCGGTTTACTGTGAATACAAATACTATGAGATAAGGATATTTTTGTTTAGGAACTGAATCGATTCTTAATTTTTTTTTTATGTGATAAATGACCAGGAAAAATTAAAATTTAGATGTCAACAATCAGGAAAGACCTAGCCCTAGCCCTGAAGCTTCATATTTCACCTTGATAAATGAGAGATATCATTCATCTAAGGCAGCAAATGCGTATATAGGAGATAGCCATTATTCATCGAAATTCAACACATTTTTGATGTGGCTCTAGGATTTTTCCACGACCGTTTAGCCCTGTCATTTTGCACAATCCAAACCGTATATTTACTTATTCCACCACATCCCCCCAATGCACGCGATCTCTCTCATTTAATGCGCTCATTTAATGTCTCTTCTCTCTCAAAGTCTTTTCAACAGCCTCTGTCGCGACAATGAAACAAAGTATTGAAATAAAAAATCAAAAGGCAAAGATATCATAATGGTTACAGTGCAAAATTTTCTACAAGTAAGCACAAAGATAACAACACATCAACAGAAGATCCATGAGTTGATCATTTAAAGATTTCTTCTAATTTGTTTTTTCATTCAATTTCCACGTATATCAAATTATTATCTTTAACTTCCACCGTAATTATGAGTGATGATATCTCTACTTATACCATATAATGTGTCAATGAAAAGATCAAACAAAGTATTCATAAGTTGATCATTTAAATATCAAACGGAGTAGTCATAAGTTCAATCTCATAGTCAAGGTTGCCAAGCCAATTTTGGATAAACCCACATGAAACAATTGGATGGATCGAAATGGAAGGAATCGGAATAAGCAGTGAATAATTGAAAAAAGTAAATCGCGTGTGAATAAACCATAATAATGTCAAGAGCAACATCCGGAAATTGGAATTGGATGATCTAATGAAACCGCAACTTCAAAACTTGGGGAAGGAGGAGGAGAAAAAGACAGAAGGAGAGAAAGGACATCGTGCTCTTAACTTTTTTAATTTAGCCATCATGCCGCAATCGTTCTCCAGCTACGAGACTTCCGTTTTCCTAATTCAGATTCATTCTTTCTCATTCATTCTCACTTGGTAATAAAGCCTCTTTTGTTCCTAAGTTAATTTGTTAATTATTATTATTTCGAGGCACCATGGTTCATTGCTAGAAATTGAAGAAAACGAAACACCATTGATCTATACTATTATAAAATAAAATAAAAAAATACCGTATTCCTACTTATAGGGAATCTCAATTGTTTTTGTTTTTTTACACGTATCTTTGATTACTTATCTCACGAGTATAACGTCCATCTACAAACACGCAAGTTCATAATTTTATTTTATCTCTCACATATTTCAATATCAAAATGTAGATACGTCTTATGCTAGGACAACATTCCTAAAAGATTTCGAATTCTGGATTATTGTTATTAATCCACTTATAATACAATATATTCATAATTTTGTATTTTTGTCAATAATTTCTTCTCATTATTGAATGATTCAAACATTCCATAACAAAATAATTTTGCTTGATCTTTCATATTTTGATTACTTGCGCACACACAATGCGTATGCGCATTTGCTGATATCATTAAATAATTCAAGTACTTCATAACAATGATGATTTTGTTCAATCTTTTAAACTTTTATTAGGGAAAATAACACAAATGATCCTAAAACATTTGTCTAATGTGCAATACGATCCATGGACTCTTAAATTGTTCCATGCGGTCTTTGAACTTTTGGTATATATTCAATTTAGTCCATAAATAACATTAAATATTTTTATATAATTCAAGGACTATACTGAATATATATTAGAAGTTTATGGACTATACTGAACAAATGAAATCATATTATAAATTGGGCTAAAGTCAGAGACAATATCGAACAACTCGGAAGTTCATAGGCTATATTACATATTGAGCAAAGTTCAAATGCCATTTGTATAATTATCACTTTCAATTACTCATCAATGCATGCTCACATTTGCTTGTATTCCGAACCAAACAAACATGCTCTTTTAAGTCCGCATCAATGATGACTAATCAAGTTTCGGGAGACGAGACATCTCTATCTTGTCATTTTCATGGATACTTACCAATGAAAAGTCCATTCCATGGGAATTGTGCTTGCGCTCTAGGTTTGAGCATTGTCCCTTGGCAAATTCACAATAACAAATTGAGTTTGTCTTCTTCTCTTAGCAACTTGCGTGTCCATTACGTAACTAAATTAAGTAATCTCAGCAGAAGTGCTTCAGGCCATCTGAAATGTGGGATTTCGGGCAATTAAAAAGCTTCAAAATTGAAGTCATTTCGAAAGACTTAAAAGCATTTTCCTTCTAGTTTGCGTCAAACATATTATCCAAGACAAAGGCAAGCCATCCTTAATTCATTTCTCTAGGGAACAGCTACGGCAATCACCATTCCGTCACTAACGATCATCGATAATAATTATTTTATGCTTTCAGGGACGGTTTTGCGCATGCCTCTCATCCATTTTCTAGTCAGGAAGGGCAGTGATTTTCAGTTTCGATTTGGGTCGAGATGATATTTCATCGACGGACTAGAAATTAGAAGACGCCGGACTTCTAATGCAAGCCTTGGCGTTAAAGAAGATTTCTTCTTCCTCCTCATAACTATTGAAAAATCCTACATTTGCCCTTTAGTTCATGTTTGGATCTTACCAAGCAAAATTCGCCCAATAGACTATGGAGGAAAAGGATGACATGTAGGCCCCCACGGTCGTGCGAATTCCTCTTTGTGCGCTTCTCTCCCTTTCTTGCTCTCCGTGATTGTAGATAACCAAAGTTGACGTTTGAACACCTCTGATGACAAAAAAATCAAAAAAATCAAAAAAATCATAAATTTATTATATTTATGTCAATTTGTATCAATCGAGTTTATCTCGCTAATTTAAGCCGAAAATTACTAATACAAATATCGGTTATTCTACATGGTACAGTAGACGTGAACATTGACATATTTATATAACTTTTTGTTTATTTTTTTCTAGAAAATCATGATTTTTTTTAATATCCATATCTATATCGTCTCTATCACATAAGATGACTGACGACAACATTAGAGATTTCCGACCTAAATTGGCCAGATTTACTCAATTGATATAAATACAAAAAAAAAAATTATGAATAAATTAATTCAATTAAAAAGTTTAGAACTAAATTGATATCAATATAATATATTTAGAACTTTTTAAAAACTTTTCCAACCTCCCTCGGGTGGGGTCCAAGACAGCATCTGGTCCTAAATTGATTTCCCAGACCCACCTAATCCACCCAGATTATCTTTTCTTTCTCCTCTTTCCCAATCCCCGACGTGTTAAGATATTCAGGAGTTCAAGAGAATCAAATGGTTATCTTACTTAGCCAGAGACAACTCAAAGATTACTTTAGTAGACAAGCAAGCAACAGACAATGAGAATGGGAATCTGCACTCGGCGTTTTCTAAATGCGCCCCGGTGAGTAAATTGTCGCGATTTGCGTATACATGTAGAGTCTCTCGCCCGTCTTCTTTTTTTATTATTATTTTCCTTTCTTTTTCCATAGCCAACGATTGACCTGCTCAATCAAGCCAGTCACATCACAAGAACCCGTCTCTTTCGTGGAGTCGGTGGGTGCGGTCGTGTGAAAACAACATATACTCATAATGATGATGTTTATGTACATTTCATATTTGGATTGTGCTGATGAGCGATGCCGTGACATTTATTAAACATGTTTAATTTGGGATCATTAAATTTTCAACCACTTAAACTCCAAATTTGTTAATATGAGATATACATATCTTTATTTTACTTATGATTTATGGGGTCCCACATTCCCTTTGTCTCCATTTTTCATAGAAAAAACATGCAATACCTATAATTTCCATAACAGTTCTAACAATCATGAAAATAGTGCATTCACATTTTAGAATTTTTTTGAAGAGCTGTCACAAGGTGGTCACTTCGTTGAGCACTCTTGATATTTACGTCGAAGTTAAATCTCCGATTGTCTCGATCCCGACTTTATACTATCATTAGACTTTGAGATCACATGCCATTGTTTTGTCATGAGATGATCTAGAAAAATCTCGTTTGATATTAGGACATTGCTTTGGATGCTAAAAGTGACCTTGATGCTCATTGTTGGTGTGGATCCAAGTCGAGCTCCAACAATGACAAACAATTTCAAGATTCGAAAAAGGATGGAATGTATAAAGAAATCGATGTATTAAGTAATATAACAGATTGTAATCGGCTGTTTAAACAAGTAATCATCTTTAAATGCAATGAAAACCCGCCGCATTTCTTAATAGACCGATGTTGTAGCTTTTATGAGAAGATGGCGCAGTCCTTTGTTCTTTCCTTTTATCTCCGCTCGTGTCAATTATTGTAGAATGACAACATGCATTGTTAGTGTATATTTTGAAATTCAAGAGATACAAAAAATTCAAACGAACGAAGGAATGTTCGGATTCTGCTGTTCCTCCCATATTTTTATTCTTTGGTCGAACTCTAATAGAGGAATATGAGAATGAGTGATCGACGGTATCGACCAACCTTATGAGACTTGAGATTACACGATGAATGGCTGCAATTGACATGATCAAGTAAGTATTTCCTTCAAGTCAAGTTGTATTTATTATACAGCATGTCCGTTAATTCAAATTAATCAAAATTGGCCTTCATACATACATGGCGTCAAGTAAAACGAGATTCATGATGTAGTTTGTAATTGTGACCGATAGATTGGTTAAGCAAGTGGGTTGGGTCGATAATGGTTCAACCTAATTATACATATTTGGTGACCTATACTCAGCTTGACCTAACTCACTTTAATCCAATTTAAAAACACTAATACCCAAATTAAGATGAAAATGCGGAAGTGAACAAGTGTAAGATAAAATAAAGGCAAGAGAGAGTCAAAGAAGTGAGTTTTATTTTTATTTTTTTTATAACCAAGGAACCGTCTGAGCCCACTTACGAGGTAGCGCCTCAATGGCACATTCGGACCAACGTCAGTACCTCGGGAGAGATTAGCATAGGACCCCACCACCATGGAACCCCACTTACAACGCTAGTCATAGAAGTGAGTTGAATCTAAATAAGTTAATAAATCCACTCGGCTCATCAAATTTGAATTAAGAAAATAATCTATAATCTAATTTGACACGCCTAATGATATGTTGAAATGAATATATGATCCATTTTGATATGTCTAGTAGTAGTCAGTCGATGATGGTGTTGCTGGATCCCAGTCACGTGGTGTCTTTCCTGGGCAGTCAGCTGCATTGCGAGCAACTGGAGGTGCTTCGCGCCAGGCATTGTGCTCGCAAAACGACACTCCTCCATCGGCGTCCGAAGTTCACAGGATCTTTTTATACACTACAAAGCACAAGAGCACCGCACTTCCACAGACCCACGAGAAAAAAACTGGGTGCATTTGGTTCAGCATTCCCAAGGGGCTTTTAGCCTCCAAAGCCCCTTAGAGAAATGTTAGACCGTTTGGCAATCATTTTGAAGTAACTTTCAAGTGAAAGTCAGCATTGGGAAAGCTGAAAGCCTAATGCTAGTAGAGACTAGCTTTAAGCTTACAGCCAAATGCTGAAACTTTTTTTTTTCCAAAACTATCATCACTCATTCTTCAAATTTCTTATTTTGCCATCGTTGTTATTTTTTTAAATGCCAAAATAATGCTAAAAAAATCAAATTTATATAAATGCTAAAAAAATTAAATACATTTTGGTCTTTTTTAACAAAAATTTTGGTCTTTTTTAACAAAATTATTTATATATTTATTTTTTTTAGCATTATTGTCAAAATTTATTTTTAAAAAGTTGCATATATTTTTTTTTTCAATTTTAAACAATTAAAAATTAAAAATTCCAACGAAGGGTTTGTTTTTTTTAAATTATATATATGTATTTATTTTTTAGCATTATTTTCAAATTTATATTTAAAAAGTTACATACATTATTTTTTCAATTTTAAACAAATAAAAATTAAAAAATTTCAACGAAGGATTTGGTCTTTTTAAAAAAAAATTATATATAAGTATTTGATTTTTTTAGCATTATTGTCAAAATTTATATTTAAAAAGTTGCATACATTTTATGGAAAGGCTGCTATGAATGTGTTGATCTAGGTGCTTTCTGTAGGCTGAATACCAATTTATTTCCAGACCTCACTTGCCAGTGAGCTAGACTAACCCGGGGCACCAAATTCCACAGGGCTATTGCTGATTATCTCTCTCGTGATCTCCCGTACAAATTATCAGCAGATGATGTACATCTGACAGTTGGGTGCACACAAGCAATCGAAGCCATATTAACAGTTCTCGCTCGCCCTGGGGCAAATATTTTGCTTCCAAGACCTGGATACCCATACTACGATGCACGTGCTAAACACAGCCATCTTGAGACACGGTATTTCGATCTTCTTCCAGATAAGGGTTGGTAGGTTGATCTCAAGGGTGTTGAGGATCTTGCAGATGAGAGTACTGTCGCCCTGGTCATCATCAATCCTGGCAATCCTTGTGAAAATGTCTACAGCTACCAGCATTTAAAGAAGGTTGCTTTTGCATTTTGTTTAGGATTTCTTCGCGTCTTAGCAAGTAGATGTCTCGTGAACATGGAAAAATCTAAGATTATAAGCTGGAATGGAGCCAATAGATTCCACTGGAGCTTAATTTAGAGAGCTACCTTGCCTCTTGAGATGCTCGCATTTATCTCAGGCAGTAAAAGCTCAATAGATTTATTGCTAGTCACTTTTATAATCTTGTTATCCACATTTGTGTTGCATCAGCTGTTGTTCATCATTTTCTTTCTTTCATGTTTGAAAAAAGGTTGCCGAAACAGCAAGGAAGCTTGGGATTATGGTAATTGCAGGTGAAGTCTATGGTCATCTTGCCTTTGGGGATACACCATTCGTTCCCATGGGTGTTTTTGGATCCATTGCGCCTGTCTTGACGTTGGGATCGATATCGAAGAGGTGGATTGTTCCAGGTTGGCGACTTGGTTGGCTTGTGACAAATGATCCCAATGGTTTTCTGAAAGACACTGGGGTCTCTCTCTCTCTCTCAATCTGTGCGTGCATGAGCGCAATCGCTCGCTTGATTGCAATATCTTTTTGGGCCAAATTATGTGTCGGTCACAGGATGCTTAGATTGTTCCTTTTCTCTTTACAGGTTCTTAAGTCCCTTAAAGGATTTCTGGAAATATCCCCTGATCCTCCTACATTTATCCAGGTACGTAACTACTCCAGACAATTAACCAGTGGCTTTCAGATTTGAAGACATATGCTGTTTTTCAAAATGATTTATTCGGTAGGCTTTTCTGCACTATTTTTGTATCATTACCAGAGCTAGTTGTGGATATTCTTGGCAATTCATTCAGGAAAGGACCAGTTAATGAGAGCTTTTTCTCTCTGACGATGGATAATTAAGACAATGTATATCGTAAAGCAACGTAGAGTCGCACCCAAAACAGATCCCCAATGATTTATGTGTTTCCTCTCTACAGTCACCTTGTGTATGTCACCTCTTTTTTTTTTTTAAAAGGGTCGAAGTGTATGTTACTTTTCTCAGTGATTTTAGACTAATGCACAAGCTGTGCATATTCCTTTTAGAAGTGATCGATATTCTGTCTCAGTCTTTGGGCTTGATTAGTCTCAACTCATTTTCACTTGATAAGATATTGTTCTTCATTTAATCCTTGCGAGAATGCTTGCTAACTTTTACTTGTGGACAACTAGCTTCCTTATCAAATAATGGCTAATTATTTTCCGCTTATCGTTGTAATTCTAACAGGGGGCAGTCCCTCACATACTTGAGAAAACAGATGATGATTTTTTTCCAAAAATCATTTGCATACTAAGAGAGGCTGCAGACATATGTTCTGAGAAGATTCAAGAGATTCCTTGCACCACATGCCCAAAAAAGCCAGAAGGAGGCATGTCTGTAATGGTATGGGCATAATATACACATACGTACATTATGTATGCATGTATTTTTTTTTTTTCATCAGTATGGTGTACACAATTATGTGATTTATATTTTTCTTGATAAGTGAGAGATGCCATCGTGACGGGTCAAGTTGAATTTGTCATTGTTGGTGGGCATTAAGGATGATATGGAGTTCTGCATAAAACTGGCTAAAGAAGAATCTGTCATTGTTCTGCCTGGTAAACTCAGCCTCTCCAATTGCCGGTGAAAGGAAAATATGTCGATGCTTTTTTTTATGCATCTGCTTCATTTTTCTAACTTCTTTCGACTGTTTGAATTTTTCAAACACGTCCCCCGACGTTTGTTTCGTGTAATGCACACTGACAAATGATGCTACAAAGGGCTTCAAAGCGAAAGTCCTGATGAATAACTTACTTCACAGTTTTCCGAGGACTTTAATTTTGGAAGAAAAAAAGGATCATTGATTTCATTGAATTCACCCGCGGCATTCTTGCGAACTAATGCTCAGATAATTCCATGGCAAACCCATCCCATTTTCGCTACAGGGTTCTTGCTTTTCTCAAGCACCATCCGTACCCATCAGATAATAATCTATGACATTCGGACTTGCAGGGATAGCTTTTGGAATGAAGAACTGGCTTCGCGTCACTTTTGCTGTCGAGCCATTTTCTCTCCAAGATGGCCTGGGGAGAATTAAGGCCTTCTACGAAAGGCATGCCAAAAGATAAACGAGCCGGTCCACACCGGCGCCGCAAAAGGCTGAGATCATCAACTGCTTGCTGGATCTTGAGTCGTCTTTGTTGCCGCGTCGAAGATCATTGCAAAGTGTGAAACAAGATAAGTCAATCCATAAGGAAGCTAATCGTCCGAGCATTTGCCCGGAAGTAGGGGATGGAGGAGGAGTAGAAAATCAACCTGACCGTTGATCCGATCCGAACCTCCATTAGAATGGTCCCTTCTTGGTCGTGTTGGTTGCATTAGCTTTGGCTAGGAATAAAAACCTTGAACTCGATTTTCTACCGTAGTTAAATCTACCGTCTTGTACTGTTTGGCTATGATTTCTCGGTCTGATGCACAATATTAGCAAGAATATGGTTGATTAATGGTGCAAAATGGGTCTAGAACCCATATCTTAACTCATATTTAATGGTATAGGTCATAAATGGATTGTTTTAGCTTTTAAAAACAAAACAATATTAAATGGACAGCTCGTCGTTTGGCCAACACTAACAAGGAGAACATTAAATAATATTCTATTTCTTAATTTCTTAAAAAAATAGAAAATAAAGAAAATTTAAATATAAAAAATTGAGAAAATTTAAGTAAATAAAAAATTAAAAATTAAAAATTTTGAAAATTGTTAAAGTTATAAAAATTATCAACTATATTGTATTGCATGAAAATGTTTTAGCAATACTTAAAAAAAAATCACAAGAAATGAATTTCCTAAATTTAGTTAAATATGAAAGTATTTTAACAATACAAATCATATTGAGTATGTATTGAGAAATTTACATTATGATAAATGGATCAATTTGGACCGAATCATTTATGACTCTATCCAAATCATTCATTTGATAATTCTAATTGAAGTCAACCCTAATCAAGCACTACATGGGATGATCTGGAAAATCCAGTTCGATAGCATTCGGACAAGCTGAAAAATAGAATCCTGTTTGGTGTTCTTGTGCGCGGGTTGCTGATGATCGGTGCACGGTGAAAAGCGAAACGAGTCGCCAATTAAAAATAAGGTCTTCAACACGTGATAGGAACGGAGGATGCGGTTGCACAAGGGTTCAGCACTCATTGTCAACCACTAAAAACGTCACGTCGTCACAGTTAAGTGGCATCTTTCTATGGAGAGCCCCTTTGCTCTGGCCATTGCTTGGGAAACGACGCCACTTTGTCCGCGTCCGGAAATCTATTAAATGCATCTGAATTTAATTAATTTTCGAGTATTGTGGATTACCTTTTAAATATTGGCAAATTTCCTAACCTATTTCTTGGTCGGCACTTTTCAGGTTAAATGTTCTGGGTGCAATTTTCATTTCTCTCCTTTTGGACCATGAGAAAGTGCACAATGCAATCATGATGGAGAAGAGAGAAGGAATCATCACCAGTCTTATTCACGCATTTAGATTTCATTTGTTTAAAATTATTTAGAAAATTGCTCGTATCATTCTAAGTAATTAACGAAATTTCTTTTTTCCATTATTAATAATATTTTATGTCTAAATATTATTTGGATGAATTTTTCATTTTTCACTTTTCACTTTTCCTTGGAGCAGCCACGCGATGATTCCCTTTGGTCAAGTCTCTCCCTCTTTCTGTGTTCAGCCAAAACCTCCATCATACATCCTTGAATAGAGAAAACATTAGTGAGAGCTTAGGTACCTAGCATCGTCCTTAACGATTTGGAGATTTGCTCGCATTTGCATTCATCTTCCTTAATCTCATCATCGGGGATTGGACCGTAATTTGGTAAACATTTTTCTTATTATTTATGCACTTGTAATTTGTGTTATTGCGCCTCTTTTTTTGGTCGGAAAAACAGAAACTATATTGAGGAACTAAAGTAGTACAACCCGCAGCAATGGCATCAGCACAAACAAGATCAAGAAGGTAAGAAGGTGGAAAAACGGCCAAGTTTTGGTTCGGCGAAGCCCGTCTGTGGGCCTTTGCAGCCCAATCAGCAATCACAAATGACGTGATTCAAAATTATTGTAAATACCTATTAATATTGGATATCAAATCTGGTAAGCAGACTTTGTTTCAATGGATTGACTTGCTAAATGTGAGATAAGTATCTTATGTACATTTTATAGGGCGTGCGACATCCCTCTCCTTGTATAAGTATCTTGTGTAAATTTATATCTAGCAGAGCATGAAACGATGTAACTCGAAAATTAAAGCGGTACATCATTAGTTTCTAGTAATTTATGGGACTGTGGATTAAGTCCAAAATTGGCGTAGTGGGAGCCTTGTGCATTGCCTATCGCGCAAATAATGATTTTAAAAAGAGAATGACATACTATCTACTAGGTCCATGTAGAAAAATATTAAAAGTAATTCGAATATTGAAAAAATTAACTTAATTTTTGAAAGAGAGTAATGGGAGAATCTTGGAGAAAAGTATTATGAAATTCTTAAATTTATTGCATTAGTGTTAATTTAATCATAAATTTTTTAATTAGACCAACTTAGTTAGCAATTTCCTACCAAAATTGGTTGGATGAACCGAATTGACAAATTATCAAAAATTTTATGATTAAATTAACTGAATCAAAAGGTTTAGAACCAATCTGGCATAATTGTAATAAATTTTGATTTTTTTTCGATAAATTTCCTATATACTTTCTATAGGAAAAGGCAAAAACATTTTTAAACAAGCTATTAGCATATCCTCTAACGTTTGGATAACTAGCTCAGATTGTCCATCTATTTATAGGTAAAAGGCAGTAATAAAGTGTAGCTTGGTTCCCACGACTTGTTGAAATCTACTCCAAAATCGCAAAGTAAACCTAGCATATCAGTCAGATAGTATTCTTATAGGTACGCCATGCGGCCTCACAATCTCATCCGCGTACAATTTAGCAAGTTGCTCGGGAATCCAAGTAATTCGAATTGATTGGAAGTGTGTTGACTTTGGCTATTGATGAGACAACTATCTATTCTTGATCCATCGGAAGGAAGTAGATATGTATCTAATTACTTCCTTGGCTCCATACTTTCCGAGGTATAGCGCCCCTGAATACCATCAAGAAAGAGCATTAAAACAAGGTGGGAATAAGCGTTCTACCTAGGTTCCGCTCTTACGTAGGCCCCACCTCACATAGAAGAGGGGGAACCTCTTCATTCAATAGAAGAACCCGTGTGAGTGGGAGGGGCAACAATCATTCATTCATCGGATACGTCTTCTTCCGTGATCCATTTCATGTCAACTCTAATTAGTTCTCAAAAGGCCTACTTTACAAAGGGAACTCCTACTCCTTGCTTCCTCTAGCATGAGAAAATGCCCGCATCTAACAATCTATCCTTTGAAAGATAGACAAGAGGGCATTCTTAGCATCAATCCCCTCCCCACTTTGACTATTTGGTGGGATATGTTTTCTAGTAAGAAAAGATCTTGGCATCTGTTAGTTCCTTGTCCTTGTCTTCATCTCATAAACAAAGACTAATGCAAAACATTTGGCGGTTCTTTTTACCAAGTGTGCACGGTATCAAGAAAAGTCTGTGTTCAGATAGCTACGGAATTGCTCTCGCAAGGCCCTCTTCTCCACTTACTCATAACTAGGGCTGTTAAAATGGGTTAGAGAGCCACATTTTAACCCACATTTATGAAAGTGGGTCATATGTGACTCATCTTAAAATTAAGATATGGTCAGAGATGGGTTTAAAAAAGAAAAAACCCAAACAAAAATAGGTCTTATTTGAGTCGGATATGGTTTACCGATGTCCACCCTCTCTCTCCTTCTTCTCCCCTACCCGGATGAACTCCTCCTCAACAATGCCGCTCACGGCATCAACCCTTTCACCCCGACCACCACCTCCATCGTTTCCACCTGGCTCCACGGCCATCCGCCCCGCTGCATGGTCTACATATCCTTCGACGGCCTGGTCGACCTCGACCCCTCCCAGTTTCTCGAGCTCGCCCTTGGACGTGTAGGTGTTTTGGTGCACGGTGGTGGAGATGGTGATGGAGAGGCTGGCGATGGCCATAGGCAAGCTCCGCCTCACCGTCGTCGCCGGGATCGGGAAAGCAACAAGCTCTCCGACCTCGACGGAGCCGAAGCTTGCCTAGATCCGGTGAGCCTCGAGCTTGTCGGCCTTGGCTGAGCTCGGGCTCGCCTGGATCTGGCGAGCCATGACGGAGTTTAGGCTCGCCTGGATCGGCTGACCCACGAGCTTACCGGTCGCAACGGAGCTTGAGCCAGTGAGCTCGGGCTGGTCGCCGTTGGCCGAGGAACAGGGGGGAGAAGAAGGAAGAAGAAGAGAGAAAAGAGAAAAGAAGAAAAGAAAATAATAATAAAGAAAAAAATAAATTCAAATTTTTAAAAATAATTAAAAATTCGATTTTTTTTTTTTTTTAAGAAAAAATGATAGATAACTATCCATATACATACTAGAGAGGTACTTTTAAAGGAAGCTCAATGTTGTCTAGATCAAAAGTTAATCAATATCAAAATAAGAAATTCTAAATATTATAGTGTAATTTTTAATTTGGTATATCACCATCAAGAAGCTACGCATTCTCACATCCGAGAATATTCATTATAAGCAAATATTATTTTCATATCAATCATTAGCTGATCAAACTTTTTCTTATTCTTCAAAAGTATTTCAATTTAAAGATTTTTCACATTTTTTATTTTACTTACTAATTTTCTATTGTTTCATTTACTTTTCAAATTTGATGTAAAGTGGTTAAAGTGGATTAAATGAGTGGGAGTGGATTTTCCTAAATTGAGTTAAATAGTAATATATTTCAGTAACATGGGCCGAGTCAGATATGTGTTGGGTATGGGTCAGGTCAGGTATATGTTATTAAATTTACATTGCATGAAAATTGATCAAAATAAGTTAAATGGGTCAACATGAGTCGGATCATTTTTGACATGAGTCGGACCATTTTTGACCTGACTCACCTCTTTGATAGCTCTACTCATAACAGGCTTTCCCTCTGTAGAAGGCGTCTCCCAAAAGGCATAATTGTGCAATTTCTTCCCTGATTTTCAAAGAGACTAACTCCTCCTACTTCTCTTTCTCTCCTTCGCAGGCAGCCATTTACCGATACAGTCAAAGGATTAGGGCTTCAGATAAAAAGAATGATTTGACTCCTCAATTACCAAGTGTAGGTAAGGTCGCCAGGAAAGCCCCTCTTTTTGGGGGGATTGAGGGATATAGTGTAAGCATATGATCTTCCATCCTTACTTGGAAGGAAGACTTATATAGTTTCGAACCTCTAGAATGAAGCTAGCTATCACTCTTTTCTGCTGCCAATGGATCGAGATGATACCCGACATCAGCATTTCGTTTAGATGAATACTTGAAAAGAAGCCCTTAAATCGCACGGCTAAGGAGTAACTCCCAAGAATGAAAGGAAGTCCATTACATGGAAATTTGGCTTGCGCTCCACGTTGGAGCGCTGTCCCTTCTCAAATGGAAAAGAACAATTTGAGTTTGTCTTCTCTTAGTCACTCGCAGGTCCAACACGTAACTGATCGCTGCTCAATTATCTTAGCAAACAAGTGCTTCAAGTCACCTAAAATGTTTATATTAGGCAATTAGAAAAGACTGAGAAGGTGAAGTCATTTCCAAAGAATTGGAAATGTATCTTCCTTAAAATTTATTCAGCTTATCCTAATACGATCACATCATGGAGTAAACGTGTCCATACACTTCAAATTTGTTCAATTTGCTCTCATTTGCGTCGAATGTATGATCAAGATGTCAAATTGACGAAATTTTAAAAGTAGCTATTGGGGACAAGAGGCAGCCATCCCTAATGCATTTCTCTAGGTACAGCAATGGTAGTTGTTCCTAAAGGCCCGTCAATGGGCTTCGCAAAGCAATCACCATTTCTCTTCGGGAGAAGATGGGGCGACTCGCAATGTGTCGTCGCTGATGATCATTAGGAATGATTTTGCATTTTTAACTTTTAGGGATGGTTTTGGTCACACCCTTCGTCCATTCTCAAATTCCAATTTTGACTCTGGACTCTGGAGTGAGAAAATAGAAGATGCATAATACAAGCCAAGGGGGAAAATTATAAAGAAAAAATTTAATTCATTGTATTTATACCAATTCAATCCTAAAGCCAATTTAATCCTAAATATTTTCACGTTTTGCTAATTTATACCGAAAATCGTTAATATGGACACTTGGTCATCCTATTAAAAATCTTTTAGAGTTTTTTTTAGTAAATTTTTATTTTCCATTTTCTATTTTCTATCTTCTTTATTTTTTTTTAATTGAGGGCCAACAAAAGTTCCTGGCCGACCCTATTGGAAAAGAAAAGAAAAGAAGAAAAAATAATAATTATTAAAAAATATATAAAAGAGAATGTCCATGTCGACATCGATCGTATTACGTAGAACGTCGACATTCACGTCGATAATTTCCAGATTAAATTATCCGGATTAAGTCAAGTGATAAGGTATGAAAAAAAAAAGTATATGATTAAATTATCACAATAAAAATATTTATAACTGAATTAGTATAAGTATAATAATAAGTATAATAAATTTAAGAAATTTTTTAGTAATTTTTCCTAAGACAAGATTTGGAGAGGTATCTTTCTTAATCTAATGAAGGTCACGAATGGACCTAATTAAGTCTTTAAACTGATTTGACTACCAGGAAAGTTTGGGTAGAACCTAAATGAGGGCTCGAAAAACATTTGTAATTGAATTAGTATAAGTATAATAAATTTAAGAAATTTTTTAGTAATTTTTCCTAAGACAAGATTTGGAGAGGTATCTTTCTCAATCTAATGAAGGCCACGAAGCTATCCGCCTCTTTCGTATTCGTCTAATAGAATAAGGAGGAAAAAAAGATGATATTATTATTAAGGTCCTCCTCGGTCGTGCGAATTGGAGGATTCCTCCCGCGTGCTTCCCTCCCTTTCTTGCTCTCCAAGATCGTAGACCGACAAAGTCTGACGTTTGGTGGGCCCGAGACGGCAGCGTCATCCTAATGCCACGTCACGTTTCTTCCCCTAAATTAATTTCCCAGATTGTCTTTTCTCTCTCCTCTTTCCCAAGCGTCGACCCTGTTCAGATATTCGGGAATTCCAGAGAATCAAATGGTCAAACAATGTGTTGAGCCAGAGACAAATCAAAGATTACTGCAGTAGACAAGCAGGCAGCAGACTATGCGGATGGGAATCTACGCTCGTCTTTTTCCAATGGTTAAACAATGTATTAAAATACGTAAAGTCTCTTTCCTCTTTCTTTCTTTTTTATTTAATGATTAGCAGATTAATTATTCTCACCTAATATGTTGAATCACCTACTCACGAGTCAAGTTACATGAACTCTTCTTGAAATGTGCATATTTGATTACACGGTAAGATATCCATGTCAAAAATAGTAATTTCGAGTCTCAATTTGCTTCTCTTATGATCTTAATTAAGATTATATGGACATACAATCATCTATTGAACCTTCTTCATTTTATGTGATCTCGAGACGCCATTAAGCATGTTTAATGTTGTTTAATGTTGAATTTTCAACCAATCAATTTCCAAATTTGTTAATATATATATCTATATTAGAAAGTGGCATTAGCTCATGATTTGAGGGATTCCATAGTCCCTTTGTCTCCATTTTTCGTGTAGAGAAACGTGTATTATATGTCTTTTCCAAGAGGATTCAACAATTATGAAAGTAGCGCATTCGTATTTCAGAATTTCTCGATACGCTATGGCAAGATGGCTGATTTGTTAAATACTACCAATATCTATGTTAGGTTCAATCTCCCATTGTCTTGATCCCAACTTTATACTACCATTAGATTTCAAGACCACAAGTTGTCATTTTGTAATGTTGGATAATATTAGCAATAATATTATTACCCACTTAAGCGGAATTCAAATATGAAAATAAAACAAAGTAAACTAAAAGGTACGGAAAGGTATTCCGGTGTATTGAAGTCTTAGTCGACCACCATAATGCGCTCATATTAGGAAGACAACTCTCTCCACTCTCCTTAGCAAGCAGATCGGAACACGCCATCTTATTTTATTCTCGTTTCCTTGACTCCGTGTTTCACTAGGAAGAACTCGCAAACATAATTAATAAAAATCATGGGATGATCCGAAAAAAACCTGTTTGATGTTAGGACAGTGCTTAGCATGATGGTGACGGACCTTGATGCTCATCGTTCATGTGAATCTAAGTCAAGATATGACAATCAACAACAACAATAATAATAATAAAGAATAAGAAGAAATATTGGGTCTTTGATTAAAGTTTGAATGACTTGAGTCAGTCTATTAACATGAGGAATTAAGGGTGATTGATTTAAATTATATTCTAGTCAGACTTGAAACTTGGAACTATTTTATTAGAATCTATTCACAGTTTTTAAAATCTACAACCTACCATGTTTGTTTTGGAATCAACCCTACAACTTACCATGTTTTTTGGGTCCGATTTTAGGGTTTACTTGAGAACCTATTTTTCTTTTGTTCCTTTTTGAGATTTCATTTTTAACACAAATAATATAAGTAACAAAGCGGTTCAAAGTAAAAAATAAACAAAAGCCAGCGAATGAAGACGAGTTAGGAATGAGTGAGGGTAGGCCATGAGCAAGCAAGGAGGAGGGTGAGTTACGAGTGAGAGAGGGAATCGTTAAGTGTTTAAATGAGATATGAGTGGATAAAACAAAAATAAAAAATAAAAAATAGAGAGACAGGTGCCAAGAGAAAAACTAAGGTCTTTAGACTTTATGAAGTCACTTCTAAATCTGGTCTGGTTTCCAAGTGGCTCTTCAATCGGAACAAGAAATTGGATTGGTTCTAATGAGAACTCGGAGTTGGATCAATTTTCAAGGCGATTCGGTCCAATTTTTTAGTTAGATCTGGTTAGGTTGCGTCTCCTAGGAGGAATCATGTGGTCCTAAGGGATAGAGAGAGACTAGGTAAATCGTTGGTGTTTTGTGCATGTGATGCTAATGATCGGTGCATGGTGAAAAGTGAATAGTTAAGGATAGGAGAATGCTAAAAACTCTAAATTATAACAATTGTGACATATTTATCCTAAATTTTTTCTATGGTACTAAAAATCCAAAACTTATACTCGTACGACACATTTACTTGACCATAAGCACTATTAAAAAAATGCTTACATAGACTCTAGAAAGCAAATAATATTAACATGGAAACAAAAAAAATGTTATTTTGATTAAAAAATCACCGGACATAATTTTGACGGAGTACAAATGTGTTACATAAATATAAGTTTAAAGTAAATGTGTAATCGTAAGCATAGTTTATGATTTTTATGTTATAAAAAAAGTTCAAAATAAATGTATTAGGTGAACATAACTTGAAGTTTTTTTGTAACCTTTTTCCGTTACATGAAATTGATATATTAAGCAATATAATGGATCATAATTGCCCATTTAAACAGGTAATCGTATTTAAATGCAATGAAAATCCACCATGTTTCTTTGCACACCGACGTCGTAGCTTTTATCAGCAGATGGTGCTGTCCTTCGCGCTTTCCTTTTGTCTCCGCCCGTGTCAATTATTGTAGAATGACGACATGCATTATTGGTACATTTTTAGAAATTCAAAAAATACAAAAGAAATCAAGCGAACGGAGGAATGCTTGGATTATTCCGTTCCTCTCGTTTCTTTCTTTAGGTCGAACAGTAATAGATGAAATATGAGAATGAGCGATTGAGGGCGTCGATCAACTTTGCGAGACATGAGATTACACTATACATGATTGCAACCGATTCGATTAAGTATTTGCTTAAAGTCGAGTTGCATTTAAAGTAATAGGCACGTGCACCATTTCAATCAAGATTGGCTTTCTTAGATATACGACCTCAAATAAGACCATATTCATAATGCATCCCGTAATAGTGATTGATAGAACCATTAAATGGATGGATCAAGTCGAAAGTAGTCAAATCCAATTTAATTATGAATCCGATGACCTATATCCAAATTGGCCTTGTTCCTTTTAACTCAATTCAGGATAATTGATATTCAAATTGAACGAATGTGAGATCAAATGAGAATGAGAGAATTTGAATTTAAATAAATCTGGAACTCATTTAATCTTCATATTATTTTGAAATTTATTATTCCAAACTTATTTATAACTCATTTGCCGAATATAATTACTCAATTCATATATTTATGATCTACGAGTGTCGATATCGTCGGATCAGAGTCGCGTGGTCTCTTCCCCATAAGTTGGCCGCCTCGCGAGCCGCCCTCACAAAACGACAACTCCTCGGCCGGCTTGCGAAGCTCGCAGGATCGTTCTATATAATGCAAGCGCGAGAGCACCGCGCAACCACATACTCACGAGAAAAACGAAAGGACGCTCTTGTCCTTCTTCGTCTCCTCCGCCGCCACCACCATCATCGACCTCCCGAACTCGACGGTGGCCGCGGGGGTGGGCAAGGAGAAAGAGGCGAGCATGGAGAACGGGGCGCCGGCCTGGAAGTTCCGGGGCAACGAGGGGCTCTCGGCCGCGTCGGCCATCACCGTCCGCGGCATCCTCTTCGAGCTGATGGCGAATCTCAACGCCGACGACGGCCGCACCATGGTCCCGCTCGGCCACGGCGACCCTTCCGCCTTCCCTTGCTTCCGCACGGCCCCCGCCGCCGAGGACGCCGTCGTCGACGCCGTCCGCTCCGGCAAGTTCAACTGCTACGGCCCGACCGTCGGTATTCTTCCCGCCAGGAGGTAAGAAGGCGTTGTCGCTTGAGATTATCAGGATTAGATTTCTCGTTTATGTTCGCGACCCTTTTTGGCTTGAATCAAAAGGGTAATGGAGAAAAAATGAGGAGAGTCTCGAGGTTTTTTTTGTTTCGTGAAAAATGGATGGTTTGGAAATCGTGTTCCATAGCTTATATGGTTTTCAAATCTGAATGGCCAAAAGATATTTTCATTTTTTATGAATATGATATATTAGCGCTGCTAATGAAAAAATATTCTCAATTAATTCATTATTTTAAATGTTATAAGCAATCAATTTTAAAAAAAAAAAATTTGAGATCATTTATTTTCAGAGCTTGAGCTTTAGATTAGTTATCTGTCTTGTGAAATCTCGAGATGAGCAGATGATATGCTCTGTCTAAGCTTGGTGATAGCATGGATCCTCGTGCTTCTTATGGTCTGGACCGTTTGTTTAGCTGCGCAGCCATATTACCTAAGCAAGTTATTTCGCATCCTCAATCTTCCTAGTACCTATGAGTCGATTGTTGATGCGTTGAAGGTACTGACGGAGTCATGTACTCACAAATTGCCGGGATTTACGTTCATGTGGCCATACAAGATTTAAGAAATTGTATAGTTAAATAGTCAATGATTGAGAGGCTGATGAGTGGCTAGTTTGGAAGGTGACTCAATCGAGGTTTTTGGACCTTATTGCGTGTTCTGTTTCCTTCGCAACGACTACAGGGGGTCGAATGCAAAATGCCTAGTTCTGGCAGTTGTTTTGCTTCGATTGTACGAACCATTTTGGTTTGTTCATGGTTGTATCTTAACAGCATAGTAGCTGTTATTGCTGATCAATATCAACTGTCTCGTCAATCAACTCGAATCATCATATTGCTAGTAAAGACAGTGTATTGAAAACAGAGAGTAAATGATGAAACCAAGCTTTATTAGTGACTATAGGAAGTAGTCATTGTTAATTGTTTGGATAAAGATTGAATTTTATGGAAAGGCCGCTATGAATGTGTTGATCTAGGTGCTTTCTGTAGGTTTTTTTTTTTGAACAGTGTGCTTTCTGTAGGTTGAATAGCAATTTATTTCCAGACGACATGTTTGAGTGAGCTAGACTAATTGGGGGCACCAAATTCTACAGGGCTATTGCTGATTATCTCTCTTGTGATCTCCCCTACAAATTATCACCGGATGATGTTAATCTGACACTCGGGTGCACACAAGCAATTGAAGCCATATTAACAGTTCTTGCTTGCCCTGGGGCCAATATATTGCTTCCAAGACCTGGATTCCCATACTATGATGCACGTGCTAAACACAGCCATCTTGAGATACGGTATTTCGATCTTCTTCCAGATAAGGGTTGGGAGGTTGATCTCAAAGGTGTTGAGGATCTTGTAGATGAGAGTACTGTCGCCATGGTTATCATCAATCCTGGCAATCCTTGTGGAAGTGTCTATAGCTACCAGCATCTAAAGAAGGTTGCTTTTGCATTTTGTTTAAGATTTCTTCATATCTTAGCAAGTAGATGAATTGTGAACATGGAAAAATCTATGATTATAAACTGGAATGGAGCTAATAGATTCCGCTGGAGCTTAATCTAGAGAGCTACCTTGCCTCTTGAGATGCTCGTTTATCTCAAGGCAGTGGAAGCTCAATAGATTTGTTACCAGTAACTTTTATAATCTTTGGTATCCACATTTGTGTTGCATTAGCTATTGTTCATCATTTTCTTTCTTTCATTTTTGAAAAAAGGTTGCCGAAACAGCAAGGAAGCTTGGGATTCTGGTAATTGCAGATGAAGTCTATGGTCATCTAGCTTTTGGGGATACACCATTTGTTCCCATGGGTGTTTTTGGATCTATCGCGCCTGTCTTGACATTGGGATCAATATCAAAGAGGTGGATTGTTCCAGGTTGGCGACTTGGTTGGCTTGTGACAAATGATCCAAATGGTTTTCTGAAAGACACTGGGGTCTCTCTCTCTCTCTCTCTCTCTCTCTCACTCTCTCTGTAGACGCGTGAGCGCGAATGCGATCGCTTGCTTGATTGTATATCTATTTGGGCCAAATTATTTGACTACTAGGGTTGGTCACAGGATACTTAGATTGTTCCTTTTCTCTTTACAGGTTCTCAAGTCCCTTAAAGGATTTCTGGATATATCCTCTGATCCTCCTACATTTATCCAGGTACGTAACTACTCCAGATAATGAACCAGTGACTTTCAGATTTGAAGACGTGGTGTTTTTCAAAATGATTTATTTGGTAGGCTTGTCTGCACTATTTTTGTATCACTACCAGAGCGAGTTGTGCATATTCTTGGCTATTCATTCAGGAAATGACAAGTTAAAGAGAGCTTTTTCTCTTGAAGATGGATAATTAAAACAATGGATACTGCATAGCAATGTAGAGTCGCACCCCAAGCAGAACCCCAATGATTTACGTGTTTCCTCTCTACAGTCACCTGGTGTATGATATTTTTCTCAGTGATTTTAGACTGTAATGCACAAGCTGTGCATATTGCTTTTAGAAGTGATCGATATTCTGTCTCAGTCATTGGGCTGGATTTATCTGAACTCACTTTCACTTGATAAAGTATTGTTCTTCATTTAATCCTTGCAAGAGTGCTTGCTACCTTCTATTTGTGGACAACTAGCATCCTTATCAAATAACAGCTAAGTAATTTCTGCTCTTCGTTGTGATTCTAACAGGCGGCAGTCCCTCACATTCTTGAGAAAACAAATGACGATTTTTTTTCAAAAATCATTTGCATACTAAGAGAGGCTGCAGATACATGTTATGAGAAGATTCAAGAGATACCTTGCATCACGTGCCCGAAAAAGCCAGAAGGAGGCATGTTTGTAATGGTATGGGCATACCATGCACATACGTACATTATGTATGCATGTATTTTTATATTTTCATCAGTATAGCATACACTGTTATGCAATTTATATTTTTCTCGATAAGTGAAAGATGCCATTGTGACAGGCCAAGTTGAATTTATCATTGTTGGAGGGCATAAAGGATGATCAGGAGTTCTGCTTAAAACTGGCTAAAGAAGAGTCTGTTATTGTTCTGCCAGGTAAACTCAAGCCTCTCCAATTGCTGGTGAAAGGAAAATATATTGGTGTTACTTTTTATGCATCTGTTTCAATTTTCTAACTTATTTCAGCTTTTTGAATTTTTCAAACGCCTCCCCTGACTTTTGTTTCTTGAAATGCACATTGGTTAAGAATGCTACAAGGGGCTTCAGAGTGAGAGTCCTGATGACCAACTTACTTCGCAGTTTTCGAAGGATCCTAAAATTTTGGAGAAATAGAAGGATCCTAGTGATTTCATTTGAATTTACTCGTGGAACTCTTGCAAGCTAATGCTCAGATAATTCCGGAGCAAACCCATCCCATTTTCGCCACTTGCTTCTTACTTGCGCAATGTCTGTATCCATCAGATAATAATCGATGACAATCGTTTTTGCAGGGATAGCTGTTGGAATGAAGAACTGGCTTCGCATCACTTTCGCCATTGATCCATCTTCTCTCAAAGATGGCCTGGAGAGGATTAAGGCCTTCTATGGAAGGCATGCCAAAAAATAAATGAGCCGGTCCATGCCCGCACCACAAAGGGCTGAGATCATCAACTGTTCGTTGGATCTGGAGATGCCTCTGTGGCCACATCGAGGACCGTTGCAATGTGTGAAACAAGATTAGTAAATCCATAAGAAAGCTAATTATCTGGGCATTTGCCCGGAAGCAGGGGATGGAGGAGGAGGAAATCAACCTGACTGTTGATTCGATCCGAAATCTCTGTAGCATTAGCTTTGGCTTTAATAAAAAACTTAGAGTAAGGGCTTCTTATTTTGCTGCTCGTGCCCGGAAGCAGGAGATGGAGGAGGAGGAAATCAACCTGACTGTTGATTCTATCTGACACCTCCGTTGCGTTAGCTTTGGCTTGAATAAAAAATTTAGATTAAGGGCTTCTTATTTTGCTGCTCGGCAAAATGCCAAGAAGCAGTGTCATTAGGTGATCAACAACTCCCTGTTGTCGGTCTCATGTTGTCTTGTGCTTGTACTTTAATCGTCTCTTTAGAAATAAAGATGTGATGGCATCAGATATGAACGTTCCGATTTCCAAATGTGCCGCGACTCACCGATAATTTCTATTGGCGGAGCTAATTACATCGAGGGAAACTCCTAGGGAGCTCATGAAGATATCTCCAATTGAACGAAGACATACGAACTCCCTCGAAATTTGTTGACATGTGCTCTCGCCTGCTGGCATGTTGCTGCACGTGATTCCTAGAAAATTTTACATGAAGTAAATTAGCCTTGTTGTCCAAAGGTGCCTTCTCATTTAACTTAATCTCCGAACAAGTAAAGCAAATTCTACTATTCTATATTAAGGTCAGTTTTTGCTTGGACATTCTTATTAGACATTGGACGTGATAAGATCAGATAGAATAAAGATAGGACATGTTTAAAAATTTGAAAAATCACCTATGTCCAAGCTCGATTGAATAGATGGGTTGAATGTCGATGTGATGGCCCTTGCGCCGGCGGCTGAAATAATATTTTATGTTTGCAACTTTAAAAATTATAACATGTTAATGGAAATCCGATTACGTGGACTTAAAAAGTAGGACAGGGCAGCTTTACCAAAAAAAAAGAAAAAGAAAAAGTAAAAGTAGCACAGGGCAGCATACCAGACTTACTTCGGTCTATATGGTCCATTTTGGAAGGCAGTTACTAGCCAGTCCTACTAAGTTGGCTCCAATCCTCAAAACCAGAGGGAAAGACTCAAAAAAGGAAGGAGATGGAGAACAGATGGAGGAGATTGGGATCCGCGAAGAGCACGGAATCGCCCAGCAGCATAAAGAATGTGTGCGCTATGCTGAAGCAGAATGTCAATGCGGCCGACCCCAGACCTCCGATCTTGCTCGGCCATGGCAACCCTTCTGCGTTCCCATGCTTCCGCACGACCCCAGTCACCGAGGAAGCTACTGTTGACGCTCTCAAATCAGCCAAGTTCAACTCTTAAGCCCCTCCTGTAGGTCTTCTTCAAGTACGGAGGTTGTGGTCTTTTCCTTCCCTTCGGTCGTATAGCTCTTAGTATAGCTGTTAACTTGCTCAAATCGCTATTACCATGTCGTTCTTGTATTGTCATCTTTTTAATGGAGTCATCATCTCACGTTCATGTTTTTGTTGTTTTGAACATGCCATTCAAGGGCACTGTACCATCAAGCATCCCGTTTTGTGGGTGATGAATGTTGCAGTGAAGTGTTTCTTTCTTCCCCTTTTTCTTCTTTCTTTTTTTCTCCAGTATTGATTCCTGTCTCGCAAATTTGTGATGGCGAACAATCTATACTTTGGTTGTAATTCCAGACCCGAAATTGTTGGGAGTTCTTTTAGAATGGGAGGCACTCGATTTTGACGTGCCAGACTTAGTGCACCAGGGCTGGTTGTCCTTATTTTTGCTGCTGTCATGTTTACCAGGTCAATCGCCAAATACCTTTCGCGCGATCTGCCCTGCAAGTTATCACTGGATGATGTCTTCATCACCAGCGGCTGCAAAGTTGCCATCAAAGTCATGATCACTGTCCTTGCTCAAACCGGCTCAGACGTATTGCTTCCGAGGCCTAGCTTTCCATGGTACAAGGCTTGTGCCGCTTTTAGTCAGATCGAAGTCCGCCATTAGAAGCTTCTTCCTGAGAAAGGCTGGGAGGTGTGTCTTTATTCGGTCGAAGCCCTTGCAGACGAGAAAACCAAGGGAAAATTTCAAATAAAGATCCAAAGTAAAGCTGTTTCCTAAAAAAAAAAGGTCCAAAGTGAACGTTATCTTAAATAAGGGCTTAAAGTGGTTAGATTAGTATAAAATAGGAGTTTGAACTTATTTTCCAGCCAAATCTTCATCGGATGACTTTTTCCGGCGAGCAAAGAGTGGGCAATTTTGTCCAAAAAAAATCCAGCTAGGTCAAAATGCTTTAAAATCCTTGAACAAACAAAAATCCCAAATTGAAATCTCATTGGTTATTCATGAAATCGTTAAGTCTTCAAGTCAATCCCCAAGAGCAAATTGATTTTCTTGTCTATCGTCTCAAGTTCCATTATCAGCTGGAGGAGGAGGAATGTCAATTCCATCTCCTGAGTTTAGATGGGGCTTGGGTTCTTTGATTCTAATTCAAGTCCTTCATCCACACCAAATACCTCCTCACCCCATTGTCACAAGCTCCCTCATTAGTAAGTACATCCATTCCATCTAGCATCGAAGACAGGAAGAAAACATGGTACAGTTGAGAATCAACGGACTTAGAGTTCAAGCTTCAAAAACTCGACGATTTCACGAAGAATTAATGAGAGTTCAGTTTGGGATTTTTGTTTGTTCGAGGATTTTAAATACCTATTTGGAATTTTTTGGACAAAATTGCCCGCACCCTACTTATTGGAAAAAGCCGTCCGGTGAAGATTTGGATGTAAATCAAGTTTAGGCCATTATTTAATACTAACCTAGCCACTTTTGACCATTTGTTTGAAATAACATCCACTTTGTGTCCTATTTTTTGAGAAAACAGTTCTACTTTGGGTCATTATTTGAAATTTTCCTTAAATTTGGGCAACTTTGATGGAATGTGTATAGTCATCAGCATTCGTGCTCATCTACACCTAGGAGATTATCAACAGCTGATGTGTAATAATGTGTTCTGCTCAACCGCTGATTGTGAAGTTAATTGCCAATAAAAGGAGTCCTTCGGTTGAACTTCATCTTCAAAGTGTGACAGTTGAGGTGGCAGTCAATCAGGATACATCAGTCTAATTCATCCTAAGACCCATTTCCAAACTCTGGTTGAAACTATAAGTACCGCCCGGGATTAGGTTTGGGTTTCTGGTCTCTCTTTCTATGCTGGTGTTTCTACGCCAGCGTTTCTACGCCGGCGTCTCTAGTCCCCTAGCGATTGTACAGATGTTGAGAAGACGAAAAAGGATATGAGAAAATAGGGAGGGTACATGTTTCGAGAGTACCTAATAATTTACCGAAAACTAGAATAGCAAGTGATCGCCGGACGGGTCGGATTCAGCTCATGCGAAATGGGCCCCAAACGACAAGCAACGAGGGGCAAAAAAACAAAAAAAAAAACAATGTCCGAGAATGTTGACCCATGCTTTCTTACCGTTGAAGCTCCATACGGCCCAACACCATTCCCCCAATTTCTTTCCCTTCCCTCCCATCCCACATTCAAAAATTTCCCCAAGCAAAAAAGAAAAGGAAAAAGAGACAGAAAATACGAATCGCTTGATCTTGATCTTTCCTTCCCTTTCATATCATCTCCAACGGCTCCTTCAACCCCACCCATCTCCTCCACTCTCTGCAATAATAAAGAACCCAACAAACAACCCTTCCCAGTTCCCATCATCAATCTTCCATCTTTCTCGCTTCATCATTCACTAGAGATCCAAGACCCGTATCGCTCTCGATACCCAATTCAAGAAAAAGCCATGGACTCGACGCCGCTCTCGCACCGGTCGCGGACCAAGTCCATCGTCTCGCGCCTCGCCCGGGTCGTCGACACGAGCATCGACACCGACGGGTCCCTGAACCTGTCCCTCGACCTGGTCCCTTCGTCCCCGCCCAGGAAGACCCCCTCGCCTTCCCCTCACTCCCTCAGGTCCTCCAACAACTCCCTCCCCCTGCAGGAGCTGCTGCTGCTCTCGCCTTCGCCTTACAAGAGATCCAAGACCCGCCTCGCGGATCGGCTCGAGGCCGCCGACGAGCCGGCCGAGGGCCGCGCGGCGCTGCGCAAGCGGTGCAAGAGGAGGGAGGGGCAGGCGGGCCTCCCGGCGTGCGCCTCGCCGAGGGGCCATCGGCGGTCGCGGAGGCGAGCCGAGGTGGAGGTCCGGGAGGAGCGGGATTCGGGGCTCGTCGAGGAGGCCGGGAAGCAGAGGAGGAGGCACGGCGGGAGGTCGAGGAAGGAGAGGCTCAGCTTGGTGCCCCTCGTGAACACCTCTTCTAGTTTGTCTCTGAGTAATGTCTCATCTCACTTTCTGCTCGGATGATCAATCTTGGGTTTTGGGTTTTTCTCTGTTGTTGCTACTAGAGAGATTCAATGGCTCATCTTTAGTACTGTCGAAAATTTCAGATGCAGAAAATGATGATGGGGACAATGGGAATCTGGACCGAATCGGACAGGGGATTACTGATTTGATAATGTGGAGAGATGTCGCGAAATCGACACTCTGGTTTGGTGTAGGGTCTCTCTGCTTCTTGTCTTCTTGCTTTGCTCAAGGAATCAGCTTCAGGTGTGATGAAGTCATTTTTTGTTTGTTTGGCTTATGTCTACATGGGTTTTTGATTGCAAGAACACCTGGTGAAGGGTGATATCTGATTATCTTCGTGATGGCTTATGTTATCAGCATTTTCTCTGCAATTTGCCAACTGGGGCTTCTCTTGTTGGGGTTATCTTTCTTCTCCAATTCCATCTGTCAAAGGTATAGTCTCACTCTAGCGTTTGCTCTGTTTCTCCATTTGGATAAATCTGTGAGCTAAGGTGCAGCACTGATGCAGGAATAATATTGAGAAGAGGCGTGACATCCAGTTAAAGGAAGATGACATCTTGCGAGTGGCTAGATTGATACTTCCTGCTGCTAATCTCGCAATTTCAAAGACGAGAGAGCTTTTCTCCGGAGAGCCATCCATGACCCTAAAAGTATGTCGTGGTGGTGGGCTAGTATTCATGTTCAATCCTTATAAGCAGATTGCTTAGGTCGTTCATCCTTGATCGACTTTTCTGTTTTTTTCTGATCAGGTAGCTCCGTTTCTCCTTCTTGGAGCTGAATATGGCCATCTCATCACGCTTCGGAGGCTATGCGCAATTGGTTAGTGAGAGCAAGCTCATAATTGTACTGCACCAAAGTGAGAACCTGTTTTGCAATGGATATTAATGCCTTATTCTTTTTGACTTTGAGCAGGGTTCTTTGTCAGCTTCACCGCCCCGAAACTATACTTGCGCTACTCAGCTCGGATAAGCCAAAAAGGTACACACGTTTGCCGAATGTTATGTATATAAATGTTACCTGCTCATGCTTATAAACTAAGCGTACCTCGGTTTGTATAGTCGAGTGCTCCAAATGGTGGGTTCTTGAAGCATGGGGTGCTTGCTCCCACAAGAAAATCGTGGCCGCATCAGCAATCATGGCCTTCTGGAACCTGACGTCTATAAAAACTCGCTTGCTCACAGGTGAACTTCAAAAGATGAGAGTCTCTGAAATTTAAGACGCGGTGTAGACTTTTGTGAAGTAGTTGTTGACGACTAAACTTGTTCAGAGCATCAGTGTCTACTTAACTTGACTGTTTGGTATTGGTCTCTTGACAGCGTTCATATCCGTCGTGGTTCTGCGTTACCATCGACAACATTCGGAAGCAAATCTTGAAGTAGCTGCAGAAGCTGAAAAGGAAGATTTAGCACAGGAGCAGCCTGACAAGGCTATAGTTGTCGCAGAAAAGATGTCCTGTGACTAGCGCCGAGGCTTTATCAGCGACTTCCGAGACATTGTGTTGTACTGTCCGAGGAGCATCGTAGATCTTGCAATGCGAAAAATGGGTTCTCCCCCTCCGGTGAATAATCAATCCAATCTGTCCGTAAAACTAATACCTTTCCTGTATAATAAGAGGTTTTATTCGTAAACCACCTCTTTCGTTGTAGTAATGTCAACTAATGTCAACGACTATGCTTGAAGTCGAACTATTGTGATTTTCAAATATGACTTGAAAGGAGTCGATGGTCAGTTTCTTACTTGAGAAGGCTGAGCTCGATTCCTAGGGAACGACATGTGGAAAGAGACGCAAAAAGAGCTCCTTTTGAATTCTACTTTGAAGCTCCTTTTGAATTCTGCTTTGAATCTCCTCGAGACTTCATCATGTTAATGTGTAATTGTTTGGCTGCCCAAATGGCAAGGCTTAGAGAAAGAGAAACACAGCCTGATGGTAGTGGTAGAAGTCTTGTGCTAATTCATTACACAGAAACTACTAGAAATCCTTTGAGATTTCATCTTTGGTGCTGCATGATATCCTTGAGATTTCACTTTTCCTTTTAATCAACATTTTCGGTTGAGAAATTGGTATATCAAAAGATCAAACATAGGTCTAGCTCAACTCAATCACGAATATCATGAAAATAGTTATTTTGCCAAGTGAAGCTATATCGGTCGACGGATCTTATTATGTATCGAGCTTTCACGTTCTCTCACGACATGAACCAAAGAATCATGAACCTTTTCCAATTAATGCATCCTCGAAAACTTTTTTCTTGAATTCGAACGGGATCCTCAACAAAAAAATCGATAACTTTTGGATACCTTCCATCGGGGGTTTAAACCCACTTTTCAAAAGCTAAAAAGTCAAAAGAAAAAAAGATAAAGAAAAAGAAAAATCAAGGGAGTTCATTGGGCTCCTCTTATGAGATTCCAGGCTCCCAAACGTCATATGCCCCACCAGCCAATGCTCTCCGGACACGTGGCGCGTTGGAAAATGTTCCGCTGGCCCCGCTCCCACAGGATCCTAGCCCTCCCCCCAAGTGCTTTACCAAAAAAAAAATTCCACCACTTTAAAAAAAAACGCAGATCAAAACCAAACCTCAGTCCCGTTCGAAAAAACCCTAGAAAACCTCTCCTCTCCGATTCTCCCCCTCCTCCTCCCCCATTTCCTCCCCCAAGATCCTCCCTTTCCGTCGCCGATTCCGGCTACATGGCCAGCAAGACCCCGGCGGCGAAGAGCACCGGCAGCGCTGCGGCCCCGCCGGCGGCGGCGGCGGCGGCGGCGGCGGTGGAGAAACGGAAGCCCGTCTTCACCAAGGTCGATCGCCTCCAGCCCGGCACCAACGGCCACACCCTGACCGTGAAGGTGGTCAGCTCCAAGAGCGTCCCCGTCAACGCCCGGGCCAACCGGCCGTCGTCCAACGCCGTCCTCTCCCGCCCGCCCCCGCGCAACACCCGCATCGCCGAGTGCCTCGTCGGGGACGAGACCGGCTGCATCGTCTTCACCGCTCGCAACGAGCAAGGTATTGTTAGGGTTTGCGCTTCGCTCGCCTGTGTAATTTGTTGGGTCCGATCGCGCGCGTCCTGTTGCCCGTTTCGGTTGATTTTGGTTTCTGATGTTGGCTTGCCTTTGGCGATTATCGGAGTTGGATTTTCCACTTTTCCCTCGGTGCTTTCGTCTGCTTTTGTGTAGAAGTTTGACTTTTCCCAGTTATCTTACTGTTCTGGATTTGCGTTTGCGAATAATGTTAGAATTTAGATGTGTTTAGGGTTCAAAATGAAGGATAAGAAGGATTAGATCCGCAAGAGAATGAAAAGCGACCAAGGCATGCGCAATTAGAAAATTTCGAGCTCATGGTACTTGTCCTTGATAGTTGTAAAAAAAGTTGCATTCAGACACCAAAAAAGGGGGTTATTCTCGGAAGACCTGACATTGTTGCTGCAAAATGTTCCTTTCATATCTCGTTTTCTGAGCGCCAATGCAGGCCCTACCGATTATTAAACTACTCCCTGAATTTGAATTACTGTGAATGCTACCTGTTCGGCTTGCCTTTGCTGGATAATAGGACCCTTTTGCCATTCTTCGTTATGCAGAAAAATGTGATCTAGTGAGTGGTGGTGGGGCCAGATGCGCCACTCATCCGTTGCTTGGGGGACAAGATTTATCCCCTCAAACTGCTTAAAATATTTTACTTCTGCACCAGCACTCGAGGGACTTGTTCTTATGTTCTCAGCACAGTGCTTTGATCACATGTGGACACTATCTTGTATTGGTTCAGGTGTGACCTTTTAGGTGGAATGTTACTTTTAACAACCATCGAGTATAACTGAGATAAGCCAAAAGTTTCTCATTTAAATAAGAGTGAAGTGCTGAGCTATGCTTACAGTCAGTTGCTGCTGTAGTTATCTTGATTTCAGCAGGAAAATTTGGGACATTAGTTTGTCATTTTCTTCATTTCCCCGTCAATATCTACAATAACTTGTAAATGTGTTGCTAAGAGGACGACTACTTCTAGAAATTCTTTTTTCTAAGGATTTTAAACTGCCTCTGTTGATTATGTGGATTTTACGAGTGCCCTTTTGCTGTGTCTCATTGTGATGAACTTCTATCTTTAGAGGCGGACTCGTGGAAAAGAATGGAAATGGTGACTGTATACATATATAATGAGGAATAGTTAAATGCTTAGTGAATTAACACGCTCGTGTTTGCGAGCAGTGCAGCTGATTTTTCGAACCCTATCTGTTAGGTCTCTGATTGCCTAGATATCTGGGTTGTCTTTTCTGAAAAGAAGAAGCCAGTGTACTGTTATATTTTCAATTGGGTTCCTTCACTTTCCAATGCATCATTTATTAGTTTCTCTCGATCCTCTGAAATTTGACCTTGCTTCTCTGACTCCGCCTTCTCTATATTCACAGAGATCATAATAAGAGATTTCTTTATGGTCATACTGGTGAATGATGATGGAATTGCTTTGTGTTTTTGCTGTTCTCCTATTTCCTTATATCTCTTGTTCTTTTCTTTTCAAATTGATCTCTTCATTTAGGTTCATTATATCTGCTCATTGATGCATGGATGTCCATATGTGTAATTCTTACAATGTATTAATTTGATATATTGCAGTTGATATGATGAAGGCAGGCACCACTGTGATTCTTCGTAATGCAAAAATTGACATGTTTAAGGGGACTATGAGGCTGGCAGTTGACAAATGGGGGCGTGTTGAAGTCACCGAACCTGCCAGTTTTGAAGTTAAGGAGGACAATAATCTGTCTCTGGTTGAGTATGAACTTGTCAATGTTACTGAAGAGTGACTCGGCATCTATGGAGGTGAATATAAGGGGGCATTAGAGGCTTGATTGTTTTTCCGTGGCCATCAAGAGTTACGTTGGGATCGGTTATGATGATTGTACTGCACAAAAGGTTTCCTGGATAAAGCTTTTGGGGATATTGCTATGCTTGGTGTAAAAGATGGGAGTTTGACTGGGTAACTCATTGGATTTCCGAAAAAAAAATGAAAAAAAAAGCTACGTGGTTAAATATTGTTCTATGCTGTCATGACGTTGAATTTAGACAAATTAAGTGGTGGTATCAGTTACGTGGAGATATGGTCTGTCTTTTTCTTTCTACTCCGTCAGTGACTGTTTATAATATGATACTTTTGTGCACTTCTCTCTTCCAAACCTTTTGTTGGTTTTTTTAAGATCGATTCGGTATCGTGTAAAGTATGTGCTAACTAATCGATTTGGCATCGCGTAAAGTATGTGTTAACTGCTGATGCATCCAGGCTCAATGGGGCGAGTCTGATGGGACCATAACTTCTGTCTTTTTTGAAACTCTGCATGTGGAACTTCCCCACTAGTGCAGTTCAAAATAGTCTTTGCTGATGCTCAAAGACATGCTAAATTTCGGCCAACTTGCTGTGTTCTGTTGTATGAACCTAAATTTTCTTTGATCTTTTGCATCTTGTTGTTGAAGTTGGGATTGGATCGGTGCTGCTTGTGAAGAACATTGGATATCGAGGATACTAATGAGGAAAACCTCAGTTATTTCTGAAATTAATGGCCCGATGGCGGAATGTGGCGGTTGGTCTGCTTGGGATGGCGACATACCTAACTCAAGCTTCACAATGAATTATCTAGCTGAGTGTAGATTGTCGAGTGCCTCGTGTTGCTGGTCGAGGGAAATTAACCTCATTCGAATTCCAGAAGAAAGGGAACTAATCAATGAGCGATGCTGAAACTCTTAACATAAAGGCGCATTGATCATTGGATTTCCGGTTGTTTTGAGAATGCTCTTTTTCACTGAAAAACTTCTCACGGGGGGGAGGACTCCAGTTCACGTAATCAACTGAAATTTGAGTAACATGATACACTAGCGGGCTGGGTCTGAGCTTGGCGAGATTATGTGGTAGGTCCAGTTGATGGGTTAAGCCCAAAGATTAGGCCTTCGCCAGGACCCGTTTTCAAACTGATCACTCTTCTTCACTTAAACTAGAAATTCCCGGGCTTGGGCGGACCGGGCCTAGCCATTTGCTCCAAGCCCAAATGACTGTCAGTACCGTCATGTCGTCCCACTCATGATCGACCAGGGCGATGTCGGTGGCAATTTTCAGCACAGGTGTTTCCTCATCTTTCCTTAGCTTGATGTATCATCGTCGTCATCGTCGTCATCATCATCAAAGGAAAAACTTGGGACAAAAAGACCGTCATTGGGACAAGCAGCTTGCCATCAAAGATTGAAAGCATATCCATAAGTTATGTTCTTTTTAAAAGCATTAAGAACATCAATTGTTGCAGACAACTCGTATCGTTCTTCCATATGCAAAGCAATAAAAAGTGCCCAAGAGGGAAAAAAAAGAAGAAAAAAACCCAACTTTGAAAGCATCAACACAAGGAACACACATCCTCTCTTTCTTAATTTAGCTTAATTTCCTAATCTGCAATCCATGTCCAGAGCTCTCTCTCTTTCTCCATCGCTCGTGGACCGATCGCTCTCAGGGCTCGTGCACCTCCTCGCTCTCTTGGTACCCCTGCTTCTTGTAGTACTCTTCCATTGTATCGAACTCGTTCGAGTTCGAACTGTTCTCATCATAGTTGACGTAATTCCCAGTAACCGCCTTTTCTGGCTCGTACCCGTTGAGGTAACTATTGTCGCTGCCCACATGGTAGTAGTACTTGCCATTCGCCATGTACCTGGTGTCGCTCATCCCTTGCCTCTCCGTCCCATAGCCATTGTTGTTGTTGTTGCCGGAGTAACCATTGGTGTTGTAATTGTCGGACTGGCCAGTGGTGCTGTACGTGCTTGTGAAGGTGTTGGGTTTGTAGTTGTTGGCGTATCCGTTGGTTTCCCTGGTGTTCGCGTAGCCATTGTATTTGTTGTTGTTGGAGTAGCCATTGTCGTTGTTGTAGTTCTCATTGTTGGAGTAGCCATTGTTGTTGTAGTTCTCGTTGTTGGAGTAGCCTTTGTCGTTGTTGTAGTTGTAGTTGTTGTTCGTGTAGCCCGTCTGGAAGCTTTCGCCGCTGAGCTCTTCACGCACGAATTTTTCCTCGAATTTGTCGTCCTTAGCGGTGGTGGCAGTGGCCGGAGTGGCGGTGGTTTCCCTTTTGTTGACGTCGGTGGTGGTGGTGGTCACGGGAGTGTACGTCTCTCTAGCCGGCGGGAGGATGTCGGAGTCGTGGCCGTACAGGCCGTAACCGTACTCCTTCTCAACATAAGCCGGGGCAGGGCCAGGCGCGAGGCTATACTCCGGCGCAGGTGCGGGGATCTCGACTTGGTGCGGCTTCTTCTCTTCAGAACGAATGACCTTAAACCTGGCTTGGACCTGGGAATGAGCAAGGACCAACACAAGGAACAGAACGGACAGGAGTTTCGTCGAGGCCGCCATTTGCGGGCGACAGATCAAGAAACGGAGCAAAAGGAGGAGGAAAATGGCGAGATCTCGAGCTGGTTGTTTGCTACACTACTGCTACGTGATGTCTGGTCAGTCCTCTTTTATGGAAGCCCCAGTCTGAAATTTGGCCGAGGAACGATGCGGTGATTGAGGGAGATAAAAGGGGTCGTGTGGGGTCGAGATATATCATGTCACGTAGCGCACGCTCCATGTGCATTTCTTTGACAAGAGTGTCCAGCAGGGGAGAGACACCCGCACTTAATTAAAGGAACGACATGGAGTGGCGGTCAAAAGAGATTGCAGTTTCTTTTCTTTTCCTGGTTATTAAAGGAAGACGCCTCCCTCCGTCTTCCTTTGCTGTAATCACTCGATTGGAATGGAGGCTTTTGGAGGGTCCTACTACTTCTTCACCTTCGTAGCAGTTAAGTTTGTTGGGCATCTAAGAGGAGGGGGGGAGAAGGGAGGAAAAGAGAAAAGGAGAAAAAAGAGAAAGAAAGACGAAATGATATTGTCGGATCGAAAGCTCGGATTCCCTGTAATCATGGGGTTGGTGAGGAAGTTTCTCGTCCTGGAAGAACCCTATCTCTGTCACATAGGAGTTGTAGTGTAGGTAGTTTTCAACAGTTGTTGCTCAACTAAAGTCCGCATCTCGATAAGCTGTCGCTGACCTATTGCTAATCCTACAAAATGAAAGTGAATTCCGACGATGGTTATTGCAATATTACAATGGTTGGTCCATGATGGGATGTGTTCAAAAGGCACCTGTTCACCTATGATGCGGGTGCATTTGAGAGACACCTTTTAAAGAGTTGAGGGTGTTTTGTCTCTTAAGGGAAGTTAAGGTAAGTCCCTCACAATGCGATCCTGAGATAAGAAAAAAACATTCATGAAAATGACGTTTCTTTCCTCTCCACTAGAAAATATACAAATGATTTTATTACTACTTTGAGAGGGCAATTAGCATTAATATTGTGGAATAATAATACTTTCCTTTTATTGTATTCGAACTATCATGAAGTCGTATTCAATGTATATTTCTGATAATTGCTTTTGTTGTGTATTGAAAGGTTAGTAATTTCTTCTTCGACTTTTATCCAACAGTTATGATGTAAGTTTTCTAAAGAACATGAACCGGATATGGGCTGTGCTCATACATACGGCTGTGCGGCATGAAGCTGAAGTTTCGTAGCTCGACAGTCGATTGCCCTCGATTTGGCGCTACTCATCATGTACCCAAGCGGGACCAGATCCGTATTCAATAGGCGGGAAAAGCAAGCGGGTTTTATGACAATTGATTGTGGAAGGTGCGAACTATTAAAGGGGAAAGTTTGGTTTGATTGTTGACGCTCTCTGAAGCAAAGCAAATTAGTCCTGGTCGGTTAGGAAGCGCCTTGATTGGAGGGAAAGGCGGGGGTATTAGTCAAAGAGAGGATGGGCCTAGCGCATCCAATGATTTCGAAGCTGTTGACTCCTGCGTTCCTGTGCCTAATTTGTTAATTTGGAAACCAGCTACTTTGACTTTAGATCTGGAGGACTGGAGAAGGTTGCCAAGGAAAAAGCTTTCTCTTGAGGGTTGATCTCGACGTGCCCTACATTCTAGGATCAACCACGCAACACACGTCGATTCGAGACAGCTTCGACCGAGACCCGATCCATGGGCGAGCCTGGATTGGCTTGGTACATTTTTGTGGCGAGAACAGACCCACGGCCCGAAAAATTACTGCCCTGATTTGATTCGGAAAATTGTTAAAGAATGGTTCATGAAATAGAATCAAGTACGGGCATCGGGTCTGGCCCGAACCCATCCGTTGGGCCGAAATGCATCGATCTCATTAACAGGCTTATTATCGCTTCTGTTTAGGATGATCCTCCTTGATATAAAGATAACGAAAGAATCAATAATTTCATAATTCGATCGAATCTAATGCAATTCTAAATAAACTTTGATTATACTTCAATACTAACTATCACGGAGTTAATTTCTCATGCACATCGATCTGCCTGTGAGAAGGCATATTATAGAAAATAGATATCACGGTTGATGCGCTCGAAAGACTCGCGGATCTATCATCATCATTTCTCAAGATTTCAAATGTCTGGCGGATGATGGAAGGCGATTGTCATTTCAATTTTGGGGAATGGGCTGTTTTCAGGGCCCATTCCAAAGGTTCCAAGCCCGACGACCCACCTGCGGGCTGAAGCCCTATCCCCACAGCAGAGTTTTAGCGCACCGGTAATGCTTTAAAAGGCTTTTGGTGAATTCCAAAATGGGTCGGCGACTAAATTCGGGCCGAAAGCTTCTTCGGCGCATTAGGCATTAGTAACTTACCAACGGTTATTATTAGGGGTGAGTAAAAGGAATTGAACAAACTGGGAATCGCTTGGACCGGTTTAGGGGGCGCTGGTCCAATTCCCGATTCCATATGCCCGTATTAGATCAATTATTTTTCAAAAAAATTAATTTTATTCTTCAAAATTATTAAAGAAATAATTTGAACTCTTAATTATTAAGGATTTGACAAAAAGCCAAGTACGGTATGCTTTGCTTAGGTGCATGGCTTGACTTTTAGTCAGAACCCCTCTTATGATATTTGCGTTCTCGTTCCATGTAGGACTCTCAACATGTTTGACTTGTCTCTTCTGTGGCATCCAGCTTTCCATGCAAATGCCTTCAATGTGAGACTCTTGGCTTGTCTCTGTTGTTGTATCTAGCCTTCCATACGAATGCCGAAAGTCCCACATCAAATAGGCATGCAAAGACTATAAGAGGAGTTGTGAATAAAAGCCAAACCATGCTCCAATTGCTGCCTTTTGGCTGAGATTAAGTATGGTATTTGTTAACTATATGATGCTCACACAGTTTTTGAAGCATTTTATGGGTAAAGAGCAAATGCTCGAATCGGTTTATCATCGTAATTCACCGGTTCCTTGTTTCACAACTAGTTTGTTCCCGATCCTAGAAACGAGGAACTGATCCTCAGGTAGGATCAAACCAGACCAAAAATCAATTATTCTTAGTTATTATGAAGTGCCAATAGTTATAAAATTTGTGCTATATTAGTAACTTGCCGATAATTTTGCTGAAAGTATCGAAGATCAATCTGATTTTTTTTGAACTATAGGTTATCAATATTCATCCGTGTAATTTACCAAGGTGGTTAGCAGAAAACTACGAACCATAATTTTGAGTCCATATACAATTTTTCTATATGATAATTTCGAATTAATCGATTGTTCTAAGCAACTTACCCAAAATTTATGAACTGGTTGTACTTGAAACGGCAAGTCTATCACATACCCCAAAAACAACTTCTCTCTCGCTAGTGTGAGTTTTCTGTCAAAGACAAAGACTGTATGGAAAGAAAAGAAGAAAATCATTGTCAGTCGCTGTGCCGGTCCACGGCTGCCGGCGTGTCGCGGTCGGTCACGTGCCAAGGAAAGGAGTGCCAATTGCATGGGCTTCGACGTTGGATTTTAGGGTACGGCCATTCATCCCGCTGAAAGGAGGGGGGCCACCCCTCCTCTTGTGGCTCTCCCTTCTTCTCCCATTTTGAAAACCTAAAGACCTTCTTTAACCTCGGATTCGTGCTTCATGGCACCCCGTGCACGGGTACCAGATTCGCATATACCGTTAAATGAGCCAACCCGAGCTAAGCTAAGTCTTTGCATGAGATTCCCATGATCGAACGGTGGATGTGAACTCCACTCACATGATCCGAACGCATCAACGGACGGCTCTTGAGGTTTGGTCATTAGTTACTGCGTCGCATTTTTAGCCCCAACACTTGCCAAGAGAAGTTGTTGCATGGGGTATTGAGTTCCCATGAACAATAATACGTGGCAGTCTACATGATTTATAAACCATGCAATATTTTTCTTGACAGTAGCTATGTGTTGAACTGAATCTTAATATGTAACTCTTGAATTAGTAGAGTCACCTGAGATAATAGTTATCTTGCTATGAGCAAAAGCATGATACCTCAAAGTCTTTTTGACGTGAGATAGGACCTCGCGCACATCATTTATACAACAACAAAGAAAACCAACGAAAAAGAAACTCTAGCCAGATTTATTAAATTAAGGAGTTAACAAGAAAAAGGTCTTATCATTTGTCATGTAACTTAGCCAAGCTATCAAGTTATGAGCCAATTCGATCTCTTAATTCACTCCATTAATTCCTAGTCATATTATCTGAGGAGGAATTCGATCGGTTAATGCCCTCACAAATACGTCTTTAACATATCTAATTCGACTTTGCATAGTGTCGATAGATGGTACAAGTATCTTGCAGCATCCACAACTGTGAAAAGGAAATTGTCGCAATTTTTATAAGGTGTTTGAGGAAATACTTTACAATTGCACTATCTTCACGGCAACAGGGAGTTGAGATGTTGCAGCAATGAGCCATGAAATATCACCACATAACCAAAAGAACATAAGACTTCATCAGTAAGAGTACACCAAACGGACTTGGCGCGAACGCAAGTTTGGGTGCGCGCGCGAGATAGAGAGAGAGAGAGAGAGAGAGAGAGAGAGAGAGAGAGAGAGAGAGAGAGAGAGAGAGAGATGGACATCCATATGTTGCAGCGACGGTAGTGTGCAATTGCATCGGTGTGCGTCAGCGTGCTAGGACGCGACGGTGGCCAGGTGCAATAGCATGCGCTGGAGGGAAGCGGGGCTTCGCGTTACAGATTTATCATCACATGCACGCACACCTACTATGACGATTCTTGTATGCATTATCCATTTCAAGTGAAGCCTGTTCTCATTTATCATTCTCAATTAGTTTGACATAACCCCTCATACTTAAATTGAGAATTAATCCATGAACTTATGATTAGGTAGCTAACGTTTTCCAGCACGACACAACGTGAAGAAACTCATAGCACGAGAATTCAATGGCAAGGAGCTAAATGACAAATTGGCCAAGTCGTCAACAGTTACAAACTCTACAAACCTGAATTATTCGGTCAATAACTTCTTAAGAAGCAAAACGGGGTAACTCTTCAGATTAGATAGTTCTCATGGCCATGGGATCAGTCTCACATCCACGACAACCACTACAAAAAGACGGGGAAACAGACGAGGGCATGTTATGTGGAAATGATTTCATCTCCGGCAACCAATCGAGCTACAAATGAGCACCAAAAGGGTCGGGAAAAGGTGGGTACTTGCCGATTAATGTTTGCGTCTAACGCAGGAAATGTCGTCGAATTTTAGGCTTGAAAGCGCTGTGGGGAACAACCTTTGCAACCGAAGGATGTCCTCTAAGGTTTTTTTTCAAGCACAAGAAGGCGGGATTTTGGGTACTCCTTGGCGTTGAAGCTCTCCCAAGACACTGTCCGTGGAAGGAGGCTTCAGACCGAGTGGAAACGGCAGCCACGGCTTCGCTAAAACATCTCCGATAGCTGCATCTAATGTCTCCTTCGAGTGTTCATCGAACGCATAATCCTATATAACCATTTAGAAAATTCGTCAGTCATGCAATTGCAAAGTCCATGCATAGTATACAACAAAAGGCTTAATCTGATTATCGAAATCAGGTAGGGTAAACCATACTTTCATTACTTGGAAATTGGAGATTCTTCTAGTGAAAATTTAAAGATAGATAACGGACCCGGGATTGTGAACCTAAAGCAATAGCATGAGGAATTAAGAGTTTCATCTTTTGGGTATTCGTAACCGCAAAAAATGGGGTATCCTTTGAGTAATGCTAGAGATAAAAAGATCGGTTTCCTAGATTGATTCAAGCAATAATGAGATAGATTGGAGATAAGTATATGAGCTAGTGACTCTTATTCACTTATCCAATAAACTTTCGTCACTTCACTTCTTATTTTATTCTCCACGAGGTTATAGAATGCTTCTCGTCAACTATTTCCAAAAATGTCCCTGAGACTATAAGCTACTAGATGTGGCATGAACCGAATTGGTTTTACCATGTAATAATAATAGTCAATCATATGCTCAAACAGTAGTGCATTGACCTAGGAGAATCTATATCCACATTAAATTTGTCTGCTAGCGTACTAGACAATCATGTCCGAAAGCAAACTGACACTGCCTCATCGAAAACCAAAGCTGAAAAATCAAGAGCAAACAACATGAAACTTAGAAACAATGCAAGCAGTACTGACCGGATGAAAATCGAAAGGAGGATGGGAGGCCAATGGTCCAGGTGGGGGCACGCCATAGCCTCGATTATTGTTGTTGTTGTTATTATTATTGTGCTTTCTCTCGACTTTGTACATGGCGTGGGGTGGGATGCCCGGCACCGGTGGAGCTCCGAACCTCTGCAAAAGAAAATTCCGACACTCCAATAATTGACCGTCCGACATAAGCCGAGAATTCGTTCTCTCCGTGACCAAACTTGGATAAATGCCAAGGATGCGGGGTATATCGGCTTTTTCCCGTGGACGATGCTAAGCTACGAAAGAAGAAAATTATAAAGTGTAAGGACAAGGGTAAGGACTGAGTAGTCACCGTCGCTGGCAGGGGTGGGTGGACAAAGCATGGCGTTCCCGGCATTGGCGGATTTGGCACCTGCACCACCACCACGAAGGGAATAAGCCAACTTCATATACGTGAGGACAAGAAAAGGAGAAAGTTGATATCATTGCTATGGTAGCCTGTGTAATTCGAATTCTCAAGTCAACTTGAAATTTTTTTGGGGATAGGGGTTAATCTGAGAGGAACTCAAGCTACTTGTCAGATGAAATAATGGAGATTACAAACATTGACCCAGTTGAAATTGAGCTTGCTAGCAACAACTCGCATTCATGTCCAAGCACGCTAAATGGCCCGGTCTGATGCTTTAATGGTGGGGTTTTCGATGATTTTGGTCAAGCCAAATTCAAGTTATCAGGCAATGTGAAACGCGGGGCTGGTTACACAGCTCTTGAACGGTTCGCTATTAGCTCGGAGGCATCCTTAATTCACAATGCATGGCTCATAAGAAGATGGAATCAGGTCCGAGTCTCTTACCCGTTGGTGGCCGTAGGGAGCAGCGCCTTGCGGTGGGGCGGCCCAGGCGGACGGGGGCGGGGGCGGGAGAAGGGAAGGTGAGTGCTTGGGCCACACGTGCATGAGGGACTGGTCCGCGGGAGGGTGGCCCCACACGTGGAGGGGTCGGAAGTGGGGGTGCATGGGGGTCACGGGTGGGAATCCGAGGGTGGCCGGTGCGAGCCAAGGACTCCCGTTGGTTGGGGTGGCGGAGTGGCTCATCACAAGCATCGTGTCAGGCCTCATCTTGTGGCCTCCATTGCCGTGCATGTGTCGCCTCTGACTCCAGTTCGCAGCCTCCGCCTCACGGGCCAGCATGTGCTTTCGATGCGATCTATACTTCTGTAAACATGACGATTCAGCAAATCACTTTCGTTGCGACGATGCAGCTGCTTAAAAACCTCTGTTGAAAAGGGAGAAATTGTGCATTCTACTCTACTTCCCCTCCTATGTATCAAGCCATCCACTCATCAGCTTAATTTGTCAAACTATGAATAGCGAAAAGACCTTTTAGCTCGACTCCGGGATGGTTAATTCATTGTTCTCTTCTCTTAGTCATGAGATACTCACTAGAATGTTTTTACAGATTCGAATATAATCTGATGAACTAAGCAGCTAAAAGTCTTCTCTCTCTCTCTCTCTCTCTCTCTCTCTCTCCCACCAACTGTTTTGACTATCCTTAGCAGACACGTCTGTCCACAAGAAAAGATGGAAAGGTTCTCGAGCTCGACTTTCTCGTGGATTTGGAAGGAAACCCACCTTCTTATTACCCTATGCCTTTTCAGGATATACTCTTTCTCCCAACCCCATTTTCACGAAACTAGAAGAAGCAATGCATCATTTTGGTCTCGCATGGATTGTCACAGACGCAAACACAAAATGAAGATAGACAGTTAACGTCCACCCATTGAGGAGAAGAAAGAGTCAGCAATTCATGCCATGAACATCATCATGTACTATCCATACGAACATATGCAAATCAATTATGAAGGACTAGAGAGAGACGAGTACTTGGAGGTGGCTGGCGATGTTGTGGCGAGTGAGACAATCGATGCCCATGAGCTCCAGGATTCTTGAAGGCACCGCCTTGTCCAACCCAAGCTGCTCCACTGCTTGTACAAACCTCCTGTGCAACTCTGGCGTCCAATCCACCTAAATACATGTCACACACTTCAAGATATAAAATTCGAGTGAAGCAAAAAAGTAAAGATTAAAAGAAAAGAAAAGAAAGAAACCCTAGATTTCGCTCACTTCGAAAAAGAGGAGCTATATTCGTTCCAAAATTCATATGATTTACTTGCGACTTTGAAGAGACAATTAGTCTATTGGAACAGATGACCTGCTGTTTACGGGTTCTTAGCTCTTTCTTTCTGCGCTAAGAAGCGCTGGAACTTGCAGATCTTGCTCGAGAAGGCTCCAAAGTTTCACGTGAATGCCATCTATCTACTTCGTGAAGAATAAATGCATACCGACTTCTAGACCTATTCAAGATTACTCAAAAAGACAAAGAAAGAAAGAAGAAAGAAAGAAAGAAAGAAAATACATCCCATCATCATTTAATTACCTTCACTTTTCGCTTCCCTTGAGCTTGATGGTTACTCTTAGATGATTGAGCTGATGATTTCTTTCTCTTGTTGTCAGTCTCTTCATTATTATTGGGGACTGGATTGACCACCACAGAATCATCCCTCTTGCTCACAATTTCTTCCCCTCGGCTCACGCTAGAGATGTTATCCAGCTCCGAGGCCTTGTCCTCGTCGACTTCTCTCTTGGAGCCGTTGTTGACCTCGGCCTTCTCGACAGATATCGACGAGCACCCTGTCCCCGACTCCTCGCCGCAGCTGGCAGAGAACTCAGCAAGCAGCTCTGGGTCCATCTCCAGGTCGGGCAACACGTCCCCATCGTTGATCACCATGAAGAGGTCGTCGAAGTCAATGCTGTCGAGCAGGCTCCCGTCGGAGAAGTCGGGGAAGTCGCCGCTGCCGCCAACGCCGCCTCCGATTGAAAAGCTCTCCATCTCTCCTTGGTTGTTGTTGCTGCCATCGTTCGGGTTCCTCAGAGGTGACACAGCAAGCATTAATCCCAAACTCAAGACTCCTCTCGAAGCAACAAAAATTGTGTAAGCTCAACCTAGTTAAGTCAAAAACTATATGAGCCCGCTATATAGAGGCACTATATAGCTGGTGCAATTGCGATCTAATGCATGAAAGTGTGTAAACAGCAAACTTTTAGTAGAAAGATTGCTGTTGAAAAGTGGGTGTTTGATGAATGCTTTTTAAGTCTCTGGGGTGTTGCAAGAAGAAGGCGAAAACGAGAAGGACAATGAATGAGAGCGTGGGTTGAAATGGCTTTTTGATGAAGTTTATTATTATTATTATTATTATTATTATTATTATTATTATTATTATTATTATTATTATTATTATTATTGCTGCTTCCTTTTCTAAAGTTTGAAGTGTGAGAATGATTGTGGAGAGATTGGATCTCCACCACTTGTGTATTAACATCTCTGTGTGATTTTTGTTTTTATGTTTTTGTTTTTGTTCGTGCTTGCAGTTGCATATTATTATTTCTTCTGTCTTTTAGGGTTTGTGGTTGCTCTTTTTTTGAAGGTTTTGAAAATCTGGTGGAGTGGCATTTGAGCTTCATTTAATATTCCTTTCATCTCATGTCTCTAGAGAGAGAGAGAGAGAGAGAGAGAGAGAGAGAGAGAGAGAGAGAGAGAGAGAGGGGTCGAGTTGATGTCAGTGAGTAGAACTGGATTTGGATTGACGTAGGCTCGTCTGTCGCTATTCGCTGTCCAGTGAGAACGATAGCGATGTGCCCAAGTGGATGATTTAATAGAAGCTCTCGCGATATCAAGAGTGAGATAATCTCCTCTCAATAATGCTTATTAGCTCATGATTGAAATATATTGCGCGAAAACTACGAAATGTTGAGGGAATGAATTTATATAGTCATATATCTATCGACTCTTAAATGTTTTTGTTATAATCTTTCATTTGTATTTGAGCTTTTTATCTGTACAATATAACTGGTTAAGATCATTACTTTGTTAATAAATTCTTTTGCATGTCTCTTGCTCATCATAAGAAATCTTAATTTCGATTTTTCTGAGGAAAAATATCACACTTTCTACGAACATCGTCACAAGATCATTTGGTATTACGATTGCACGTTTTGCTTTTGTCATGAGTTCAATCCATAATGGATACAACTAATTTAAATCATTTGCTATTTTAAATATACAATACATAGGAAAAAAAACCGTGAAATTTTCTCATTAGTCATTTAAATGGTGTCTTTGAAGTACTTTTTAACGAAATCCTCTTAAACATAAAAATATTTTTTTTCTTAAGTGCGATGGTTTAGACTTACCATGTTTCTGGGGGCTTAAAGTTTAAGCTTGTTTTTTTGTGAGGAATGGTGTCACCAAGGGATAGGTTTGAGACTTGAGATTGCAATTTTCTTTTCGATTTTCAGAAATCTTATTGATCTCCATGTTACCATGGATTACATGAAGCACACCAGATAAGTCTCTAGGCTCTATTTTGCTGTTTCTGGTCAATTAGTTTTCACAATTAAAAGGCCGAGACTGAGTTGTTTATCCCAGATCCCTTGCTTTAGAAGTGGATGGTTTGCTGTTGGCCAGGTTTAGAAGGTTAATGTTATGTCTGGATGAAAAAACATTGACTGTCAAATATCAGCTGAGCATCCTACGGAAAAACATCAACTCCATAAGGTTTCAGTGAGTACCGGTGTCATCAATGTCTTCAACGACGTGACTTTTCAATAAATGAAGTCAGAGGTGTAAGTAGAACCGCCGCTGGATGATGGAAAAGTCCAACTTGTTAAATAATATCTGACATATAGGGCATGTGCGCTTTGAGTACATTTTCATGCCACTTCTTGAAAAACATCATTTGCACCATGCAAACCATAGTACAATACAATACCATCATAAAGATAATGGTATAATCGCACACATACATTCACTACTTTTACATTAGGATCTCTCCATGGTTTAAGCCGTCCTAATATCGTAAAGTGTTGTACTCCTCTTTCCAAGTATATTGAGTATCTTAATTTAGTTGAGAGCGGATCCTCTAGTCCAAACATCAATGACTTGCCTTTAACCGGACCAATGAGAGAAAATTTAATCCCGTGCATCAAAATTGACTCAGCAGTACCATTTTATTTGTTATACTAGCCCATAAAAGAAAAGAAGGGTTCGTTTCAATAGCTTCCTTCCTCTTTCAAGAAGTCATTTGAGGGTAAATGACTACGGACCTTGTCTTCCCTTTTTGTTTAATTTCATGTGCTAGCAAAACATAAATGTTGCATAGAGAAGTGTGCTTCGACAGGAACAGGCAAGGCACGCACTGCAGGCTATCCAACGTCTTCCTCTTTGTTTTTCATGGCAGTGTCTGTTCAGATTCACCCGACTGCATGATGCACCATTCCACTTTTACGATTTTCAATAGATAATTTGGAACTCGGATCTTGGGCCGGCATGCATATACATTATCATCTTGAAAAGGATTTAAAGGACTAAGATGATTATAAACGACACTAATTTATATTGGCTTACATGTCAATAGTCAATTAGTACTTTAGGTAATGTTTAATAATTGTAGAGATGAATGGTTGTTTTATCTTTTAAGTTGGGAGGATTCTAAATTCATTTTTCTAAAATGTTTTTTTCTTTCTAAGTGTATTTTTTTTATTTGCTCATCTCATTAGGCAAGATAAGCGGAAGTATATTGTACTGTCTGCATTGCCTGTATATTTGTTCTTTCATTAATGTATAAATATTGTACTCAAACATTTGGTTGCTTTAAAAAATGCACGTTAATATTGTCGAGTCTTGTCACTTTGATCATGGTCACACTCATGTTCATCTTATCTGTTCCACATTGTTGCCTTATATTGAGTAAGGTATCAAAAGTGACCAATTATTGTAATTTCTTTTTTTGTTAGCGATCAAGTGATTCTCGAGTCAGTTTTTATGCACCACATATAATCTATACAAAGACCATTCAAACATTTTTTTTTGTTTGATCTTATGAGGTATATACTTTCCATGTATAACCTATATTACTTTATGCAGTTATAAACCGGTCGACATCGAGAAAAGAGAACAAGATCGCAATTTTCCCGATACAAATGGATCAAAAGTTAACATTGTTGACTCATATTAATCATTTATCTTAATGGGAAATAGATACACAGTAATAAAAAAGAACCAAAGGAAGCAAACTTACGTCACTTCGCAATCGGCTGTCGAAATTCTCATTTTAGGACATCATGAAAGTATGCATAGGCTTTTCTCGTGTTCGAAGACTAGTGCGAATGAAAACAAATTTCGGGTTGATTTATGAAACCGTGTTAGCGGTTCATACTGGATGTTAGAATATACCACTTCCGAAACGGGAGGGACCCCAATGTCTTAATAATAGGTGGGGACATGTTTCTCTCTCCCCATTAGCGACTTGAATTCTCATTGTCTTTTTTTCTATAATTATCTAAACCCATCGCTTTCCACCTTTAACGGTAAATTCTCTCTCTCTCTCTCTCTCTCTCTCTCTCTCTATCTCTGCCCGACGCATTGTCAATGTCGTTCGAATTTCTGAAGGGCACTTCCTGCCATTGCAGTAGACCATGATATACTGTGATATTGAGAACATATCCAGTTTCACAGCTTTTATTTTCCGTGCGTGGAAGCCAGGTTTACTTCCTAATTATTGGCTTGTGACATGGGATTGTTATTTCCCCAAAATCTAAACCGTTAGAAAAACGGGCCACCAATATATTTATAGCATATTTCTTAACACTCCCCTCATGGATAAGCAGGGATGGAACAAAACACAAGCATTATAAAAGGATAGAGAAAATTGAGAGAAAGTAACAAGATTTGAACATTTGACATGTAATTTGATATCATGTCGGACAAACTAAAAATTCAAACTATGAGAAAATGGTTCAAATATGTACTTGTAGCATCTTTCTCAATAGGGACGATACACCACTTTTCGAGATATCGAGTTGTAAAAAATGAGGGAAAACCCTAAACATTTTTAGTATTGCAAATTAAGTCCTAAATCTTTTCCCGTTTAACCAATTGAATCAATCAAGTTAATTTTAGTCTGAAATCACTAATATGGATGTCGCCGTCCGACATTGCAAGATCAATCTTGACGTAGATAATTTTTAATAATATTTTTTGAATTTTTTTATTTTTCCTTTCTTTTTTCCTTTTTTATTTATTTTTTATTTTTTTTGTCTTCTCATCTTTCTCTAGTTGGTCGCTATGCTTCGGCAATGGCTAATAACCGGCCAAGGGCAAGGGCTAACGAGGGCGAGCTTCACTAGAGGCTAGTAAGGTCCTCACATCAAGCCGATTGCCCCTAAGATAGGCTAGAGAAAGAAGGAAAAAAAAAAGAAAAAGGAAAAGGAAAAAATAAAATAAAAATTAATAAAAAAATTGAAAAATAACAAAATATTATTAAAAATTATCTACATCAGTCTTTGTTTATGTGTCGTAAAATTATCGGCGTCCACGTCAGTGCTTTTCAACGAAAATTGATCAAATGGACTTTATTGGTAAAATGCAAAAATGTTTAAGATTTAATTGACAAAATTAAAATGTTTATGACTTTTTGGACTATTTTCCCTAAAAATGATGAAACTATTTCATAATACAAGACTATAACAATGTAATAGACTCGGCTATGCTAGACTCAAATTCTTATAGCATCATCCATCCTTAGTTGGAAGGGCTCTAATTAATGGGTTACAAGTATGATATCAATCACATTTAATGTTATATTTAAATTTGCATGTGTATGATATCCATAACTTGTAACTCACCAACTAGACATATGACTAGAGGAAATTTCCTCAAACTAGGAATGGAGCAAATAGTTGCCATCTCAATAATGTGAATAGAGATTTATAAACAAAAAAAGTACATTTAGGAAAATTTTTATTGTGTTCCTTTTTACCAAATAAGTATCAAATAAACATAAAAGACATTGTTGTTGCTAAAGCGTAGAACAAATAGATTATTAGTAGCGAGAAATAAATGCAGAATATAGATACATGCAGAAATCTGTGGGGTTTGAATGGTTTTATCTAGGGGTGAGCATTGGTCTAGGGTCAACCCTAGACCGACCCTGGACCGGCCCAACCCTGCCGGTCCTGGTTCGGTTCCCAAAGAGACTGGGTCAGTCCTTGGTCCTAGAATTCGTGGACCAGCACTGTGCGGGTCGGTCCAATTCGGACCAACCCTAAATATATATAATATTATTTATAATTTTTTATATATAGGAAAACCTTAAAATAAACGGCGTCAACAATATTAAACAACTCTTTAGTGATGAGTTCAAATAATTTTACATCGTTCTATATAACCTAGATTTTTAATGTTTTTTACGGCGTCAATAGTCATAATTTACGAATGAGGAAAATGTTTTTGTAAGGAGTTCTCACGGTGTCCAAAAAAGTATAAACAACTCCTTATGGCATCCTTATCTAGTATTCGTTCTTTTTTGTCTTATTTGTCTTCTTAGTCTTCAATTTGCCAAAATCGAAAGAAACAACTTCTCCGCTTGCCACTCGACACTCGCCTCGCTCGCTTAGGGTCACTCATGCCGCTTGCCGCTCACCGCTCAATGCTCGCTTGGCTTGTTGCTCCATGCTCGACATTTGATGCTCATCTATTCGACGCTCACCCCATTTGACCCTCACCGCTTGCCTTTCTTAGCTGACATTGTTCATCATTGAACCCATTCGGTCGGTACGATCCTCAGTTGCCCTTTCAAGGAGTACAAAAAATGAAATAAAAAATTATTGGTTAGTTCTAGGTTGACATTGAAACCGGACTGAGCCCATTGGGTCAGTCTGGTCCTCAATCGCTTTTTTTTAAGGAGTATAAAAAATGAAATAAAAAATTATCGGTTGGTCCTGGGTTGATCCTGGAACTGGACCGAATCCACTGGGTCGAGCCAGTCCTTAGTCCCAAGCTTAATAGGGTTGGTCCTCGGTTCCAAAAATTGAGGACCAGCACTGTGTGGGTTGGTCCTATGGTTAGGGGGTGGACCGGCCCAACCCAGACCATGCTTACCTCTAGTTTTATCTAGGAAAGAGAACGATGAGATATTCTACTGTAAGGGTGCGAATACTAATTATTATCTTCCCAGACCTTATTTCTATATCTTGGACAAGTTTATGAGAAAAACTACGCGTTTAATAGTAACACAAAATTTTTATTCTCGGAATAGAAATTTGTTTGATAAACCTTCTTAAATATCTCCCTCCTAAGCAGCTAGCGGGAGGCGGCCGATGGCGGATGGTTGGTGATGAACGGTGGACTAGCGGCGACAAGCAAATGGCCAATGAGCTGGCGACAAGAGAAGAGTTTTTATTTCTCATTTATTTATAAAAAATATACAAGAATTTCTACTTCTTAATTCTATTATAAACTTATTTCTGAATTAAAAATTTATTCAGAAATAGAAAAATGAAATTGTATTACCAAATGAATTTATGTTCCAAATTTATTTTTGAGAAAAAAAGTAAAAAAAAGAAATATAACAGTGATCATTCGTTTTTCAAACCACGGTTGCAAGTAATAATACTCGTAGATATTAATCCAAGAGATCCGGTTCACGTCACTCACAAGCTCTTGCCGCCGCCTTTCTACTCCTCTTTTCGTGGTTCTGTGGTGTACAAGAGGAATTAGGTCAAAACCACACCAAAAGTATAATTACGTGTGTCCGAAAACATTAATTTTTCATTGGTCGAGGCCAACATATTATTTAAATTAAGATATTCGAATACCCTCCTCCTGTGTTTTTTTTTTCTTTTTTAAATTTACAAATAGCTCGGCTACTTATGGTGCGTTTGGTAGAGTTTCTGTTCAAAAATTGTTCCAGGGAACAGAAATGGAAAAAACTATTTCTGTTCCGGGGAACAATTTTTGAACAGAAGAACGCGTTTGGTAAACTTGTTCCTGAAATAGAAAAAGAACATAAACATGTTTGGTGAACTTGTCTAATTTTTTGTTTATTTCAATTTTTTAATTTTTTACCTTGTCGAGCCACCGCTAGGTGACGCCGACCTGGCGGTGGCCCCGCGAGGCCGAGCCTCGCCGGTGGTTGGTCGATGCTCGGCCTCGTCGAGGGTTAGCGACGCTTCAGCGAGGTCGCCGGCCATGGCCGAGGCCGGCGACCGGCCAAAGAAAAAAGAAGAAGAAAAGAAATAGAAGAAAAAAATAGGAGAGAGAAAAATTGTTTTTCGGAAGTGTTTCGGGAACAAGTTTTTCTTGTTTTTTATTTCTATTCCAAATTTGTTCACGAGAACAAAAAAATAGATTTGGAAGAAAAACGCAAACAAACGTGTTTCTGTTCTATTTTTGTTCCCCGGAACAAAAAAATATAAATTGTGTTCATGAACACAAAAAAAGAACATTGCCAAACAGGCCCTTGATTTCATTTCCAATTGCATCTGACAATGATTATGGTTTTGGTCTTACTTATGAGAATGTTACCACCATTCCAAACCTTCTTAACATGGAAACCCGCTCATCCGAAACCTTACCCACAACTCACTCCCTCCCCTCCTCAGCATCACTGAGGCTCGCGGCCACGAGCTGGGCCGCTGCGTCGTTGCCCATATAGCCTCCCGACAGTGTTTCATCCTTCCCTCCCCCTATCTCTCACCTTCATCTTCGTCCGACGCCTCGAGCTCAGTGAATCCTCCGTGACTGTCAAGATCTTGTCCACAATGTTAATCTCGACAGCCAAGTTGGGGCTATCACCTTTGGATCTGGTGGAGCTTCACCGCTTTGTCCACCATGCCAAACCTGGTCGAAAGCTTGATGCCACGATTGCCGAGTCTAGACAGAGGAAAGAGAGAGACGCATTTACACACAGGAGGCCGCGCTCGACAAAGTAGGCTAATTTCTATAGGCCGGGGTGGTAGGCGTCGGTTGAGGTCGGCGACGGCCTCGGTGATTGCCCAAGGTTGGTCGAGTGAATGGTGAGTTGGCGAGGGTTTGGGTGTATTTGAGAGGTAGAGTGGTAATTAGATAACTTTACAACTTGCGGGTTTTGTCTGGAAATGAGCATTGTAGGTCTAGAAAGCTGGGGTCAGTAAGGGTAAAATGGCTTAAACCGATGATAATATCACTTAGGGTGCGTTCGGTAACGATTCTATTCAAAAATTGTTTTCCGGAACAGAAATAAAACTATTTCTATTCCGGAGAACAATTTTTGAACAGAAGAACGCGTTTGGTAATTGCACCAAATTTATGTTCCTAAAATAGAAAAAGAACATAAACACGTTTAGTAAACTTTTATAATTTTTTTGTTTCTTTTAATTTTTTAGTATTTTTTTATTATTTTTTCTTCTTCTTTTTTTTTTTTTTTCCTTTTTGCCGGTCGCCGGCCTTGGCCATAGCTGGCGGCCTCGCCTTGGCAGGGCAAGCTCGAGCTCGCCCAGATCTGGTGAGGCCGAGCTTGCCCAGCCATCGGTGAGGCTTGGCCTCGCCGAGCCACCGCCAGGTTGACGTCGCCCAGCGGTGGCCCGGCGAGGCCGAGCTTCGCCGATGGCTAGGTGAGGTCAACCTCGTCGGATCTGGACGACGCCAACCTGGCAGTGGCTCGGTGAGCCTTGCCGAGGGCAGGCGGCGCTCCGGTGAGGTCGCCGGCCAAAGAAAAAAGAAGAAGAAGAAAAAAAGAAATGTTTCTCGAAATTGTTCCTAGGAACAAGAAACAAGTTTTTTATACTTCTTATTTCTGTTCTAAATTTGTTCCCCAGAACAAAAAAATAGATTTTTTATTCCCGAAAACAATGTAAACAAACGCGTTTCTGTTATTTTTTTGTTCTCCAGAACAAAAAATAAAAATTTATGTTTCGGGGAATAAAAATAAATTTAAACAAACAGCCCCTTAGATTCTAAATACGGAGAACTTGAGCCTCGACATTGCATGTGCAATACTTGTCTTTCGGCCTCGATCGACTTAGATTTTGTCTTTTGGATGGCCATTGTTTTGACATGTGTTTTCCTTGCTCGTGAATGATTCGTACTCCTTTCCTTCACACGTTGATGTCGAGGATCCTATATTCAGTGCTTTGGGCATCTGAGCCAATTATTGGCTTTGGGCTTATGAAATCGTTCGTGCCCCAACCTAGGACTTACATGGCATTGGGTCTATGCCTACGTTCGTTTACTCTTCGAAATAAAATATAAAAAATAGAAATTTATTTGATAACGTCAATTAATTTTTTTATTTACCAAAATTAAAAAGTAGTCGGAGAATAAATTTGTAATAGAAACAAAAAGTACAAAAAAATGATTTCTTGTTATCGAGAACAAGAAAAGAAAAAAATCTTAAAAATTTAAAATAAGTTCTATTTTACAAAAAAATATATAAATCATACCAAATACATTTTTTTATTTCGAGAATAAAAATTTATATAGTTACTAAACCCGTTGTTTTACTCAAAAATTATTTTAGAAAGTAAAAATAAAAAATAATTTAAAAAAAATTATTTTCCAAAATAAAAATATTACCCTTCGCATCTTTTTATGTCGGAAACGTGGACTTCGCTAATGCTCCTCGCGTAGGTTTGAACTTTCAAAACCTTTTCTTGCCCATTCAATTTTCGAAATCAAGTCTCGACTTTTAATATAGGAAACTTCAAGCAAAACATATGTCAAAACCTTACTAGTCGTCAAGCAACATCAACGTGGGTATCTCGGCTCGATGGTACGATGACAAACATAGCGCCATAAGGATAAGGCCGAAGTCGGATCACGAGTAAAGCTAGCACAAGATGAATTGAGTTCCGGTTGTGGATAAGGCTGTCTTTTCTTGACTTGACTTGCTTTTAAGTTTTCGCAGCTCAACACTTTCCAGAAAGCCTCTGTTTTTGTGGTTGGTCAATGACGGCCACCGTGAGAATCACCTCCGATGATTGGGGTTACGTACGGTGCGAAGGGCACGAATCCAAAAGGAAGAACGCTCTTAGGTCATGGAATTGAGAAGAAATAGGGATTTGAGTTTGCGTTTCACCGTAAAAATGGCAGGACAACGAGTGGAAGAAACAATTCTTTTCAAACTTAATTTTTTTACAAGGAAAATTGAAGGCCATATAACGGTTTCTACACTATCGTGCACGAAGAGGTGGGAAGGAGTATCCAAAACGGCCTAAACATATTAAACTTACATCAATTTAATCATAACTCTTTTTATTATATAAATTGAATCTTAAATATTTTAATAATTTATCAATATAATTTGTATGATCAATTTATCAATGTGGCATTACAAGTGTTAACATAGACAAATTTTATCATTTTTAATTTTTTTTCCAGATTTTTATTATTTTTAATTCTCTTTTTTTCAAGAGAGTATACTCTTTCTATTGAGAGACATTGGTTTCCTTAACATTTTCTTTGGACTAGAATGCCATTCCTGAATCATCTTTTAATTTCTATTATATTTTACTATTTAAGTCTATTTTGTGGTTGAAATCATAGGAGAACCTATGCGAGTTTAGTAGAGAGTTTAAACAGCATATTCTATTTCCTTTTATCAACTCTATAGCTTTTAAATGGATTAACGAGACAGTTTGGAAGAAAGTAATACCCATAACACGCTCATCAAATCCTCTATGTACCAAGAAATATCGAGAGCTGCTTGTTTGGAATGGATTTGAGCCCGGACCCAATTAGTAATGTTTGAAGTAAAGCAAATTCGTTTTGTAAAGAAACTATGATACGCTTTAAGCCACTTTAGCACTTACACGATTCAAAAATCGTGAGTGAGCAAATACTGAAAGAATGTATAATTTACATTCTAAATGTTAATGGAAAAAAGAAAAGCTAAGGGTCTACGAAACCGAGAGCTCAACCCTTTTATGGGTAAATTTCCCAACAACCGTGTCTTTTTTTTTTATTCTTTTAGGCTCCGTTTGTTTAATGGAAGATAAATGGTTTGGAAGACATTTTCCTAAAATGATCACTTATATGTAAGCGATATAAGTAACCATTCATTTTTCATAAAACAAATAGAGTCTTAATTTTTAAAACTTTTCGATCTATTGGATTTTAAGGATATGTGCATTGAGAGTCTTAAGAGTCCTTACAAAAGTGCAAAAGGATTAATTTTTTTTTTAAAAAAGTGCAATTAAATCCTAAAATTTTCAAAAATTGCAATTAAGTCCTAAAACTTGTTAGATTAATCTAATTAAGTATTTCCGTTTATTGCACTTTCATGATAATTTTAAGGACTCAATTATACTCTGAAAAATTTTAGGGATCGATTGCACTTTCGTGACAAGTTTTAAGAATGAATTGCAGTTTTTGATAATTTTAAACTTAATTGTACTTTTGTGACAAGTTTCAAAACTTTCAGTATATTTATCCTAGATTTTATAAGATGTCTTTACAGGCGGAAAGGAAATGTTTGTACTTAAAAAATCATTGGTAGTTAAGCACTTGGAGACCCTTAGGTGCACTTACATGCTAGCTAATAAACTCGAGAGTGGCTAGACATATTTGGTACGCAAACGATAGAGTCGGAGTAGATTTTAAACTAAATTTACTGGATAAGTGACAACGATATATATATAAAGAATCTATCCTACTCGTGGTGGGTCCTACTAAACTAGGAAGAATTTTAGAAATATTTGTATTGACCAAAATATGAAGGAAGCCAAGAATTATAAAGTTTTGTTTTGTGATAACATGATCGGGGCAATCGAAGTCTTTCAACTTGGCAAACCCTAAAGATGCATATACAAACTGTCCTATCTATATGCATCAAAAGTAGGATTACTCTGAAGGGATGATATTGCAATCTCAACACAGATGGACATCACCAAAACCAAGCATTTAATCATTTATCACTTTAAAGCTTTGAAAATTATAGGTTGTTGTCATCCTTTTGGCTGTTATATCTCGTTTAAACAGGTGTACAACCAACGCAAACACAGCTGCATGCATAACATCAAACTTTTCACTTAGCAAGTTCTTCGCAAGGGAAGTACTCAAACAAGTATTAACGTCGGCCTCCCTATCTCTCTTTACGGACCGGAAATTAATTCATGAGAGAGGCAGTAGCCGACTGCTCAATGCAGTAACAGTGCAAAGTACACACTGTCTCTCTGGCTTTTAGGCCTTGGGGGCGTGGCCACTACCACCATACAATGTCGGAGGCACTTTTGCGAAACGTTTTTGTGGATTTTGGAGTCAAAATCTCTGCAACCTCGCGAAGGGCCAGGACAAATGGGGCTTTTATTTTCAGCCATGTGGATCAAAAGGGACCATCTTCTCCGATCCGCGCGACACGATTCGTGACGCGTTTGTTGGTACCAACAAGAAAGGACAAGGGCGGTTGTCCTTGGCGATGGTCCTACAATGGAAGAAGATAATGGCATGCATCATATACTGTATGTTTTATTTCAGATGGGTCCTCCCGAAAAATAGCAATAATTGCTTCTTTGCTGAGATCGTGAGAAAGAGAATCTATGAGTCTTTTTCAGTGCTGGGGTCCCCCCACCCTTTGGCCCTAGACAAATCTTTAGAACGAACACAGCTCTCTAGCTGCCACCTAATTAAAAGTTTCTACTCTTGAACGGGCAGATCTTGTTTCCGTGTTGTGCAGTAAAAATTTCAACTTCAGGAAAACTCCTATGTATGTGGAAAAAAGGAAAAAGAAAATTGAAAAGGTGTTTCAGGTGCAAGTCATTTATTATCGGGAGGTCAAGCTCTATTAAACTTGTTGACACCTAAAATTACTCCTGACATCATGTGTTAGCCATGAGGGAATAATAAGAGCAAAACGCCCCGTTTTGTTCATAAAAGTTAAAGACAAACGGGGTTCGTGAAGGTTATTTGAGCTGATCATCAAAAGAATTCTAGAAGCGAATTCCAAAGTCGATGGCTAAGTAGTTAATTGCCACGTGTCAAGCTATGGGAATAATGCATCAAATTTGAAGTTTAAGTGAAATTAGTATCGGAGCTCAAGCAAGAATAACTGCTACGTGAAATACACATAAAAATAGGGAGTTGTTATTTACTTGAAGAGCAAGCCACGTGAGCATCGTTGATAAGTTAGGAAGCAATTACCTATGGATAAGAGTGCTAAGAAGAAATGGAAAACATAGAGAATGTTAAGAGTAGTGCCCAAGGAAGAGGTAACCAACTAATAACTACCAGTCCACCCTATAAATACCACAACCTATCCAATGAGGAGGCCCCTCCCGAACAATACAACAACTATCTTTACTTTTTTGCATTTTAGTTGTAGTTTTCAAGATTTTTGTTGTTGATTAAATTCCGACATGCATCTCTATCCGGTCCAACATTGTTGATTAGATTTTGGTGTTGTTTCACAAGTTCAGTGTTGTTGATTAAATTCCGATGTTATGTTTCCTATCCAGGAGTATTGTTGTTGATTAGATTACAGCTTTACGCTTAAAACAAGCTACGTCGTATATTAAATTTCAGCATAGTTTGAGTTTGAAGCATAGACTATTTAGCTACTTGTGTCTAGATTGCATCATTAATTAGATTATGTTGTAATCTGTGGTCAAAAACAGTTAATCTTTGAGCCATCTAAGTATCAGTTGTCAAGGTTGTATATACAAGTTGATAATAAAATTTCCTTGCATTTGATGTTCTCTGTCCAAACTCAACACAAAACTTGAGTCTCTTATAATAAAACCAAAATGCAAAGTTTGGTGAAAGATTTTCGCGAGAACCAAAACTGGCAAAACATAACCATATATTATTGGAAGAATGTCCATCTTATCACTCCTCTTATTTAAAAGAAAATAATATAGAGTTGATGTGGTAGCTTATAAAAAAAAATAGGAAGAAGTGAATCGGACTTTGAAACATGAATACACTATCTTTAAGGAATTGTTTGCTTCACAATATTGCTATTGGTACTGGAAAAAAAACCTCAATGATCAACAAATTCTCAAAATAAGAATATTAAATATTAATTGTAGTATTTCTTCAAGAATTCTCAAAAAGAAAAATAATTGGAGAATAGAGACTGAAAATTAAAAGTAAGAAAATATTGAACAAGAGACGTTCCCTTTTACTATAGGGTCCCGCCCACTTAACCCATAGTCTTCAATTATTAGGCTGGAAGACTTCTACACTTATATATTGAACACACTCATCTCTTTTACGTGGGACAAGATGCCCCTTTTTTTTGTTTTACAAACAAACTATCTACAGAATTTACTTTTTTTTTGGGTGAAAATCTACAGTATTTACTTTATCTGTGATATATGAACTATGTGAGAATTTTTTTTTTTTTTTATAAATAAATATGATATGTGTTGATATATGACATGCTTAATGTACTAAATTAAGTGTACATAATAACTTCTCCTAAAAGAAAAGAATATTTTTAGGATATTGGATATTTGGTGAAATACATACAAAATACTGTGACCCGACCCGCACGTGAATTGATTTCTTAAGATGTGTGATCTAAAAAAAGTGGACAACATCGTTTGATTCACTCATGAGAGTATGCCACATTGTTTTCTGAAGAGTGTTTTCAAGTAGATCATGCATATCTCCATATGGAAAGATTGGCTCGTTCGTTTAGCATCCTCTACTTTTCTGTCCTTCCTACACCTATTAAGTTTTAATTAATTTTGGGGTTATGGTGACAAGAATCGTCTGAGTAATGTTGGGCGATGAGCTTCCATAGCCTTAAATTAGAGCATTTTATAGTAGACGCGCTAGTTGCACTTGCACCATCCCATCTTTTTTGTTTAGCATGACCGAAATTTTTTATGAGCCGAGGCTTATACGGCATCTGCTCAAGGAATGTCGTCCTCCGAAAGTGAGAAACCTTCAATAGACACTAAACCCTTACTTTTCCAAATTTATACTCCAGTGTAGAGCCAAATAGGAGAATTGCTAAGAGAATTTGAAGTGCCAAACAACCTATAGTCTTGAAAGTTCAAAGAACTTCACAAAATTACATCAATTCACGAGCTAAGACTCTGTTTAGATTTCAGTTTAATATTCAAAATGAATCGACTCTATTGCGGAGTTTTGCTATATACATTAGCTCTAGCTCCATCATCACTACGGGCACAGCGGTCGGAGGACGTGACTAGCATGCGTCTTCAGCCTGATCGTGCCAAGCTCTCTCAACTCAAGACCTTAACTAACTAAGGTATCTACCATTGCTGCCAGCATCTTCACATGGTACCAAATCAAAGCGTTGTCTAGTTAGGGCACGAAATAGACTGATATTTTAAGGAGGCAGAAAGTGCCAATAACCCTTTCTTTCTACTTTTTGTCTCTCTCTCGCACCAAAAAACAAAAATCTAGAGAAGGTTGTGTGGCGAGCAGCAGTTTGGTTAGACCCTTAGGAGAATCGTGGGACACACAAATAATAGGACCATGGTGCCTAGCAAAATTTAACAATAACAATAATTTATTAGCTACTTGATGTTTGTTTGGATCTTGCACATGTTCAGACTATTGAGAAGAGGAAAAGATGAAGATGGATTTAGTTTAGGTGTCGTCCTTAGACGCTGTTCTCTTTCTCAGCTTGCCTGTGTGGGGGCAGGTTTCCGCAGCACATCGGAGATGACTTTCATGTCTCGTCTTCACAGGAAGGGATATGAAAGCTTTCTCCTCAGTTTGACTCGAGCGGCTCGTCAATTTATATGACAAGTTGCAAGTAAATGTTAATAAACGAGTTATACTCAGATATTTGTATATTTGATAGAATTAAGATACTGGAAACTTGTTATTTTCTTCTTTAACTAAGTTAAGTTTAGGATATTTATATAGTAAAGGAAATTTGAATACATTGTCATCATTATACTAAGTTTTCAAATTTGTTAAGCGTGTATCGTTGATTGGAAGATCCCGGGGGATCTAGTTGTTCTTTAGCTTTATCTAAGGTTTCATTATTGTCTCTTTATTTCCTTGTCCTACTACTTTCTTGTTTAGTAATTCCTAGGGTTAAGGTAGCAACAGTATTTGTAATGTATTTTTTGTTGGAGCACTCAGTTAACCTCATTTCAGAAGTATAGAAATTCGGGATATTTATCTGTGTGCTTCGGGCACGCGTGTTTATGGGTTGCGACTTGTGCTTTTTTCATTTCCACTGCGTCATTTTGGTTCTTCTAATGTAGCATAACATGCTATTGGGATCACAGTGAACGAGTGGCGATACACCGGAATGCACAACATTTATTCATAGAATTGCCATACCCATGACAAATTAATTGTAGCTACTTAAGTTTTCTTCGTGTCGATTGGCAATCGCTATAAGATACATTGTGTCTGTTACGCTATTGGTCTATACCCAATTCAGATCTAAAAAAGCATCAGAAATTGTCAATGCCTCTTTCGTTTGTCCTAGATTTTGTTTTTTTAATAGGCTTTTTTTTTTCCTTTTTTAAATTTGCTTAACAGTCATTAAGGTGTGGGAATTGCTAACAAAAGTGTTCAGTTTTTAGAGTAAAATAAAAGTAATAATTACATAAATGATCTATAAATTTTGACCAAATATGCAATAGAGTCATGAACTTTTAATTTGTTCAATATGAACTTTAACTTTTAGCCTAATGTGCAATGTCGTCCTTAAGTTTTTAATTTGTTTAATGTAGTCACTGAAATTTTGGTACATATGCAATCTAGTTCCTATATTATATGAAAATGTCAAATATTGTCTCTAAACTTGAATTAATAAAATAATAATATTGAGCATTTTTGTATAGTCTAGGGTCATGTACCAAAAGTTAGAAAATCACATTGAACAAATTAAAAATTCTGGGAAGGCATTGCACATTGAGCTAAAATTCATGGGTATATTAAATAAATTAAAAATTTTGGAACGACATATTGGGCTGGAGTTCAAGGACCGTATCTATTATTCCCAAAATAGAATGTTCACGAGTTCTTAGGGCTTAGCCCAAAACATTTCCGGGTCCATAATCTTATTAGAAGTTCAGTCCAACCCAGGCCCAACTGCTGTCTTGACTTGCGTGCCATTTTCTTTTGTGATTAACTTGGTTTAGTCGCAACAAGGTGGAGCCAAGAAAAAGAAAAATTGGATCTTTTTAATACTAATATAACTCATACGGAAAAAAGGAGTCGAGGCATTCACTTCGATAACAGATTTTTGTCTGCACGACAACTACGTCCGTTACTCGCAACTCATCATTAACATCCAATTTCTTTTTTAATTTTTAATTTTGTTTCCCTTTATGCAATTTTGATTTCCCATTGGTCTGGAGGCGTAATCGTTAGAACAGACACCTTTTACTCATTTTATTTAGCAATTTTTATTTTTATCTCACTCAATCTATCATCCTCATGAAAAATTAGAAAAGGGAAGAGAGACAGTAGTGTGGTCCTCCAAAAATAATCACTAAGAATAGGCTTGATCTATGTATTTTGATCCGAGTTGTCGCACTTTAAGTCCTTGCTATAGTCTAAATCGCCATTAATGGAGCTGCTAATGAACCTAAGACCAAACGAATCAAGATTCTTTTAGACCGACTAAAGATGTAGTCAATCTTCCATATCCAGGGACAAATGTTGCTAAAAAGTGCTAATTTTGATTTAACTTTGCCTATGTGGGGTCTACCTATAGAAGAGTGTATAAAATGTTCACTTCTTCTAAGGTAGGGGTGATCGGTTCCGATCCGGTCCAGCTCCACCTAGGAACCAAGAATCGGACTTGGAGAACTAGTTCCCAATTTTTGGGATTGGGAATTGGACCGTCCCATGGAACCAATTACTTAGCAAAAAAAATTAAAAAATTAAGAAAAACACAAGAATTGTTATTATTTTTAAGAAATTAATTTTTTTTTAAAAGGGTCGGTTTAGTTCGAGAGTAGGAAAAAAAAAAACAGATATCCTTTATGTATCTAATGTCCGAGCTACATGCCATGCATAGTTGAAGGGATTAGCGTGGATATCCCAAGTGTTCACAAGGATTGGGACGGATTCGTGGAGGTAATTAAACGCTTTGAGCGGAGATACTTGTCATCGATTTAACTAATCAATGACAGCAAAGACCATTATGCATTATGGTGTCTTTCACCAAAAAAGTGTTATGGGCTCATTATTTTATACTTAGCAATTGATTAAGTGGACAGCGACGTGATCTTTCGAGAGCACTAAAAAACTTCATTCCCATTAATACGTTGGATTTGCGTGCATATATATGTGTATGTGTGTCTATATATATATAGTGTAGTAAATTGCAGAATCTCCGTGCTAGCTTTTCTCCTTTTGGAATCTGCCAACAACATCCTATGAACAAATAGTTGAGGGAGAAGTAAATCAAGGACAACGATTCTTTATCTAGAGAAAAAATTATTTAAAAAATATTAAATCTATTATATTTTTACTAATTCAATTATAAATCTTTTAATTGTGTCAATTAAATTTTAAATATATTCATATTTTATTAATTGAGTTAATGCCATTAATTTTAACTAAAAATTGCTGACATAGATACTAGTTATCTTACTTGACACGATTAATGTTGATATTGATAAATTTTAATAATTTTTTTATAGTTTTTTCAATTATTATTTTTCTTTTTTTACTTTTTTACTTATGCCTTTATTCCTTTTTCCTTCCGGTAGCCATCATCGAGCCTCACCTCCACTAACCTTAGGTGAGGGCATTCCTTATTGGGGGATGTGGGCAAACCTCGCCTTTCCTTAATTTGGCGAAGAGTTGCCCTTGTTAAAGGCCATCAGAGGGAAAAACGTGAAAAAGAAAAATGAAAAGAAGAGAAAAAAAAAAGAAAAATATATTTTTTTAAAATAAAAATATTATTAAAATTGTCGACATTGACATTAAAAGTGTCATATGAGACGGCTGGCGTTTGTATTAGCGACTTCTAATCATAATTTAATTAGTTTAATAAAATATGAAAATATTTAGAATTTAATTAGTATATTAAAATATTTATAACTGAATTGATAAAAATGTATTTTATGACTTTTTTAAAATATTTTTCCTTATTCAGAGCGATGCGACAATTCGGGATTTGCTCTTCTTGCTACATTTTCGATTAAGTGTTCACAAGAAATCGCAACCTAAAGACGATGTTCGGCCTACAAAGAGATTATCTACTAAAAGCTAAGATAAAGATTCGTATGTAGAAACATGCGAACTGGTCGGATCTTAACTGACGCAGCTTCTATTGCACTGTTTTGTACAAGAAAAAGGCAAAAATCAGTGGCTTTCTTCTCGGACATGCATAGCTCTTCGACCCCATCCCATGCGACCGAGGTGGAGGGGAGGGTCGTGAAAAATCTAGCCGCTGGCGCTGGGGGTATGCACCAATGATTGATTGTCATCGGGAGCGATAGCCACGTGTACTGCCACGTGTACCAATCCAGTGAGCACTTGGGGAGTGTTTTATCAATGGACGCGAACTATCAAGCCAAAATTAATATATAGTAACGGCGGACTTTATCGATGCGTTTCTTATTTTAACGTGTTGATACCCACGGTGCATTTATTTATCTCGTGCTCAGTAATATCCTCTCTTCATTTTACATCCAAGGAGAGTGTTCATTTATTGACGAGAATTTTTCTCTGCAAGTTCATTAAATATGTAAATGACGGTGGGCTTTGCGAATCTATTTTTCATTTTAATGTGTCGGTGTTCATATATTATGTGCCGCCAATTGGTATGGTATGTTTTTCTTGTCGTTAATGTCTAATGATACCTTATCTTTATTTAAAATTCTGGTGATGCCAAAATCAGGACATGAATTGTGAGTAGTAATGGACGAGAAATATGGTTAAGGGAAGGTCGTAAAAGGAAGGGAAATCAGAGCACCATTGGAGGGTCACCAATAGAGATTAATTGGGGAGGCGTGGGGGTTCTGGAAGCTTCCGCTGGATTCTCAGTTCATCACCGCAACGGGCACCGCACAAAATCATCACGAGTCACGACCACGACCACGACCACGACCACCACCGGCATAACAGGAGCAGTTCAGATTTCACAGATTGTTTTGGACATAAGAGCTGACTTCTAGGGCGAGGGGGGATTGGTGGGTTGGGTTGGAGAGATGGGGGTGGATTACTACAAGATGTTGGGGGTGGATAGGGGCGCCAAAGACGACGACTTGAAGAAGGCCTACAGGAAGCTGGCCATGAAGTGGCATCCCGACAAGAACCCCAACAACAAGAAGGAAGCTGAGGCGAAGTTCAAGCAGATCTCCGAGGCTTATGAGGTGATCGGCAAGTTCTCTTTTTACCCCCGATTCGATTGGTGGATTCTTTTTTTATTTGGGTCGGTCTCAGTTGTGAGACTGATTCGAAGTTGATCTTGTTTGCTTCTCTGTCGGCATTGATTGAAGTTGGAAATTTGAAGTCTCTCTATGCGAATTTCGTTCTAGATTGGAAGTCTGACAGTATGATCGTGCACCCAGATGATTGATGTTGTTGTTTTGATGGTTTTGCAAATCAATGGCACTTCTGAGCTTGTGATGAATGATGGTGTTGTTTCAATTGAATTGCTTGTAGGTCCTCAGTGACCCACAGAAGAGAGCAGTGTATGATCAGTATGGCGAGGAGGGTCTGAAGGGTCAAGTGCCGCCACCTGATGCGGGTGGCCCTGGCGGCGCTACCTACTACTCGACAGGAGAGGGGCCTATGTCGTTCCGGTTCAACCCCCGGAATGCGGACGACATCTTCGCTGAGTTTTTTGGGTACTCAGGCCCCTTTGGTGGCATGGGAGGGATGGGTAGCGGCATGGGAGGGATGGGTGGTGGCAGCGGTGGTGGAATGAGAGGGTCGAGGTTCTCAAGTAGTATTTTTGGGGATGATTTCTTTAGTTCCTTTGGAGAAGGAGGAGGGTCAATGCACCAAGTAGCTCCCAGGAAAGCTCCTCCTATTGAGAACAGGTTGCCCTGTAGTCTAGAGGATCTCTATAAAGGGACTACCAAGAAGATGAAGATCTCCAGGGAGATTACTGACATGAGTGGGTAAGTCTGAGAGGCTATCTCATTTAAAGAAATTACTTGTTAGTTTGTCAAAAATGTATATTTCTTTGTTCACCAGAAATCCACGAGTTTTGGGTCAGTATCGGCAGAGAGAATTTGACTGAAAGCTGGAAACTGTTTTAGGAATGCATTAATTGTCTAGTGCTACTCATTCGTCTTTTTGGATAGAACTAAGAACATGACAACAGGCTTAATAAGGAAATTTGATATCGGAAACAATTTCGTGACATTGTCCATGTTAGCCTCATGCACTTGGGGTACCTAAATTTACGTGGTTGTATCCAGGGCTGATCATTTTGTTGGTTAGCCTACTTTTTTCCTTCTTCACAGCTGAGACAATGCAGCTTGGTGTAACCCACGAATGATTGCTTGGGTTCATCTAACAGTTTCTGTTAAATACTATCTTACATATTGGGTGACTAGGAACCTTGGCAGGGTAAATCCTTGAGTTGGAGGACCTTGTCTTCAGTGACATCATGAAGAAGTTTTTGGCTAAAAGCTGTAATATTAATATAATTTGAAATATCACTGTAATTGGTTTATGCCACTGTACAGAGTTATATTTACAAGGTAAAATACCGGTAAATAAATTTCCTACAGGTGCTTTGCCATGGATATGCAGTGTGGACGTGTGGGTTTCGATGATTATTGGTCATCATTCTAGCATGGAGCCGCAATCTCTTGTTGTGCAATGAACTTTCTTTTATGGATTAGTATTGAACTTGCTGCCAATATGATGCCATATAGTTGAGAATAGTTAAATGGGTGTGCAGCGAAAGACATCCTGTCTTTAGGAATATATACAGCAATTGCTGAGTGCCATGTTCTCGTATTGCCACTCTCAACTCTTTGCAGGAATGTCTGCATTTTCTGCAATTATATGATGCAAATTTGGCACGTTATACGCGGAAAAGCATCTGTTAGTGTCAATATAATTGCATACCCTGAATAAGGCAGAGTTTGTGCGGGAGGAATTACTGATGGTTGTTTAACTTACTGGCATATTCATGATAGACAATCTTTTGTGCATGCAGATGCATGAGGATTTGTTGGGAATGTTTGAAAGAAACTATTGCTGTCTTTTTTCCTCAGCTGAATTCTTACACTCCATGTTTGATTAACTGGGGCAACGAATTCTGAAAGCTGGCAACATATCAACTTTTGATCTATGCTTATGAAAGAGTATCACATTTGAGTCTATGGATATCCTGAGATTAGATGTTGCATGTTCAGCTCTGAATAGGGTCATTGCATAACTACTCCTGCACCCTCTTAGGTTTTTAAATGTGAACCATGTGATATTGGAATTTTGTGAGGTTTATGAGCTCCTTGTATGATGATTTTTTAGGGATATGGCCTTCACACTCTTGAACTTAGGCAATCACTTTGATTTTGGATGATTTACATTACCTTGCTGCCTTTTTTTTTTTTGGCCATGATCTATCCTTCTGACTTCTGCATGTTATGGATTGATGCAGAAGAACTATGCAGGTAGAGGAGATCTTAACCATTGATATAAAGCGGGGTTGGAAAAAGGGAACCAAAATTACCTTCCCTGAGAAAGGCAATGAGCAGCCAAATGTCATACCAGCCGATCTTGTCTTCATAATTGATGAGAAGCCTCACAGTGTGTTCACCCGTGATGGAAACGACTTGATCGTCACAAAAACCATATCCCTGGCCGAGGCCTTAACAGGTCTCACGGTCCATCTCACAACGTTAGATGGCAGGAGTTTGACCATCCCTATCAGCAATGTGATTCATCCAAACTATGAAGAGGTAGTTCCGAGGGAGGGGATGCCTCACCAGAAGGACCCAACAAAGAAGGGTAACTTGAGGATGAAGTTCAACATCAAGTTTCCAACGAGGCTGACATCGGAGCAGAAGGCTGGAATCAAGAAACTTTTGGGTGCTTGAGAAGATGTAGTTGATGGGGGAGTCCAAACGAGCTAATGTGAATATTAGGTCAAGTTGCTTGGTTTTGCAAGGTCAACGAAATTATATGGGATGTTCTTTCTGGCATTAATTTGGGGTTTAGTTTATTGTTATACTTAAATTACAATCTTAATTGAGAGTTACAGGTTCTTTAAACATTAAAAATAATGGTTTTGGTTGTGTTTTAGAGGCGGTATCTGCAGATTCAAGCAGATTAGTGTCCGGTCGATTGATGTTGTTACCTGTATGTATGTAACAATGTACTAGAAATTTATGTTTTACTTAAATTGCTGATACCGGCACAATCTGCTGATAGTGATGCTTTACATGTTCCTTGTAACCGTATTAGTCCTTGCATTTAGCAAAAAGAGATGTGTTGGTCTGAGTCAAAGTTCATTGAATGAAGAGGGACCGTGGGAAATGGTTACCGGATATGAATATGTTATGTATGGATTTTGGTTACCGATTGAAGGGACTGTCCAGAACTTTGCTGGACAAAGAAGATAGGGAGCTGCGAGATCCTTCAATACCCCTTGATGTCTGTTGGCAACGACGAGAATTGCAAGAAAAGCGAAGGCTTCTTTGCCTTGCTCGCTTTTCTTATTGGATGAGCGAACAGCGGCAAACTTCATTGCTTGCTCACTATCTTTGCGGTAATTCAAACCTCAGTCCAAGTTTGAGAAGTTTGGTTGAGCGTATGTGATGGAATTGGCTATGGACGAGTTTACACTGCAAGTATGGTCAAGTTGCAGATCAAGCTTCTGTTATGCTTAATCTATCAAAATGTGACTAGACATAGAAGCGAGATTGCAAGGACGACCAGGACACACTATTTCTACGCAGCCAAATTTCAACCCGTACGATTATTTCTGTCACCGTAAAATTACCAAACGGAGAATCAATGAAGATTAGATCTGGTGACTCAGTTGTTGCTAAGTACACCCTCCAACTTCATTTTTCCGCTGCTGCATTGCATTGTTCGTATAAAGAGGGGCATCAAATTATATGAAGCGATACACGCGCACTTCGAGATACAGATACACATAGATCACAAATGAAGCACAGAGTAAGGTAACGATACATGCACACGATGTGAGGCATCAGGCACTTATTGTTGCTGCTTCTACTTCTCACGTGAAAGAGGAAAGCCAATTCCATGGCGTGTAGTTGGACACAGCAAAAAGAAGATGGAACAAACACTTCCGACTGCCAAAGGCACCACCTCCAGGAGCCCCTTGGCCAGCTCCGACTCCACTGGGAAGAAGCACTTGATCACATTCTGATCAAAAAACGCGACGACCACAAAGACCAGCGCCGACATGAATGCATGCCAATAGTCGATCGCCTTCAACTTATATTTATCTGCATCAGCTTGTGAGAGCTTCAATGACGCAGCAATCACCCACAGCCCCTTAGTTGTGGCGAATCCATACCGGACCTTGCCTTTTGCGTCCCGGACACTGTCAGTGAAGCATAAAAGGGAACATGCAATCGCACAGACTGCAAGAAGGCATATGGTGAGGATGTGGGTGAGAAAGCTGGTGCATTGGCCTTTGTTAGTGAAAACAGGAGAGAGAAGCGAAAAGACGAAGGTCGTGCCCGTGGGAAGGAGATTGGAGAGAGTTGCTGTGCCTTTCAGGGTTTTTCTCAAGGCCTTCTGGCTCCGGGTTTTTGGTTCTTTTTGGACGGGTAGCAAATGATCTTGGCCTTCTGGCATGGTTGGCCTAGGTATAATTTTTCAGTCGAGTGTATGTGCATAGTCAAAAATTCGAAGAACTATTTATAGATGTAGAAAAGCATCATATATGATATATGCGACGCACAAAAGCTCTAACAATTTGATGAACGTGACATGATGGGATGAGTTCACCAGTCTCTTTCTTGTGCATAAATGGGAAAGGAAAATTACTTCGGCAAAGACTCACACTGGAACAGGATAAGACTGAGGTGACAAAATTGATAGGCATGATAATTGATTAAATTGAATGGAACCTGACCCATCTTTAACGGCCGATAGATAATATGCTTGAGTAGTCTATCTCAGGGCTCGATCTTTCTGTTTCCATTTAACAAAGAAATAGAGTAGTTGTTAACAAAGGGATAGAGCAGCACATGAGCATAGGCTAGGCTACTCGATAACTCAAAGTTATTATGCCAAAAATTTGATACATTAGCCTTTTTAAGGAACTTCATCTGGGCAACGTCCGGATGCAAGCTTCTCTGAGAAATAACAACCCACTACCGTCAAACGATATCATCTGCGCATCGGTCCCCAAATTGTCCTGGATGAGATTAAGCTGCAGGGCAACTTTAGTAAGGAAGTCATCAGCACTAGCACATGCAAATCTACTAAAGTACTTTATATTGAAATCCCATAAGACTGATTTTCATCACTTCTGATTTGACTAGTTTAACACTACTCTTTCTGGACATTCTCTCAGAGAAACAGGATGATTTAATCTCACTTAGCAATAGAAAATCTGTAGCAATGACTTCAGCTGGATGGTAGTTTACAACAACACACGGACAGTCATGTAAGTGAGTTACAGGAAAGCAATCATAGTCCATTCCAATATTTATCGGACATAAGTGTCCTTTTCCAAAATGGTCACCTGTCGTGTGATGGGCAGAGCGTTCAAAATCAAAATCATCATGCCCAATGTTGTCTTGGACAATGGCCTCAACATTTTAGTGGGGGAATCGAGGTAATGCAGCACTAGAGAGAGTGGCAATGGACCAACTACCAGCCCAACCCCAAGCTGAACGTCCAAGACTTCACTTTTTCTAGGGTCAAAATTCTTTTAGTTCCCATCTAACTTTTACTTTTGGGCCTGAATCTGGAGCAAATCCTTGTAAGAGCATTTTCGTTTACTTTTGTTCAAAAAATCAACATTGACATCCCGTCACCACTCTTTCAGCCCTTCCAATGTTCATCTTCCCATATGAGAGTGATCAGTGTTACTCAAAGTAGAGTTTAATTTTAGGGTTAATACTCTGAAAAACCACAGACTAATACACCATTGATAAATTTGCCCAAAACTATTTTTTTGATCATGAAAAATTCCAAACTGGTATACCTATGACAATTTTACCTCAACTGACCATAATAACCTTAAACTGATACATTTATGACAAATTTACCCCAAATTAATTTATTTGACCGCAAAAAACCCAAAACTGGCAAATTTGTGACAAATATACACTCTACTAAATTGAATTAATACCATAAAAAAATCACAAAAATTGTAAACTGTGACAAACGGAGCGTAAAATTGCAAATTGGTATACTAGTTAACCGTCATGTGTCATTTAACTTAATAATTTAACAGTAAAATTTAATGAAAATTAACAGAGGGTAAATTTATCACAAGTGTACCGGTTTGGGGTAAATTTGTCAAAGGTATACCAGACTGGGGTTTTTAGTGATAAAAAAAATAGTTTGGGGTAAATTTATCATATGTGTACCGGTTTAGGGTTTTTCAGGATATTAACCCTTAGTTTTATGAGAAATAATGAAAAAGTACATTAAGGAAAAGGTGAAAATGTTCTGGTATTAGGATGATATCACTGACTCACCATAGATAATAAGACATTTAATTACTATTTCTGCTCATTACTCACAAGACGAGTTATTATCATCTTCAACAATCCCCATTTTGTGAAAAACTGATGCTTCCACGCAAGATGGTATCAACACTGCCTTTAAACTTCAAGGAAGCCACTCTGACAAGTACTTTAACTTCATATTCTATGGTAGCCTCGGGAATAATTGTCCATTTCATCGCATGATTTACTTGGTATACATAATGAATTGGCCGAAGGAAAGTAAAGAGGCAGAAATCTTCTAATTTGCAACCGGATCTTTTGCTCGGTAGCCTAGCCAAGATAATTCTCTAATAAATGGTTTCTCCAAAACATGATTACTCTGTCATTTCATAAGTAAAATTTAACATGACATTCATGATGTCTGGACTTTCATCAACAATTGACATTGATTTAGACACTAAGGTGGAGTGCCTCATAGGTTCATCCGTGCATCTCTATCTAGGTACTACCTCCATCAATACTAAGGCATCGCATGAATGCTTGCTCTGGTTGTCGCCAGTACGGTCTATAAGAATCGAAATTTAATCGAAGCAAATTGGTAGCATGAGCCAATCACCACATGATATTCTATCTGCCTTTTCACTTTTCAGAACTTGACAAGAAAATTTTAAAGGAGGCCTTCCTAGCGAAATATGAATAATTCAACTAGGCACAACATTTTCACTGCCTTCCCACAATCAATCCTATGATAACCATTCACCACTAAAGTAAACACAAGCAATCGAGAGTCGACTAACCAAACTGCTGATTAGGATATGTTTTATTCGCTCATAGACTCTAAAATATCGGGGAAGACATAAGATAGCTTATGTATAGGATCCGTCAATTTCTCTGAAGTACAGGATGATTTGAACGCTAAAGTCGTTCCAGGCTTGCATGTGCAGTCAGCAAAATTGGTAAGCATGTACTAGCTACTCTTATACAATCTAGCTTACTCTATGTCGTTATATCTCATTAAAAGAATTAACTAATAAAAAAAGGGCTATGGAGCACCTATTATGAGATCGGAGGACGTGTCTTCAAGAATCAAGCATAATGGGCGTTGCGCAATATAAAGGGATTTATGTCACTTGCCAATCTATACTCTGCACTCACTGAACTCCTAGAGATATTTTTCAACTAAAGCACGGATTGTTCGAATCGGAAGACTTTAACATTCTACAAGATAGGCAAAAGATGAAAAAACATCAGGGAAAGATGATAAGGTTACTACAGTTGAAGAGAGAACATCTCAGGGAGAATCACTGCATTTATCCCAAAATCACATGATGCAAGGTCAATATCTAGAATCATTGGTTTCATCCAACCCCGAAAGAAAATTATCGGAGAGCTCTGCTTCGGATGATCCACTGGCAAAGTATTGCGGACGGTGAACGGAGTAACCACATCAAATGTTATACATTCAAACATAAGTAGGTCTTTGTTTTTTGAAACAAAACATGCCTTTCTTTCCAAGTAAGACTCATGGACGCCAAGGGAAGGAAGCCATCGACTCATCTGAATCAACTAACGCACCCAACATTTCAACTTCGACGATCCAGCAATCAGACGGAACCACCAGACAAGTCCCCAAGAAGAACAAAGAGAATTGGCAATCCAAAAATTCATGGGAACAAGATTTATCAGAGGAAAGCCTAATTTTTTTTTATCCGTTAATGAACGAATACAACCCATTGCAATATTTCTACCATCGGAAAATCGTGGCAACAAGCGAAGTACAAAACTATCGGAATCTCCGAAAGAACAAAAAGAACTGACAACTAGTCCTCCTTGTCCTTGTCTTCTTCTTCCTCTGGACGTGTTTTGCCAGTTACTAACTATTATCTTTGGTTATTATTTAAAAAGAGTTAGGTTTTGGGCTAGTTTTGGACAGAGAAGGTCAAATGCTATTGGAAGTCAATTATGACTAGGTAGATTAGTGAACATAAAGTTAGAATCTAATCAAATGGAAACAATATTGGGAGAGCACTGCTCCTAGGTGGGTATGAGGACACAACGCCAGAACCTAATCAATGACGCTGAACGGTGGAAACAACATCGAGAAGGCACTGTCTTTAAATGGGCATGACACAACGCCGGAACTTAATTGATGACGCTGGATGGTGGGAACAACATCGGGAATCCACTGCTCCTAGGTGGATATGAGGACACAATGTTATAACCTAGTTGACGACGCTTGACAGTAAGAACAACACCTAGAAGGCACTACTCCTAAATGGGCATGAGGACATAACGTTGAAACCTAATTAACGACATTGGATGGTGAGAACAACATTGGGAAGGCATTGCTCCTAAATGGACATGAGGACAAAACGCCGAAACCTAATCGACGACGCTGAATGATAGGACGACATTGGAATCTAATCATCAGCGCTACTTGAGATATTGATGCTCGCCAAAATTGGAGCAATGACGAGAATCTAAAGTTACAGTTAAACTAGACTAAGTTAAGATAACTAGAGAATAAGATAAAAGACTTTTGGTGTGTTGTTCGGGGGATCTTTCTTGCCGCAGGACTCAAGGTATTTATAGGGATGCCCTATAACAGTTGAGTGGTTATTAATTTGAATTGTCGCCTCTAGCTCTTGGCACGTTTCCTATTCTTCGGCCAATCCATTCTGTAACTGCCTCGATCGTGCATTTATCCACTAATGATAACTTTCTTAGCTGGATCTTTGATCATCAACCGCCTTCCTTTCGCACGCTATTTTGATTCCTTTTTGTAATGTTTTTGAAAGCCTTACTTTCGAAGTTTGCCACCAAAAGTACTCCAAGACTTGCATCATGATGGCTAGCCTTCAGTACACCTATCGACAACCAATAGTACACCAATATTTACGGGGCATATATGTAATTTGGCTCTGAAGTGATTTTCACCTATGTGACCGGCACGCGATAGCAAGGCTAATTTAAAGTGTCAATAGGACGAAAACATCAGCCTCCTCGTGCGTATACTCAGGATGCAAATCCTTGTGCCTCACCTTCTCCTTCACGAACACCTCCTCACACAGCTCCTAGAACCCTAGTAGCACCAAGCCGTCGCTCTTCACCAACGCCACCATCGCCTCCACCAGATGCCCCACCGACTCTTCGATGTGCACCACGTTCGTGGCCACCATGATGTCGAAGGGCGGATTCAGGGATCTGATCTGGTCACTATTGCTTCCATGGAGGACGGAGGTCTACAGGGTCTTGTGGAGGACTTGCTCATTGCCCTTGGGGTTGGGGCGGAGCACCCTTCGCACCATCACGAACGGGGTGAATTTAATTATAAACATTTTGATTGATTTAGTTCTAAATATTTTTATAATTTGCTAAATAAGTTATAAATCACAATTCATTAATTTAGTTAATTTGGCTAATTTTGTTGGATCTGACCAATCAATGTCGGTTATAATATGTTGTATGGCTAGCGTTGATGATGAGTATTTTTACAAATTTTCTTCTTTATTTTTATTTTTATTTTTTTTCTTCGCCAACCATCGCTGAATCTTATCGATGGCCAACGACTTCCATTGGCCTCATGCGAGGATAGTGCTCCCATGGGTGGGGGCAAGGGACACTAGCGAGGGTTGCTCGCACCACCCTAGGTGGCCCTCACAAGCTCTAGGTGCGGGTGCCCCTTGCCTAAGGCTTGCAAGGGTGGCTCTAGCTTGAGGTTGGTGATTGACAAGGCCCATAGAGGGAAAAAGGTAATAGAAAAAAGAAAAATATTCGAAAAGAAAAAAAATCGTAAAATAAAAAGTATTGCTAAATTATCCACGTTAACGTTGGTTATGCTACATAGAATGGCCGATGTTAACTAGACTCAAGTTATATCAACGAATTTCAGTCAAAATTGGCCGAAATGATTTAAATTGGCAAATCGTTAAAAAACTTTAGGACCAAATTGATATAATCAAAATGTTTATTACTAAATAAATAAGTTTTCAAAATGATTAGGATTAAATTGAAAGTTTATGATTGATTTAAGGGTTAATACCCCGAAAAACTCCAAACCGGTACTTATGTGATAAATTTATCTCAAATTATTTTTTTGATCATAAAAAACCCCAAATTAGTATACCTATGACAAATTTACCCCAAACTAAATTACTCAACCACAAAAAACCCAAATCTAGTAAATTTGTGACAAATATATCCTCTGCTAAATTGGATTAATACCACAAAAAAAATCACAAAAATTGTAAACTGTGACAAACGGAGTGTAAAATCCTAAATTGATATACCAATCAACTGTCACGTATCATTTAACTGAATAATTTGACAGTAAAATTTAACGAAAACTAAAAAATGGTAAATTGTCATAAATGTACCAGTTTGGAATAAATTTGTTGGGGTTTTTAGTGGTCAAAAAAATAGTTTAGGGTAAATTTGTCATAAGTGTATCAGTTTAGGGTTTTTCAAGATACTAACCCTTGATTTAATTGCTGTACAATAAATTTCGGAATTTTTTGACAATTATTCTATTTTTCTTTGTGTTAATCTGCAATCGCTATAAGATGTTTTGTGCCAGTAGCACTATTTGTCTATAGTCAATTCAGATCTTCTTTCAACAAAAAAGAAAAACATCGGAAATTGTTAATGCCTCTCGCGTTTGTCCTAGATTAGGTTTTTTTTTTTTTTTTTTTTTTTTTTTTTTTTTTTTTTTTTTTTTTTCTAACGGGCTTTTCTTTATTATATAAATTTGCTTAGCAGTTATTAAGGTGTGGTAATTGCTAACAGAAGCCTTCAGTTTTAGTGAAAAAATAGAATGTTCACTAGCTTAGGGCTTAGCCCAGAACATTTCTAGGTCCATAATCTTATTTTAAGTTCAGTCCAACCCAAGCCCAACAACTCCTGATTTACATGCCCATTTTTTATTTTTCTTTTTCATTTTGTGATTAACTTGAGCATAATTTAGTCGCGTCCATTTGGAGGTCCTGCCTTCTGTAGTTGCTGAAGTAGTTATTAGGTGGATCTTTTTAATACCAATATAACTCCTAAATAGAAAAAAAAAATCGACAAATGTGCTTTGGTACTAGATGTCGCTCATTAATTCCTCTATGTAGTTCGAAATGCCAATTATGAAGTTGCTAATAAAGCTATGACTCAACGTATCTGGTTTCTTTTAGACCAACTAGAGATCTCGCCAATCTTCCACAACAACATATAGGGTTAATAATCCAGAGACCTATGTTGCTAAAATTCTAACAATGATTTAAATCTGCCCATGTGAGTTTATATATAGATGAGTATATAAAATGTTCACTTTTTGAAAGGCATGTATGGAGGGATTAGGGTGGATATCCTAAGTGTTGACAAGGTTTTAGACAGACTCAAAGATGTTTTAGATGCTTCAAGCGTATTATACTTGTCAGCTATCCACTTTATCAAAACATTATATATCATCATGTTTTCTACCCAAAAAGTGTCATGGGTTTGACATATTATACCCAGTAATTGATTAGGTGGATGGACAACCTGATCTTCGATTGCACTGCATTCCCATGAATATGTTGGATTTGCGTCCATAAAGGTCAATGCAGTAAATTGCAAAGAGGACCTATGAAGTAATGAACATGTTTGTGACAATGTCTCTGCTAGTTTTTCTCCTTTTAGAATCTGTCGATATCATATCCATATGAAAAAATGGTAGAAGGAGAAGTAGAGCAAGACAAGGATTCATTATTCAGCCCTAAGCGGTGCCACAGTTCAGGGTTTGCTCTTCTTGCTGCATTTTCTGGTAGGGGTTTTCAAGAAATCGCAACGAAGTTGATGATCGACCTACAAAGAGATTATCAGCTAAAGCTAGGACAAAAATTCATGTAAGGAAACATGCGAACCAGTGGGACATTAGCTGAAATGACTTTTAGTGCAATGTTTTGTAAAAGAAAAAGGCAAAAATCAGTAGCTTTCTTCTTGGACAAGGATAGCTCTTCGATCCCATTCCATCCAATCAAGGAGAGTGTCGTGAAGAATCTAGCTGCTAGGGGTGGAGGTATGCACCAAGACGAGTGATCATCGATCGCCGATTGATCACCATTGGAAGTGAGAGCCATGTGCACTGCTTCTTTTCGCTTGAACATTTATGGTTTAAGGAATGCGATGACCGGTGAGTATTCAGGGGAAATCAGAGCACCATTGACGGTCACCAATAAGACTGAGACACCTTGGTGATGGTAATTGGGGAGGTGGGTTACGGAAGCTTCCTCAGGACCATGGAATTCTCGGACCTAAAGCGTGATATTAACATCAATGGTGATTCTCAAATATTAAAGAACAGAATGTGATGCCATAAGATCGAACGCAATAGACATAAAGACGATAGAGAATGGATTCTCAATTCTATCATCACACAATCCTGAACTCCGCCACAACAAATCCTTGGGCCTCGACAATGACCCGTGACTCGCCAGAGACAAGGGCCCATGACTAGCTAGAGGAGGAAGCATAATGGAGGAAAAAAAGAAAAGAAAAAAAGAAAATCCAAAAAAATTAGAAAAATCTTGGAAAATTACAAAAAAACAAAAAAATTTACATCACAAAAAAAAATTAATGGTTGTACCAAATACATTTCCATTCTTTTTTTATTTCATAAATAGAAATTTTGTGCAATTACAAAAATCATTTTTCTGCTCAGAAATTGTTTCAAGGAATAGAAATAGAAAAAAAATATTTTGAGCAAAAATTATTATCAGGTACAAAAATGTCACCAAACTCACCCTTAGTTTCTAGTTGATGTAGACTATAGGTTGACTACTTGAGGTGTATTTGTAGACTTGAAATTTCAACTTGCAAGTTGTCTTTTTGTATGTTACTGCTGGACGTTCCTTAATGACTTCAAGATTCCCACAGCAAATATTAACCGACTTCCCTTGCTCCTGCTTGTTGCATTTCTTTGTTCCCGACTTGGCAAATTATTTCTGCCAACTCTCTCCTTGGTTAAGCATACTTCCTCCCTAAGCATTTGTAAGCATACTTCCTCCCTAAACATTTGTAGGCTAGTCTGTTCAAGGACTTCCCAAAAATGGATCACCTTTTAGCACTTTCTTTCTTTCATTTTTCTCTCTCTTTTCGTTTTTGCCAAGCTAGCTTTCACAGATTGTTTGGATATAAGAACCCCCTGGTATAGTCCTCAACTTCAAGACAAGGGGATTGGTGGGTTAGAAAGATGGGGATGGATTATTACAAAATGTTGGGGGTAAATAGGAGAGCCAAAGACGACCACTTGAAGAAGGCCTACAGAAAGATCTCCGAGGCTTATGAGGTGACAACTGTTATTCTTGCAATATCGCCGTTCTTGTTTTTTTGGCTTGTTTCGTTTCCAGCAAGTTCTTTTTCCCCCTATCTGATTGGTAGATTCTATTTTATTTGTGTCGGCGTTAGTCGGGAGCTCTGATGTTTTTGGATGATACTGATTTGAAGTTAATCTTGTATGCTTCTCTGTTGGGACTGATTGAAGTTGGAATTTGAAGTCTCTCTAAATGCGAATTTCGTTCTAGATTGAAAATCTGACGGTATAATTCATGCATCTAGACAATTGATGTCGTTGCTTTTGATGCTTTTGCACGTTAATGACCGTTTTGAGCTCGTGATGAATGGTAGTGTCGTTTCAATTGAATTGCTTGTAGGTCCTCAGTGACCCCTTGAAGAGAGCAGTGTATGATCAGTATGGCGAGGAGGATTTAAAGGGTCTAAAGGGTCGAGTGCCGCCACCTAATGCCAGTGCCCCTGGCGGTGCTACCCACTTCTCGACAGGAGAGGCGCCAACGTCGTTCAACCCCCAAAACGTGGACGATCTTGCTGAGCATTTTGAGTTTGTGAACTCCCTCGGCGGCATGGGAGGAATGGCTGGCGGGAGCGGGGGTCAAATTAGAGGGTCAAGGTCCAACAGTACTTTTCCTTGGGATGATACCTTCAGCTCCTTATTACAAGAAGCAGCTCCCAGGAAAGCTCCTCCTGTTCAGAACAGGTTGCCCTGCAGTCTAGAAGACCTCTATAGAGGGACTACCAAGAAGATGAAGATCTCCAGGGAGATTGCTGACACGAGCGGGTAAGTCGGAGAGGCTATCTCATTTCAAGAAATTACTTGTTGGTTTGTCAAAACTGCATTTTTCTTTGTTCATCAGAAATTATACGACTTTTGGGTCAGCATTTGGTGAGAGAATATAACTGAAAGCTGGAAACGTTTTTAGGAATGCATCAAATGTCTAGTGCTGCTCGTTCGTCTTTTCGGATAGAACTAAGAACTAGACAACGGGCTCAATAAGGAAAGAATCGATAACGGACACAATTTTGTGCCAGTGCCCTTGTTAGCCTCATGCCCTTGAGGTACCTCAAATTTCTGTGGTTGTCCTTGGTTAGCCTATTTTTTTCCTTCTTCATAGCTGAGACAATGCAGCTTGGTGCAACCCACAAATGAAATATTACTGTAATTGGTTTATGCACCTTCTGTAGATAGTTCATGTTTTCTATGCCACTGCACAGAGTTGTATTTACTAGTTAAGCGCTTTGCCATGGATATGTAGAGTGGACGTGTAGGTTTCGGTGTTTACCGGTCATCATTTTGGCATGGAGCCGCAATCTCTAGTTGTCGATGAACTTTCTGCTGTGGATTGGTATTGAAAATGCGGCCAATATGATTCCATATAGTTGAGAACTAGTTAAATAGGCGTCAGTAGCGAGAGATAGTCCATGCCCTTACGAATGAACGTATTCATGAAAAGAATAAAACGGCATGTTCTTATTGCCACTCCTAACTTTCTATAGGAATAGCTGTATTTTCTGGGAAAAGTTACAAAAAAGAAAAAGAAAAATCCTAAACCTATTGCAATTGTGCTAATTTAATCATAAACTTATTATTTTGGTCAATTGAGTCATAAATGTTTTGCAATTATATCAATTTAGAAAAACCGGCCAAATTTGGCTAGTGGGCACTAGCTATCGGGCCGACCGACATAGACAATTATTTAATAATATTTTTTTTGAATTTTTTAATAAATTTTTTTATTTTTTCTTTTCTTTTTCCTCCTTCCTCTTTCCTCTAGCCGTCGCCGGATTGAGGCAAGCTCGCCGTCGTTGGGTCAATCGCCAAACTGGCCAGAGGAAAAAGGATGAAGAAGGAAGAAAAAAAAAAGAGAAAGAAAAAAAAGAAAAAAAATTAAAATTTGTCCACGCGGTCTTAAATGCTAAATTTGGCCAGATGAAGTGAATTGATATAATTGCAATAGATTTAGAATTTTTTTGATAATTCTGCTGTATTTTCTGCAATTATATGTTGCAAATATGGCATGTTATTTGCAAACAAGAAAATTTGCCTTTGTTGATTGTTTCGATATATTTGCATATCCCGAATAAATCGGAATTTGTGCGAGGGGAGTTACCGACAAGATTTGTGCATGCTCTGCAGGAGGATTTCTTTGGGAATGTTTGCAAAAAAGTATTGCTGTCTTGTTTCCTCTGCTAGAGGCTTATACTCCATGTTAGAGTAACTGGAAATATGATCTAAACTTGCAAGAGTATCACGTCACGTGTTGAGTCTATATGGAAAGATTTATGCGACACGTTCAGCTTCGAATAGGTATTGTTGCATGAGTACTCTTGCTCTCAAAAAATAATTTCTTTTGAGGTTTTTAAATGCAGATCATGTTGTGATGTTGGAAACGTGTGAAGTTTATGAGAACCCCGTATAATGATTTTTTCAGGGTGGCCTTTCATTCTGTGAAGGTCTTGAACTTAGGCGGTCCACTTTGCCTCGGTGCTTTTTTTCTAATCTATCCTTCTGACTTTTGCATGTTATGGATTGATGCAGAAGAACTACGCAGGTAGAGGAGATCTTAACCATTGACATAAAGCCAGGCTGGAAGACTGGAACCAAAATTACCTTCCCTGAGAAAGGTAATAAGCAACCAAACGTCATACCGGCTGATCTTGTCTTCATAATTGACGAAAAGCCTCACAATGTGTTCACTCGAGATGGAAACGACTTGATTGTCACGAAAAATATATCCATGGTCGAGGGCTTAACAGGCCTCACAGTCTATCTCACAACCTTAGATGGCAGGAATTTGACCATCCCAATCAACAATGTGATCCATCCAAACTATGAGGAGGTAGTTCCGAGGGAGGGGATGCCTCTCCAGAAGGACCTAACAAAGAAGGGTAACTTGAGGATCAAGTTCAACATCAAGTTTCTAAAGAGGCTGACCTCGGATCAGAAGGCTGGAATCAAGAAACTTTTGGGGGCTCGATAAGTAGTTGATGTCCAACCGAGCTAATTTGAATATTAGGTCAAGGTGCTTGGTATTGCAAGGTCAGAGAAATCGCACCTGATGTTTTTTTTTTTTTGGCAGCAATTTGGGGTTTAGTTTATTGGTATACTTAGGTTGCAGTCCTAATTAAGAGTTACAGACAGGTTTATGGAAAATGATAGTTTCGGTTGTGTCTAAGAGGCAATATTTGTAGATTCAAGCAGACAAGGTTGATGCTGCTGCTTGTATGTATGTAATAATGTACCATGTATCTATGCAAGACTTATTTTATATAACTTAATCACTGATGCCAAGACGATACGGTGATAGTGAGGCTGTCATGTTCCTTTCATTTGTATTAGTCTTCGTGTTTAGATGTATTAGTCTAAATCAAAATTTAAGAAATGAAGATCGACACTGGTAAATGGTTACATGACACGAACTGAATATGTCATGTTGTGAGCGCAACTTGATTAGTTGGATATGTTTCTTATAATAACAATTGAGATGGATTTTGATTACAAATTGGAAGAATGTCCTCATGTCACCGGACGATTCTTTTGATCATGACCCGTGTGACACTTAAGCCCGGAATCGCTTTGTTTGGCAGTAAGTCTTGCTCTCATTCTCACACTCAAGGAATGGAAGTCTTAGAGATAGAAAGTAGAGAGAGATGCTCTAAAATGCCTCTATTGCTCAAATGAAATGGATAATACAAATGAGAGGGAGGGTCTCTTATTTATAGAAAAAGTTCATCTAATTACAACAATTGATATTCTACACGAACTAACGGTAGAGGATGTCGATTCGTCTAATCGATCCGACGGTAGAGATCCACTTGATCTAATGATAGAGGACATCGATCCTTGTCATATTATTCTGATGATGGAGATTGGCTCTATGAAACGGTTGAGTAAATCCATCCTTGTCAAGCAAATTTGATGGTAGAGATTGAGTCCCCTTAGAATCTAATGACTTTGATGAGCCTTCTTGGATTGATGACTTGGCATTTCTTTAGATTAATGACGTGGTGGTGTTTGACCCGTGACACTCAGCCCTTGGTGTTGTTTGGGAAAATAATAAAAAAGGTCCTAAATTTATTGCACTCGTATCAACTCGGTCTTCAATATTTCAATTGTACTAATTTAATTATGAACATTTTTACATTTTGTCAGTTAAGTTTATTCAACTATCGCCGCTGCGGGCGAGGTTGCCTCCCCAAATTTGGGCAAGGCCATGGCCACCTTCGCCTATGATCAGCAAGGCCCTGGCCTTGCCTGCCGAGACCATTGCAAAGCTTGCTGCCTCAGTAAATCTGGGTGTGGCCAACCTCACCAGCTGCGAGTGAAGGCGGCAAAGGCAGCCATGGCCTCGCACTCGCTGCCGCAACCCTCGCCAGCCACATTAGAATATAAGAAAAAAAAAAGTACGATGGAAAAGAAGGAAAAAAAAAAGGAAAAAGAAAACTAAAAGCTTCTTTACCTTTGCTCATTTTCGTTTAAAACGGCAAACCTCATTGCTTGCTCACTGTCTTTGTAGTAATTCAGACGATAGTACGTGTTTGAGAAGTTAAGTTTAACCAGAGTGATGGAATTAGAATTAAACGAGTGTTTACACTGCAAATATGGTCAAGTTTCAGATCATGCTTCTGTTGGGCTTAATCTATCAAAATGTGATTAGAAATAAGCGTGACATTGCATGGATGATCAGAACAGGCTAATTTATACGTAGCCAAAATTCAATCCATACAGTTCAGGGATTTTTTCTTTAAGAAAACAGACGGGTAGTCGGTTTATCATCGAAAAATTTCCTGCAGAGAATCGATGAAGATTATATATGGTGACTCAGTTGTTGGTGAATCAGTTGTTGCCAAGTATACCCTCCAACTCCATTTTTCCTCTGCTGCATTGCATTGTACGTATAAAAGAGAAGCACCAAATTTTCGAAGCGATACATACATACTATGAGATACTTAGATCACAGATGAACCACGGAGTAAGGTACCAGACATGCGCACACTATAAGGCATCGAATGTACTATGATGTTATTGTTAGTGGTTCTACTACTCAACGTGAAAGAAGAAAGCCAATTCCATGGCGCATGGTCGGACACAGCAAAAGGAAAACGGCACAAACACCTAAGACCTCTAGGAGCCACTTGGCCGGCTCACTTGATAACAATCTGATAAAAAACACGCAGCCACCGCAAAGACCAGCGCTGACATGAATGCGTGCAAAAGCGTCCATCACCTTCAACTTATATTTCTCTGCATCAGCACGTGAGAGCTTCACCGATGCAGCAATCGCCCACAGCCCTTTAGTTTTGGCAAATCCATACTGGACCTTGCCTTTTGTGTCCCTGATGCTGTCAGTTAAGCATAAAAGGGAACATGCAATCGCAGAGACTGCAAGAAGGCTTATGGTGAGGATATGAGTGAGAGCTGGTGCATTGGCCTCTGCTATTGAAAATTGGAGAGAGAAGCAAGAAGACGAATATTGTGCCAGTAGGAAGGAGATCCGAGAGAGTTGATCTAGTTATAATTTTCCAGTCCTGTGTATGAGAATAGTTGATAAATCGAAGAACTTGCTTAATACCATACTTGTATATACATAGAGAAAAGCACATGTATGATGTCTGTGGTGCACAGAAGCTATAACAATTTGATGAATGTGATATGATGGGATGAGTTCATCGTTCTCTTACCTGGGCATAAAAGGAAAAGAAACATTACTTCGACAAAGACAAGCATGTGGAACAGGATAAGACAGAGGTGAAGCAAAATTGATAGGCATGATAATAGATTAACTTGAAGGGAACCTGATCAATCTTTCATGTCCGATAGATGACATGCTCGACTAATCTACCTGAGGACTTGATGCATCTTTCTTATTTAACAAAGAAATATAGTAGTAATTAACAGAGAAATGGAGCAGCACATAAGCCTGGTCTAGGCTACTCAATAACTCGAGTTAATATGCAAAAGAACATTATTAACCATTGCAATAAACTTCCTCTGTGCAACATCAGGATGTGTTTTCATAGTGGACATTTGAGCTTTTCGGACTCATGACTACTAACTATTTCATTTGTGCGTTGGTCCCCAGATTGTCCTGGATGAGACTAAGCTGCAGGTCAACTTTTGTAAAGGAAGCCATTAGCACTAGCGCATGCAAATGTCCATATCTACTCCATAATGAAGTCTCCTGAGGTTGCTCTGTGACTTCTGATATGACTAGTTTAACACTACTCTTTCCAGACCTTCTCACAGAGACACAGGTTGACTTAATCTCACTTAGAAATATGAAAGCTGTGGTAATGACTGCAGCTGAATGGTAGCTTACAACAACAGACACACAGTTATTTAACTGAGTTCAGAAAAGCAACACAGTCAATTCCAATGTTTATCAGACATCATTTTTCTTCCCCACGGTCGTCACCAGTCTTTGTGATGGGCGGGGCATTCAAAATCATAATCATCATAAATTTTTTTTCCCCAATGTTCTCTTGGATGGTGGTCTTGACGTTTTTACATTTGTTTCACAGCAAAAAGCCATAGACATGATCTTAGCTCATGGTGATGTCAAAAAGAATAGTGGGGGTATCATGGTAACGCAGCACTTGGGAGAGGGGCAATGGACCAACTACCAGCCCTACCCCAAGCTGAACGTCCAAACCTTCACTTTATCTAGGGTCAATATTCTGTTAGTCCCATCTAACTTTCATTTCTGGGTCTGAAGCAGGAGCAAATTCTTGTAAGAGCTTTTGTTTTTCTTTTGTTTAGAAATCAACATTTACATCCCGTCACTACTCCCCATTGGCTCATCTGTGCATCCGTATCCTGGAACTAGCCCTCCGACAATACTAGCTTTAGTTGGCAGTTGGCACTAGGACTTATAATAGATGGTCCGTGAGAAGTGAAGAATTATCACAGCAAATTGGCAGCATGAGTACAAACACCAGATGATTTTCTATCTGTCTTTTCACTTTTAAGAACTTGACCAGAAATATGAATAGTTCAACCAGGCACTACACTTTCACTGCCTTCCTGCGGGCCATAATCATTCCTGTACTAACCAATCATCACCAAAGTAAACACAAGCAATCCAGAGCTTGACTCACCAAACTACTAATTAGGACATGTTTTATTTGTTCATAGATTCTAAAACATCAGGGAAAACACGAGATAGCTTATGTATAGGATCCACCCATTTCTCCGAAGCACAGGACAATTTGAATGCTAAAGTCGTTCCACACTTGTATTTGCAGTCAGCAAAATTGGCAGGCATGTATTAGCTCCATTTATACAATCTAGCTTACCCTATATCTTAAATGCTATACGTTCAAACAAAGGTTGGTCATTGTTTTTTGAACCAAGGGAATGAAGCCATCAACTCGTCTGAATCAACTTAACGCACCCTACATTTCAACTTCAACGATCCAGCAATCCACCGAAACCACCAGATAAGTCCCCGAGAAGAACCAAGAGAATAGGCAATCCAAATATTCACAAGACCAAGATTTATCAGAAGAAAGTCTAATTTTTTTTTTATCCATCTATGAATGTTTACACACCATTGCAATATTTCTAGCCGACGACATACAATCGCGTATTACTAATGGAAAATGGTAGTCAGAATCTCCGGAAGAACAAAGAGAACTCACAACTCGTCCTCCTTGTCCTTGTCCTTGTCCTCCTTCTTCTTCCTAAGAATGAAAACATCAGCCTCCTCGTACGCGTAGTCGGGATGCAGATCCTCGTGCCTCACCTTCTCCTTCACGAACACCTCCTCACACAGCTCCCAGAACCGCTTATCGGCCTCCGGCGACCTCAACTGGTACCCCAGCAGCACCAAGCCGTCGCTCTTCACCAGCGCCGCCATCGCCCCCACCAGGTGCCCCACCGACTCTTCGATGTACACCACGTCGGTGGCGACCACGATGTCGAAGGGCGGGTTCAGGGATTTGATCTGGTCGCCGTTGTTCCAGTAGAGGACGGCGGTCTTCAGGGTCTTGCGGAGGACGGGCTTGTTGCGCTTGAGGTTGTGGCGGAGCGCCGGCATGACGGGGGCGATGTCGGTGAGGACGATGTCGGCGAGGCCGAGGAGGTAGAGGCCCATGCCGGCGGCGCCGCAGCCGGTGCCGAGCTCGACGGCGCGCTTGCCCCGGAAGTCGAGGAGGTGGGCGTAGGGGTTGTGGGCCGGGTCGGGGCGGGCCCAGCGGTCGAGGAACTTGACGAGGACGAGGGAGCAGGGCCAGACGGAGGTGCCGACGTGCATGGAGCCGTTGTCTTGCTGGACGGAGAGGCGGGCGTCGCCCACCGGGAGCTCGATCACCGGCGAGTCCGTGAACTTCATCTCTCTCTCTCTCTCTCTCTGCGCGATTGTGTGTGTTTGTCGGGTTGAGACTCGAGAATTTTGTTTATGGGCTTCCTGGAGTGGATCTGAAAATGGGCCTTCGACATGGACCTTTGATTCGCGTTCGTTCATAGGAAATTCATTTGCAAAAATGCTAAACTCAAGTTTTCAGCCAATAATGAGGAAAATCACAAAACAGAAAATTTTTATATCACTTTTTGCCGGAAATTGTTGACGTGGACGCCAGCTATCCCATGTGGCAAAGCCCATGCAAATGTCAACAATTTTTGCAAATTTTATTATCTTTCTTATTTTTTTTATGTTTATGTTTTTCTTTCTATCTATGCCTGCTGAGAAAAGGCAATGACCGGCAAGGCTTGCCTCTTACCAAAGGCTAACAAGGGTTGGCCTCATAGAGTTTTGGGGTGAGGCTTGACCTTGTCGAGATCTGGTAAAGGGCGACCTCGCCAACTTCGACAAGGCTTGGCCTCACTAGATCTAAGGAGGATGACCCTTGCCAAAGCTAACGAATTTTGCCAGCACTAGGTGAGGGAGTCATAGACTTCGCAATTGCCACGAGTGTTCACGCCTATGGCCGTTGAGGGCCTAGGTGACTGTTGTGATGCCCTCGCTAGCCAAATCAATGGTTGCGATGCCTCGCCAAATGTGGGCTAGGTGAGGGCTTGGCGGTCCTTGCAAGGTCTGAATGAGGGCTACCACACCCTTGCTTTGGCCAGCAAGGGTTGCTGGCCCTCAATCTAAGAAAAACAAAAAGAAAAGAAAGAAAAAGTTTAAAAAATTATCTACATAAGCGACGGCCATGTCACATAAGACGGTCATCACTCATGTCTAAAATTTCCAACCAAAATTGGTCAGATCGATTCAATTGGCAAAATATGAAAATGTTTAGTACTTAATTGACAAAATGGTAAAGTTTATGACCAAATAGGCAAAAGTATAATAGATTTAGGACTTTCTGGATGATTTTCCTCCAAATAATGACATTACGTGCCAATTCATGGAACTTGGTTTGGACTTTCTGACATGGGTCTGCTTTTGCGCAATCAATAGGGGTAAGAATACTGCATTGGTTTGGCATTTAAAAAAAGATTAAGAAAAAAAACACCGACTTTGTTTTTTTCACGGAAAATAAATGATTTACATGATATTTTCCTAAAAATGATAAATTGTATTGTTTATAAAAATGAATAAATGGAGAATATTTTCATCGCTTACAAAAAATATTTAGATATAAATTGTTATTGATAATAAAAATATTTGTTCATTAATTAATTATTTCAATCAATACAAGCAATTATTTTTGGGAATATTTTTAAAATCATTCATTTTTTGCTAAATAAATAGAGCCTTAGCAATTAAAATGAGTAATTGATTGATCTAATGATCTTGTTACGCTGATCATTCATCCAACCTCTTGTGGATGCAGTTGCCGGAAAATAGTGGTCATATGGGATTACTTTTTTGCCACATAAGTTGATGATTTGAGTTTAGTATTTTTTGTGGTTATTAGTGAGTTAGAGAAAGTTGGACCGTCGAGATTTTGAACGGTGCAATGTGAAAAAATATTGTCAAAAGGAACAAATCAAAGACGTATATTTACGTCATGACTAGTTATGAGGGATCACGATTCTATTCATGATGTGCCGAATCGCCTCCTTTTGAGCGTTGGCAGCTAGGTTTGACTCCAAACCTCTAGTAAATGCTTGCCGCAGCCACAACTTTCATCATGAACAACGTCATTGCAAACCATTATTTTCTTCCCTCACCAAAGGTCAGGAGAAGAAAATAGACATTCCCATCAACCTAGTGGTTTGTTGCAGCTCACGTTTTCTATCAATTTGGCATAAGCTACACCTAATTAAACCATTTAGAACCAAAACCTAGCCACGTCGAAGAGGTACATGTAGTTAATTAGACCCATCAATTGCCTGTACCGAAAGTCTCCCATCTATATCTACTTTAGTAGTCAACTGCTTTGCAGATCGATATCAATTCTCACGTGTCTTCGGACTGATGGATGTGGGAAATGAGTTCTCCGTTGAGTATAGACTTCACGAGGGAAATGAGGCAAGGCTTAGATCAAATCTGGTAGCTTAGTTCGACGGGGAGTGAACTTCTGAATCTGTTTGCTGCAGAAACATTAATTCTGCATTAATACAATCTGGCTTACAGATTATGAAGAGAACGGAGTCAGTGGGCAAGACTTTTTCTATTTCTTGGATCAAGAGCTTTGTTTTGGTGCAATGGCATTTCTCCTTCTCTTTATTTTCGAGTAATTCTCGACTTTATTTACACGTCGTTAGTATCCTCCGAGCGAAAGAGAGAATCCTCTTAGAACATCAAGGCATGCTACTGTTCTTATGTAAAGCCAATGGACTACATGCAACATCAGGTCACTCTCAGAAAATGATGAGAGAAGTTTGTGTAGGCTGTGTTTGTGCTTAAAGAATCAATAAAAAGCTTATGCAGGGATTCATTACATGTTTCGGGTCACATTACAAACGTATTGACTATTGAACAAAGATTAGGATCTTCTCGATTTAGGAGGATAAATTTATATCATCAATTTACCTTTTAAACAAATGACGTATCATCAACTTAAAATGAAAGATTGAGATATGTTTTTCGCTTTTTTTCCCCTTTTTTTTTCTTATTCCCCGGGCAAGCCCTTATAATGCCACCTCCTCCTTCATGCGGGCATCACTTCCATCACGGTGCTGCTACGCGCATTGTGGTATTGCCTACCAACTAGAGGTCGCGAACCTTTACTGCCTTTGCATGCCATCGCATTAGTTCTAATAGGGTGGAGGCCGCGGGGTTGGTGTTGTAGCGAAGTGTGTTGGAAAAAGAGAGGCTAGCGATTGGCAGTGGTGGCGGTCGAGGGAGGGACGGGTGGTAGTGGAGGTCGAGGGGAGTACGAGAGAGGGAGCCGGGGGAAGAGGGTGTTAGGGTCCGGTTCATGGAATAGAATAAAAAATGAGAATCTTTTGCACCGAAAGATTCCTGGTGCAGTGCATGTCCACTTCTGAAGTGACCTCGAGCCTCGACTGCTCTCGTGTTGCTAGGGTTTCCCGACTTTTCATGTGGACTCCACCCGAAATGGAAATATCATCATTATCCCCACTAGTTCCCTCCCTCGAGATTAGAGAGAGAGAGAGAGAGAGAGAGAGAGAGAGAGAGAGAGAGGGGCACGGCGTTCATAGAGCTCTTCGTACCACTTTAACATACGGTAAGGGCAAGCGCTTCTGTTTTCCAATTTATTTTTATTTTTTCTCGAAATATAAAAAATATATAAATTAATTTATATATGTTTTCCTAAGAACAAATTGATTCCTAATAAAAGAGTTATATCTTTATTTTCAAGAACAATTTAAGAATCGAGCTCAAATCATTTTTCTTTTTTTTTTTCTTCTTTTGCTTTTTTTTTTCTTTTTGTCTTCTTCCTCCCCTTCCTCTTGGTAGTGGCTAGCGACCATTTAAACGAGATTTGGCGACCTCATCGAGCCAAGGGGAGGTTAAGCCTCGCCTTGCCACCCCACCCCTGAGGTCAACGACTGACTAGAGGAAGAAGAAGAAGAAGAAGAAAATGAAAAAGAGAAAAATATAATAAAATCATTTTAAAAATTTAAAGAACTTTTAAGTCACAAAAAAATTGGGGATCGTAATAAATGCATTTCTATTCTGAAGATAAAAATTTTATACAATTATCAAATATGTTCTTTTGCTCAGAAACTTGTCGAGATAATAGAATATAAAAATTTGCTTTCGAGCATAAATTTTTTCCGGGAACACTAGTATTACCATGCGCAACCTAATTAATCTAGGGGTGAATATGTAATGATTTTAGGGAGTGGAAGTCTACTTTTCCCTTTGAAGGCATGCCGGTTTATACACATATCAGACGGGATTCAGCTTTGCAGAGCCACGATGATTGGGTCTTCGTGGAAAGGTGTCTTCCAAAGAAGCCATGTATCTCAACTCAAAATAATAAAATACATGATCATGCTGAGTTTGAATAACTTGACACCGAAACAAAATTTAAAAAAAAAAAAAACAAGAAGTTAATAGTGAGTTTATGGTGTTTTCTCGATACTAAAATGACATTATTTTCTCTAAACTTGAGTGAAAAAAAAGATCATCTCCCTTTCTCTTTCCCTATAACAAGTACTTAGAATCTTTTTTCTAGAATAAGACTTTTCGAATAAAGGTCTAAACTTATCGATCATGGAAGAAATACTAACCATTACTAAATATGTTACACGGACCAAAGGTCATGTAATTCTTTTGTAATTATGAAAAATTTTGTTGAATTTGTCACTCTGGTGAAATGTTGCATCTCTCTTGCATGTCTGAAGGGTCGGCTTAGATTAGTCACGATGGATATTGTTGTGCCTTTTTCTATTTTCTTGGGTAATTGGCCCCCGCTAGGATGAATCGCGGTATTTAGCGGATGACAGTTGATGAAATTTCTCAGCCCTATTGGCAATGGCAAGGAAGTTGATTTTTCATCTAAACATCGACTTTTTCAAACGCTGATAAAATATGTGGAGATCCAGCCACAAATGGTGGAGAGCACAGAGCAAACGTGACAGCCGAAAAGGTTGGAAAAAGCTTAGCTGACCGTCACTTTGTCAACAATGGAGTAACGGTCGGCTAAGGACCCTCGTTTTGGATGGAAACCGGCTCTTTTTCAACTGGTTCCGTCTTCTACCCAATTTTATTTTTTTATTTTTATGTTTTGTTATTGCAAGCTTAAATTGAGAGATAAAACCGTAAATTGGCCTACACAATGAATTTTCATGAACATGATTAAAGAAAAATATATTATATGCCGAAATATAAATAATTTCAAGTTAAAAAATATTATCACATACTAAAAAAAATTGTTAATATTATTATATACATCTATTAAATGTTTTCCTCAACCGGTTTCATTTTTACCCTACTTTTTTTTTTTACATTTGTATAATTCTTTAGTGCAAGCTCAAATTGAGAAACAAATCAAAGTAATAATATTCACACAATAAGAAACAAATCCTACAATACTATTCAAATAGTAAGAAACATATGAAGAATTCAGTTGCAACTTTTAAAATAGTGGATATTATTCTCTAGCCAAAGGAAAAGATTATGTAGATATTATTCCCAAATAAAAAAAAAATTAATAACTCAAAAATAGGAATGTAATTACTATTTTTTTTTGTTTGTAGAATGTGTAATTATCTTGTATGCTTTGAACGTCGATTGTTATACATTTTGTAATTGAATAAATCATAACCATGGAGAAAGATTCATTAATTTCTAATTTTCCTATTGCAAGAAAGTAAGAGGTACTTATTGTCGTCGAATTTTAGTTTGTATCTATATATTTTAGACATATAATTCTTAATTTTTTCTTGACATCTCATTTAGATAGATTGGGTTCGTATAGAAAGCAACATCACTAATGAAAATAATTGTGGTGATGAAGACAAGATGAACAATGCATTGGAAGATGCTAATCATGAAAGCATCGTGATACTGGAGAATGTGAAAACATTAATGATTTCTTTTTAGTATGTGATAATATTTTTTACTAGTAATAATTTATATTTTGGTATCTAATTTATTTTTTCCTTCATCATATTCATGAAAATTGATTGTGTAGGCCCTTTACGATTTTATCTCTCAATTTAAGCTTACAATAAGAAAACATAAAAATAAAAATAAAAATTGGGTAAAAGATGGAAATTCAAATTGTGCGGTCCTTAGCTGTGACGGAGGGCGGTCAGCTAAGCCGCACCTAAACGGTAAGTAGTAGGACCCATGTTATTCTAATGGAACTCGAACATTTTCTGCCTTTTTTTTTTTTCAAAAAAAAATTAGATTTTTCTTGTTTAGCGTTAGGTTTCAATATTTAACATCATACTATTTTCAGACCTCGATAGTGTCTGAATCAGGCGCAAATTCAAGAGAGAAGTGAACATGGATTGTCCTAATGGAGAGCACACTACAGAGCTTCTCAAAGCTCAAGCTCACGTATGGAACTCGGTATTCAACCTCACAGGCATGTTCTTGAAATGTGCCGTTCAGCTAAACATACTAGACGCTATCCACAAACACGGCCAACCCATGACTGTGTCTGAGCTCGTTGCAGCACTTCAGATTCAACCGACAAAGTCTGGTTGCGTCCACCGTCTTACGCGTGTTCTTGTTCATTCCGGCTTCTTCGAAGAGAGAAGGCTTGAGCCGAGTGATCAAATCGGTTTTGCGCTGAACCGTGCATCCGAGCTGCTAGTTAAGGACAGTCCCATCAGTTCAGCGCCTATGGTACTGGCATTGCTTGACCCTAGCTTCACGAAGCCGTACGATTGCTGAGTGCTTGGTTCTTGAACGACGACCGTACGACATTTGAGACGGTATATGGAATGAAGGTGTGGGAATACACTGGTCAAGACCCCAAGTTCAACCAGTTGTTCAATGATGCTATGTTTAACGATAGTCGATTGCTGGCAACGTCGCGATTAGTGAGTGCACCAACGTGTTTGAGGGCATAAATTCTCTGGTCCATGTCGGGGGAGGAACGGGGCTGATGGCCAAGGCCATTACCGATGCATTCACGTTGGAATGTACCGTCTTCGATCTTCCACATGTGGTGGCCGACTTACCAGGAAGTGACAACTTGAAGTACGTTGGAGGAGATATGTTCAAGGGAATTCCACTTGCTGACGCAATCATGTTGAAGGTAAGTAAGGAACACATAATTTTTTGATACCGTCATTGAATTTAGCTTAATGGAGATTCTTTGATCACATCATATGGCAATCGCAAATGACTTGAAACATGTTGGATACTCATTTAGAATTTATAGGCTTTATGATTTCAGAGCATTTTCAATTAGTTTACTGACGGTTATTATGAGCTGAGATAGTCTCGGTCCTATGAATCTGACCGTACTTCCCGAGCCCGAGGGTCGAGCTGCGTTAAGCTCTTCTTCTTCTTGTGTTGTCAACATGAATTATTGACGGTTCTCTCAATTTTTTTTTTCCTTCTATGGAAATAGCAAGCGCGTTATTATAAGGCAATCACCAATTCATTAGAAAACACTATTGACACCTAAATTTTAACGATCAGTCATTTATTTATTACATAGAAAATTAGGGGTTCATTTTATTCCTGAAAAAATATTAATTGCAAAGCATATAGATTTAGATGCATTTATTTTTATTTTGCATTTTTTGCATTTATTTATTGGACCGGTGACAGATGTGTTCAAATTAGGGGTTCTAAGTTTTAATTTGGCAGGCCGGATTAAGCCCACGAAACGAGCAAATCGGCCCAAGCCCGAGCTTGTTTTTTTTAATGATAAAATTTATCTTGTGGAAAATGGAAATTTTGAAATTTTTCCGGGATATGAATCTTTTGGATAGGGCAGATGTGTGAAAAATATTGCGATTTATCTTTGCAAGATTTGAATTTAGAGGAAAATTCTATCGTAATCTTGGATTCTTATCAATATGTGACAAAATTGGTGAAAAATATTGCAGATGTTGATTCGAAAAAGAGATTAAAATCCTAAGCCTTCGACTATAAAAAGGTACACGCGAATGAGATGGGGGGGGGGGGGGGGCTTTTCTCTCAGTTTTCTAGGTCAGAAATTCAACACAAAAAAGAGAACTTTTTTTTCGTTGGGGGAGGCCACAATACATTGAATACACGGCACACCCGTCCAGAGAGGAGAAATATTGAATTGCGTGATAGGAGAAGTTTGCTCATTAGGAAAGGCGAAGCCCCACCTTTCTGGTTTTGTTTTGCTTGTGCCCCCAAACTCCAGTCTTCACGCTCAGCCACCACGAGTGCCCCGATGTCCGTCCAGTTCGCCACGCCTCGCTGCCGTGTTCTTTGATACCGTCAATCCGCACTACGGTGCTTGAGCTGTTCCTCACAGGTTTTTAGACTATTCCTACAACATAGCTCTCGGTCTTGCGTCGCACTATCGCGCCGAGTTTCCTCAACGGCCTGTAAACTGGAATGCACTTTTGTGCCCATGCACAGAGAGAGAAATTTAGTGAATTGAAGAGTATTCGGTCAAAGGAGCAAAGTCAAGTGAGTGGGAAACAATCGGTGGGTTTGTAATAAAAAGGATGAGAGCTTGATCAGCCAATAAGGAATCTCCAGAAGATTGCTTGGTCAAAGTGGTGGAGTTTTTCTCTTCTTACATGGTGCAATCCTCGGAATTCAGAATGTTTCTGCCGTTCATGGCGGTCCAAGACTGACGACGTCAATAAACTCCTGCAGCAACTCGTCTTCTCGTGTGCCCAATAACTGCAACACACTCGACCGTGATTGTCTCTCCTTGCCAAGAAGCACCCCGTCAAGCCAAGCCACCGCACGGCCACCGACGAGCTCGAGCCAAGAAGTCCACACCAACATGAGCAGTTGCTGCTGTGAGCCGATCACCCACCGCCATTCCCGATTGCAATCCTGGTCCGATTGCGCAAAAGTCCAAATTTGAAAGCCAATATTTGGATAGGGTAAAAATCTTGTCTAATTTGATTTCCAAAATATTCCTTGATGCACCCAGTTGAAATCCCCGACATGATATTCGCAACTCAAGTAGCCTTTTAAATTAGGGATTAATCCGTAATTTCACAACATGTATACGATTGATAGTCCGATTTTCGCGCCCGAAACCTGATTCACAATCGCACGGAAAATCACCAATCCGATCTCACGCTCGAGATTCGATTCGTGATTTAATTTGAAATTGGCCGACCTGATCTCATGCGCGAGATATGGTTCGTCAATTTTTGGATATCAATCTTATCTTGTTGGATGTGATGTCGTGTCGTTTGAGTCGACTTTGTTATCATAAAAAAATAATAAAAAAAATTGAGTTAGATTAGGTTTATCATCTTAGGGTTATCTTGTATATTCATAATAGAAGTTTATTTCGATTTTTTTCAAAATAATAAAAATCCAAAAAATGCATTCATTTATGATGTTAGTTTTTTTAATGGCACGTTTAATTATTTGGCAAGTTTAAGTTCGAATTTTATAAAAACATAAAAAAATCATCATGCATATATCATGTAGAATTAGAGCATTCTTAGGATGTGTTTCACTTTATGTTTAGATTGAGTTTTTAGAGAGATTGCATTTTAGGTTAGAGATTACTTGGTTAAGATAAGATTCTAGTTTAAATTAGGATTTGGCTTAACCAGATTCCTAACAAATTGAATAGAATCTTAATCTAGCTAGATAATCTTTGCATTTTTCTAATTTCGAATTTCATGGAAAATACAAAAAAAAATTGCCTTAGAATTAATCAATTTCATTCTTTAGGATAGACTGCATTTTATTTATGTCATATAGTTTAGGTCATATTGCCATGACATATCATTCCATGTTAGATTAGTAGCATTGCATAGAGCATGATTCTCATTAAATAAATGAAAACAAAAAATTGAGTGAATGCATGTTAATTAGAAATCATATCTAAGACTGTTGATGTGAATTCTGATCTAATATTGCAGATGCTTTCGTTGCTATAAGGTAAATCATGTATTTTATTTATTTGCTTTCCTGGGTGTTAAATTGGTGGTTTGCGCACCTGTGTGATCACCTCATATGTTAGGAAAGTAGATTAAAATCAATTCAAGTTGTTTGCCAAACATTTTTTCAAAATAAAAGAGAAAGGTCCCGAAAGGGCGTTAGAGAAATCTAACGTAATCAAGTCCCCATGGTTCGCAGAAGTAAAATAATTCTCTCATTATTTTACTTAGGTGTCTAATCGACCTACCATAAACTGATTAGTGGAGACTCCTAGATAAAATCCATTTGCATGTTAAGAAATTTGAATCTAAGTCGCGAATTGATATGGGCTTGGGAGAGCTCGAACTAAGTTTAGGCTTAGTAATCCATTAGCCTAATTTTAGGTGATGCATCCGAAAATTTGGTTGCAACAAACACCTAACGAGTTTGTGAGTTTCATCAATAAAAATGAAAAATTGCAATTGGTCTTGCATGTTTGGAACGATGAAGACTGCAGTAAGATTTTGAAGCAATGCAAATGAGCAATTTCATCAACTGAGAACAAAGCAGGTAAGGTGATCATCATGGAAACAGTTATGAAACCATGAAAATGCCAAGGATGGGAAGTTTCTGGAATTGGAGCTTGCATTCGACATGACGATGATGCCCATGCAACAAGACAGAGGACCGAAAAGGAATGGGCAAAGCTCTTTCTCGATGCCGGCTTTGGAGGTTATAAGATGTATCATGTATTAGGTTTTCAGTCCCTCATTGAGGTTTATCCTTGATGATTGGGTTGTTCTTCTTTTCCTTTTCCTTTGTCGTTGTTCTGGGTAATAGCTTGATTTGGTTTTTTTCTTTTTAACAACCTAATCATCTAGGATAAACCTCAATGAGGGACCGAAGACCTAACACGTGATACATCTTATAACCTCCAGTACCCAAAAGCAACATGTTTACTGCAACACTGACAAGAGCAGCATCAATGTCCAATCATGGCAAGCCAACAACATTGATGCTGCTCTTGTCAGTGTTGCAGTAAACATGTTGCTTTCCATTTAATAATTCATATGATTTGGTTGTTGGCTTGTCGCGATTGGGTACTGATGCTGCTCTTGTCAATGTTGCAGTAAACATGTTGCTTTCCATTTAATAATTCAGGGCCTAAGTATTCACTATTCCAACATTAAAGCCACAGACATGATCTTAGCTCATGGTGATGCCAAAAAGATTCTTTTTTTTTTGGGGGGGGGGGGGTTTGGGTTTAGTGGGGTTATCATGGTAATGCAACACTAGAGAGAGTGACAATGAACTAACTACCAACCCAACCGCAAGCTGAAAGTCCAAGCCTCCACTTTTTTAAGAGTCAATATTCTTTTAGTCCCATCTAAGTCTTATTTTTGGGCGTGAATCAAGAGCAAATTCTTGTGAGAGCTTTTGTTTCTCTTTTGTTTAAAAACCAACATTTACATCCTGGCATACCCATCTCGTGGTGGGCGAGGTGGTTAGGGCGCACACTGGCCACACGAAAGGCCAGGGTTCGATTCCCCTACTCGTCACATTACGCGACTTAAGTGGGGTGCCGTGGGTGGTGGGTCCCCGTGCTAATGCTCCCCCAGGTTTACGTTACCGGCTACCGGTTGTACGGCGGTTCCCGGGTTGCCAAAAAAAAAAAACATTTACATCCCGACATTACTCTTTCAGCCCTTTCAATGTTCATCTTCCCCATGAAAATGATCAATGTTACTTACGTAGAGTTTAGTTTTATGAGGTAAAATGTAAAAGTACATTCAAGATGAACAAATGTGTCCATTCAAAAAAAGTTGAAAGATGAACAAATGCGACCTTTCGGAAAAGGTTATAAACTAAACAAGTATCATTCTTGAAAAGACAAATAAAAAATTTGGAATAATAAATAAAATTTCGAATTTTCATAATTTTCGAAAATTCTCAATAAACAAAAACAACCTTTGAACTAATTAAAATTAATAAGATAACCGTACGAAGAAAAATAATAATAATAACAAATGGGTTAGCACTAATTAAACCGCGGGCACGTAAGCATAAGTGCTAAGTGCGCCTAATAATCGCACACCTATATGCGAGTATAGTGGGGTCTAGTCCACACTCAATCTTTTCTTTAGATACACTAAAAAAACCCCACATTTATTAATTAGCCATGGTTTCGTTTGTAATATTATCAGTTCCATGCGTTTAGTAGGTGAATCCAGTACTGAGAAGATCCCTTCACAAAATGTCAACAGAACCAGAAATCCTCGAAGCACCTGTTTCTCTTGCTACTTCATCAACCCCTTCGGAATTTCGTGTTTCAAATGCTTCAAAGATAGACTATCTTTATGAAGTCTCTCTTAGCGATGAAACTAAGATTTCTGAAACCCAACTTCCCCTTATGAATCCTTATTCCGCTTTTGCTAAACCAACCTCATCGTTCTCACCCATCCGTTCTATCCGCCAACTCATTCATCAAACCCCAAAACAAGTAAAAGAGTACGTCCAGTCTTCCAAATTCGACCAGCATCCCATTCCTGTTACTGAAAAGGAATATTTTGTTACTCTTCAGATCCCTCCAGAATTTCCCAGACAATGGGCTCAACAGGGATATACTCATGTTCATTATGGTGCTGTTCGTCTTGCTCTCACCTTCCATGATCGCAAGGGTTTACCAGTTGTAGCCAGAATAGCGTTATTGGATACTAGATTCTTGGAATACCAGCATGCTTGTATTGGCACAGTCCAAACCACTTTGAATGCTGGCACAGTTTTTGTGACTCTATATCCTAACTTCAATATCACTCTTTAAGATCCACAGCTACTTTCTTTTATGAAGGTATAGATTCAGCTCACTGGAGCTCCTCGAACTGCCGATTCTGTTACTGCAACACTCCATTATCAAATGGTTTATAGAGTGCAGAATCATGCTCTTGATCTAAATTTCAACAATGGAAATGAAGACGCCCTGTTTATCTCCATGCAAAATGATCAAGCTTCCTGTATCCATGTTCCAAGACAAATTCCAAAAGAGAAATTAGCCACTCTCTTTCCAGAAACTTGGATCACGAACTATGAAAAGCTGCACCAAAGTAACAAGCCTTTCCAGTCTTCGGACTCTGAATTCATCAGAAAGAAAGACGGAACTATTTCCATCAAATTTGGCAAGGAAAATGAAGAAAATCCTTCTATCTTCCAAACCCTTTTCATGATTGAACCTTGTGTTTCTCAGTCAATTTCCGAGCCAGATCCAAAAAAGCTTGTTCGCCACTTTAACAACGATGGACATCCTGTCCATTATTACAAAGACCAACACGGTCATTGTTTTTGGGATCCCTTTTGTCAATGCTCTTACTGCATAAACTCTCCCGACGAGGTAAACCCATATGACAAGCCTCCACCTCGAAGGAAGAAAAGAAAAGATCCCATATACCAAAGATACTTAAATGGAGACTCATCCGTTGATACTCTTGGTGAATGTGATAAATACTAGTTCATGGTCTCTTATGCACCACCTCCACCACCAGAGTTTGCTGTTCCACCTTCAGTCTCACCAACTCACCCACCGTCATCCCCACCATCTCCTCCTCAGAAAAAGCCAGCTCTCTCCCCGTTTTATAAGCCAATCCTAAAATGGGCTAAGAAACATTCTCACCCACTTGAGACTCCAGCAGATATACCTCCCACTTCTTCCATAGCCATGTTCCATGAAACAGAATTTCCTCCCCTTGTCCGAGAAAGTTCGAAACTCTCATTCCCGGCTCCGGAAGAATTCATTGACCCACAAGGAAGATACCGCCATACTCCTAAAATACCCACTCCCACTGATGTGGATGAACAAGGAAGGCACAGAAAAACTCCTGCTGCTGAAGCTGTTCTAAATTGGCAATCAGAGACCCTGTTAGCACAAAACAATGCCTTCAAAGCCATTGACTCCAAGATTGGGAATGTGCAACAAGATCTCCGAAAGTATGATGAAAGTACCAAAAAAATGATCTCTGATTTCCAAAAGAGGCTGCACGCCCTGGAATCAGGACAACATTTCAAGTATCATCATCTAGAGAGCCCAAAGCCGAGATAGAAAAGCTCAAAAGACAAATCCAACTCCTTGAAGAAGGAAGGATCGACCTTTTGATCCATTTGCATCTCCGAAGAACTGGATATTTGCCTCCACCACCCCAGAAATCCATTTTTGCCAACATCCCAGAAGATCCCTTTTAGAAAAGAACCAGATGTAGCAGAAATGCGAAATCGTCTCAAGAATCTACGAAAGGACAAAGGAAAAGAAAAAGTGCCGGCAGAATCATGCTCGCTAGTGATAAAAGAAAAGCCAAATTAGATGATGCTATCAAATCCATTAGAATCTTTTCTAAAGGATTTAAGTACTCGAACAGCTGATCCTCGCCATTCCAGCCATCACGGATGGTCGATTATTTTTCCAGCGAGCAAACTTTTCCTAACACCTCTGATACTGAATCAGACTCAGTATCTCTGTCATCATCTTCATCTTCATCTTTCTCTATTTCTGCTATTGATCCCCCTCCTATTGAGCCAGTAGTTTCATCAATATTCATGGTTGATGAGGATATGGAATCAAACTATTCTGAACCAGAGGTTGTTAACATAAACAATCCTGGGCAGAATGTGTCCATGGCATCAAAACAGTTTTTTACCATCGATGACATTCATTATCATAAATGGCCAGAAAGACTAGAAGAATTCCATGCTTGGCTAACCACCCAGTCCATCACCAATCATGACATGAATGATGTCCTTTATAATTTTGTCACGAGGTTTACGGAAGCCTCAAATTCTGTGGAAATCGGTGTCGAACAAGACCAAATTCATTTCTTAATGTCACCCGATTTTAGCCATGCCATTACTCTCCTATACCATTTCTTCGTAGGAAAGCCCGATGACCTTGTAGAAATGAAAAGAAGAGAATTCTTTGAAAGAAAATGTTGCTCTCTCCGAAAAAGTATCTTGATAAGCATTATCGAGAAATGCTTAAGCTTTTTTACCGATTGAGCCGATTCAAACTTGAAGTATGTTTTCCTATCTTCCATTCCTAAAGAACTATCCCAAATGGTTGAAAGAGTTTTCTTCGGAAGACACACACGCATACAGGATGTTCCCTTGGGAGAAATACAACAGGAAATCCATCTATGCCTTGAAGAATTGTGCCTAAAGCGTCAAATGGTACGCACCTACATCACTGGCGACAAAGGCCTTGAAGCAGCCTGCTCTCGTCAGAAATTGAAGATCAAATGTTCTAAGCAAGACTGTGATGGAACTTGTGGAAATTTTTCCAAGAAAAAGAAACATTTCAAAAGGTTCTGGATGAACAAATCCAAGCATATCTCCAAGAACTTCCAAAAAAAGAAGAAATGGTGATACCTTCGTAAAAGTAAAGATCGCAAAGGCCACAAGAAATCAAATCGTTGCTACATCTGCAATCAGAAAAGACACTTTGCCAAAAATTGTCCTCAAGCAAGAAAAGGTCAGAATCGTCTCATTCATCACATTGAAAGTGAAACTGAATCTCTCTTGAAAATGACGATATCGAATCCTTATTCTCTGCGATGAAGAACCATCCGAACAAACTCTTTGTGTTATTCCTTCTTACCGACTTCCGGTGAAATTGATTCGACTCAGAATCCGAAGATATTTTCCATATATCCCCTACATCTTCAGAACAAACCCCTGACATATTTTCAAGTCAAAACCATTGTCCCCATTTCCCTGTGAAAATCCTCACTTCGAAATTTGCCAAGCCAATCACTGTTATTGCACTCATTGATACCGGAGCAAGTTGTTCCATTTTAGACACTAAAGTTCTGCCTGAAGAATATTGGACTCCTTATGTCCGATATTTCAACTCTGCTTCTGGAGATACTTTCTCCACAAATGTCAGAACCACTCCTGTGACTGTTCAGTTTTTCCCTCAGTGTTCCATAACCACAAAGATATTTGGATCCAATCTCTCCAATAAAGATTTGATAATCGGGTGGGACATTATGACTCAGATTTCTCAACTTCGCATCATTCCTGGAAAATGTCTTAGGTATAAAGACCAATTCTCTGAGTTTGTCAATATTCAGAGACTCTTTTCCATCCAGATGAGTCTATTAGATCCGATTATGCAAAAGTTGTTAGAATCTTATTCAGAATCTCATTCTGAATTTGCTCAGAAATGTTCTCATCCCTTATGGGAAAATTCAGAATTCTTTGTTCGCCTTCCTTTAAAAAAAAATGAGGACATCAATCCGACCAAGGCAAGTCACATGGGAATGAAGCTAGAACACTAGGCTTTAGCTCAAAGAGAATGCTCAGAATTATTGCAACAGGGCCTTACCGAAATCTCCAACTCTCAATGAGCTTGTGAAGCCTTTTATGTCAATAAGCGTGCAGAGCAAAACAAAGGAAAAATGATATTGGTAATCAACTACCAACCTCTCAACTGCTTTCTCCAAGATGATAAGTTCCCTTTACCCTCCAAAGACTCTCTCTTTACTGGCCTAACCAAGGCCCACATCTATTCCAAATTCGACCTTAAAGCCACTGGCTCATCACGGATAATAAATTATTGAATTACTATTTCTTCAATTTCACTGTAAAATTTGACATGACATTCATGATTTCATGACTTTCATCATTCATTGACATTGATTTAGACACAAAGACGAAGCACCCCATAGGTTCATCTGTGCATCTCTATCCTCTTATTAACTCCACCAATACTAGCTTTAGTTGGCACTAACACCTTATAATAGACGGTTCTTGAGAATCCAAATTTTATCGCAGCAAATTGGCAGCATGAGCACCATCACCAGATGATATCCTATCTGTCTTTTCACTTTTCACAACTTGACATGAAAATTCCAAAGGACACCTTCCTATTGAAATTGAATAGTTCAACTAGGCACAACATTTTCAATGGCTTCCCACAGGCCACAATCTATCATGTGATATCCATTTACCACCAAAGGGAACACAAGCAATCTAGAGCTCGACTCACCATACCACTAATTAGGATATGTTTTATTCGCTCATAACCTCTAGAATATTAGGGAAAACACAAGATAGCTTATGTATGGGATCCATTAATTTCTCTGAAGCACATGACGATTTGAATGCTAAAGTCATTCTAGACTTGCATGTGCAATCGGCAAAATTTGGAGGCGTGTACTAGCTACTATTATACAATCTAGCTTACTCTATATCTCATCAAAAGGATGTACCATAACGAAAAATGACTATGGAGCAAGTATAATGAGATCGAAGGATAAGGCTTCAACAATCAAGCATAATGGGCATTGCACAACTGAGCTGGCAATAGGACTTGTACTAACACATTAGCATAAATATCATGACTACCCAGACAGTGTAAAATGTTTCAAGAACATAATGAACCTGTTAATTTTGGCAATCATGTAATTCGAACTTTCTGTCTCATCATGTCCCGATTGAACAAAGGTCATAGAATTATTGGTCAAACCGCCAATTCGATCATATACCTAATTCTAATTGACATGCATTCTTTGAGACATGAACCATTCATTCTTGATTACAATCGCGGCCTAAGATTTCAATATAATATCACGATGAGATCGCATAAGACATCAATCTTGTATATCTGTATATAACGAGAAGAGAGATTCAATATCGCGCACACATGTGACTTTGTATTGAACAAACTATTACCATAAAGTATAGAGACGGCTCAACGAAGTATCAATATGTGCACTTATGAACCACAGCATTCCAACATATAAGTCAGCATCATGCTTCAAGTCTAAGGATTTTACACCAGACCAAAGCATAAATGATCAAACATTAATCTATGCATGTCACGTTTAGTGAACTTATTCGCGACAAGCACATGTGTTCTAGCTTGAATATCACAATATCTATTAAATTGTGACTCATCACCCCCTTTAGTATCCAATACTGAATGACGAAATTTGAGAACACACCGATCTCAACAAAATCATTAATTATTTCTTAATGATCTATTAACCGAGAACTGTTTAAAGATCTAGCATAATTGTAAACCTATCATACATATTCTTAATATCTTAAGAATAGGTTTAGTCGTAACCGATCTTATGGACTCATTCATATAAATAGGACGATAAATGAATATTTATTTGCCATTAAATAAACCATAATATGTAATTATTACGTGATTGCTTTAGGGCATATAGCTAACACCTTCATCTGATATTTGACGAGTTTGCTTGAAAAGGATTTGGTCTCTCTTATAGTTTGAGACATATGCTCTTGGTTATTTCAAATTGGTCATTGAATCTTGTTCTTCTTTCAAAAAGCACCCCAGCTATGAATTTCGTATATTTTTTCTTTATTTGGAATGACTCTCGACGAGGCTGGTCTTCTATTGACTAGGCTTCCCTTCTTCTTGCATCGTCCTCATTATGGTACGTTGTGTTCTCTAATATAGAACGGTGTTTATTACTGGAAGGTTAAACAATATATTTCTCAAGCTTTGCCATCAAATTTTTTTTTTTATATTGAATGAATTGAGTAATCCCACCCTTACTTACCAAATAAAGTAAAATTTGGGCTTAATTGTATCTATTAAGTCAATGCTAAATTAGGTTATCAGAAGAGTGAAATTAAAGTACTAAATTTGAAGTGTAGATGATACTAAGTGTAGAAAATAACAATAAAATTTGACAATAATTAAAAATCAATAGTTGAATATTTCTAATTTCTTAGAAAAGATATGACAATGATCATTATTGAGAAAAGTACCAAAAAAGTCATAAATTTATTATAGGGTTAATATCCTAAAAAACCCCAAACAGGTACATCTGTGATAAATTTACCTCAAACTATTTTTTTTATCACTAAAAACCCCAAACTGGTACATATGTGACAGATCTACCCTTCGTTAGCTTCCGTTTGATTTTGCCGTTAACCTTGCTAACGTGGTTGCTGATGTGGCAAGCCATGTGGAAATTCATAAGTTTAATATCATTAAAAATCCCAAACTAGTATATTTATGACAAATTTACCCCAAACTGGTATATTTATGACAAATTTATTCCAAGCTGGTATATTTACGACAAATTTACTCTAAATTAATTTTTTCAATCATAAAAAACCTAAATTGGTACAAGTGCGGCACATTTGCCCTTTTTCAATTTTCCCAAATTTGACCGAGTTGTGATGTCCAATCAATTTTATTTTCCAGATTACTCTAACATTGCCTCCATATCATTAATACTTGTTTTTTTTTTCTTTTTATTGGAATCATTATTAGAAAATATTCAAAGACTACCAAATGTGCACTTCATTCTTGTGCCGAGAGGATGCCCATTAACTAAAAGATGGACAGATCGCTTGCGCACATATACAAAAGAAGTGCACATATTGTGGTTGTTTCACTCGTTTTTGGTTTGTGACAAACTTGGCTTTATGTTTATATGTCTCAGCCCCACATGATTTACTGCTTGTTCGCAATCTATTTGTACGCTTACATATTACTCTTGCTTTGCTGGTCATTCGTGTTAGTCCATGTCCTTATTAGCGTTACGTAGTCTTTCCTACCTTGAATCGTAAGTGTGTCAAAATTTTAACATGGAACTTGCATGTGAATGGTATGATTGACTCGTACATCACATGCTCGTTGAAATGCTGGAACCAAAATCACTTATGTTTGTCGCTGATTTCAGGTGTACTTTGAGTGTGATTCTTTTGTATATGTGCGCAAGCGATCTGTCCATCTTTTAGTTAATGGGCATCCTCTCGGCACAAGAATGAAGTGCACATTTGGTAGTCTTTGAATAGTTTTCTAATAATGATTCCAATAAAAAGAAAAAAAATCAAGTATTAATGATATGGAGGCAATGTTAGAGTAATCCGGAAAATAAAATTGATTGGACATCACAACTTGATCAAATTTGGGAAAATTGAAAGAGGGTAAATGTGCCGCACGTGTACCAATTTAGGTTTTTTATGATCGAAAATATTAATTTAGAGTAAATTTGTCGTAAATATACCAGCTTGGGGTTTTTAATGGTATTAAACTTATAAATTTCCACATGGCTTGCCACGTCAGCAACCACATCAGCAAGGTTAATAGCAAAATCGAACGGAAGCTAACGGAGGGTAGATCTGTCACATATGTACCAGTTTGGGGTTTTTGGTAGTCAAAAACATAGTTTGTGGTAAATTTGTCACAAGTGTACCAGTTTGGGGTTTTTTAGGGTATTAACCCTTTATTATATTGCTACCAATTCATTCTTAAAACTTTTCACATTAGTACCAATTTAATTTATCCAACTAATTTAGGCTGGAAATTGATAATATGGATATCGGCGATCCTATATGGTATGAGTGGTGCTGATATGGACAAATTTTATAATTTTTTCTATATTTAAAAAAATTATTTTTTTATACACTTGCCAGTCACATTTGAGGGCCTCCACGCCCTTACCTAGATCCAAGCAGAGGCCCTTGCTGACCATAAGCGAGGGCATTAGGCCCTCATCTAGATCCAAAAGAGGGTCATGACGCCCTCGCCTGGTATGGGTGAGGCATCAGGGCCCTTGCCACCAAGAACGATGGCCTTCATGCCCTCGCCTATGGCCAATGAGGGCACAAAGGGCCTTGTGCGTGGTCGGCAAGGTTTGCGATGCCCTTGCTCGGCCTGAGCTTGTTGCTGCACCTCAGATTCAACCGACAAAGTCCAGTTGCGTCCACCGTCTCATGTGTGTTCTTGTTCACTATGACTTCTTCGAAGAGAGAAGGCTTGAGCCGGGTGATCATATCGGTTGCGCGCTGAACCATGCATCTAAGCTGCTAGTTAAGGACAGTCCCATCAGTTCAGCGCCTGTTTTACTGGCCATGCTCGAGCTTAGCTTCACAAAGCCGTACGATTGCCTAAGCGCTTGGTTCTTGAACGACGACGGTACCGCATTTGAGACGGCCTATGGAATGAAGGTGTGGGAATACACTGGTCAATCCCCAAGTTCAACCAGGTGTTCAATGATGCCGTGGCTAGCGATAGTCGATTGCTGGCGACTGTGATAATTAATGAGTGCGTCGGCTTGTTTGAGGGCATAAATTCGCTGGTTGATGTCGGAGGAGGGACGAGGTTGATGGCCAAGGCCATTGCCAATGCATTCATGTTGGAATGCACTGTCTTTGAAAAAGTGAAGATATTACAATATTAAGATGATATCATTATCTCACCACGGATAATAAGATATTAAATTACTATTTCTTCCATTTCACTGTATAATTTGACATGACATTCATGACTTTTATCATCCATTGACATTGATTTAGACACAAAGGTGGAGCACTCCATAAGTTCATCTGTGCATCTCTATCCTCTTACTAGCTCCATCAATAGTAGCTTTAGTTGGCACTAGCACCTTATTATAGATGGTCCTTGAGAATTAAAATTTTATCGCAGTAAATTGGCAGCATGAGCATCATCACCAGATGATATCCTATCTGCCTTTTCACTTTTCACAACTTGACAGGAAAATTTCAAAGGAGACCTTCCTACTTAAATTGAATAGTTCAACTTGGCACAACATTTTCACTGCCTTCCCACCAGCCACAATCAATCCCATGATAACCATTCACCATCAAAGTAAACACAAGCAATCCAGAGCTCGACTCACCAAACTGCTAATTAGGATATGTTTTACACGCTCATAGACTAAAAAATATTAGGGAAAAACACAAGATAGCTTGTGTAGGATCCATCAATTTCTCTGAAACACAGGATAATTTAAATACTAAAGTCGTTCCAGACTTGCATATGCAGTCAGCAAAATTGGCAGGCATGTACTAGCTACTATTATACAATCTAGCTTACTCTGTATCTTTATATCTCATCAAAAGGATCAAGCATAATGAAAAGGACTATGTAGCAAGTATTGGGCGTTCGAAGGATATGTCTTCAAGAATCAGACACAATGGCCATTGCACAATCTGGAAAGAGTTCCAAATCTACATGGATTTATGTCTCTTGCCAATCTACACTTTGCACTCCCCGAAGTCCTACAGATTCTTTTCAACTAAAGCACAGATTGTTTGAACTGGAAGGCTTTAATATTCAACAAGATAGACAAGAGATGAAAAAACATCGGGGAAAGATGATGATGTTACCATAATTAAAGAGAGAACATTTCAGGGAGAATCACTGCATTTATCCCTTGCAAAATCACATGATGCAAGGTCAACATCTTGAGTCATTGGTTTCCTCCAATCCCATAAGAAAATTATCAGAGAACTCTGCCTCTGATGATTCACTGGCTAAGAAAACGTAGGTTGGTCTTTGTTTTTGAAACAAAACGTGCCTTTTTTTCCAAGTTTGACTCAAGGACGCCAAGGGACTGAAGCCATCAACTCATCTGAATCAACTCAAAGCACCCAACATTTCAACTTCGACGATACAGCAATCAGACGAAACCACCGGACAAATCCTCAAGAAGAACTAAGAGAATAAGCAAAATTGTGAGAAAAAAATACAAAAGTATCAGAATCTCCGAATGAACAAAAAGATTATTTACGTTAACATCAATGGTACACGACCAACATTCACATTAATAATTTCCATTCAAGATTGATTGAATAAAGCATTCAATTTGCATAATTTACGAAGTGTAGAAGCGAGTGGGTAAAAGTACAATCAACTTAAGATTTTTTTAGATAACTTTCTTCTCCTAAATTCGATCCCACCACCATCTCTGCCTTCGTCAAGCATAAAGTTACTCCATTTGTTAGGATATCCTTTTTTAATGTTTTACAGTTTTCTCATCTTATTATGATTTTGCGTAAATATTAGTTCGTTTAAGGAGAATGATATTGAGTGGTTGATGTGACGTGGAGAACTTTAGGAAGCGATTGCTCGACCCCAGGGGATCGGCCTCCATGATGCGCACCCATCACGTCGACGTCGCGATGGCAGCCCCAAACATGAACAGAAGTGCACTCCAGCGAAATTGGGATAGAAAAGTCAGAAAAGCCCTCTCCTTCTTACTTCGCTTTGTCCTCTCGCTCGCAGGTAATTCGAGCAAAGTTAGAAAAGTCCGGAATCGGATCGGACCGACCTAGAACCGACAATTTTTAGGACATTGGTCTAGTTCTCAATTTCAACTGAAATCAATGAGTATTGATCTGGTTTCTATTTCCAGATGTGGAATTCGCCATCCAAACTTGACTGGTATATATATACCCTCGAGTATAGCTTCCTAGAAAATTCAGCAAAATCTTTTATCAATTTAAATATAAGAGACATTCTCTGGTCTCTCTTTCAAGATTTGTGAACAGATAAAACCAGGAGAGCAACAAATGACAATTGAAATACACAAACAATCATCATTTGAACAATTAAGTCATTGTTCATGTGTCTATCGAGTGAGTAGAATTTCATTTCTTAGTCCATCTAGACTTCGTTTGAAGGACAAAGGAAATCATTTTGTGAGCATACGTCGTTTAGACTCGTGTGAGATTCGTGATTGGTTTGATCTGCATATACTAATTGAAAATGCATTATAGCATTAAGATTTCCAAGGTATAGCCATCAATAGGGAAGGTTGTTTTTCCTTGATTAATCAAAGACCGAACAAATCAGTTTACACCAATCTTATATATGTGTGTGTGTGTACACCACATAGAAATTAGATTCACCTTGGTATTAATTGATAAATATAATTTTGTAGGAATTGAGGATCAATTCTACGGACTCACACTTCTACGGACTCACACGGAAAGGAACCAACGGATGATTCCCAATTTCAGTTTTTCAGAACTAACATTTTTTTGCACAGTTCTCGATTTTAGGATACAAATCGCTTACCTGGACCATACTCACCTCCAGCCACAACAGTAAACTAATGGAATAAAAACTGATAACCTTCCATTTCTCTCTTACTCCATGAACAACCAACCGACCTCGGCTACCCTCGTCATCGCCAGGGTCATGTCCAAGCCGAGCACTGCTGTGTCCAGTCGCCACCTCCTCCGTCATCTTCACGACCCGGCCGCGAGCGACTCGTCCATGGACAAAAGGAGCAAGTTTTTGGTTGATCTTCTGGTGTTCCCTTTTCTTCTCGTCGCCGCCACCTCCCTTGTCTTTCAGTACTCTCTTAAGTTTTTTTTTTTTGGGATATGTTCGGCAGAAATCTTAAAACTTGTCAAGAAAGTGCAATTGAGTCCTAAAACTTACAAAAAGTGCAATCAAGACCTAAAACTTGTCAAGTTAGTTCAATTGAGTCCTAAAGTTAACATCGTTAGCCTTTTCCGTTAAAAATGCTGATGTGGCATTTTAAATAATTTTTTATTTTCCACGTGAATTTTTTAAATTTTTTTATTCATTTAAAAAAATAGATTTAAAAACTTAAAAAATAATTTAAAAAAGCCATTTGAAAAATAAAAAATTCATTTCAAATATGACGTCAACGCCACGTCAGCAAATTCCGTTAGTAAATCTGACGGTGTTAACTTTAGGACTCAATTGAACCAACTTGACAAGTTTTAAGACTTGATTACATTTTTTGTAAGTTTTAGGACTCAATTGCACTTTCTTGACAAATTTTAGGACTTTTGCTGAACATATCCCTTCTTTTTTTTTGACGATTTTTACGCGATGCTTGGGATTAGAGGAAAAGTGAAAGGGAGAGTATCATTATTATTATTATTTTAATGATTCTTCCTGAGTATAGTCTTCTACAGATGAGAGGTGAAATAAATTAGAGAAAAAGACAACTTGTGGATGAGCTGCGGTCATTGGATCCGTTAGCACACACCTGTCGAGATATGTGGTTGGGAGAAAAAAAATATTTCCTATCATATCAGCATACGATAAGCACGAACCACTAAATATTCTCTCTTTATACACGACATATCATATGTGTTTGATCATATTATATCTTATGTAATCACCTTTGAACATGCCTCGATCCTTGCTAAAGAAATTAAAAAAAAAAAGGAAAAAGAAAAAGTAGTTCCCCCAATATTGAAGTAAAAGAAACCACGATTCAATGAATTTGAAATCAAACACGTTCGGGAACCATATATTACCTTAGCATTTATGAATTTTGACCGGTCCAAATCCATTTGATGCATGCACAAAGGTTTCCTGCCTCCAACACAGTTGGCCTCCGGGGATCCTGGTCCTTCAATTTCGGTCAACAGAAATTAATTTTTTTTTTCCCAATAGAAAGCCAAACAATGAGAACGCCATCGATGAAAAAAATCGGCGGACGTGGGTCAAGAATATCAGCACTTGACGCTACGAAAGCGATTCCATTTTTCGTGGGTCCCGCTTTCCGTCGTCGTCTTCCTCCTTATTTCTCCCTTACTCCTGCATCCACAACCAGCCCTCCGCCCAGCGTCGCAGTCCAGCCGCCACCTCCTCCGTCGTCTTTGCAACCCGGCCGCGAGTGACTCGACCATGGATAAAAGGAGTAATTTCTTGGTCGATCTTGTGGTGTATCTTTTTTTTTTGGGTCCCTGCCTCCTCTCTTGTCTTTCAGTTTTCTTTTAACGATTTTTTCAGGGTTGATGCTTGGGATTGGAAAGAAAAGTGAAAGGGAGGGAATCATCATTTTTCTTTTTCTTTTTTTATGATTCTTTCGAGTATAGAGCCTTCTACAAATGAGAGCTGAAAGGGAGAGGGGTTAGTGGAAGAGATGAAAGTTTGAAGGGAGAAGCAAAGAGGGCGGTGGGTTCTCTAATGACCCACAAAGAAAAAAGACTACCCACCAATTCTTAATGATTGGATGTCTTCCTCTTTGTCGGGTTGATTTCGGCGGCCTAGCCCTCCTTTTTTGACAAGCAAAAAGAAAAATAAAAAAAAAGCACAAAACTTATGGATAGATATGTCAAAATGGATCTTAGACCCATATTTGACCCATTTAAATTATAAATAATCACTTATATTTATTTTTAAGAGACTAATTAAATGGGTCTTAAATGGGTTGAACTTGAAAATCCATTTCCAACTCCGGGAGTTGGGGTGGGGACAAATTAGTTTCAGAAGTGGATTTCGACTCTCACACCCTACAAGGAGACAATGTAAAAGTCTAAAAGTAAGAGTTAGATTAGAAGTAAAGTAGAATCGACCAAAAAAAAAAAACTCAACTTCTCACTTTAGCTTTATAAAAATGTTTTCTTTTTCTTTTTTTGTAAAAATCGAAATTAGAATTATTTTTTATATTCCTTTTTTCTTTTTTTGCTTTTTTTCTTTCTTTTTCCTCCTTCCTTAGCCGGTGGCTGGCATAGTGATGGCCGGCGACCGGCCAAGCGAGGCTCAAGCTCGCCAGCTCGTCGATGACTAGCGAGGCTCCAGCCTCGTCAATCTGGCGAGACTCAAGCTTATTAGTGTCGGGCGAGCTCGATCTCACTAGATTGGCGAGGCTTGAGCCTCGCCAATCGTCAACAGAACCGAGGCTCCCCTGGATCTAGCGAGCTACGAGCTCACTAGCTGCGACAGAGCTCAGGTTCACCCGGATCTGGCAAATCGCAAGCTCGCCAGCCTTGGCTGAGTTTGGGCTCGCCTAGATTTAGTGATCCGCGAGCTTGCCTACCACAACAAAGCTTGGGCCGACAAGCTTGGGCCGGTTGCCGTCAACGGAGGAACAAGGGGGAAGAAGAAGAAGAAGAAGAAGAAAGAAAAGAGAAAAGAAGAAAAAATGAAAAGAAAAGAAATAATATTAATAAATTCAAAATTTTAAAAATTCGATTTTTTTAAAAATATTTTTGATAGATAGATATCCATATACATACTAGAGAAGTACTTTTAGAGGAAACTCGATGTTGTCTAGATCGAAATTCAATTAATATCAAAATATAAATTCTAAATTTTATAAAGTAATTTTTAATTTAGTAAATCACAATTAAAAAGTTAGGCACTCTCGCATTCTAGAAGATTTGTTATAAATAAATATTATTTTCATGTCAATTACTAACTAATCAAACTTTTTCTTATCAAGAATTTTTCCAAAGTATTTCAATTTAAGATTTTTCACTTTTTTATTTTATTTATTAATTTTTATTGTGTAATTTACTTTTTAATTTGATGTGAAGTTTTTATTCAAGTAACAAATGTATATATATGTGTGTGTGTGTGTGTGTGTGTGTGTGTGAAGAGCTTAAAATGGATTAAATGAGTGTGTGTGAAGAGCTTAAAATGGATTAAATAAGTGGGAGTGGATTTTTCTAGATTGAGTTAAATATTAATGTGTCTCGATAATATGAGTTGAATCAAATCGAATATGGATAGGATTGGATATGGGTCGTTAAATTTGCATTACATGAAAATGGATCAAAACAAATTAAGTGGGTCAATATGAGTTAGACCATTTTCAACACAATCCAAATCCGATCTGACCCACCCATCTAATAGCCCTACTTATGGATGAGCTACCGTAATTGGATCTACCGCCCGTGCCATGGAGGAGAGTAGGCACAAACTCCAGATCCAGCTTTGGACGAGCACGACTCCGGATCCAGAACTGGACGAGCGTCCGCGGAGGAGCGGGCTCGAGCCGATGGCCAAGGCTTTGACGCTAAAGATGTGGTGCCGGTGACTCCACCGATGGCGACGGCGGGAGCGGCTAAATGTGGAGCAGAAGAGTCCCAGTCTTCCCGGCTGCGGAACTCAAAATTCGACATCGACAGACACCTGTCGAAGATTTCAGTAGTCGGAAGAGAAAAAGGTATTCTCCACGTGAGAGTCGCAGGCGACTGAGTATATATTCTCGCTTGGACACGCCCCATCTACTATCGTTTAGTTATATAATTAACTCGTGTAGTCCGCCTCTTCATACGGCTCAAATACCAACCAAAAAAAAAAATCGGCTCCCCTTTGACCGAGAAAAAAGAAGTTGATTCCATCTTTCGTGGGTCCCACTTTCCGTCGTCTTTTTGGTATAGTTCCCGATATATGACCGGTGCACGAGGTTCGACGACTGCAGAAAGTAGGGTGCTTTCGATATGGATTCGGGCAATGGAGACGGGAACGCGACCGCCGGCGAGCTCCTCCAAGCTCAAGCCCACGTATGGAACCACCTGTTCAGCTACATCACCTCCTTGTGCCTCAAGTGCGCCCTTCAGCTGGGCATACCCGACCTCATCCACGACCATGGCCGACCCATGACCCTCCCCGAGCTCCTCTCCGCCCTCCGCATCCCTCCTGCCAAAGCTCACGGCCTCCGCCGCATCATGCGCGTCCTCGTCCACTCCGGCTACTTCGAGCTACGGGACCTCGAGGACGCGGACCGCCGGAGCGGGTACACGCTCACCGCCGCGTCCCGGCTCCTCCTGAAGCACAACCCCTTGAGCCCCGCGCCCTTCGTGCTCAGCGCGTTCCATCCTTTCTTCATGGGGCCGTGGCAGCATCTGAACGAGTGGCTGGGGGACGGAGAAGGCGTCACCCCGACCATGATCGAGATGGCGCACGGAGGGCCCGCGTGGGAGGTCATGAGGCGCGATCCCGAGGTCGACGGCCTATTCAGCGGGGCGATGGATAACGACTCGAGACTGATGGCGAAGGCGGTGGTGGAAACATGCGGGGGAGTGTTCGAGGGGCTGAGCTCGGTGGCCGACGTGGGAGGCAGGTCGGGGACGTTGGGCAAGGCCATCACGGAGGCGTTCCCCCACTTGGAGTACACGGTGCTGGATCAGCCCAACATAGTGGATGGTTTGGTCGGAAGTGAGAGGTTGAAGTTCGTCGGAGGCGACATGTTTGTGGAGATTCCCCCGGCGGATGCAATCTTACTCAAGGTAAAGTAGTAGCTTACATCTCCGTTTGGGTCAGGGATCACAGAAAAGAAAATGAAACAGGGTAGTTCTTGGTTGCTGTTGAATTTACCTTATCATTTATGAGGTCAGCAGTTTTTCATTTTCCCTCTAGGTACTCAAATGATATAGGCAGTTCATTACCGATTAATTTGATTCTAATTATACAAACTTGAATTTTTTTTTTATTTTTTTTTTAACCACCATTCGTGGTGGCTCCGCTGGATAAGAGCTCCGTTGATCCTTCCTCAAAGGTAAGGGGTTCGAAACCCAGTGGAAGCATTTGGTGTCTTAAGTGTGGCGGCAGGGGTAGTGGGTCTCCGCTAGCGTCACCTGGTTTGCTTCACCGCTACTGCACAGGTTCCGACGGGTTACTGGGTCATTAAAAAAAAAAATTGAATTTTTAAAAAGAGTTTTTTTTTTTCCTTTTCCATTTTGCCGTGGAGAAAAACATAGTCTCCTTTTCTTTTGGTCCTATAGAATTTTAGGAAAATTATGAAGAAGAAGAAGAAGAAGAAGAAAGGTCATACATAAACTAGTTAAACTGAAATCATAAAATGGGAAAATTATCAAAAAAATAAAATCATAAATCTATTGTAATTATATCAATTCAATTCTAAATTTTTTGTGGCTAATATAGCTCTAAAAATTTTGCAATTATGCTAATTTAGTACATTTGGCCAAAGTTGGCTGTGGATGCTCAAGTGGACAATTTTATTTTATTTTCAAATTTTTATTCTTTTATTCTTTTATTCTTTTATTCTTTTATTCTTTTTTTTCCCCTTCTTCCTTCTTCCTATGGTTGGTCGCCGCAGGCCAATCGCAAGGCTCACCCCCTATGGTCATTGATGAGGCTTGGCCTCCCAATGCTTGGCAAGTGTGGTCATCACCATTGGCCAATGAGGTCATCCTCACTACCCAAAGGAAGAAGAAAGAAGGGAAAAAGAGAGCGAAAGGAAAGAAAAAGAAAGAATAAAAAATTCTGGAAAAATTATTAAAAAATTATTTACATCAATGTTTGTCAAACAATCGGCGCCAACCAATGTCTACGAACACTAGAAAATTTAGAAAATATTTTTTTGGAAAACATTTTTCAAGAAACTAACAGAGCCTAAGTATAATGAAAAATGTGGAAAAAGATTAAATTTATAAAAGAAAATAAACACAGTATTTAAGGATTTTGGTCATTTATTAAAATATCATTTTAATTGTCATAAAAGGAAATGGGAGAGATTTGTGGATTCCTTTACAATCCTTTTACTTATCAATCATCTTAATTACAATAAATTAATATTTCGTCCATTTATAGTTATGTGTGGTCAGAATATGCGTTTGGGTTTTTTCATAAAATATTTTCGCAGTAAATTGGAGTTCAAAGTGGCTAAAAAATTTGATCAATTAATGATATAGATGAAAGGACCAAATTTGTTTAGATTTTTCAACATTATTAGTGCATATAAGAACAACTCTTTTACCTGGACACGCCTCCATTTTAGTGAAAATCTTGGTAACCAACGTGAAGAGTGAAAAGGACAGACTTTCACATATGGCCATTACTTCTGTTTTTACATTAACGTTCCTGTAAGAACTATGAGCTCCAATTAGTTGAAAAAAAACAAAACATTGTTCGAATGCAGTGGGTATTGCACGATTGGAGCGACGAAAAATGCATCGAGATACTAAAACGGAGCAAAGAAGCGGTATCGGGGCGGGACAGGATTGGAAAAGTGATCATAATCGATGTAGTAGTAGGGAATCAGCCGGACGATCATAGATCCACCGAGACGCAACTCTTCTGGGACATGTTGATGATGACGTACGACGCGAAAGAAAGGGACGAAAAGGAATGGGAAAAGCTGTTCGTCGACGCTGGCTTTAGCGGGTACAAGATAATCTCTCACCTGGGCCTTCGATCTCTCATTGAGGTTTATCCTTAAATTATCTTTCTACTCATTCGATCTGTGATGGGTCAATCCTGGTTTAACTTTTGCTGTTAAACGATGTTGGATGCATTCTCTCCTTGTTTTGATTGTATTGGACGTGACAACATATATAGGTCCTCGGACCTCATGTTGGTGTAATAATTTCAGTCCACATGCTTTATTATCGAATAATAAAGTAATACTTCCAAATACGATCCCTCCATTTCTCCATCAGTTATGCCGTTACTTTATTTGTAAATTCATGCCTAACTGAAAATGAATAATTTTTATGGTCACCCTTTATCAATGGTTTTTTCGATTTTCTCATCTTATTGGGGGCTGTAATAACGATGAGTGGCCATCATCTTATTATAATTATGCTTCGATATTAGTTCATTTTAGGAGATTGAATGTGTTGGCTTGAATAAGCCATAGCTCGACCTCAATACGTTGAGATAATGTGAGGGAGGATATGACCTGGACGCAGAACAGATTGTACCAAATTCATATTGGACCCATTTAGATAATGAGATCAAGCTCAAATTGTAACTATGGAAATCCAACTCCAACATAGCTTCCGAAGCTTTGGACGAGGGACACGACTCGCCGCCATCGCTCACCCGATCACCATTGTCCACCCGTCGTTCGTCGTTTGTGCACCAGCGGCTTCCCCCATCGCTCGTCGCTTGCACACCCATCGTTCTTCACTACCATCGCTCATCTCGCTACCGTTGCTCTTCAATTGAGCACCACAGCCATCCTTGGTTCTCAGATGCGATGCCGACGTAGATGTGTTCCGCCTGAGTCTATACCATCTGAGCAAGGACCGGCAGGTGCTAGCGCTCCGGCTCCAGGTGGTGGCATGCTACTGGGTGGCGGCGGTGGTGGCGGCGTCGGCGCTGTTCAGGGAGCTACTGCCAGCGGCGGAGGGGCGAAATGGGGATGGGAGGATGAGACTAATCGGTAGATCCAGGAACTCATTCCGAGCGGGAACGCGAACAGGCCCGTTCTGGGTGATAAGTTTGGATCAGGTTTTATTTTTGGGTCTTTTCCTTGGCCCGTTTTGGCCCAGTTGAAATATCCAAAAAAAATTAAATTAGTCTTCTCAATTGAACAGAAAACATTTAGATATATATTCTAAGTTGTATATAGTATATATTATGCAGAATCGAACTAACTTATGTGTATGAAACTTCATTCTTTTTCTAATATTTTCTGTTATGTTATAATTTGCCAATTTTTCAGATTTCCTTTTTAAAATTGTTTTTTGGCCCTTTTTTTCTGTTGATTTTTTGGTCCATTTCCATATTTTTCTCTTTCAATGTTACAGATCTTGATGAATGTAAGTATTTTCAAATTTTTAAGTATTTTCGAATCTTTAAGTGCTTACATATCTTTCCAAACATAGCATTCTCCGCAAGTACCCGGAGCAATAATACATAATTCGTATCCAACCACGGGAGCGCAGTTGGTGTGCATTTTCTTCCTTATCGTCGAAGTCGAGGGTTCGAATCCTCTTGTTGCTGAAGTGTCTTAAGTGGGGGTCCTAAAGTCGAGGGTTTTGGTCCAGCGGTTCCTTGGTCACAAAAAAATATTTAAAAAAAATAATATAGAAATTCGTAGCCAAACCAAAACCTGTTTGTAACCCAACTGTCTAAGCGTGACACCCTTGACATGTGCCACATGAAGTCTTACTTCACAACTTGACCCGAGCACTCTCGATTTCTGCCAACGATTGAGTAAATTGATTCATGGAGTTTCCCATTGTAAGGAAAGTAACAATTTTAAGAGAAAAATAACTTAGCATGAATTGTTAAATTTACATCACATATAGATGGATGTAATGAATCGATTAGAATCAGATCATTTCAACTCGACCGAACCGGCCCGAGTGCCGGTTCTCCAGAAAAGTCCACGACAATTGCTAACAACTGGTGAAGTTAGGTGCTCAATTAAGCAATCCATCCATCCATCCATCTGTTCTGTCCCGTGTGCCGTGCGCAACGCGTTAGGTGGGTTTTGCATGTGACTACTGTCTGGCATTTTTTCCCATGCGGGTTTCGGTGCGTTTCCACGAAATCAAAGCTCTCGCAGCAGGTCGCACAAACGATCGGTCAAAGCTGTGTGTGTGTGTGTGTGTGTGTGAGAGAGAGAGAGAGAGAGACCCAGAAGAAAAAACAAATCTAATGGAGTCGAAACTCTCACTTTGTATTTGCTTCCATCGCCTGCGAATTCCATATATTTTGGATGAATTTCTAGGTACCCAAAACCGGGGGAAAAGACAGAGCTTTCTTGCGTTTTACAAGTCTATTTAGACCTATATTCAATCGGAAAAGAACCAAAATCCAAAAAGGAAAAAGGGGTTAAAAAAAGGAAAACGGGGTATTGATTAGCTCATTGATCAGTCATAGCCACAAGGCCCCGGCTTGCCTCAAGATGGGCACCAGTTCGCCGGAAATATGAGTGGCCATGACCCGATCCAGCCCCCCGAACAGCCTCCCCCCAATGAAGACCGCCGGGAACTGGACCTCCCCGCCACCGCCGCCGCCGCCGCCGCCGATCCTCTCCAGCTCGTCGGCCACGCCCTTCTCCTCCTCCTCATCCACCTCGTAGACCGCGGGATTCACGCCGAGTCCCAGCAGCAGCCGCTTCACCACGTGGGCCATGCAGCACCCACGCCTCCCTACCACTATGAGCGCGTTCTCCGACACCACCTCGCGCACGCCGTCCGGCCTCCTCAGGGGGCCCCGCCCCGCACCTCCCCCTCCTCCCCCAGCTCGAGCCCCCGCCCTTGCCGCCGCCGTCGCCCTTGCCGCCGTCGCCGGCAGCGGCAGCGGTGGCGCTGCTCTGGCTAGTCCTGTCGCCGAGCAGCAGTGGCCGCCCGGCCTTGAGGGGTCCGCCGGCGTGGATCGGCGGCCATGGCTTGTACGAGATCGCCTCCTGCATGGTGCCTCTCAGTGTTTCGGTTTCGTCAGCGTGAGTGCGTTAGAGAGAGAGAGAGAGAGAGAGAGAGAGAGAGAGCGAGGGTGGCTGTGATGGTGAAGGTGGGCGATGGAGGGAGGACGGTATAAATGGTGATGGCAGGGGGAAGAGGCCGGGGAGGCGGATGAGGAGAAGACTTACAAAAGTCATACGTCAACGGTGGTTGGGAGAGAGGGGCGATCGATGATTTCGTATTTCTGGACGTGTGCGTGTGGGGATGCTGCGTGGCTTACGTCCCACCCACGTCATCCCTCCTTTTGTCGTCTTCCAACAACGTGGTAACGTGAGGACAGAACAAAAGTACACCCCACAACACCTCAATTCTCAAGTTTTAATTTTTTTTTTTTTTTTTGGGCCTAACTCAATTTCAAATTTCAACTTTCGAAGTTAAAGCGTATTCACATGATGGATAATAACCTCAATTCCCCCCAAATTTTTTTTTTTTTTTTTTTTTAGTTCAACAATTCCCTCAAATTCAAAAATTCAGATAAAGCCGGACCCGATTCGGATTTCGAAGTTGCCCGTGATGAGAAAAAGTCGCCGGATTCTGATGAGATTTGAGGAGAAGAAAAGAAAAACGGTTACGTCCATGTCGTGACGAACCGGGTGACGTGCGGGGAGGCTGATGATTTCTTTTTCTGTTTTTCGTGCGGTGAGTGCGTAGATGCGGACACGGAGGGGTGGCGGATTACGTACCTCGTAACGTGGAATTCCTGCTTCCCCCGTGGGGCCCACACACCGAGTTGGCGACGTCGCTGGCGTCACAGCTGATGACATCGACGATATTAAAAAACAAAAAAAAAAAATGGATTTCACGTTGATTATTCCGCAAGAGACAATGAGAAAGAGAGGGCGGTTTGAGGGTTGGACTGTAGCCTATGATGCCCGAGAGTTCCATGCACTTATATTTTAATATCGCGATCTATACTTAGGGAAGACAATCCACATTAATTATGATTTAACATGTTCCGCGATGATGTGTGGATGATATGGTGTCGGTATTATTGTATGCTCGCGATATCAATATGGCTCGAACAACAGTAGCATATTCTTTTCTTCGATTTTCAAGGCATGAAAAAAAAATTATAAAATGACCTTGGACTTTCTCTAATTATTTAAATGTCTTTAATGGCGTGATAAATTTTCTTTAAAAACGAGATGAAGATATTTTTGTTCCTTGAAAGTCACACGATCTTATGCAACGGCTTAAATTTGGAGCGCAAATATGTATTCCCCAAAAATACAAGGGAAGTTGCTGTGGGTTTTGAAAAGACGAACGGTAATTTTAGTATCAAGTTATGTTCAAATTGACAATTCACCTTCCAAATTGGAATTACTTTACTTCTTTTAACCCAATCCGATTTGGACTGTTCACTAATTGATAAAAAAAAAAAAAAAAAAAAAGCTTTAAAAAGCCGGCCTACGGTGCAATTACTGATAAGCATCAAAACATCACACGTCAGTCGCGCATTGGAATTATCACATTCATCGTTGTTGATGTCAATGCCACGTGTGAAACTGGCGACCCCAAAAAAAAGAAAAAACATTATAAAAAACGAATCCGGGGGCAAGCGGAAAAATCAGCCGCCCCCGGGCGGTCCGCAGAAGCTGACGTCACGGCCAAGGTGGGGGGTGGGGGGCTCCACCTGGGGACTCGAGCACGGCCCCTGGCGTCATCATCCCCGGTCGTGACGCCAGCGGGCGTGGGGCCGCCCCCCCACGTGGCCACCAGCAGGCAACCGTCGACGTCACCCGCCGAACCCAGCAGTGACCCCTCCTCCGCCCCCGCCATTATCCCTCCCTCCACGTAGAAGCTACGCGGAAATTTCCCCCGGGGGGGGCGGTGACGTCACGCCGCGGGGCCGCCCACGTTTTCACCGGGGCCGGACCGGGAGTGGAGGGGAGCGCTCCCGATTGGCTACGCGGAGGAGCACCCCGGTTTTGGTGGACCCGCACCGAATCCGGAGATTACCGTCAGATACGCACGCCAACCATACGGCGTCGTGTCCTTCACGAGACTTGTCCTTGTCGCTTAGGCCATCGGAATGTTCCGCGACCCGTGCGATCGTTTTTGGGTTTTCTTTATTTATTTCTCTTTTTAATCCTTTTTGGGACAAAACATTGTGTGCACTCATTTCTCGCGTATTGAATTATCGCATCGTTGTCCATCTGAATCCGAGTCTTTTAGCAAAAGATGAACGATTCAAAAAAATATACATTTTTCAAAATAATTGCGTATATCACATATAAAAATGTATGAATAAAAGATAATTTTTTTTATTGGTGAAAATGTTTAAACATAAATCATTATGTAACGTTTCCAGTGCGTCACGACTAACATAATTATCTAATTCTTTCAACATTTTAAGCACGCAGAAGCTCAAATGACTAAAACAACCCAGGACAAATGACACATAAAGGAATGCATGCGAACGGGGCAATCTCATTTTCTTTTTTATTCCTATTTACATATCTTAGGTGACAAGGTTGGGTACATTGAGGAAAAACCAAAAGAGTCAATACTCCTAATGATATTTGGCAATAGATCTGTCCTCTCATCCAACCTGACTATATACATAGTCACCTATTCCTTGTCCATCAAAAAATTATCCACATCCTCAAAACTCCTTTGTCCTCTTGCCTCCATCACTCTACAATGCTACTACTGTCCCCTGGCCCATGAGACACCCGCCAACTTGAGCGTATGATGCAACAAAGCTTAGGAGCACTGGCCCTGAAAGGTGCTCCGCTATCGATAGTCAGGGTAGATATGAATTTGAAAAAGACAATGTTTGGGAAGGTGCGGTTGACGATCTTAGTCTAGTGCCACGAAAAGTCCACTGGGGCACTGTGTCGGATCATGGAAGAGGCAGGTGGAAGTGACATGTCTACTAATTTGAAAGACAATAATCCGCCAAAAGTGAGTATAACACACAACAAGCAAATTATTACCCAATCTACGCTACATATGTCAATAATAGCATGTGCGATGAAGTTTAGACATAAAAGATAGAAGATCATCATGATATTAGCTTACTTGAGAGTCTTTCCCAAAATCAAGATAACAAGTGGAAAACATTTCTATTGAAAACAGTAACCTAGTAAAACTTGACTGAAATTTGAAAATGCCAATGATCATCTTTACTAAGAATTAGCTGCCACCATCTTTTGGGAAACCTGTTACCCCGGCATCACAAAAACATTTGGAGGAGCCATGTTACTCCTCCCAGACATCCGAAGAAATCCAATTACTCCTCTAGGCATCCTTACTACCACCTGGGGCATCATCGTCTTAAAGAACGACGGCATTCCCAAATCACCCTCATCCCATGATGTGGTAATTCCATAATTCAATTTGAACATGCTATCCACCGAGTTAATGTTCAGGAACAGTTTAGTATCTACCATCAACTACCTCTATAAGCCATAGAAATAATACAAACATTTAGTTCTAGTTTAAGCTAAAACTTTCATGAAAGGGCGCTAGTCCAAATTGTTTATTGAAAATTCCGTAGAAAATGGAAATCGAGCAAAGGTTCAGTAATGGATTATGAAAACAGATTCAGACCTACGTAGTTTTTGAAATATATCTTGCATGTACGAAGTTGGAATAATCTGAAATTAAAGTATATCATAAAAAAGGTAGAACACATAATTTTGTGAAGAAAGTCCCTCCAAATTTGAATCACAAAGCTTATACAAAATTAGTAAAATCCTACCCACAATAAATCGATCTAGAAATAGTCGTAATCTCGAATTTGTCCACGACTCGTGTCAATTGAGTTCAAACCAGCTCACATTTCAAACTCCACCAATCCCATAACATATCCACATACTACAATGCACATTTTTTGAAATCGTCGACTAACACAACTAAGCACGAAATTAACCGAGGTCACTAAAACTCGAAGAAATCAACCTCGATGTACGGAAATTAACCTATCTAGTATAAATAGGAAGTAATTCACTTGCCTCAAGTCTGAAACAAGTGGTTTCTGCTGCTTGATGGAGTTTCGGAGGTCCCGAGGTCGCGGCTGAGGTGGGATAGAGAGCATCACGGGAGCTGCTGGGCGGTCGAGGGCGCAGCACTGGCGGTCGACGGCATTGGTGCGAGGTTGAGAGAGTGTGAGAGAGTGAGTCGTGCGGCTGGGCGAAGAATGTGGGGATTTGTGCGCGATGGGGGAGAACGCGAGTCGCTCTCCACTTTTTTGCTCCGTTTCCTCGCTTCCTCCACCGCTTGGATTGTTGCGTTGTCGCCCGGTGGAAGAAGTGGCTGCTGCGGTTGACTCGAGCGACGCCAGCTACGGAGGGGGATTGTTGCCAAGAGGGAAGGACAGATGGCACGGGAGGAAGGTGGACAGGGTAGCAGATGGTGTCGCGATGGTAGGCTGGTGGTGAGGTGGCGGGGCTAGCATGTTGCTACGGTGGCGGTCCGAGGGTGACGCAGCGCTAAGGTGTGCACTGAGGTGGCATCGCACGTAAGCTGAGATGTCACGGTTGGTGACTCGGCGTGGCTTGAGGTGTCCAATCCATGCGGTGGCGCGACGAGGCATGGCAAAACATGACGGGGATGGCGTGGTCTGGTGACCAACTTGGTGGTGCGGCATCAACCATTGAGCATACGAGGCTCACGATTTCATTAAGCGAAGACTCAAATGTTACACATTGTCGGTAATGAAAATATTTTGATTGTCTTATTATTTTAAGCAATACCAATGATCATTTTTTTTAGGAATATTTTTCGATTCATTCATTTAAATTGAGGACCTATATAAATCAATATCATCAATAGTTTATTTCACCGGAACCTCATTATAAGCTCCATTAACTCGAGCAAATCATTGTCAGTTTTTTTTTTTTTTTAAAGCAATGCTCTATCGGTATGTCCTTGATCTAGTAAGAAGCGAGTCGAAATTGGATCTCTTTAGGTGACACGGCGTAATGAACTTGTGTTATACGCATAATCAATGAAGCCAAGATGGTCCCCCAACCGTTTTCGCTGTTAAGTTCCTAACCTTGACCGTTCTATTTCACTAAATAAACTTCCCGGTCTGATTTCCTCCACAGAAAAACCTTTTCCCTACCTTTTACGGCATTGCCCATAAAACGAAATTGAAAATGGAAAACGTAATCGGTGCTTGAAGATTTAAAGAATCATGCATGATGTAACATGAAAATATTTATATGTTTCAAAAGATTTCCCGAGTTTTACTTCAAATGAACAACAAATTACAAGGGATGGGAAATAATTTAAGAAGACAATAAAGTTAAAAGCAAAGTGTACATTATCTTATGCGTTACCATGTATAGGTGTAAACGGTTCTTCCAAGTTCTTTCTTCCCTTTGCTTTTCGTTCTCTTTTTCCCTTAAAAAAGGGGAAGCCTTTGGACGACTTTCGGGCGTGTCGGTGGGAAACCGGTCAGCGGTGGAAACGCTGGAGTTTGGGCCGTTCGAAGTCGGTGGGATCGACACTAATCGCGTTCTTAAGCAACCCATTTAAACAAAAAGATCAATGGAGAATTCAAATTAAAAAGGTCGTCGGCATTGATTGAGCAGCATTAGGTGGCGCGCGGGGTAGGGGAGATGGGTTTTCAAATATCTATTTTACCTTTAGTCTTACTTAAGGTATCTTTACATTGCAGGCGTGGATGCGCCAAAACCTCTCGATGGAAAAGCTGGCGCTCCGACACGTCAAGGCGTGGTGCACATGCAAAGCGACGCGGACCCGACGAATCGTCAACTCGACGTGACGCCAGGATTAGGTTTGAATACGCGCGCACCGGATATCTGCTTCGCCTTTTAGTTTGAAGAACAGTAGCGACCGACGTGTTGAGAATCCCATGGAGCAACGCTGGCTTGGCAGGTGGTTGTTGCCTGTCTTTCGGGTAACCCCAGATTGGCCAAATTCTACCGGAAACATTCTCGGATGGATGATTGCTCGGCTCATCAATCATGGGTGTTGGCGACCACGTATCTTTAAAGAGTGGTTCGCGGGAAGATTGTGAACGAGGGATGTGTGACGTCTCGTATTCGAATTCTCTTGGTATATCGTGTTCCGCCTTGTGTGGTGCTCTTATCTTGTGAACAGCCCGAATCGAATCGTTGCTAGTCTGCAACAGGGTGCATCATTAAAGTAGGATCGCAGAAAAGAGTGCCATACGGCCCGATTTATCCTGACCTCCGAGCTCGTTCACACTTTGTTGTTACGCGTATCTAGATCTGAGAGAGAATCCGAATATGAAACGGTCAAGGAAGAGGACAATAGGAGAGACCTCCCCCCTTCGAAGAAAAGCAAGAGGACAGAGGACAGAGGACAGGACAGAACAGGGTAACACGCAAAAGAATTCTAGAAGCCCATCATTTTTTAGGCCATCGATTTGTCAGGAGACCCATCTTGCGCCGACCAAGGAAAATGTTATCCGAGTGACGCTGGCACTGAACAAACGGTCGACGCAAAATGTGGACTATTTTCCCGGGGGCCAAAACCATGGTAGAAACAGGGCTGAATCTAGAGTCATTACAGATAAGCAGGAGTGGGAGGAACAGAGGATGTATGTATGTACCCATATGAATCACGCACTGTTAAAGGAAGCAACGCCTTCATGTATGCACGGAGAAGATGAGTGCATCAACCGAAAGACCTGGGAAACTCACTGTGGTTTCCCATGGCAAATTTGGGATCTGGAAGGGAAGTCGGAAAACCGACTATACTTGTAGAATTCGCTTCGGTCACATGAAACCAACAAGCTTTAAATTCTCGGCATCACCGTTCGAAGAATTTCCCTTGCTCTTCCATGAGAGAGACAGAGGCGGCCCAAATATGGGAGAACAAACTAAATATCCAAAAGTTGACTGAATGGCATTTTACACGATCAAAGAAGTACATAAACGATCCGGAGGAGATGGAGTTGTTTATCAAGGGATAATATATAACTCACCGAGAACAATTTAGTTTTTCTGCCAATCCAAAAAACGGCAATGGCCATTACTTTGTCCGCTCCATTCTGAAATCCTTGCTCGGGATAAGACTGACAATAAAGAAGGGAAAACAGTGCGATGAGTTCCTACATGCTTTATTTCTTCCCACTGGCTAAGCTTCCCAAATCCATGTCTTGAAGGTTCAGCAAAAGATCGTTGGAGTTCAAGAAGACCCTGTTGTTTGAGTTTGAAATCGTCTGCGCAATTTCTCTCGAAGCTTCGATTCTCCTCAGGGTGATGAAAGCAGGATTATTGGCAATGGCTTGCCCAATTAGCTGAGCACTCGTTGCCTCACCCTGTAAACAGCAAAATGCACATCAGCAATTATTTCAGAAAAAGAGCTGAGAGACCACTGAAGCCGCCTTTTCTTTTTTATACTCCTGAGCCATCCCGACAACCAAGCTCGTCATCAAAGAGAAACATCTTTCTTGTCCTCGAAATGTTTCGCTAAATAGACTTCTTAACACTTTTCTGCACTCACCTGCGCTCTGATAACGGCACTCTTCTTGTCTTGCTCAGCCTTTTCCACAACAAATTTCGCTCTTTCAGCTTCTTGTGCAGCTACTTGCTTGGCCTCAATAGCAGCAGTAAACTCCCTTCCAAAAGTCAAGGTCGTGATGGACACATCGTCCAGGGCAATGTTGAAATTAGCAGCTCTCTCTGTCAGAATTTTCCGTATTTCTCGACTGACAGCCTTAAATAGATAGAAAAAAACATTCAGCAAGGGACATAGGAGTAGAGAAGGGGATTGTGAGAATATTCTCTGTTTGAAAAGTGAGAAATTACAAAAATTGGAGTAGAGAATAAGATGGACAAGGAAAGAGATCAGCAAAATAATTTCTTCTCCATCATACTTTAGGAAAATCTTCCTTATAAATTGTTGCTTAAATAATTGCAGTTAAAAAATAGGAGCATCTGAATGCTAGAGCCCTGCAAACTAGGAACAAATGCCAGAATCTCCACTCCTATGTTGTTCTTGGCAATGTACAGCGACATTGGACAATCATAATAGGAAAATCTTTCTTATAGATCACTACATAAACGCAATTAATATACAGGACCATCTGAATGCACAGGCCCTGCAAACAAGGGGCAAGTGCCGGAATCTCCACTCCTATGTTGTTCTTGACACGTAGCACTGTTGGACAAACATAATAGGAAAAGCCCTGCAAATGCAAATGCAAGAAAATATAGGAGCACCTGAACACACAAGCCCTGCAAAAGAGGGGCAAATGCCAGAATCTCCACTCCTATGTTGTTCTTGGCAACTTACAGCGCTGAAAACACTATTAAACGAGCGCACCTGTGACTCTAATTTGTTGCCTTCATATTTCTAACATGTTAGGCCCCTCACCAATTAACAGGTGAGAGCCACTAAAATAATGAGCTATTTCAGCTTATGAAAAATTCTCAATTTGCAGTGAGTTGGTGACTAAAACAATTGTCAACTGCCTTTTGAGCATACCTCTCTCTGAGTAATGAGCTGGCTAGCATTATATTGTGCAACTACAGCCTTCAGAGTTTCATGGATGATTGACGGCAGAACCCTTTCATTGAAATTTTCACCCAGTGTCCGGTATATTGTGGGTAGCTGGTCTGGCACGGGACGAGTGAGAACCCGAAGCCCAATTTTAACCTATGAGACAAAATGCAGAATGACTTCAATGCAATCAATAGATCTGAAAGAGGATATCTCACAATGGGCCAACTATTTTCATATGATAGTTTCCCTTTATTTGAACCAAATGGCACCACCATTACACTGACTTCATAAAAGCAGATCGCAATTTACCAAGAAAAAACCAAAGAACATACAAATACCACATTTATCGACTATATCTATCTGAATCCTTGCTATCAAGCAGCAGGTAGAAGGAAAAAGCAAAATTTAGAAGAGCGGTAGTATTGAAAGATAACAGATAAGTATCTCAAAGGCTGAATTAAACCCAGATAAGATACTCAAGAGACCACTGGAATAGTTTCTCAAATTGTAAAGGACAACATGTGCGGAGGTATTTACCACTGACATTCAATCAGAAAATTCATGCCTCTTCTAATGGAAGCTTTTATTTATATCCTGCAACTCAGACTTCTATTCCACGGTGGGTATTATCTACTTAGCTAAACAGAAAGTAACACATGACTTGTCCCAGGAGACTGGTTTGAGCACAGAAGTACAGACTAAGAAGCTCAAAAGACAAAGGAAACGGGGAGAAAGAAGCAGTTCTTTTTCTCTACTTTTTTTTTTGGGGGGGGGGGGGGTTTGTTGGCGTGGGTTGAGGGTAGGGACCAATAGGACGGGGCAAAATAAAAAAAAATAAAAAAAAAATCCCATAATCAAATCAAAATCGACCAAAGCTTTGAAAGTACATACTTCATCCTGATCAAAACTTCACTACAGAAGAAAGACATAATTTAGGATAACTTAAGTCCAATGCAGATCAAGAAAATTAAGTTTATGTTGAATGTGTAGAAACTTTACGTTATCCAAAAGAAATGAGAAGGCATGAAATTTAAGAACACAATGGAGGACAGTGATATACTTCTTTCACCAGCAAAGTCTGGCAATAAGAAATCTCAAGCTCTTTATTTAAAATTTCAATGGCTTTAGCCAAAATACTAGAGTCGAAATGAATCCAAGTTTCTCAGTCTCATTCATGATCAAGTCATCCTTCTGAATCCTTTGAAAGATTAATCTAGAAATTCAATGTGTATTTCCCTGTCTAAGAACCAACCGCAAAAAGCAAGTATATTAACAAGCTTGGATCATCTGGGAACATACGAATAAAAACTAACCCAGTCAAGGTCCCACAAACCAAGTAATATTAAGTGATTAGTTAAGATAAGCAGAGGCATCCTTGCAAGAAAAATTTCAGAGATAAGGTTAATCTAATTCCACAAATGCATTGTCCAGTGCCCAATACAACCATAAAAACCTTATTTGGGGAAATAACATCATAAAAGAATCCAGTGCCAAATTACCATAGGGAAAGCTAAACTTTAGTTTCCTACAGGCAAAGTGATTGTATGACTTCAATAAAAGGAAAATGACATTCTCAGTATCATGATCAAGTAAGAATTATATGTTTTAAACACTCCACAACCAAATGTCGCTGTTAAGGCTATTTCTTAATGTGGAGATTACCATTTGGAGATCACGACTCCCAGAAGTACTCTCCACTAAATGAGGTCTTGCACGGACATCGTAGATAACTGGCCTCTCAAACCACGGGATCATTATGTGCGTCCCTTCAGGATAAACCTGCAATCAGTGATGCATGAATAGTATAATGTGAACTTCATAGGTCAGGTAATCTTTGGACCAAGAATGTCATCAAAACTCAGTAGCATTCCCTGTTAAGGGGTTATATAGAAAAGCATATGCAAAATTCATTAAGATTAAATGTCGATATTGTTCTGATGATCAGTTGTTCCGAGAAAATTGAACAAAAATGACAGATACAGCTAAACCAATTCTGACATAGACCAATCTTTTTCAGATGGGATGAAACTTGAAAGCAACAGCAACACCTCTTTTGGCAAAGATTTCGAAACCATTTGCTGCTTAAAGACTCTGGTCCAGTCAAATAATTCAAGATCACAAAGCCAACATACAAGAGTTTTCTAATTTCATCTCTCTTTGTCCAACTCCTTAAAAGTAGAAGCATGATGAATAATAAGGACAAAATATTACAAGAAGGCGTGTGTAGAAGAAACATGAGATCAGATACTAAACAAGGCAAGAAATTTCTATCTGCTTATTTCAAACAACCATAGGTGTATAAAAAAATGATATACAAGGTGATAAAATCATATAAATTGTGACTAAACAACACTTTAGCTGAGCTGTTATGCAAGTCAAATGGGAACTACCACAAAAATCATAGGATTGGTGATTGTAATCAAGCAAAGTATATTTCAATTGCTTTGAATCTTCTAATAAGAATTTTAAACCTCAAGGGGAAAGATAACCTTGTCCTTTACGCCGACTAGCCGATTAAATACAATGGCTCGATGACCTCCCTCAACGTTGTAGAGACTATTTGTGACTGCATAGAGGCCTATGCCACCTATGACTCCCAGTTTGAGCAAAGCAGAAGCAGCCCCTCCTCCTGGCACTTTTGGAACTTTGACATTTCTAAAATCCATTTCCTACACCAAGTGCAAAAATGATGAAGTGGCAGCATGACTCAAATTAAAACCTCAATGACAACACAAAATATGAGCAAATATGTAAATAACTATAGGACTTAAGCATATGCATCGTATGAGCTAACGAACTGAATGAGAAGACTGACTACCAGGTGAAAAAGTAGAGAAAAACGAGATTTCACTTTTATATCCCTTCCCCAATACAAAATGCTAATCGATTGACCAATATTCTGTAAAAAGCATAACAGCATAAGAGCAGCAGAGGGGAGCGATAGAAAATAACATAGCAAACAATTAGTGGAAGGGCACCGATGACCATTTAAACATAACCCAACTCATGAAACAGTGATCAAAAGAGGAACTTTTTGCACGAGAATATCCCAACGGAGACAGCAAGAAAGTTAAGAAAATTCCATCTCAGCTATCTTAGACTCTTCATCGTTTGTCCAGTAGGACAGAAGAAAATAGCATTTCTCTCTTTTGACCAAAACCAAAAGTGCTTCCCCCGGCAATAATGAAATCCGCTCATCCTTGGTGGCAGGACCAGAGTGTTCAAGCAAAGCATAATGAAGAAAAAAAAAAAAAAACATTTTTCCAGGCACTTGTCTTCGAGCTCAACCCGCAATAAGAAAAAGAGAGAATCTTCCAATTCAATCAAGCCGAAGTATCATAACAGGCGTCCAGAAAAATCCCCCAACATTTCTTTTGCCCTTGCAAAACCAGCCAGGACGAAAAATGCGGAGCTCGAAAGTTTCTTCAAGTAATTCTAAGCTCCAGAAAACAAGCTCACCGCAACCACACACACTTCCGGTTATCACAATCCTCAGGCAATGAACCACTAAAAAGGCAACCAAGCAGCGCCCACACGCGATTCCCGACCCCCGCCAGCTCACACGCCTCATTATCACGCACCACAACGGCTCTACCTCCAACCGGAAAACATCAGTCGACTCCGAATTGGACCGCGCAGGCGATGCGAACGAACCCAAATGGAAAAACAAACAAACAAACAAAAAAAGAAAAAACTGGTCCGCAACGAGAGAAACGAAAGCAGATCCCCGATACCCAGTTCGGTACGGCATGCATACCCGAGAGAACTCGCCGACCGGTCGGAGGAATCGGAGAAATGGGTCGCAGTCGACGCCGAACTGAACCAGCCGGAACGTACCGAGCGAGGAGAAGGAGGGGAGAGAGAGAGAGAGGTTTTAAGGGTTTAATGGCTTCCTTTCTCTGCCGTGACGGAAAAGCCAGGGAAGCGGTCTTGGGCTCCCGACAGGCAAATTCGGGCCCAATACCAGCTTCCTTAATGGGCCTGTCCAAAATAATCCCCTTGTTTCATCCGGTGATTCTTCTTTAAAGAAAGTTAAGGAATTTCATAACACTTACGGTTCGTTTGGTTTGTGGAAAAATAGGTTTATGAAAATTGATTGGCAACGTGAATTCACACGAAATTCTATTACGTGTGTCGTAAAACGATAACTTACAGCATATCTACAGGTGAATTCAATGGAGGAAAGTTGATAGTCACATTGATTTAAGTTGGTAATTTTTAAAAGGAGGGGGTATAAATACGTGTGGTTACTACCAGGGCAAATAAAGATTAGCAACTTGATAGAGTAGCTGATGAATTTCAAATTAATTGGTAACTAATTTAAATGAGAATCTGTTTTTTGGTTGAAATTTAAATGAGAGTTGGCATAACAAAATTATATAGTAATTTATGGAAAAATAATACAAATGATTTCTAAATTTTGGGCCAATGTATAATGTGGTCCCTAAAATTTTAATCTATTCAATGTGATTCATGAACTTTAACCTAATGTGCAACTTAATCCCTGAACTTTTGGTATATGTTCAACTTAGTTCTTAAAGTATATAAAAAAAGTTCAATATTGTTATTCCATTAATTCAAGTTTAAAGATTAATTTGAACATGCAGCGAAAGTTCATGGACCATATTTAAAAAATTGAAAATTCAAGGATCACATTACACATTGGACCGAAGTTCAAAAATCATTTGTGTAATTATCTCTAATTTGATCTAATAAAAGTTGGTAAATCACTATTATATGTTGGTAGTTCCCTATGAGAGTTGATAAATTTGAAGTTTGGTAAGGTACGGAGATAAAAGTCAGTAAGTTAGTACGAAAGTTGCTTTTGTCAAAGACAATTGATAATTTTATAAAAGCATTAGTAAGTTACCAATTGACTACGTATAGAAAAGAGACAGGATCATTTTTCTATTATTAATAGTTGTGAGACTTACCTACGCTTTTCGAAATATACTAGTACGGAAAAGAAAATCCAAATATTTTTTGTCACATAGACTTTATTAAGATTATGTGATTTGAAGGATGAGCATCTTATCTTGGCGTGTTTTTGTCTCTCGACTGTTATTTTACATTATCAGGCGTGTCTCATTTGTCCAAATGGGAAAAGTGCCAAAAAAGTCCTAAACTTTTTATCTTTGTGCTGATTTAATCCTAAACCTTTTTTTGGTGCCGATTCAGTCCTAAACCTTTTTACGTTGTGCCAATTTAGTCATTTTCGGCCAATTTTGGCCGGATTTTGCTTTGAACACACCGTCGGCCGACGTAGCTTTTGATCGGCCGCTAACGTGAACAATTTTTAATAATATATATATATTTTTAATATTATTTTTTTCTTTTTGTCTTTTTCCTCCGCCGGTTGCCGAAGTTCGGTGATCGGCCGGCGAGGGCGAGGGCGAGGCCGACCTCGCCGGCCCTCGCCAACCATGGGCGAGGCTCGCTCATGGCCGGATCTGGCGAGGTCATGCCTCGCCGGCCATGGGCGAGGCTCGTCCTCGCCGGATTTGGCGAGGACAAGCCTCACTGGCCCTCGCCTCGCCAGATCGGCGAGGCGAGCCTAGCCCATGGCCGGATTTGGCGAGGTCGTGCCTCACCGGATCTGGCAAGGACGAGCCTCGCCGGCCCTCGCCAGCCATGGGTGAGACTCGCCTCGCTAGATTTGGTGAGGGCGAGCCTCGCCCATGGCCGGATCTGGCGAGGGCCGGCGAGGCGAGCCTCGCCCATGACCGATGAGGACCGGCGAGGGCGAGCCTTGCCCATGGCCAGCGAGGCACGACCTCGCCAGATCCGGCCATGGGGGAGCCTCGCCCATGGCCGGCGAGGGCCGGTGAGGTCGGCCTCGCCCTCGCCGGCCGTCGCCTCTGGCCGATCGCCGGACCTCGGTGACCGGCTGGAGGAAAAAGACAAAAAGAAAAAAAAATTAAAATTTAAAAAATTATTAAAAGTTGTCACGCGTCAGTAGCGTCAGCCCAGCGTCAGCCAACCTGGCATTCATTCAATTAGCAAAATCCGGCCAAAATTAGCCGGAAATGACTGAATTGGCACAATGTAAAAAGGTTTAGGATTGAATCGGCACCAAAAAAAAGTTTAAAACTAAATCGGCACAAAAGCAAAATGTTTAAGACTGTTTTGGCACTTTTCCCTGTCCAAATTGATTTTATTGTCTTAGACTATCACACAAATCACCACTTTCACTCAATCAGGTTATACCGTGTTTCCATTGTCACACCACCTCCGTTGTTTATCTCCATTCCCTCTCTCTTTAATAATTTAAACTATTGGATAGTAACATGATTTGATATTTGAGAATACTATCACAAGCATACCTGATTCACGTGCTACGTAAAAACTAATGTGCATGGCAGGAAATTAAACTGATTGCGGCGTCACTTATATAAAATTCGAGTTCCAGCTGCAATGTCATGTGCTGTGGATCTGCGATATCCCATTTCGCAAGTTGCCACCATTAATCAATTCATTTCTGTACTATTTGATCTAACTGCCCAAATTTTTGGTTCCCACTCCAGTCTGACACCCTTACAACTAGTCAGAGAGAGAGAGAGAGCGAGAGAGAGAGAGAGAGATCCATGGAGTATAATTGAATAAGGTTCTCCAAAGTTCAAACAAATAGCAATGGAAATTCAATGAAGCTCAGATGTAACAAAAGAAAAGAAACACAAGATGTGCCAAGACATGCTTTATATGCAAGAACTCACTTCATCTTCACCTCTCACGACAGAAATCCCATGCACATCATCCCAACCCCAACAACAAACCCTAGCCACATGTTGCTCTTCCCGCTCGCGCCTGAATTGCTGTTCTCTGCAGATGGCGCCTTCGTGGATGTCGTCGAGTTGCTGCTGGAGGAGCTCGGTGCAGCGGGAGTGGATGATGCTGGGGCTGGAGCCTCGAACAGCTCTGGTGGAAGCAAGACCTTGTCCACCTGGTACACGGCCAGCGGGGACTGCTGGTACAGCGCGTTGTTAATCGGTGTCTCGACCATGCCGGTGGAGACATTGACCTGGTTGCCCTGGCTGCTGAAGTTGAGGCCGGCAAAGTTGCCCTGCGTTCTTACCGGGTTGCTGACGCTCTGGAAAGACGGGAGGCTGTAGTACTTCGGGGCGACGTGGTAGAGAACGAGTTGGACCTATTGTGATTAATCATGGATAGAGGCAATTTAGAGTGCGAATCGAGCAATAATTGCTAGACATGAACGATGATGCACTTTTATTGCCAAATCGATCTACTAGGCAATATGATAATTGATAGTCAAAGTATAAGTCAGACTGAGTTTGATTTATATCATTGTTGTGGTAGACTATTAGTGAGTGTTGAATGCGGCCCACTTATAATACAACATCACTTGGCAAATCAATTTTGTAAATCAATCTAGCCTCACTCAAGCTGACGTTTAGCATTAGTCTAACGACAATGGAAATAGAAGATTCAGAGCCTAGACCTGTTTCTCATCGCTGAGGTCGTTGATGGTGCCGGCCTTGAGGTTGTTGAAGGCATTGTCGGTGGGGGCGAAGACGGTGAGGCCCTCGGTGGAGGTGTTGAGCTGGTTCTCGATCTGTTTGGCAACCTGTGTGGTGGTGAGGAGCCGGATGAAGTACGTGTACTGCCCGCTCTTGTCGAGGATCCCTGTCAGGTTCGCGGGGCCCGAAGGGGACGGTGCCGGGGCCGATGGGGACTGGGCTAGGGCTTGAGGTGGGGAGAGAGTGAGGGAGAAGATGCAGGCAATGAGAATGAGAGAGAGAGCAGGAGAAGAAGATGATGATGAAGCCATTGGTGTGGTGTTGAGTGTTCCTGGGAGTGGAATGATGAGAGTGATGCTTGCGGGAGGGGAATATAAATGGGTGGATGTGGGGGTGTGACATCGTTGGCATGAGCTGGCTTCTAACCTCGATGCCCGGATCAAGACAAAATCATGTATAGACAGACAGAAACTGGATGGAGTAGATACAATCATGTTTATTACATAATGCCAGCACCATGACTACTTTTATCATTGAAAAGCAGCCCTAGGTGTTTGTTATTAGGGTATTTCGTTACTGGGTGTCCCAAAATACTTGTTAAGCAATTAACCACATAACTTTTATTATTTTCAATACATTGATCGTCCTCATGTTATACATAATTGGTGAGCTTGAGAATTATATTATTGCTTAACAAGTGCACTCGAGACATTTGTCAACAGAGCTCTGTTAAAATTCTGGTCAAAATTAAGCTTGAAATGTCATTTCTACTATCTTGAATGAGGATCTTGAAACTCAAAAAACATCCTTACAAATTCAATTATAGAGTACCTAAATAAGGAAATGGACTTTTTCTATGACTTCAAAACCTTCATGTTTGAGTTCGATACCATACTATATGCACCAATTCATTTTCAATTTGGACTAATTGAACTCCCAATACAAAATAGGAATATTAAGCAATAATAGCACGGCGCTTCGAATTCGATAGGAGAAACTTTTTTTTTCAAAACATTAGATTATATATTTTCTGAAGGCAAGGACTAACTGAACTTATTAAATGATATAGGTGCAATTTGAATAACGTTCATCACATCAGTTGCCAGATGAACTAGTAAACATGCATGTAATGCATATTTATTTCTAGGGAATATAAGCACGTTCCAACCACCATTTAGAGAGACTGGACAACCACCAGTTCTAAATCATTTTGAACTTTTAAGTAATGACAAACCTTGGTTGGGAGTAGCAAGGAGAGGATCCTTTCCCATGTGAGAAAATTAGAATGCTTTCCATTCGCAGACTGTAAGGTTGACCTAACCTCTCTCGGCCAATCTCGTCCTTGGATTTCTGATGTGAAAATCGTGAAACATTCCAAGGCTGGATACTAGCCAGCAGACGTGGTGGTGGCCATTTGAAACGAAGGGGATTGGGTGCAAGAGTAGCCCCAGGTGAAGCAGCGCCGGCGATATGAAAGTGGTGTCAACACCTCTTTCGTTGGTGCTGCACTGCCCGGCGTGCCCGCACGTTTGAAGCGTCCAAATATTGGGACGAGGATCCTTCTACTACGGGGATCCTTTCTAATAGTGAAGTTACGGCACGAGTTTATATCTTGTTTAGAGTTTGATCACACCCGAAATAGTCCTACACAAGGCCTAGTTTTTCTTCCATTCTCCCTTTTTCTTTCTCCTCTTCCTACCCTACCCAATCCTGACTCTTGCAATTGCCATCTTTGCAGCCTCTAACCACGCAGCTTAGGAGATTGCGACCTCCACAGTGGTCCCCCCCCCCCCCCCCCCCCCGGGCCTCTCTCCTAACAAAAAAAAAAAAAAAAAAAAAAAAAATTGGGCTCTCTCTTCTTTCTGATGTACCGAGTTAAGGATCGAGCTGCCCTTGAACTCATCAGTGAGTGCCAAGCTTTAATTTGTCTCATTGCTATTAATTTAATTATAAACATTTTAGTCATACGAATTTAATCCTAGATCTTTTCACTTTGTTGTCAATTCAATTCATCTCGCCATATTTGGCATGAGGGGAGGGGGGGCCCTCACCAGCACTCGCCCTCGCCTAGGCATGGCTTGGCGAGGCTGACCCTTGTTTGCCATGGCCGGTGGTCGATGGCCGACTAGCAAAAAGAGAAAGGGCAAGAAAATGAAAAGAAATAAAAGAAATAAAAATTATTAATTTTTTTTTAAAAATATCTATATCGGTGTCAATCATACCACATGGATTAATATCCACATTAATAATTTCTGGTCTAAATTGTTTGAATTGACTAAATTGGTATCAATGTGAAATGGTTTAAAATTAAATTGAAAGGTGTGAAATTTGGCAAAAGTGGATGGGGGCTTTTCTAAAGTGGCTACAACGGGAGGGACAGCGTGCGGGGGAGGGGAGAGGGGGAATCTGGGTTCTTTGTTTGGATTTAGGATGCGATTTGTGCATTGTGGAGGAGGTGGGGTGGACATATATTGGCATTGAGTATGTCAACATGATACAAATAAAGATTCTAACGTACTTTGGTAATTAATATTATGGCAAATCCTAAATTTTCTCTAAAGAAAGATTCCGGATATCCCTTAGTTATGTTCGACTTTTCATGTGGACTATGATTTTATGTACTTTTAGTTCTTATATGTCAAGCATCCATGAACAAATTACCATTCTTCATGGATCATATTAGGTTATGAAATATTCAATTAGTAAACATTCAACTCAACGAATTACTAGGGTTTGCCTCAATAACTACTTTTCTCACATGGGAAGGGGGAGGTGGGCGGAAGGTGGGGGTTCGATTTCCAACCTCATCAAGAGGAGTTGTGGTGGAGATAATTTAATTTTAAATATGGGTTTCGACTCTCACATCTTTCAAGAAAGTAAGGTAAAAGTCTAAAATTTAGAGTAAGAGTTGAGTGAGATCGACTTAAAAAAAAAAACTCAATGAATAGAATGAAAAAGATACAAAATAATTTAAATTTCAGAATGAATGTCAATCTAAGACTGTCATCTCGAATTTGATTTCAACATCACTTCATCCTTTCATCCTTTTCTCTAGCTTTTCTCTCTTCACTCCGTAGACAACTTCATAGAAATTGATCAAATGAAGTAATCTCCTGCTAAGAATGAATGGGGTCGGGTCCGATCGCAACCCAACATCCGCCAATTTGATTTCTTTTGTTTTAAAATTGTGTTGTGGACGGACAAGGGGCGTTTGCAGTTGCACATTCCCTGGTTGGCTGCCTCGCTGGAGCAAACAAGGCATGAAGGGGACGCACTAGCTACTCTGCAGATACTGATGCCAATGATCAGATATATGCTGGAAGAAAAAAAAAGGAGAATAACAATCTGCAATACATAAGAACGTAACTAACGAATAAATTTAGAAACATGAGAAATGATTTGTCAAGTTCATTCACCAAATAATGTCCAGAACAATGGCATAGAGTGAAAGGAAGTGACTTGTAATTTATACATCCGACATCCAACATCAGTCTACATCTCATTTTAGAAACTCGTTCAGTAAGGGCATGTTTGTTTTTACTCCAAATAGTGTCTAATCTGTTCTTTTGTTCCCTGGAACAAAAAAAAAAAAAAAAAAAAATAGAAATCCGTTTGGTAAAATTTTTGTTTTCGGAAACAAAAATCTAATTTTTTGTTCCCAAGATTAGATTTGGAACAGAATCTGAAGTAGAAAACAATAACTTGTTGTTCCTAGGAATAATTCCTAGAATTAGTTTCTATTTTTTTCTTTTTTTTCTCCTCTTCTCTTCTTCTTTCTTCTTCTTCCCTTTGGTTGGTCGCCGGCCTCAGCTATGGCTAGCGACCTCGCCGAAGCGTTGCCGGCCCCCGGGGACGTCGAGCCACGGCGAGCTTGGCCTCGCCAGATTTGGGTGAGGTTGACGTCGACCTGGAGGTGGCTGGGCAAGGTTGACCTCACCCAGCCCAGCCCAGCCAAGGGGAGGCCGAGCCTCACATAGCTACGGCAAGGCTCGGCCTCGCCCAAATCTGGCGAGCCTCCGGTGAGCTTGCCGAACCTTGCCCAGTAGGTCACCGGCCACTGCAAAGAAGAAGGAGGAAGAAGAGAAAAAGAAAAAGAAAAAAGAGAAAAAAAAGAAGAAAAATATAATAAAAGTATTAAGAAATGAAAAGAAACAAAAAATTTAAGAATTTTACTAAATGCATTTCTATAATGGGAATAGAAATTTTGGATAGTTACAAAGCGCGTTCTTTTGCTCAGAAATTATTTCTAAGAGTAGAATCAGAAAAAATTATTTCTGATTAAAAATTATTTCCCGGAGCAGAATGGTTATCAAACGCGCCTTAAGTTAGTTTGGATTTATCGGCATTGTTTTTATTTCTATCTATGTACTTCGTTTCTTGCATGATTTTGCCAACGGAGGTTGCTACACATTCATTAATTAATTTATTTGTGATGATGATGCCTTGTCTTTGAGTTGGACGGTATGATTGTACCCTTGCCGACTCTCGAAGAAATCTGGGGAAGTGGGACTTGCTCCTTTTTCAGTCCCCGCCCCCCGGGGGATAAGTAAGTAGGACTCATCTTAATCAATTTGAGTGTTATCCTTTAACAACGTTATTATCAGCACGATTGTCTAAGGACTAAACTTTTAGATAATATCTTACATTACCCAGTAGAATGGATGTTCGTCCTTTTTGCTCCACATTTAGATTGAAATTCCCACACTTGCACATTCTCTTGAGGTCATCCCGAGAGTAAAAGCTTGTGTGTCTCCAATAATTATCCACTATAAGCAACAAGGGATTGTCGCATTTGATAAGAATTAGTAAAGAGTTCAAAGAGTCTTGAAAGCTCCATCAGTATAAAGAATTTAACTTTTTTAGATAAAATGACCATGCATTCAGCTTTGAGATGATAGTTAAAAATTGGAGAAATTACCTAAAATTTTTTAAATCTATTATATGAATGCTAATTCAATAATAAACTTCATCCTTTCACCCTTTTCTCTAGCTTTTCTCTCTTCACTCCGTAGACAACTTCATAGAAATTGATCATATGAAGTAATCTCCTGCTAAGAATGAATGGGGTCGGGTCCGATCGCAACCCAACATCCGCCAATTTGATTTCTTTTGTTTTAAATTGTGTTGTGGACGGACAAGGAGCGTTTGCACATTCCCTGTTTGGCTGCTTCGCTGGAGCAAACATAGCATGAAGGGGACGCACTAGCTACTCTGCAGATACTGATGCCAATGATCAGATATATGCTGGAAGAAAAAAAGGAGAATAACAATCTGCAATACATATGAATTTAACTAACGAATAAATTTTAGAAACATGAGAAATGATTTGTCAAGTTCATTCACCAAATAATGTCCAGAACTATGGCATAGAGTGAAAGGAAGTGACTTGTAATTTATGCATCTGGCATCCAACATCCAACATCCAACATCAGTCTATTCACATCTCATTTTAAGAACTAAACTTTTAGATAATATCTTACATTATCTGGTGTATTGGATGTTCATCCTTTTCACTCCACATTTAGATTGAAATTCCCACACTTGCACATTCTCTTGGGGTCATCTCAAGTGTAAAAGCTTGTATGTCTCCAATAATTATCCGCTATAAGCAGCAAGGGATTGCTGTATCTGATAAGAATTAGTAAAGTGTTCAAAGAGTCTCGAAAGCTCCATCAGTATAAAGAATTTAATTTTTTAGATAAAATGAATATGCATTCAGCTTTGAGATGATAGTTGAAAATTGGAGAAATTACCTAAAAAATTTAAATCTATTATATGAATGCTAATTCAATAATAAACTTTTCGATTTAGCCAATATAGTTTAAATTTTTTTGACAATTTTTCAATGTAGTCTATCTATAATCAATTTAGGCCAAGAAAGTCTAATCAGCACCGATTGTTATCTAACGTATGTGGCTTCATTCAAATGACATTGTTATGAGAAATTATAAAAATAATTGATTTTTTTCTTTTTTGTTTCCTTTTTGTTCATTGTCTCCTTCTTCGCCATATCTAAACTTTTTTGCTTTGATCGTTGTCTCCTTTTCCACTCGCGATCTCTTCTGGAGTCATTCTCTTCTTCGCCATTCTTTTTGCTCTTCCGATCTTCGCCCTTCTACGTCCTTGTCCACAGTCCGCTTCCCGTAGCTCTTCTCGCTCTTCTTTGGTTAGGAGGAGTTCTCTTGGTCGGCTTGGTTCTCCATTGTCTTCTCCAAATACTCGTACTTGTCTCGGAGCAATCTCTCGCCTCCACAACTTCTTTACATAGTAATTTTCCCTCCCAGATTTGGTTCTTGGTACCACTTCCGCATTGTTAATATGTTTTCCCTTTTATAGGTGATTAATAAACGTAGAGGCATGATTCTTGAATACGATTGGTGCATAAAAATAGTATGATGGTCATGTAAAAGTAGCAGTCCGACCTTATGATAATGATTCTTCTTTGGCTATTCCTTTATTTATATGGATCTTCGTAATACGACATTTTTCGACAACGATGCAAGAACATACAAATGTTAACTACCAACCGAATAATGATTTAGATCAATCATACTCACACAGGTAGTATTTGGACCGGACAAGGGTCATATCAACATGCGTAGAGCTCGAAACATTATCACTACCAACCACCTCGGCCACGTAGCTAAAGCCTAAAGCCAAGAAGAATCTCCCTTGTGCATTTCCACTTGGTCAGGCTGCGAGGATGTATGCATTTTATTGTGGGCCTTTTTTGTTTCTGGTCTGGTCATTGTTTTGTGGGCTTGTCAGGTCATCTTTCTTTCTTTTTTTCGATTTGTTATAGGAAGAAAATAAGTTTTTTAGACCTTTCTTTTTTCTTTCTTTTTTTGCACATCTTGGTTTTTAGACCTCGAGAACTGTTTTGTCTACAAGAAATAGAATTATATGCATTTGAGAAAACAAAAAAGTGCCTATTTTCTTTCTCTACCCAAAAATTCTATCTTATGAAAGGCAGCTCTCCCATGTTGGCCCTAAAATTTGTCAATTCAATCCTAAATTTATTAGACGGATGCCAATATATTCCAAAATTTTCTAATTTTATCAATTTAGTCCTAAATTTTTTATATTAAATTTCAAATAAATTTATAACTAATTAGGTAATTTTTTCTATGTCGGCCAATTAGTCTGCAACCACACCACCTCTCGGTGCCGCTCCCCATCGCACATCCCCTCATTTTCTCGCTAGATGTAAGCGACTCTCCCTCTCTCATATATGGAGGTCAATTTGATTCATTTTGGGGCCTCGTATCAGGCTTGTTACGAATTTGGAGCCCAGTCGACAAAGGCCAAGCCTCTGGGCTTGATAACCTGGATATAGGCCCAAAGCGATTTCTCTCTCTCTCTCTCTCTCTTCTCTCTGGTCGGCAGCCTAAAGCGATTTCCAAAGTTAAAAAAAGTCAACATGCTAATAAAAGAAGTATACCCCCTGCAATCGATCTCTACGGAAGCCATAGACAAATCCTAGGCATTTATATAAAATAGCGGTAGTGGGATTGGAAAGCGAAACACGTAATGATGATGAGAACAGGCTTGAAACATAGCGAACTAGTGCGTGTCGAGGTGGAAAAACATGGTCCCCTCTCCCCCTTAAAGTACGCCCGCATCGATTGCTCGACAAGTGGCGTAAAAGAGACGACGGGCCTCGCCGGCGCTCTCTCGATCCGCCGCGGTTTTTGCCCTTCCTCAAGATCTCCCGAAGTTCCATCGCCGGGCCGAGCTCTCAAACTGGCTTTCGCAAATCGGAGGAGGAAGAAGAAGAAGATGAAAAACACGACCGGAACAAGGAAACCCGTTCGGAGAAGAAACTATTTGATTTATTCGCCCAATGGGAGCTGGCCAGGGCAGCAGGAGCTCCGTGGGTGGGGCCCGGAGTGGCCCCCGCCGCCGATCTAAAAATGAAATCATTGAGCTCCCAATACAATCTAAGCGCAGCCCACAGACAACGCCACCACCTCCCTCAAAAATCCACCGAGCTCCATACTAATTTCTGTCGTCTTCTTCTTCATCTTCCTTCTTTCCTCTCCTTCAGATCCCCCCGTCTCTCTGTCTCTCTGTACTTGTGTTCTGTCGAGTGCTTTTTGGTGGTGGATGGCAAGAAGCAACAAGTTCAGTTCCATCAACTTCAACGACATCTACGAGAAGAAGATCTCCTCCTCCTCCTCCTCCGCCACCCCCACCAAGAACCACTCTTCCAGGCCCTCCCCTTCTTCTTCCTATGCCTCTGCAACATCCTCTCATAATGGTCTCGCCGCCAGCAGCAGCCCCTACAAGGGCCACCTCAACCATGGCCGCATGCTCGTCCTGACCCGACCCGCGCCTGCGCCCGCCCCCGCGCCCAAACCCGTCGCCGCCGCCGCCGCCCTTCCTCCTCCTCAGCCGGACCCGTCACCTCCTCACCCTGTCCAGAACCGGCCCGAGCCGGACTCGGACCCCATCTCCCTCCGCCCGCTCGGTCGAACCGGGGCCGGCCCCTCGGCGGCGCCGCTCCCCTCCTCTCCGGCCCCGGCGCTGGAGAGGGACAGGGAGGTCTCGTTCGCCGTGACGTCGCCGAAGCCGGACAAGTTCGTCCCGCCGCACCTCAGGCCGGGGTTCGCGGGGAGGGAGAAGAGGCCCGGACCGGACGTCCAGAAGCAGGGCGGCTTTCGGGGAGGAGAGCCGGTCCCGAGGCAGCAGGGGTATTACGGATCTCCCGGCCGGTACGGAGAGGATGGGCGGCCTAAATCGGGTGGGTCCGACGCGGTGAGGAGGGGCGGCCAGGCGGATCTGAACCGGGCGAGCTCGTTTGGGAGTAGGCCGAGTTCGAGCGGATGGTAATGATCCTCAGCATGAAGTTCTATTTTTTTTTATCTCCGTTTTGTGTTGGTTTTGCTTTGTAATCTTCGTGGGCTGTTTTCATTTTTTGAGATTCGGGTTGAGTCTGGGTCCGATCCATTTGTCAATCTTGTCTTGTGGCTGCGAAATGATTCGGATTTTACTTGATGGGTTCATTTGATATGGTTTCCACATCGAATTGATGATCTTGATGCGGCAAGCAGTCTTAGAGATGTGTATGTTAGCATGAGAATAGTGAAACATGTTGCGGTTGGTTGGTTTGTTTGATGAGCCAGGTTACTTGGAAAGGGGTTTTGGGTAAACATCTAGGGTGGATGAAAGAATGTTTAAAATAATTACCTATTGTTTGTTCCTTTCTAAGACAGGAAGCTAGGACAGCGAAGCGAATGTAGAACGGTGTGACGTCTAATTGTTTTGTCGACCTGTCATACTTCTAAAGTAAGTTTGAGCGGTTGTGCTTTTTCAATCTCTTAATGGTCAGAGTCGGACCACATTAGTTGTAGAGACTTAGGTAGAGGAACAAAGATAATCTTTCCTATATTCGCCCTTACAGATGTGATAGTTGGCATGACAATCTTCCAAATCCTTAATCTGTCATTGAGCCAAGACTTCTTTTCTTGTTTTGTTCATTCTAAACTGGGAATTCCCATTGCCTATTGGCAAAAATGATCTCTTTGCTTGATGTGCCGTGTGCTATTGCTCTTTGAAGATGCATGGTCAGCGGAGGTGCATACACAGTGCTTACTCAGGTTCTTCTATTATGTGTAATCTTGTGAAGGACGGAAGAGAAATTTTAATTATGGGTAGGCGCATGGCGTTGTAATTTGATACCATCGTGTTTCATTTGGCAAAGTATCATTGATGATGTGATATGTGGCATAAAACCAAATAAAATGTAGAGAATTTATATTTAGCTTGACTTCACTATTGGTTTGGCTTTCATTTGAATCTTTTCAAAGGTGTGCAAGAATCCATGACCACATCTTGTATAACTGGAGCTTGATTTTGGTGATCACCTGGCCTTTGAACATCTAGATTAGGAAAGTTCTGTGGACCCAGAACAATTATTCACTATGTCGGCCTGTTAAGATAGAAAATCTGTTAATCAGGACCTTAGAGCACTCACATTCGTTATCTTTCATTGTTTTTTCTTTAAACTTTACCAAGTTGGAACAATCATATTGGACATATTTGTGGTCATTGTCTATTTGTCTTCCTTTGATCCTGTCTGAATTGCTTTTGCACATGCTTCTATTTGTCTCTATCATCATATGTCTGCACTTTCCTATTGTGCAAAGCCTGAATATCTTTCTTCTTAGATATTGATAGACAAAACTGCACTGACTAGCCTTTTGGCTTCCTAAGACTGAACTGAAATGTTAGCTCTGTTAGACACTCATTCCTCTGAGTTCCATAAATTGTGCCAAGTTCTAATGAAGCTAATAATTGCATATATATATATATATTTTTTTTTTAATGTTCCAATGCCCATCAAACTATTGTTTAAGGCTTGTATTGATAGTGATAAATTCAGCACCAAGGCTCATATAGAGCATTTCAGCTATTTTTATGAGGTTGGAGTTGGCATTTGAGAGGCATTCTTGGGCTTATTAGGACAATGAAGGAAGATAAGAACAAATAACAGCTCCCGGGAGTTTTAATCATGGGCTTGTTCTTATCATTTGCTTGGAGAAAATGATGAGTTGCGGATTTCTTTTTCCAAGCAACAGGGAGTATCTTAGGTCTGCGAAAAATTTTTGTGGGCTCAATCTGAAGTAGTTTCAGCTAACAGTCTATTAGGATTTAAGTGCAGCTAACCCTTAAGATTGTCAACATATGTCTCACTTCCATGTCGTTTCATATCCTCCTCCTGCGGTAGAGAAACGGCAAATCTTGTAATGTATAGACTTGACTAGAATTCTACTTGTTTTGAAAAATTGAACCAGTGTGTTGCATACCATCATCCTCAGTCACATATTGTTAGATCCTTTGCCTTATCATCATTTGTCTCTCACTTAACAATAGCTGTTGTGCTGAATCTTTTTTGCCTCTGATGTTATTTTGTTACAGATGTGACGTGGGAGAATTTATTGTCGAGGATCAAAATTGGAACTTTGCTGAAGCTGGAGATGCTTGCTTCATCCTGATGCTCCTGGCTCAATTATCTCCAGAAACGGCTTCAGTTGTCCATACAACCCCGATCAAATGAAGTTAGATTAAATCATCTGACCCAGTGTCACCTCATGACAAACATTGTTTAGTACATCTTAGATTGATGTGTAGAAAATGATGCTCGAGACTCCAAGTCTCCATCTCGCCCTTCTGTGGGCTCTGTTTAGTGTTTACATAATGACACGGACAAATGCACAAATGAATTACAAAATTTGTTTTTGCTGTTTAATGTGTTGACTTAAGTTAAGGCAAGTCGGTATGTCTGGATCCCTTTTGTATGAATACTTTGCTAAGGTTATACTTGAAGCTACTGTTTCGTTCGTTGATATATTACTTCGTGCTTTGCGTGTTGTGGTCTATTGGTCTAGAAGACGACCGCATCATTTATGCAGTGAAGCAGCAGCTATGATTCATTAGATTGTGCCCGGTTCCGAATGAATCTTGAATTTTAGTTCTGTTTCAACAGCTGAGGATTGATTTTCTTTTAAGTGTCGGGAGCACTTAACGTTTCTGGAAAATATATATATATTTTTTGATGACCGAGGAATTGCCAAAGACCCCTTACGGGTCACACTGCCCTCCAATGCCCGGTGGCATCGTTGGACGTCGTCGCAAGTCATTATGTAGACGTAAAACCTCGGGAGAGACTAGCCCAGTAACTTACCGTCAGAACCCTCACTTAAATCGTGTTGACAACGAGAGGATTCGAAACCTCGACCGCAGCATTGTAGGAGAGAGCGAATACCACATGGGCACGTTGCCCATGGGTGGGTGTTTTTGGAAAATATTATTGTACACATTTTTGGAAAATTTCATCGGTCTGAACTTGTCCTTGGCTTCTTTGTTTTTTTCATCAGTAGTGATAAATTGGGAGCAAGATTAAATTCTACTGACCATTTGGAATCTTCTATCTGGTCTCCAACATTGAAATGAAACTATTTATAAGAATATTGGTAGGCATCATTAAAAGTGATTTATAAAATTTACTCACAGAGTGATGCAAAAGACTCTAAGAGAGCATTGAATATGATTTAGTTACAATTTGTCGTACTAATTTATACATCAATGATCTAGTTACAATTTATCATATCAATTTATACATAAACGATTTAATAGGTATTTTACCTCATGGATTTCAAATATGATTGGTTGTACTATCATGACCATGCATTTGCGAAGGGCACCATCACTCGAAAATTAATTAAAGACGAACAAAAGGTGGACTATTTCCAAACAATTATGGCACAAAGAAATCACATAGGAGTACCAACAAAATATACTTGCATCAACAAAAAATAATCTAGCTATTCTTTTTCGTACTTTCTTACAGATAAAACATCTCATACCATGAGGACGACGAGCCATTCTCGCTATCGCTCTTGAGCCACTCGCTCATGTAGTGAAATGGTTCGATGAATATCAGATCAAGCGTGAGCAGTATGATTGGCGACAAGTTCAAGGATTGGCCTTCAAAATCGCAGCTGGAGTGAGAGAATACTCAAGCCCTGGTTCCTCGGCCTTGTCCTCCGATACTTGGTTTTTTTCAGAGGCGAGTTTTCGCCAGGAGAGGAAGCCGGTGTGCACGAGGACGGCCAAGAAGCGGCTGAAGAAGCCTGCCTTGGAGGCCAGGACGGACAATGTTGTGGCAAGCTCAGGGAGGGTCATGGGGTGGTTGCGGCCGTGGAGGGCGCCGAGGATGCTGAGCTCGATGGCGCATTTGAGGGACATGGAGGAGATGAAGTTGAAAAGTGTGTCTCCATACGTGAACGTGGGCTCTGAAGATCTCGCTCTCTCTCTCGCTCATCTCTTCGCTATTAGCCGAGTCCATCGTCGTCAAGAGGAGTAAAGATTGGATTAAGAGTTATTGCTAACGAGAAAAGATAGGTTTCCACAATATTTATTTATTCAATAACACGAGGCATTATAACCAAGCATTTAAATGATCTATTTTATATCAAGTACGTAATAAGTATCTGTCATGTCAATTAATATATTGTATATATGATCCTGTCTTTACTTAGCTTTATTTTTAACTTAGGTTTGATTAGTCTTTAAAATTGATGTTACGTGATATTTTTGTGTAGTATGATAAAATAATTTAATTACAACTTGAGAAACTTCAAGTTGTGCAAAGTTGAAGAATATTTTCTGAGAAATTGGTAGACATTGGGAGTATTATTTGATATTTCGTGACATCCTTATGTCAGAGAGAGAGAGAGAAAAGTGTTTAGAGGAAGAAATTCTCAAGAATACTTTACCTTGTATAGTTCTAGGATGATCAAAATGAGGGGAGGGTATTCTTATTTATACATGAATCCATGTCTTTTTACAATCGTTAATTCACTTTGAATTTAAAGGTGAAGATCCAATCTATATGCTTACAACTTACCTATTAATTACAAGTATACATCACCTATTATACCCTTGAAATATTCTAAAGTCTCTTAGGAAACCCTATACACAAGAAGGTTCTTGGTTTCATGGTTCTTTGGGCCCAATCTTGGGCTATCTTGGCCTATTTCCTTGGTTTGGAGGGCCTTGAAATCTCTGATCCGTGACAGTAATATAGCTAGTTTCTATGTTGGATTAGGACAGCTAGACTTAGGTTATTTTTTCCCTGTACAAATACGTGTTGATTGTAACACTTTATATTTGTTCAGTAATACAATAACCCTTTTCTTATTTTGGTTCTAACTTGGTATTAGAGCTAAGCAATCTTGAGGAAATTACACTCGAGTGCACACCAATAGCATACCTAAAACATATCTCGAATCTCATTTTCAATTACTATTAATGTCCCTTTCTCGATATCAATCCTCAACATTGTTTGTCTCATTTGACTGTGTTCTAGCAATGTGATCTTAGGGCAATTTGTTCACTTTCCATCGGTTCAATCTTTACTCGATTCAAAGATGTTGTCACTCCCACATATTGTACTGACGAGATTATGTATATGTTTCATTTGTTTCATGTAAGGCTCATGCTTACACATGATTGGAGGTATAGACTTGCGCCTTATACACAAAGATATAATTGGATCTGATGCAATGCTGCCCGAGCTAGTCAAATATTAGTGCAACTTTTCATGGTATTGGAAATTTGGTGCTACCAAAGTTAGTCAAAAGTTTGTACAACTTTTGATGGTATCGACAATCAACAACTTGATAATTTATTTGATGTGATTACATCCATATCTATTTTGTGTAATGACTGGCTTACACACTGAGTGGGAGTGCTTGCACTTAATTATTATTGCTTCTTGCATCTATTTTTTTTTTTTCAAGTGTCAACAGTATTCAAAAACAATATTTGCAAACTCAATGTTATATTTTAGGGATATCAATCAAACTTTCGTTACATCCTAGGATAAGTAATTTCCTTGTCAAATCGGGATATTTAGGGCGCGTTTGGTAACAATTATGTTTAAAAATTGTTCTAGGAAACAGAAATAGAAAAAAATGTTTCTGTTCCGGGGAACAATTTTTGAACAAAAAAACGCGTTTGGTAAACTTGTTCCGGGAATAAAAATAAACAGAAACACATTTGGTAAATTTGTATAATTTTTTTTATTTCTTTTATTTTTTTTAATAATTTTTATTTTATTTTTTCTATTTTCTTTCTTATTTTCTTATTTATTTTTTCTTTTTTTTCTTCTTTTGGCCGGTCGCCGGCCTCGGCCATGGCCGGCGACCGGCCAACGAGGGCCGGCGGCCTCGCCGGCTCGCTAGGCGAGCTCGGCCTCGTCGGATCCGGGCGAGATCGAGCTCGCCCAGCCCGGCGCGAGGTCGGCCTCGCCTTGGCTGGGCGAGCTCGAGCTCGCCCAGATCCGGCGAGGCCGAGCTTGCCCAGCGGCTGGCGAGGCTCTGCCTCGCTGGGGGCCGGCGAGCCTCGCCGTGGCTGGGCGAGGCCGCCGGCCCTTGTCGGCCGGTCGCCGGCCATGGCCGAGGCCGGTGACCGGCCAAAGAAAAAAGAAGAAGAAATGAAGAAGAAAAAAGAGAGAAGAAAGAGAAGAAGAAAAGAAAGTGTTTCTAAATTTTGTTTCAGAAACAAGAAACAACTTTTTTTTTTTTCTTGTTTCTGTTCCAGATGTGTTTCTGGGAACAAAAAAACAATTTTGGAACAAAAACGCACCCAAACGCGTTTCTGTTCATTTTTTGTTCCCAGGAACAAAAAAACAAAAAAAATGTTTAAAAACAGAAAAAAGAAGTGAAAACAAATGCAGCCTTAGTGTTCTTGTGCTATTAGATTACTTCGTTTTTTGTGCCCACTGTCCGGATACAAACACCCCTTAATTGTAACACATTATAGAGCATAAGGAATAAAATAAACTTTTTTTTTCACTTCTAACTCGCAAAGTTCTCTTACTGCGGTGCGCAAGTCATATAGAATTAAGAAGTTGCACCTCAATCTATTTGACTAAGCCTGGCTTATAAGTTCTTTTAAACAATGCAACAATCGCCTTAATAGATCAACTAAACAATCTTTTTGAAATCTTGATGAATATTTTCATTTTCTAGCTTCAATCTGATGGGTTTTTATGTTTGATGGGCTTATTTAAGCCCGTTCGCCCATGTTGGGCCAAAACTCGGCCCGTAAGTGTAGGGCTCATGGAGGAGTGCAGTTACTGTAAAATAAAATAAAAGTAAGTGGGAAGCAGTTGAGATATTAGAGAAGTTATATAATCTGGTAAGTTGCGTTTTCTTTTAAACGAATTATGTTTTCTCTGTTCTACGCTCTCTTAGTTTTTCCTCAAAAATAGTAAGCTCCTCTTGATGAATAATATCAGAATTCCTCATCAAACTGCGACAATGATGTTTAATCTGTGAAAGACAAGATATGTTCGACTCCGTAATGTACCTTATGATCGATGTAACATGTTTTCTGGGCATGTTTTCCGCATTTGTTTTTTCGACATTCGATTGAGTATCGGATCGTTGTTTATGGGAATCTGTTTTCCCTACACAATCATTTAGGAAATCTTTGAACAAGATAATTGCCAATTGGCGTGAGATAGCCAATAATAATAGTTATTGACTGAAGTTGAAGTGGATTTTATGTAATCCAAGGGGAAGGAAATTGTCCAAAAAGTTCTAAATTAATTACGCGTTTACCAATTTTTGTCATCAAATTTTCAATTTTACCGATTAAGTTTTTAACATTTTTATATTTTACCAATTAAGTCCATTTGACTAATTTCAATTGGAAATTACTGATGCCAGCCATTTTATGTGGCATAGTCTAAATAATTTTTAATAATATTTTAATATTTTTTGAATTATAATTTTCCTTTTTTCTCATTTTCTTTTTCTTTTCTCTTTTTCCCTTTTTCCCTTTTTCCCTCGGCTACACCTCGTCTATTATTGGCAGAGGTTGACGGCCTCAGAGAGGATGAACACCGACGGCGAGATTCACAGTGGCTGACAACAGTGGGCTTGCAAAGATCGGCAGCAAGGCTTCACCGTTGAAGGAGTGCTTGCGGTAAGGGGGCTTACGGTATTGGAATGCCGCCGATTTTGGTGTAAGCCCGTCGATGCAAGAGGGGTTGACTGACTGTAGGAGGTCGCGGCCGGAGGTCGCTAGCTCTGTAGCGTTCGCTTGGTAGGGGCGAGGCCGAAGACTTTCCAGACATTCGTCGGACACCTGGGATCTCGTCGATGTGGCTTACTTCAGCCGAATAGTCGTTGGTAGTCGTTCAAAGTTGCTGGCTTCCCTGGGGATGCTCTCGGAAGGTAAGGAAAAGAAAAATCACTGGACTTCGCTGTAGATGCTGGAACCTGCTGCTGGAGGGTTCGCCGGACGACGGAATTTGATTATTTTTTAAGGCAGTACGTCGAGGTGGCAAAGCTGGAGGTTGCGCTGGAACAGGGCTGCGTCGCTACAAGTAAGCTGGAGCTTGTCGTCGTGGCTTGTAGAGAGCATTGAGGCCGGTGAGGACGAGGATTGCCCTCGCTTGCCCAGGTGAGGCTTGGCAGTGTCCAGCAGAGGAAAAAAGGAAAAAAAAGAAAAAGGGAAAAAAAAAAAAAAAAAAGGAAAAGAAAGAAAGAAAGAAAGAGAAGACACGAAAAGAAAATAAAGGGAATATTAACAAATAAAACGGACGAAAAAAGTTAAAATATTTTTAAAATTGTCCATGTTAAGTTGGTCTTGTCATGTAAAATGACTAGCATTCACTTTAATGATTTTTGTCGAATGAACTCAATTGATAAAATATGAAAATGTATAATATATTTAAAATTTTTTGGATAAATTCTTTAATAAAAGGGACAAAACATGGGAATTTAAACCATGCCAAGATCCTATCACAATCCAAAAGTATCAATAAAAGATTTTTTTTCTATGTTTTAATCATTAAGTGGCTTATATTGGAGTTAGATGCGAGATAAAAAACAAAATCAAGCTACCCCATCTCTTTCTCTCTGTCAAACTCCCTATGCTTGGCATTGAAGGCTATCGCCAAGCATTCACAACAATTGGATTAAGGTCGATTTGAGATGGCAGCGGTTTGGACTAGGGCTTAAAACTTGGTTGCACTAGATATATCTATATCGATCGTTTCTAAGTTTTTTGAATTAAGTGAGTTTGATAAATCCAATTATATAGACTGGATGCATATGCAAAGGAAAATTCTCTTCAAATTTGTCGATGAATAAGCGGAAAGAATTATACTAAAAACTTTGTCAACAAGCAAGCCTTAGATCTTTCAAAATAATAACTCATAATGAAAGAATTTTTTTCTTTTGTGTGGAAAACTTGAGATATGAGGCTTGCAGGCGATTAGGACCTAGGCAAGGGCTATAACTCTCGCTAGCGGCTTGTGAGGGATCGTAGGATCTCACTTTGCCGGCCAAGATGACAAAAAAGTATTAAAGAATTACAAAAATGATCATGTTAATATTGTCCATGACATGTAAGATAGTGGCATTCACGTTAGACAAACTATACTAGCAAATCATTGAAATGTCAAGGTAAAATTGACAAAATTAAAAGGTTTATGACCAAATTGACGCAAGTTTAAAATTGATAGGTTTAGGATTTTCGTTCGAAAACCATATGTAACACTATTAACCATATGTAACACTATTAAATTTGGAAAGTAACTTTCTATAATTGGGTTTATTGAACTCACGTGATTTAGTTTCTTTTTTGGCGAACTCACAAAACATGGGAATGTGAACCATGCCAAGATCCAGTCACAACCTAGGGGAATCAACGAAAGAATTTTTTTTTTCTATAATTTAATCATTAAGTGGCTCATATTGGAGTTAGATACGAGACAAAAAAACAAAATCAAGGTACCACAGCTCTTTCTCTCTCTTTCTCTCTCTTTCACATAGCTCCCTATGCTTGGCATCGAAGGCTATCGCCAAGCATTCACGACAATTGAATTAAGGTCGATTCAAGATGTCAGCGCTTTGGGCTAGGACTTAACACTTGGGTGCACTAGATATATCTATAAAGATCATTTCTAAGTATTTTTAATTAAGTGAGTTCGATAAACCCAATTATATAGACTTACCTTTGAAAGATGATTTTCGAACTAAAGACACGACTCTTAAAACCCAATTTCCACACATGATTTAGTTTCTTTTTTAGCATGATTTAAGAGTCGTGTCTTTATGTACCCAAATAACTTCCCATGTAGCATGACGATCTTACGGCCAAAGAATAGCCACAAAAGTTTTCTTTCTCCAGCACAGGTGTGTGGAAATTGCCAAGCAAAACAGAGTTCTTTCTCCCTCTCATAGAAAATGTGCGGTGGAGGGTTCACCGTTTGTTTTCCAAGCTAACAGTAAGGTTAGCCAATCATTTCCGATGTCCAAATCGACGGTAATAGAATGACTTCTATAAGCAATTAACTTAGACAACCTACGTAACTTGAAAGGATTCGATGTAATGTTATAAGCACATCACTCAGAAACATCAACGTCTCGTACTAAAAGATCATGCACGGTATATCCTTTTTATTTAGAAACGTACTTAGTTTACACCCATATTCAAGCGCAATCCAGTGATAGATAGATATTCAAGGTCAGGTTTCCTTGAATGGTAGACCAAACAAACTAAAGACACTACTCTTAAATCACGCTAAAAAAGAAGAAAAAAGAAAGGAAAATTGCAATGCAACCACACCAATAAAAACCAAGCTTGATATACCGGCACCAGTTACTCCAATTAATCTCAATCATCAAGGATAAACCTCAATGAGAGATCTAAAACCCGCCAAAGGAGTAATCTTATAGTCACTAAAACCAGCTTCACGAAAGAGCTTCGCCCATTCCTTTTCGTTCCTTTCCTTGCCTGTGAGACACCCCATCAGCATCATGTCATAGAAGAGCTTCGTGGTATGGAATTCCTCCAGTTCGTCTCCTATCACTATCTCTACTATCATCACTTTTCCCATCTTGCCATTGCTCGTGATCGCTTCCTTACACCGCTTCAATATTTTCACGCTCTCTTCGTCGCTCCAGTCGTGTAATATCCACTGCATAATTAATCATTCATAAATACATACCGAGTAATTCTAATTAGCATAGTAGTGACAGGATATCAAATTAATTGACTGTACCATTCAAAATTGAATTACTAGAAACAAGCAATTATGGCAGAAAGAAATCATATCCAAGCACCAATAAAAAAATACTTAGCACAATAATTTATATAAGCTAGTTATATTGTCCAACCAGTCTTAAACCTATTATACAAATACCAATTCAGGTTTATATTTTTCAATTTTGCCAAATTTAATCCTAAACTTTTGCATGAAATTTCAATGTATTGCTTCCGACCAATTTCCGTTGGAAATCGATGATGTGATGGTGTGTTACGTAGGACAGTCGGTGATGAGTGGACCGCCACATCAATGAGTTAAGAATTTCCGCTGGAAATCGGTGATGTGATGGTGTGTTACGTAGGATAGTTGGTGATAACTGAACCGCCACATTAGTGAGTTTCGACAATTGGAAGGATTACATTAGTATTTCACATAAATGTTTAGGATTAAATTGATAAAATTGAAATAAAACTAAATTAGCATCGGTGCAATAATTGATTGAATAATTTTCTCCATGTGTGTGTATATATATTTATTTATTTTCTACCAAATAAAATCTCTCCAACCTTGAGCAAAATGGCGTCCGCCGGAGGTATAGCCTCAAACATGTCACCACCTACATACTTCAAATTCCTCGTCCCTTCCATGCCGGCCACCACGTGCACCAGGTCGAGCACTGTCCACTCCATCTCCGGGAAAGCCTTTGCCAGCTCCCTCGCCAGCCCTCCGATGCCTCCCGCCACGTCGACCGCCGTCCTCAGCCCCTCAAACAGCCGCCTACCACACTTGTCCATTATAAGCCTCGCCATCATCGGCCCATCACTTGCCATCCCCTCGTTGAGGCACCGGTTGAGCTTCTCGTCCTGGCTCGCGTACTCCCACAGGCCCTTCCCATGCTTCATGTCGAAGGGTGTCCGCAACGACGATGGGCCAATCTCGCTGTCGCTCTTGAGCCACTCGCTCAAGCAGTGAAATGGTTCCACTAATAATGAGTTGAGCATGACCATTGCGATCGGCGACATGTCCCATGGTTGGCCCTTCACGATGACACGTGAAGCTGGAGTGAGAGAATACTCAAACCCGAGTTCGTCGGCCAGGTCTTCTGATATTTGGTTGTTTCCAGGGGCGAGCTTCTGGCAGGAGAGGAAGCCGGTGTGCACGAGGACGGCCACGAGGCGGCCAAGGAAGGCTGCCTTGGAGGCCGGGACACACAACGCCGTGGCAAGGTCAGGGAGGGTCATGGGGTGGCCGCAGCGGTGGAGGGTGTCGGGAATGCCGAGCTCGATGGCGCATTTGAGGGACATGGAGGAGATGAAGTTGAAAGTGTGGGTCCATACGTGAGCGTAAGCTCGGAAGATCTCGCTCTCGCTCATCTCTCCGCTATTTGCCGCGTCCATTGTTGTTAGGAGGGACAAAGATTGGATGAAGTTGGACTTATCGTGCTTAATGAGATGGTTTGATAAGCATAATAGCTTGAACTCCTTATATAATGCGAACCATATTGTACGAACTGAACGTAACGTGAGGGACTCGACAAAAGCAGGATATGACATGTATTTTCTTCAATTTTAAGAGTAAAGCTAGCGACAAAGGATAGGTTTTACACAATATTCATTTTAATGAGTAACGTGATGGGTTGTAATCGAGTTTTTAAATAAACAGTTTATATCAAATACCGAATAAGAATTTGTCATGCTACTTAGACATACTCTGTTCTTTCTAATCCACTCTCGATACGTTAATACATCAGCTGAGCAATCTTTGGAAAGCTTGACGGAGTATTTTCATTGTCTCTGCCCGCCATCACTATTTAATGCCAACCATTGAGGAAAGCTTCGAACAAAAGAATGGGTAATTGAAGCGAGATAGCTAGTGTTGCTGGAAGTGGACATAAATCTTAGTCAATCAAAGTGACGAAAGATGGGAACCGTAAATGAACCCAAGGTAACCCTGGGGCCACCATGAAAGACTTTTCTGAAATTTGAAGTTAGATACCGGACAACAAAAGCCCAGTTCATTGTAGGAAGAGATATCACGTTCTTCACATCCGACATATTTGGAAATTACTTGCATGATAATAGTACGATAAATACAAAGTTATTGCAGTTTGATATGCATCGCTTTCAATGCTGTGTCTATGCCCTTGTGATCGAGTATTACCACTCATCAAAAGGAGTTGCCGACTCAAAGCGAAAATCAAGCGGAAGAGGTACACTTTGGCCCGGTCATGTCATCACGGGGTCGGAGCTTCGAACAAAATGTGGTTGGAGTCACCCCGAATGATACATCGCACGTGATTCCAGAATGTGAAGAGGCATATAGCAAAAATTAAAGTGAAAGTGACAACCCACATGATTCACATTAGTGAAAGTGACAACCCACATGATTCACATTTTATAAATTGAAGGGATCAAATTCGTTGATAACGATAGAAATTTGACCCTCGACAAAATGTTTACAGTACAACCCACATGATTCACATTAGTGAAAGTGACAACCCACACTATTCACGTTTCTCCATGTTGGAGTTTGTTGGAGTTTATCTCACATCGGTTGTGAAATGGATTAATGGTCAGTTTATAAGCGTGAGAAAAAAAATCTCACCCTTTGAGTTAGTTTTTCGAGTGAGGGAGATTCAAGACCATTCAACATTAGAGCTGAAATAATAAGTTTGAACCAAATAGTCACACAAGAGATACAGATTTTTGCAACTCCAATCCAAAGCCGGAAGTGTGAGGGGGAGAAATACAGGTTGTTTGGTCTCCGACATAGAGCTAGATCTGTGAGGGGGAGATTGTTGGAGTTTATTCCACATCAATTATGGAATGGGCTGATGATCACTCTATAAGCATGAAGGAAAGTTTTACTTTTTGAACCGGCTTTTGGGACAAGAGGCCCAAGACTACATTCGAATTATATGACATTAGAATTTTATAATGAAACTAATTATTGCGCCAAATTTAAATGAAGCTAATAATTGCATATTCTTTAATGTTCTAATGCCCATCAAAATATTATTTAGAGCTTGTATTGATATATGTTAGAATATTTATATAATAAACCATGCTTTTATCTAATTATTTAACTTTTTAGAATAGTTGGCTGTTCTTATAAAATCTCACATGATATTAAAGCTAGAATTCTTGAATTTAAATCTTTCTAGGACCTATTTGCCCCCTAATTAAATTTCCACGATTAGTATTGCACAAAAGACCAAATTAAGTGTGATGAAAAGTGTTAGAATATTTAAATAATAAACTACTCATTTATCTAACAGCTTAAATTTTTAGAATAGTTAGCAATGATCACACAAAACCTCACAATTTAGCGCAATGGTTTGCATAGATCAAGTTGGCTATTTTTAGTAGGCATTGTGTTGGCACTTTTGTTGGAAGATATGCTGAAAGATCCGGACGATATAGCGGGGAATTGTTTGATCTGATTTTGATTATAGAATCAATCAAAGATTAGATAGAAATATTAAATTGATTTGTAGAATAGTACATTGCCTTTTTTACATGTACATCTTGTAATATAATTACTAAATGCTGTACATTGATTACAAGTGAAGAAATACAAAAGTTTTTCTCCCCAAAATCTCGTCTGTTTCTTGCTCCCCTTCACTTTTTTTTTTCATGGTATCAGAGCTTCAGGCTCTCAACTCCATTTCTGCACCCAATTACCTTCCTACATCCCTGAATCTGCAAGACAGATCAACACTTTGTTACGAAGGAATCATTTTTTGTAAGAAGGAAGAAGAAATAGAGGTGAATTCTTACCATGAATCACCCAGAGAATCTGCTCCCTGCTACTGGCGTTCCATCCACAGGAGACGCCACACCGACGGGAGAGATGCAAGGCCACACCACTGACACGGTACCTGCAATTCCCATAACCCAGCAACAAATCCAGACCCAAGGCGCACAATGGCTGTTATTCCCGGCTCAGTCAAATATGGGGCAGCCCATTCCGGGCCATCCTTACCATTGGGTACCCTATCCATGTTACGTTGGGCCAGGCCCAAATCCATCATTGCCGAGGGTAATGAGTTATCAGAGTAACGTTCAGCCCAACGGGAGCCCACTAGCCACAAGTGGGGCAAGCCCATCCATCGAGACAGAACAGATCGGCGGGTCTGAAGAACCGGGTTCGAGAACAAATCCCTACCCAGGACTCTTCAATGCGGGTCATGGAACCGGGTTCAATGGATCGGGTACAGGGACGAATCCCTACCCGAGTCCTTCACCCGGGTTTATACCGTTTCCGATCGGGGCCATCACCGGCCGACCACAGCCAGGCAACCCTCTACATGTGTCAACCGCCGACGGTCCAGAATTGCGACTAATTAGTCTGCAATTGACCGAGCCGGAAAACTACAACAAATTGTCACAGGACTTCTGGTGGGCCCTCATGACAAAAGATAAAGACGGTTTCTTCGACGGAACCGTACCGATTCCCTCGAACGAACGACTGACCAGACACTGGAGAAAGTGCAATCACCTAATCCGAACATGGATCGGCAACTGTGTTTCTCCAGACATCGCAGCCGGCTTTCCACCGACGGAGGATTCGAAAGTCATGTGGGACAACATCAAAGAAATATACGAGAAGTTAGATCGAGCAAAAATCTTTTGTCTCATGCAGGAACTCACACAACTCAAGTAAGGAAATATGTCCGTCACGGCGTGTTACAACAAACTCTCATCGCTCTGGAATGAGCTCGAGGCCGTGGAAGAAAAACTCGAGGGACCACCAGAAACCCTCAGACAATACAGATCTATGAAGGAGAGGGAGAAATCCACTCGGTTCCTTTTGATTTTGAACGAACCATACCTAACTTTTCATTCGCAGATTCTGGCGATGGATTTGGTGCCACCCCTCGGCCGGATTTTCCAGCTAGCCGTCCAAGAAGAGAGCCACCGGCTCACGACTCCGGAACAAGCACGAGGAGGCGACAGTGTCGCACTCGCTCTTCGCGGGGAACGTTGCGGGAGAGAATCGGGAGTAAAAACCCTAGCCCAAGAGAGAGAAAGTCGAGAGGGGCTAGGGTTTGTCTCTAGCGATAGAACCCTTAAAAGGGATGGCAGCAACGGACCAGATCTCCTTCAGCGATCAGACGGTCCGCAAGGGCTTGATCTCTCCGTTACATCAGATGGTGGAAATAATTCCACAATGAAGGCATCCGACGGCCAGATTTTTTCTGCATCCTTAAGGAATTTCGGCCAAAATTCAAGGGGGAGAGGTAAATTATATTGTGAACATTGCACACGTCCGCATCATACCATAGATAATTGTTGGAAATTACATGGAAAGCCAGGAGAAAAAGGAAAAAAGAAAGAATATTTTGCAGCTTACCAAGTCATTGGACCTACCGATCCAAGTAGTGACCAACCAATTACCTATGGGCAATATCAACAATTGATGCAGGCACTGCAAAAGGCAGACATTGGAAATAAAGGAGGAAGTTTCTCAGGTATATCCCACTGCCTGATTAATTCTATTTCAAGAAAGACATGGATAGTTGGCTCAGGAGCAAGTGACCATATCGTTTGTGATATAAGTTTTTTTTCAAAAATGCATAAGAAATTGGATACACCTATTTCTGTGCAACTTTCAAACGGAAATATTACTCATGTCACATTGACAGGCACTGTTCAAATGAGTTCTTAAATTATCCTACAAAATGTACTTTATGTTCGACAATTTCAGTTCAATCTCATTTCCGTGTCCAAAGTCTGCAAGGAAAATTCCTGTCAAATACTCTTTGATTCTGACACATGTTTTTTTCAAACCCTTTCGACTGGGAAATTGATGGGCTTGGGTAGTCTTTCCGAAGGTTTATATTTCTAGACCAGTTTTCCAGGTCATTTTGATTTGAATTCAATTCCCTTGAATAAATTGTCATTGTGTAATGTCACTGCCAATGATAAAGATTTTCTTATACATTCGAGAATGGGTCATAGTGCGTTTTTTCCCTACTCTAAATGTCATATATGCCCTCCCTCAAAACAGTCTCGCACACCTTTCCCTTCCAATAAAAATCGTTCCAGTGATATTCTTTCTTTAATTCATGTCGATGTCTGGGGACCATATCACATAGCACATCGTGATGGTTCACGATATTTTCTCACAATTGTGGATGATCACTCTCGCGCCACATGGGTATTCCTGATGCAGTCCAAAGCTCAAGTTCCCTCTCATCTGAAAACATTTATCACTCTGACAAAAAATCAGTTTGGGAAATCAATTCAGCAAATTCGGACTGACGATGGGAAAGAGTTTTTTAATCATGACTGCATCTCATTTTTCTTGTCTCGTGGCATTTTTCATGAAAGCTCCTGTATTTATACTCCACAACAAAATGGAGTGGTGTAACATAAACATCGTCACTTGTTAGAAGTCGCACGAGCTTTGAAGTTTCAGGGATCTATTCCGGCGAATTATTGGGGAGATTGTGTCCTTACTATAGCTTACCTCATCAACCGCATGCCTACTCGGATACTGGCTGGTAAATCACCTTTCGAATTACTTTATGGAAAAAAACCAGCAGTAGATCATCTATGGATTTTCGGTTGTCTATGTTACACTGCAACTGTGGGACCTCGGGACAAAATGAGTCCACGTGCCAGGAGATGCATATTCATGGGTTATCTCAACCTGCAGAAGGGTTATTATGTTCTCGATCCATCAACATGAGATTTTTTCGTGAGCAGAGACGTCATCTTTCACGAAACTGTCTTTCCATTTCGTGAGACTACAGAGGATTTGACTGTCTCAACCAATTCCCATTGTTTCTTAAACGAGGAAAGTGTGTCTCCCAAATATTTTCTCACAGCATCCCTGGGACAAGTTATTCAATGATCTTCATCTGATCGACTGCCTCCGGCGGAAGCATTGGAAAGTGTACCTGCTGCTCCACTAAATATTGAGAATGATTTTGGTGACCAGACAGAAAACAATATTGCAGAGATATCTCCTCCTCCACCACCAACGGATCATCCACGTCGTTCGGGGCGAGCTACACGACCACCAACGTGGACCAAGTCTGTGCCTCACTTAACGGACTAGGTATTAACTATCCAATATCTTCTTATGTCTCCTTTGATAAGCTTTCGTCGGAACATAGATGTTGCATTAGTCGTATATCCGATGAAAATGAACCATCTAGTTATGATGAGGCATCCAAAGACCCACGGTGGCAACAAGCAATGACAGCAGAATTATAGGCGTTGACTGATAATCATACTTGGGAAATAGTTCATCTACCCTTGAACAGGAAGTCCATAGGATGCAAATGGGTTTATAAAGTAAAGTAGAGCTGATGGATCCATTGAGCGATACAAAGCTCGGTTGGTGGCCAAAGGATATACCCAACGAGAAGGTTTCGATTATCACGAAATTTTTTCTCCAGTTGCTAAAGATGTCACCGTTCGCTCATTCTTATCAGTTGCAGCAATCCATAATTGGTCGTTACACCAAATGGACGTCCACAACGCTTTTCTTCATGGCGATCTGGATGGAGAAATTTACATGGATATTCCTCAGGGCTTACGGAGATAGGGGGAGAATAAAGTATGTCGTCTTCGCAAATCCCTTTATGGGCTGAAACAAGCTTCCAGACAATGGTATGCTAAGTTTGCCAATGCTCTCACCAATGCAAACTTCAAACAATCCAAGTACAATTATGCCTTGTTTACATGGACTAAAGGTACGTCATCTATTTATTTGATGATTTATGTAGATGACATCTTTATCATGGGAAATGATGAAGCTGCAATAAAGAGTCTCAAGAAACATTTGCATACAACATTTCATATAAAAGATCTGGGAGCACCAAAATATTTTCTTGGGATTGAGATTGCTCGATCTCACCAAGGAATTTCCCTCAGTCAGAGGAAATTTGTATTGGAGATTATATCAGAAGCCGGTTTATCAGGATGCAAGCCGGCAGTTATTCCAATCGAGCAGAATACCAGATTGACTACAACAGATCATATTGGGGGAACATCTTAGAATGATGATCCTATACTAAAGGATCTGACGAGTTATCAGAAGCTCATTGGAAAACTTATATACCTGACTATGACTAGACTTGATATATCATATGCAGTGCAAAACTTCAGTCAGTTTATGCACAAACCGAAGGAATCTCACATGAATGCCGCTCTAAAAGTTGTGAAGTATTTGAAGAGGTGTCCAGGACTTGGGATACTTCTATCTAGAAGATGCAACATGGAAATGACGGCATATTGCGATGCAGATTATGCAACTTGCCCTATGAGTCGAAGATCCATCACTGGGTTTTGCATTAAACTGGGAGATTCTCTTCTTTCATGGAAAACCAAGAGGCAAGCAACAGTTTCTTTATCTTCAGCTGAAGCAGAATATCGGGCCATGACAAAAACCACATGTGAGATTGTGTGGATACGAGGTTTACTTGGTGACCTCGGAGTACAACTGAAAGGACCAATGGAGTTATTTTGTGACAACGAGTCGGCTCTCAAGCTTGCAGCAAATCCCGTAATGCATGAAAGAACTAAGCACATAGAAGTGGACTGTCACTTCACTCAGGAGAAGATTCAAGAAGGGATAATCAAGACAAGAGGGATTGGAATTGCTGAACAACCTCCAGAAGTCTTCAACAAACCCCTATGTCAAAGACAACATGCATATCTATTAAGCAAGCTAGGCGTCTTGGACATTTACAAGCCACCAGCTTGAGGGGGAGTGTTGGAAGATATGCTGAAAGATCCGGAAGATATACCGGGGAATTATTTGATCTGATTTTGATTATAGAATCAATCAAAGATTAGATAGAAATATTAAATTGATTTGTAGAATATTACATTGCCTTTTTTACATGTACATCTTGTAATATAATTACTAAATGCTGTATATTGATTACAAGTGAAGAAATACAAAAGTTTTTCTCCCCAAAATCTCGTCCGTTTCTTGCTCCCCTTCGCTTTCTTTCAACTTTGAGAAGCATTCCTAGATTTATTAGGACAATGAAGGAAGGATACGAAGAAATTACAGCTCCTCCTGGGCTTGTTCTTATTATCTGCTTGGGGGAAGTCAATGATGAATTGCGCATTTCCAAGCAACAGGGAGCATCTTAGCTCTGCGAAGATTTTTCTTGGTCTCAATCTGAAGCAGGTTTCGCTAACAGTGTATTGAGATTTAAGTTGCAGCTAATCCTTAGAGTCTTAACATATGTCGCACTTCCGAGTCATGTCTATCTCCTTCTACTGCGGTAGAAAAACGGTGAATCTCGTAATGTATAGACTTGACTAGAATTTTACCCGTTTCAAAATATCGAATCAGTGTGTTGCATACCGTTATATCCTCGGTCACACATTGTTTGATCCTCGCCTTATCATCATCCGTCTCTCTCTCTCTCTCTCTCTCTCTCTCTCTCTCTCTCTCTCTCTCTTTACTATAGCTGTTGTGCTGAAATTTTTGGCCAATCCCAATGTTATTTTGTTACAGATGCGAAGCGGAAGAATTTCTTGTCAAAGTACAAAATCGGAAAGACCATAATTTGCCGTTCACAAGGGATTTTTTAATGGGAAAAAAGATATTCAAAAGGCTCCCAAGATGACCAAATTCGAAAGTTCCACACCATATAGGTTTTCCAAAATCCTAATTGGGACCATTCTTGTTTTAGAAATCAAATTGTCGAGATTAAGGCTTCATACCCCTGATCGCACCAGCAATTCATTCTCAACATCTACTACCGTCGCAATTTGAAACTCATTAGTGTTAAGCGAGGGCTGGTGACCCTAGCCTATTCTCTTGAACGGCATTGCCGATGTTATTCAATCTTAGCAATTTAACGGAAGACTAGTAGCAAACACCTAAATATACTTGCATCAACAAAAAATAATCTAGCTATTCTTTTTCGTACTTTCTTACAGATAAAACATCTCATACCATGAGGACGACGAGCCATTCTCGCTATCGCTCTTGAGCCACTTGCTCATGTAGTGAAATGGTTCGATGCATATCAGATCAAGCGTGAGCAGTATGATTGGCGACAAGTTCAAGGATTGGCCCTTCGCAATCGCAGCTGGAGTGAGAGAATACTCAAGCCCTGGTTCCTCGGCCTTGTCCTCTGATACTTGTTTTTTTTCAGAGGCGAGTTTTCGCCAGGAGAGGAAGCCGGTGTGCACGAGGAAGGTCAAGAAGCGGCTGAAGAAGCCTGCCTTGGAGGCCAGAACGGACAATGTTGTGGCAAGCTCAGGGAGGGTCATGGGGTGGTTGCGGCCGTGGAGGGCGCCGAGGATGCTGAGCTCGATGGCGCATTTGAGGGACATGGAGGAGATGAAGTTGAAAAGTGTGGCTCCATACGTGAACGTGGGCTCTGAAGATCTCGCTCTCTCTCTCTCATCTCTTCGTTATTAGCCGAGTCGATCGTCGTTAAGAGGAGTAAAGATTGGATTAAGAGTTATTGCTAACGAGAAAAGATAGGTTTCCACAATATTTATTTATTCAATAACACGAGGCATTATAACCGAGCGTTTAAATGATTTATTTTATATCAAGTACGTAATAAGTATCCGTCACATCAATTAATACATTGTATATATGATCCTGTCTTTACTTAGCTTTATTTTTAACTTAGGTTTGATTAGTCTTTAAAATTGATGTTACGTGATATTTTTGTGTAGTATGATAAAATACTTCAATTACAACTTGAGAAACTTCAAGTTGTGCAAAGTTGAAGAATATTTTCTGAGAAATTGTTAGACATTGGGAGTACTATTTGATATTTTGTGATATCCTTATATCAGAGAGAGAGAGAGAAAAGTGTTTAGAGGAAGAAATTCTCAAGAATACTTCACCTTGTATAGTTCTAGGATGATCAAAATGAGGGGAGGGTATTCTTATTTATACATGAATCCATGTCTTTTTACAATCGTTAATTCACTTTGAATTTAAAGGTGAAGATCCAATCTATATGCTTACAACTTACCTATTAATTACAAGTATACGTCACCTATTATACCCTTGAAATATTCTAAAGTCTATTAGGAAACCCTATATACAAGAAGGTTCTTGGTTTCATGGTTCTTTGGGCCCAATCTTGGGCTATCTTGGCCTATTTCCTTGGTTTGGAGGGCCTTGAAATCTCTGATCCGTGACAGTAATATAGCTAGTTTCTATGTTGGATTAGGACAGCTAGACTTAGGTTATTTTTTCCCTGTACAAATACGTGTTGATTGTAACACTTTATATTTGTTCAGTAATACAATAACCCTTTTCTTATTTTGGTTCTAACTTGGTATTAGAGCTAAGCAATCTTGAGGAAATTACACTCGAGTGCACACCAATAGCATACCTAAAACATATCTCGAATCTCATTTTCAATTACTACTAATATCCCTTTCTCGATATCAATCCTCAACATTGTTTGTCTCATTTGACTGTGTTCTAGCAATGTGATCTTAAGGCAATTTGTTCACTTTCCATCGGTTCAATCTTTACTCGATTCAAAGATGTTGTCTCTCCCACATATTGTATTGACGAGATTATGTATATATTTCGTTTGTTTCATGTAAGGCTCATGCTTGCACATGATTGGAGGTATAGACTTGCGCCTTATACACAAAGATATAATTGGATCTGATGCAATGCTGCCCGAGTTAGTCAAGAATTAGTGCAACTTTTCATGGTATTGGAAATTTGGTCCTACCAAAGTTAGTTAAAAGTTTGTACAACTTTTGATGTATTGGCAATCAACAACTTCATTATTTATTTGACGTCATTACATCCATATTTATTTTGTGTAATGACCGGCTTACACATTGAGTGGGAGTGCTTGCACTTAATTATTATTGCTTCTTGCATCTATTTTTTTTTCAAGTGTCAATAGTATTCAAAAACAATATTTGCAAACTCAATGTTATATTTTAGGGATATCGATCAAAATTTCATTATATCCTAGGATAAGTAATTTCCTTGTCAGATCGGGATATCTAGTATTCCTGTGCTATTAGATTACTTCGTTTTTCGTGCCCTTGTCCGGATACAAACACCCCTTAATTGTAACACATTATCGAGCACAAGGAATAAAATAAACTTTTTTTTTTCACTTCTAACTCGCAAAGTTCTCTTACTGCGTTGCGCAGGTCATATAGAATTCAGAAGTTGCACCTCAGTCTATTTGACTAAGCCTGGCTTATAAGTTCTTTTAAACAATGGGACAGTCGCCTTAATAGATCAACTAAACAATCTTTTTAAAATCTTGATGAATATCTTCATTTTCTAGCTTCAATCATTTAGGAAATCTTTGAACAAGATAATTGCTACTTGACGTGAGATAGCCAGTAATCATAGTTATTGACTGAAGTTGAAGTGGACTTTATGTAATCAAACAGTTGAAATTGTTCAAAAAGTTCTAAACTAATTATACTTTTACTAATTTAGTTATCAATTTTTTAATTTTACCGATTAAGTTCTAAATCTTTTTGTGCTTTGCCAATTAAGTCAATCCGACCAATTTCAGTTAGAAATTGCTGATGTGGACGCCAGCCACTTTACGTGACACCTTAATATTTGATGCGGATAATTTTTAATAATATTTTAATATTTTTTGAATTATATTTTTTCTTTTTTCTCCTTTCTCTTCTTTCTTTTATTTTTGTTCTCTTTTTCCTTTTTTCCCTCCGCCAGACCTCGTCCATTATTGGCAGAGGTCGACTGCCTCAGGTGAGGATGACCACCGATGGCGAGATTCACAGTGGCTGACAACAGTGGGCTTGCAAAGACCGGCAGCAAGGTTTCACCGTTGAAGGGCTGCTTGCGGTAAGGGGGCTTACGGTATTGGAATGCCGCTGATTTTGGTCTAAGCCCGTCAATGCAAGAGGGATTGACTGACTGTAGGAGGTCGCGGCCGGAGGTCGCCAGTTCTGTAGCGTTCGCTTGGTAGGGGCGAGGCCGAAGACTTTCCAGACATTCGTCGGACACCTGGGATCTCGTCGATGTGGCTTACTTCAGCCGAATAGTCGTCGGTAGTCGTTCAAAGTTGCTGGCTTCCCTGGGGATGCTCTCGGAAGGTAAGGAAAAGAAAAATCACTGGACTTCGCTGTAGATGCTGGAACTTGCTGCTGGAGGGTTCGCCGGACGACAGAATTTGATTATTTTTTAAGGCAGTACGTCGAGGTGGCAAAGCTGGAGGTTGCGCTGGAACAGGGCTACGTCGCTACAAGTAAGCTGGAGCTTGTCGTCGTGGCTTGTAGAGAGCATTGAGGCCGGTGAGGGCGAGGATTGCCCTCGCTTGCCCAGGTGAGGCTTGGCAGTGTCCAGCAGAGGAAAAAAGGAAAAAAGAGAAAAAAGGCAAAAAAAAAGGAAAAAAGAAAAGAAAGAGAAGACACGAAAAGAAAATAAAGGGAATATTAAAAAATAAAACGGACGAAGAATGTTAAAATATTTTTAAAATTGTCCATGTTAAGTTGGTCTTGCTATGTAAAATGACTAGCATTCACTTTAATGATTTTTGTCGAATGAACTCAATCGATAAAATATGAAAATATATAATATGTTTAAAATTTTTTGGATAAATTCTTTAATAAAAGGGACAAAACATGGGAATTTAAACCATGCCAAGATCCTATCACAACCCAGAAGTATCAATAAAAGTTTTTTTTTCTATGTTTTAATCATTAAGTGGCTTATATTGGAGTTAGATGCGAGATAAAAAAACAAAATCAAGCTACCCCATCTCTTTCTCTCTCTCAAACTCCCTATGCTTGGCATTGAAGGCTATCGCCAAGCATTCACAACAATTGGATTAAGGTCGATTTGAGATGGCAGCGGTTTGGACTAGGGCTTAACACTTGGTTGCACTAGATATATCTGTATCGATCGTTTCTAAGTTTTTTGAATTAAGTGAGTTCGATAAATCCAATTATATAGACTAGATGCATATGCAAAGGCAAATTCTCTTCAAATTTGTCAATGAATAAGCGGGAAGAATTATACTAAAAGCTTTGTCAACAAGTAAGCCTCAGATCTTTCAAAATAATAACTCATAATGAAAGCATTTTTTTTTCTTTTGTGTGGAAAACTTGAGATATGAGGCTTGCAGACGATTAGGACCTAGGCAAGGGCTGTGACTCTCACTAGCGGCTTGTGAGGGATCGCAGGTCCTCAGTCTGCCGGCCAAGATGACAAAAAAATATTAAAAAATTACAAAAATGATCATGTTAATATTGTCCATACCACGTAAGATAGTGGCATTCACGTCAGACAAACTATACTAGCAAATCATCGAAATGTTAAGGTAAAATTGACAAATTAAAAGATTTATGACCAAATTGATGCAAGTTTAAAATTGAAAGGTTTGGGATTTTCGTTCGAAAACCATATATAACACTATTAAATTTGGAAAGTAACTTTCTATAATTGGGTTTACTGAACTCACGTGATTTAGTTTCTTTTTTGGCGAACTCACAAAACATAGGAATGTGAACCATGCCAAGATCCAGTCACAACCTAGGGGAATCAATGAAAGATTTTTTTTTTCTATGATTTAATCATTAAGTGGCTCATATTGGAGTTAGATACGAGACAAAAAAACAAAATCAAGGTACCACAGCTCTTTCTCTCTCTCTCTCTCTTTCACATAGCTCCCTATGCTTGGCATCGAAGGCTATCGCCAAGCATTCACGACAATTGGATTAAGGTCGATTCAAGATGGCAGCACTTTGGGCGAGGACTTAACACTTGGGTGCCCTAGATATATCTAAATAGATCATTTCTAAGTATTTTTAATTAAGTGAGTTCGATAAACCCAATTATATAGACTTACCTTTGAAATATGATTTTTGAACTAAAGACACGACTCTTAAACCCAATTTCCACACATGATTTAGTTTCTTTTTTAGCATGATTTAAGAGTCGTGTCTTTATGTACCCAAATAACTTCCCATGTAGCATGACGATCTTACGGCCAAAGGATAGCCACAAAAGTTTTCTTTCTCCATCACAGGTGTGTGGAAATTGCCAAGCAAAACAGAGTTCTTTCTCCCTCTCATAGAAAATGTGTGGTGGAGGGTTCACCGTTTGTTTTCCGAGCTAACAGTAAGGTTAGCCAATCATTTCGGATGTCCATATCGACGGTAATAGAATGACTTCTATAAGCAATTAACTTAGACAACCTACGTAACTTGAAAGGATTCAATTTAATGTTATAAGCACATCACTCAGAAACATCAACGTCTCGTACTAAAAGATCATGCACGGTATATCCTTTTTATTTAGAAACGTACTTAGTTTACACCCATATTCAAGCACAATCCAGTGATAGATAGATATTCAAGGTCAGGTTTCCTTGAATGGTAGACCAAACAAACTAAAGACACTACTCTTAAATCACGCTAAAAAAGAAGAAAAAAGAAAGGAAAATTGCAATGCAACCACACCAATAAAAACCAAGCTTGATATACCGGCACCAGTTACTCCAATTAATCTCAATCATCAAGGATAAACCTCAATGAGAGATCTAAAACCCGCCAAAGGAGTAATCTTATAGTCACTAAAACCAGCTTCACGAAAGAGCTTCGCCCATTCCTTTTCGTTCCTTTCCTTGCCTGTGAGACACCCCATCAGCATCATGTCATAGAAGAGCTTCGTGGTATGGAATTCCTCCAGTTCGTCTCCTATCACTATCTCTACTATCATCACTTTTCCCATCTTGCCATTGCTCGTGATCGCTTCCTTACACCGCTTCAATATTTTCACGCTCTCTTCGTCGCTCCAGTCGTGTAATATCCACTGCATAATTAATCATTCATAAATACATACCGAGTAATTCTAATTAGCATAGTAGTGACAGGATATCAAATTAATTGACTGTACCATTCAAAATTGAATTACTAGAAACAATCAATTATGGCAGAAAGAAATCATATCCAAGCACCAATAAAAAAATACTTAGCACAATAATTTATATAAGCTAGTTATATTGTCCAACCAGTCCTAAACCTATTATACAAATACCAATTCAGGTTTATATTTTTCAATTTTGCCAAATTTAATCCTAAACTTTTGCATGAAATTTCAATGTATTGCTTCCGACCAATTTCCGTTGGAAATCGTTGATGTGATGGTGTGTTACGTAGGACAGTCGGTGATGAGTGGACCGCCACATCAATGAGTTAAGAATTTCCGCTGGAAATCGGTGATGTGATGGTGTGTTACGTAGGATAGTCGGTGATAACTGAACCGCCACATTAGTGAGTTTCGACAATTGGAAGGATTACATTAGTATTTCACATAAATGTTTAGGATTAAATTGATAAAATTGAAATAAAACTAAATTAGCATCGGTGCAATAATTGATTGAATAATTTTCTCCATGTGTGTGTGTGTATATATTTATTTATTTTCTACCAAATAAAATCTCTCCAACCTTGAGCAAAATGGCGTCCGCCGGAGGTATAGCCTCAAACATGTCACCACCTACATACTTCAAATTCCTCGTCCCTTCCATGCCGGCCACCACGTGCACCAGGTCGAGCACTGTCCACTCCATCTCCGGGAAAGCCTTTGCCAGCTCCCTCGCCAGCCCTCCGATGCCTCCCGCCACGTCGACCGCCGTCCTCAGCCCCTCAAACAGCCGCCTACCACACTTGTCCATTATAAGCCTCGCCATCATCGGCCCATCACTTGCCATCCCCTCGTTGAGGCACCGGTTGAGCTTCTCGTCCTGGCTCGCGTACTCCCACAGGCCCTTCCCATGCTTCATGTCGAAGGGTGTCCGCAACGACGATGGGCCAATCTCGCTGTCGCTCTTGAGCCACTCGCTCAAGCAGTGAAATGGTTCCACTAATAATGAGTTGAGCATGACCATTGCGATCGGCGACATGTCCCATGGTTGGCCCTTCACGATGACACGTGAAGCTGGAGTGAGAGAATACTCAAACCCGAGTTCGTCGGCCAGGTCTTCTGCTATTTGGTTGTTTCCAGGGGCGAGCTTCTGGCAGGAGAGGAAGCCGGTGTGCACGAGGACGGCCACGAGGCGGCCAAGGAAGGCTGCCTTGGAGGCCGGGACAGACAACGCCGTGGCAAGGTCAGGGAGGGTCATGGGGTGGCCGCAGCGGTGGAGGGTGTCGGGAATGCCAAGCTCGATGGCGCATTTGAGGGACATGGAGGAGATGAAGTTGAAAGTGTGGGTCCATACGTGTGCGTAAGCTCGGAAGATCTCGCTCTCGCTCATCTCTCCGCTATTTGCCGCGTCCATTGTTGTTAGGAGGGACAAAGATTGGATTAAGTTGGACTTATCGTGCTTAATGAGATGGTTTGATAAGCATAATAACTTGAACTCCTTATATAATGCGAACCATATTGTACGAACTGAACGTAACGTGAGGGACTCGACAAAAGCAGGATATGACATGTATTTTCTTCAATTTTAAGAGTAAAGCTAGCGACAAAGGATAGGTTTTACACAATATTCATTTTAATGAGTAACGTGATGGGTTGTAATCGAGTTTTTAAATAAACAATTTATATCAAATACCGAATAAGAATTTGTCATGCTACTTAGACATACTCTGTTCTTTCTAATCCACTCTCGATACGTTAATACATCAGCTGAGCAATCTTTGGAAAGCTTGACGGAGTATTTTCATTGTCTCTGCCCGCCATCACTCTTTAATGCCAACCATTGAGGAAAGCTTCGAACAAAAGAATGGGTAATTGAAGCGAGATAGCTAGTGCTGCTGGAAGTGGACATAAATCTTAGTCAATCAAAGTGATGGGAACCTTAAATGAACCCAAGGTAACCCTGGGGCCACCATGAAAGACTTTTTTCTAAAATTTGAAGTTAGAGACCGGACAACAAAAACCCAGTTCATTGTAGGAAGAGATATCACGTTCTTCACATCCGACATATTTGGAAATTACTTGCATGATAATAGTACGATAGATACAAAGTTATTGCAGTTTGATATGCAGCGTTCTCAATGCTGTGTCTATGCCCTTGTGATCGAGTATTACCACTCATCAAAAGGAGTTGCCGACTCAAAGGGAAAATCAAGCGGAATAGGTACACTTTGCCCGGGTCATGTCATCACGGGGTCGGAGCTTCGAACAAAATGTGGTTGGAGTCACCCCGAATGAAACATCGTACCTGATTCCAGAATGTCAAGAGGCATATAGCAAAAATTAAAGTGAAAGTGACAACCCACATGTTTCACATTTTATAAATTGAAGGGATCAAATTCGTTGATAACGACAGAAATTTGACCATCGACAAAATGTTTACAGTACATTTTTGCATTTCGTATTTAGCAGGCACTTGAATATAGTTTTAGGATTGCATTACTATTCACGTTTCTCCATGTTGGAGTTTGTTAGAGTTTTTCTCACATCGGTTGTAAAATAGATTAATGGTCAGTTTATAAGTGTGAGAAAAAAAAATCTCACCATTTGAGCTAGTTTTTTGAGTGAGGGAGATTCAAGACCATTCAACATTAGAGCCTAAGTTAATAATAAGCTTGACCCCAATAGTCACACGAGAGATATAGATTGTTGCGACTCCAATCCAAAGCCAGAACTGTTAGGGGGAGAAATACAGGTTATTTGGTCTCCGACATAGAGCTAGATTTGTGAGGGGGAGATTGTTGGAAGATTGTTGGAGTTTATCCACATCAGTTATGGAATGGTTGATGCTCGCTCTATATAAGTGTGAGAGAAAGTTTTACTTTTTGAACCAGCTTTTGGGACAAGAGGCCCAAGACTACCTAATGGAGTTGTATCCATTTGAATTATACGACATTAGTATCTTATAATGAAACTAATTATTGCGCCAAATTTAAGTGAAGCTTATAATTGCATATTCTTTAATGTTCAAATGCCCATCAAAATATTATTTAAAGCTTGTATTGATATATGTTAGAATATTTATATAATAAACCATTCTTTTATCTAATAATTTAACTTTTTAGAATAGTAGGATGTTCTTATAAAATCTCACATGATATTAAAGCTAGAACTCCTGAATTTAAATCTTTCTAGGACCTATTTGCCCCCTAATTAAATTTCCACGATTAGTAGTGGACAAAAGACTAAGTTAAGTGTGATGAAAAGTGTTAGAATATTTAAATAATAAACCACTTATTTATCTAATAGCTTAAATTTTTAGAACAGTTGGTAATAATCACACAAAACCTCACAATTTAGCGTGATGGTTTGCATAGATCAAGTTGGCTATTTTTATTAGGCATTGTGTTGGCACTTTGAGAAGCATTCCCAGATTTATTAGGACAATGAAGGAAGATACGAAGAAATTACAGCTCCTCCTGGGCTTGTTCTTATTACCTGCTTGGGGGAAGTCAATGATGAATTGCGCATTTTCAAGCAACAGGAAGCATCTTAGCTCTGTGAAAAATTTTCTTGGTCTCAATCTGAAGCAGGTTCCGCTAACAGTGTATTGAGATTTAAGTTGCAGCTAATCCTTAGTCTTAACATATGTCGCACTTCCGAGTCATGTTTATCTCCTCCTCCTGCGGTAGAAAAACGGTGAATCTCGTAATGTTTACTAGAATTTTACCCGTTTCAAAATATCGAACCAGTGTGTTGCATACCGTTATATCCTCAGTCACACATTGTTTGATCCTTGCCTTATCATCATTCGTTTCTCTCCCCCTCTCTCTCTCTTAACCATAGCTGTTGTGCTGAAATTTTTGGCCAATCCCAATGTTATTTTGTTACAGATGCGAAGCGGAAGAATTTCTTGTCAAAGTACAAAATCGGAAAGACCATAATCTGCCGTTCACAAGGGATTTTTTAATGGGAAAAAAGATATTCAAAAGGCTCCCAAGATGACCAAATTTGAAAGTTCCACACCATATAGGTTTTTCAAAATCCTAATTGGGACCATTCTTGTTTTAGAAATCAAATCGTCGAGAGTAAGGCTTCATACCCCTGATCGCACCAGCAATTCATTCTCAACATCGACTACTGTCGCAATTTGAAACTCATTAGTGTTGAGCGAGGGCCGGTGACCCTAGCCTATTCTCTTGAACGGCATTGCCGATGTTATTCAATCTTAGCAATTTAACGGAAGGAGTAGTAGCAAACACCTAAATATACTTTGAATAAAAAAAATACATGGACGGTTTTCATTTTATAGAGATTATTTTAAGACAATTGGTGATATTATGAAGGGTAAGCAGTTTTAAATTCTATACAGATTCCAGTTGAAACCTAAAACTTATCTTGCATACCTTGGAACTTAAAACATGTCCTATCACAAGTTCCAAAGTTGGTTCTAAGATTCTACCTGTATTATTAATCTAACAATTGCAATGAATTATCACTTTTAATGACTATTACCTATTACTATTCCGCTGATCACAACTTCTATTTAGATAAGAATATGAAAAATTAATAAAGTAAAAATCTCAATCATAAAATGGAAACTCAGATTAGTGATTTTATATTATAAACTCATCATTGTACATCACAGAACAGCGTAAGATTACGTTAAGACATAAACCAAGAAAAATACAAAAACTTCAAGATTCCATGTTCCAAGTTCCGGGTTCCATTTATCTAGAACTTTGAACCTACACGTCAAAACAAGTTCTCTAATTTTTGAAATCGGGAATCTATCTTGCATATCTTGAAATCTAAAATCAGATAGGATCTCATCGGTTTAGTTCTCCAGTTTTAGGTTTTATCCTAGAACCATACTTACCTCGAGATATTATCCCTTAGAAATAGCAGGAAACATCGAATTTGAGCCATTAATTATGATATCAAATAAAGAAAGATACTAGACAAAAATAACACGTCACTATGTGAAATTGATTTATTAATCAAATGATTGTTTCTATAATGATTTTTTTCAATAAATTCTCATTACAACCCCTTATGACCATGATGCTCTCTTGCTTTGTTCCCAAACCATTTGCGGCGGCAATGGCACCGGTTATGTCACCGCGGAGACGCTCCCCATGCAAAATTAGGTGACACTTAGAATTTTAAAAAAAAAAAATACAGAAAAAGGAAATCAAGTCGAGAAAAGAAATTATTTTCTCTCATTATATGAGAAAAATAGTGTTTCGAAATGAGAAAAGAAATTATTTTCTCTCATATCCTATGGTATTAAGCATAGTGATATATGCACATTGACGGTCCTGTGTTTATGCGTCACTTGGCAATGGTCACCACCTTCGGCGTTATCATTCCGTCACTTGGCAATCGTAACAAGCACGATGACTTGAACTCCTTAAATAATGCAAACCATATCTTGCGCAGTGAACGTAACGTGCGGGACTCGGCAAAAGCAGGATATAAAACGCGTGGTCTTCAATTTTAAGAATAATATTAGGGAGAAAAGATAAGCTTTACACAATATTCATTTTAATGAGTAACATGACCGGTTATAACCAAGTCTTTGAATAAGCAATTTATATCAAAGATAGAAAAAGAATTTGTTACGCTACTTAGACATATCCTTTCTGATCCAATCACGATACATTAATTCATCAGTTGAACAATCTATAAACAGCTTGACAAAAATATTTTCATTTTCTTTCACCCGCCCTCACTCTTGCCAATCATTTAGGAAATCTTCGAACAAGAGAATTGGTAGTTGAGGTGAGATAGCCAGTGGTTCTAGTTGCTGCTGGAAGCGGACATGGATTCCATGCAATCAAAGAGAAGAAACATGGGAACCGTGAATCGACCGAGTTAACCCAGGGGCAACCATGAAAGACCTTTTTTCTATAATTTAAAGAATGATACATTGTAACTGATTCCAAAATGGCAATAGGCGTATGGCAAAAGTTAAAGCGACAATGACAACTCGAACGTTGTTAATCACGTTTTTTAAATTTAAGGGATCAAATTCATCCCTATCTTTGGAAATTTGACCCTCGACAAAATGTGTACACTGCATTTTTGCATTTCCTATTTAGCAAACATTTGAATATGGTTCTAGGATTGCATTGCTATTCAGGTTTCTCTACGTTAGAGTTGTATCTGCTTGAATTATATGTCATTAGCATCTTATAATGAAGCCAATTATTGCGCCCAATTCTAATGAACCTAATGATTAAATATTTTTTTAATGTTCCAATGCCCATCAAACTACTATTTAAAGCTTGTATTGTTATAGATAAATTTAGCACCACGGTTTGCATAGAGCAATTTGGCTATTTTTATAAGGTTTTGTGTTGGCATTTTGAGGGAAATTCAATGATGAGTTGCGCAATATTTTTCCAAGCAAACAGGAAGCATCTTTTTTTTTTTTTTCCTTCTCCAGGAAGCATCTTAGCTCTGCGAAAATTGTTCTTGGTCTCTATCTGAAGCAGTTTCAGCTAACAGTTTGATGGATTTAAGTTGCGTTGCAGCTAATCCTTAGTGTCTTAACATCTGTCGCACTTCCATGTCATGTCTATCTGCTCCTCCCTCCTGCGATTGAGAAACGGCAAATCTCGTAATGAATCGACTTGACTAGAATCGTACTTGTTTGAAAAAATTCGAGCCAGTGTGTTGCATACCATTATCCTCAGTCACACATTATTTGATCCTTTGCCTTATCATCATTTGTCTCTCTCTTACCTATAGCTGTTGTGCTGACATTTTTTGCTACTCCTAATAATCCTTTGCTGGATCTTCACTAAGGCTGGAGATGCATTCTTTATCCTGATGCTCCAAGCTCGGGAATGAAAGGGCTAGTAAGAACACCTAGAGGGGGGTGAATAGGTGTTAAAAGAAATTTTCGCAATACTTAATGAAAATAGATCGTCTTTAGAAGATAATAGATTGAAGATGTAAAAGACTATAAGGAGTTATATAAAGTTACGAATTAAAGTAAGGAGTTTAGGGAAAGAGAATGGAAACACTATGTTTATAGTGGTTCGGTTTAGATCAAGCCTACGTCCACTCTCCCGCGCTGACAGCCCACTGGCTGGATTTCACTATAAATCAAAAGAGATTTTACAGTCTCACGTTCTTGACTTTACAGCGTAGAGACTTTACTACACTTCTCCAAAGTCTCACAAGTATTTGCTCTCTCTTTTGAGTACAAATGAAGCTCAACGAATGAAATAGCAAAGAACTAGGAAGCTTTAGACTTTGAAAATTTTCTTTTACGCACACACTCAAACAACTTAAGAGTCTTTCTTATATACTCCTCCATGCCTTTACAACCGTTGGCACTTTCCAAAGGAGTTTTTCCAATCTACCCGTTAGACAGAATCAATCAAGGAGATTTCGAGTCGTTTAAGGAATGTGATGATAGCCCATCAATCCTGTTCGCCCATACAATCAGGATCTTGGTTTCCATAAGTAAAATCTTCTAAGTATACTTCACCTTTCAAGGGATCTAATTATCCAAATTGATTTCAATAAGAATAATTGATCACAATGTGCTATCTCCAGCCGTAAGATCTTCCACAAACCATACGAACCGAATCCTTAAAGATAAACTTGCATCTGGATAAGTCTTCACTCGTCGGTCTAGAATCTGTCAGTAAGGTCAGATGTTGAGATTAAAGTCTAACAGTCTTCAGACTTTGACAGATGAGTCTTGAGTTCTTCAGACTATAACACTTGAGTCTGCAAGTCTTCAGAATAGACTTTTTGGAAAGGTTTTGTCAGCTTCAAAACAATAAAGGAGTTTTTTCTAACAATCTCCCCCTTTTTGATGGTGACAAAACTTTCCTGCAGATTTGAAAATTCTTGACCTGCAAAACAACACTTAAGCATAACCTGATATCTCATAAATAACATGATTAGGACCTGGATATCATCGATTATGTAATTACAGAAAACATGTTAATCTTGCAACATAAATAATTATCCAGCCACAGTCAATATCACAAACTTAGTTACTGCAGTCGTCAAAAAATTCAAATTCAACCATCAGTCCAGTCCAAGTCTAAAGTCCAAATAAATCAAACAAAAAGTGTTGTTCAAAAGATAAGTCAGTCAAATCTGGTCTGCACAAACTCTTCCCCTTTTTGTCAACAGCAAAAAGTGGAGAATAAATCGAAAAAGAGTGGAGTAAAATTAAGGCTGCTTAGGGATGCGAACGAGCTGGAAATCCCCCATTGACTTGACAGTCTCCTCAAGATTCTTCATAGACTCCTTGATCTATTGAATATCATACCCTTTGCATTCTCTTGCACTTGAATCTTTAGGGCTTGTAACTGCTCTTGCAAAGAGTCTGAAGTTGACTTGAAAACTGTCGTCATGTTCTTCATCTCCAACTCAAAACCATACTGCTGACCCTTCAAATCCAAAATTAGATCCAGCAGCCTTTGGAAGTCTGATGTTGGTTATGATGTAGCACTTGGTCCAGCCAAATCAATTCCAGGAGTCTTGAGATGAGAGGGATCTTCAGCAATTCGATCACCAGGACTTGGAGTGGATGCCTTATGGTCTGCTCCAAGATAATGAGAGGCATACACATCCTCTGGATCTGCTGGAGATCTATTAACATCATCACTATGGAAGATAGGTAAGGAAGTACCTCGTTTATTAGTAGCTCCCCCTGTTTCTGTGCCTTCAGGTGGAGAAAAATATTCTTCTTCTTGTTCTTGGTCTCCTTCAGCACTAAGGTGATGTTGTTCCCTTTCTTCTCTAGCAGTCCCTCCTTCTGTCTCTTCTGAGACTTCAGCAAAAGTGGGCTCAAGAGAATCTTCTTGTCCCTCTTCTTCCTTTTCTTCTCTTCCTTGCTCCTCTTCCTTTGTTCTTCCTTCTTCTTCCTCTGTTCTTCTCTATTCTCTTTCTTCTTCTCTCTGCTCTATCTCTTCTCTTTCTCGATGCTCTCGGCCCTCTGTCTCTTGAAAGCTGACATAACTCTGTAAATTTCTTAAAGCAAAGGCGGAGAGAATGATATCATCCTCATCTTCTTCGTCTTGCAAGATGAGTGCCCTCCTTTTCTTGTTTGGTGCAGTCATGGGCTCTTTGTCTTTTCTCTTTGCTGCTGCAGAGTCTTGTTTCGCCTTCACAGGGGACTTCGCCTTAAAGCTCTCCAATACTTTGTTAAGCTCATTCAGACGCATCTTTGTAACCATTTTCAGTCCAATCACCATTGGAGCAATGGTTTTGACACGGAGAATGTTAGGAGGACTGATCTTGAAGTGTCTGAAGAGTTGAGTGATAAGAGCTGAATAAGGAAGTTGACCATTGTCCTTCACCATTGTCCTGTACATGTGCATCAGGATGGTGTGAGGTAGAGAGAACTTGTAACCAATGTTGATGGCATACATCAACTTCGCTTTCGAACGAGAGACATCAGTCTTTGACGTTGATTTGGGTTTGATGCAGTTGATCACGATCTTGTGCAGTAAAATATTTGAGGCAGTCATTCTAGAATAAGAAATCTTGCCTTCAACAATTCTGTCCCGAAACAATTCCAAAGTAGCATGAGCAACCGACACACTGATTGGTTGGAAAAACCCTCTTTCCACCCCCAATCACATCAGCTAGAGTGTCTACATTGACCATAAATTCACTGTCCCTAACAGTAAACGAAAATCTATTCGCATCTAGAAAAGATAGATTTGAATAGAGTAAGCAGTGAGTTTTGAGTAGGCGATAGTTGTTTCAGAGCAAAAGCGTTCGAGTTGAAGGAATGTAAACTTTTCCCTCAGTTTCACTTTCAACGAATCAAGAAAATCAAAATCCACACTCCTAGGGTTCTTCACCCCTCGCTTAAGCAAATTTGAATAAATTCTTTTATGGTCTTTAGAACGAAAAAGATCCGTCTTTTTTCTCCACGAACATGAGCAGCAATGCCCATCCTAGGCTGAAAGTTTGTAAACATCCTTTCATCGTCATCTTTCCCTTCAGGTTGATTAAAGGATCCAAACCGTGGATCACTTGGAAAATTTTCGAAAGTTCTTGTAGCCAAACCAGTAGGCGCAATCCCCATACTTTCCATTGTCCTTAAAAAATGTGTCTCATTTCTATACCATTCCTCACTCAAAAACTCATCAATAAAGGTCATAGCAGTACCACATTCCTTCAGCTTAGAATAGAGTTTGAAAAGAAATTTAGGCTTCAGAGTTCTTACAGGTTCAGCGTCCACAACAATTTCTTCTTCAGCATGTTGCTGTGTAGGATTTTGAGTCTCTTGTGGTGTTGAGTGACGCTGTTGAGAATGTTGTTGATTTTGTCGTTGCTACTAAAGAGAGTCTTCTTCCTCGGACAGATCAAAATGCGTAGGTCCCTCACGCACACGTTGTGGTCCCCTGCTTGCGATTCTAAAAGACTTTCTTTGAGAAGACATTGTCGCTTTTAGTAGGAGATTTCTCAAACTTGATCACTGAAAAAGGTGAAAACTTTTCGGATTAAACTAGAGTAAAAGTGAGAAAGTGGAGTTCTGTATTCTAGGGTTGCTGAGTGAAAACGAAGAAGAAGAATCTCGACAGTATTTAAAGTAAACGAAACGGGGTATACGGATCGTCATAAAGGAAAAAAATAAAAACTGCATTTTTGAAAATGAAAAGCTACCATTCAAAACTCGAAAAAGATAACTTCTAAAAATAAAATAGATAAGTAGCAATTCAAAAATAAAAGTACCTTTTTCAAAAACTTCATTTGCAGATTAAATTACTTGTATTGAAAAAGAATTAACTTACAGTCGTAACTTTTGGTTGTTCTGAGTCTGATCATCTTTAGACTTTACCCGGTAGGAAATATGATGTTCAGTCTGGTGTGAATAGACTCAAATAGACTTTTCTCTAGTGGCTTTGTAAATATGTCTGCCAACTGATTCTTCGAGTCAATGAGCTGTATCATAACTTCTCCATTCTAAACATGATTTCTAATGAAATGATGTCGAATTTCTATGTGCTTTGCTCTTGAATGAAGAATTGGATTCTTTGTGAGATTGATGGTGCTGGTGTTGTCGCATTTGATATCGGTGCATGAGTCTTTAATTCCAAAGTCTCTTAATTGTTGCTTTATCCATAAGATTTGAGAACAACAGCTTCCAAGAGCCACATACTATGCTTATGCTATTGAAAGAGCTACATTACTCTGCTTTCTTGAGAACCAAGATACTGTCCTGTTGCCTAGCAATTGACAAATACAAGAAGTACTCTTTTTATCGACTCTGCAACCTGCTAATCTGCGTATGAATATCCAAGGAGAGTAAAGTCTTCCTCTTTTGGATACCATAAACCTAACTTCGAAGTAGTTGCAACGTATTTGATGATGCGTTTTGCAGCGCTTAGATGAGATTCTTTAGGATCTGATTGAAATCTAGCACAAATGCAAACACTAAACAAGATGTCAGGTCTAGAAGCAGTAAGATAGAGAAGTAAACCAATGATACTCCTGTAGAGCTTCTGGTCAACTTTCTTTCCTCCTTCGTCTTTGTCTAGCTTCGAAGAACTTGACATTGGTATCTCAGTCTTTTTGCAATTCTCCAATCCGAACTTCTTGATGAGGTCTTTTGCATATTTTTCTTGGTGAATGAAAATTCATTCCTTCAATTGGTTCACTTGTAATCCTAGAAAGAAAGATAATTCACCCATCATGCTTATCTCAAATTCATCCTGCATAGACTTAGAAAACTTCTTGCACAGGTTCTCATTAGATGATCCAAAGATAATATCATCAACATAGATTTGAACGAGTAAAAAATCTTTACCTTTCTTTTTAATGAACAAAGTAGTATCCAACCACCGCCCGCAACGATGGAGCTAGTTTAGGCTCTCTCCCCCTCACGAAGGGGAGAATTTCGAATCCCAGAGGCGTCGTTGGGGATTCTTACCTGGAGTACTGTAGCGGTGGGTCCTGCAGTTGCTCCCCCAGGGTTTGCTTGCCGGCTGTCGACTTACGAGGTTCCCTAGGTTACTAAAAAAAAAAAAAACAAGGTAGTATCCACATTTCCTTTAACAAAACCATTTTAAATTAGAAACTTACTTAACTTGTCATACCATGCTAGAGGTGCTTGCTTTAATCCATATAGGGCCTTTTTCAGTCTGAAAACTGAGTCTGGTCTTTTTGGATCTTCAAATCCAGGTGGTTGTTCCACATAGACTTCTTTTTGGATAAATCCATTTATGAATGCACTTTTGACGTCCATTTGGAATAACTTGAAATTTTTATAGCAAGCAAAAGTAAGTAATAATCTAATTGCTTCTAACCTTGCCACTAGTGCATAGGCGTCATCCTAGTCTATCCCTTTTCTTGCGTATATCCTTTGGCCACGAGTCTTGCTTTGTTTTTGACCACTTTTCATTTCTCGTCCATTTTGTTCCTGAAAACCCATTTAGCTCCAATAATAGACTTACATTTTGGTTTAGGAATTAGCTCCCAAACATTGTTGATGCTGAACTGTCTGAGTTCTTTTTGCATAGCTTCAATCCAGCTTTTGTCGGCTAAGGCTTCTTTGATACTTTTGGGTTCTATTTCAGAAATAAGTGCGAGTGCGTTAGAATCTTCTCGCCTTTTGGATCTGGTGCGAATCCCTTCATCAATGTTGCCAATGATGAGTTCCTTGGAATGACTAGACTTATGCTTCCAGTTGCTGGTTGGTCTGAAAGTCGGCTGATCTTTTACTTCAGTTGAATCTTCAATTTATGTTCGTTGTTGATCTTCAGAAGTCTGAACCACTTCAGGGGAGGTAGACTTTGTAAGGTCTGGAGCTGGTTCAGAATCTTCAAGTTGAGCCTGATTTAGATGGTTCTGCATAGATTCTTGGAATTTGACGTTCATCGATTCTTCCACAGACTAAGTCTTTTTGTTAAAGATTCTGTAGGCTTTGCTTAAAGTTGAGTAGCCAAGGAAAATTCCTTCGTCTAATTTTTCTTCAAACTTACCAGTTCGATCATTTGCATTTTTCAAAACAAAACACTTACAACCAAACACATGAAAGCAATAAACATTTGGCTTTTTCCTTTTAAACACTTCGTAAGGAGTTTTCTCTAGAATAGGCCTTAAAAACACTCTGTTAATGATATAGCAAGCTGTAAAAACTGCTTCAGCCCAAAATCGAGAAGAAATATTGCTTTCAATTAAAAGAGTTTTTGCCATCTCCTACAAAGATCTATTCTTTCTTTCCACAACCCCATTTTGCTTTGGAGTATATGGAGAAGAGAAAACATGCTGAAAATCAAATTCATCATAGAATTTAGCAAAGTCTTGATTTTCAAACTCACCTCCATGGTTTGTCCGAATACTTGAAATAGTATATCCTTTTTCATTCTGAACTTTCTTTGCAAATTTTGAAAAATAAGAAAAGGTTTCAGACTTACTTGCTAATAAGTATACCGATGTAAAGCGAGAGTAATCATCCACGATTATTAGGCAGTATCACTTACTACCAATACTTTGAGTTCTGGTTGGTCCAAAAAGATCCAAATGCAAAAGCTGCAAAACTCGATTAGTGGAAACTTGTTTATAGGTTTGAAAGTACTTCTAACCTGTTTTCCCAAAACACATAGTGTGTATAAGTCAGACTTTTGATAAATTAGGTTGGGAAGTTCATGAACAAGCTTCTTGGAAGAAATCTTTGCAAGTTGCTTTATGTTAACATGGCCAAGCTTTCTATGCCAAAGGTTTGCTTAATCTTGAATGGATATTAGGCACTGAGAACTTTCTGGTTTTATGTCCAGAAGATAAATATTCCCATGTCTTCGTCCAGTGAAGGATTGAGACAAGTCTTTACTAGTTCCCGAACAAATGCCTTCTTGGAAGTTAATTCTGAAATTAGTGTCACACAATTGACTGATGCTGAGTAGATTGTAATTCAGTCCTTCCACCAAGGAGACATTGTTGATTGTAAGACTTCCAATCTTCACAGTTCCATATCCAACAATTCTTCATTTGTTGTTTCCACCAAAAGAAAATTTTCCATCATTAATTTGCATGAGCTTTATAAAACAACTTGAATCTCCTGTCATGTGTTTCGAGTAGCCACTATCCAAATACCACTTGATCCTTTTTTTTTTTATAGTGACCTGCAATTATAAAAAGAACTCAAGCTTTCTTTGGTACCCACATTTTCTTGGGTCCAGGGGAGTTAGTGCAAATACAGTCTTTGCCTATTCCTTCTTAACATGTCTCAAAACCTTGGGACATTCTTTCTCGAAATGTTCTGAGCTATTACACTTTGAACATTTGAGAGCACTTCGGCCAACAGTTTTTACAAAGACTTGAAAATGATTTTTGTAAAATATTTTTGTAGGTCTTTATTTGATTCTTTCCTTTACTTTTAGGAAATCAATTAAAGGAATAGTCTCTAGTGTCATACCTAAATCAGATTTGTTGAAATAAGGTTTTTGTACTGAAAGAATTTTTTCCAACTTCTCATATCCTATTGAAAACTTTTTTGTAATATTTGAAATATCCTCTTTCAAAAAAATATTTTCCTTCGAAAGAGAATCTGTATTTTCTTTCAAAACAGCAAAATTTTTGTCTAGATTGTCAAACTTTTCTCTCCAAGAGATTTCATATTGTTTCAGTTTAGAATTCTCCATTTTTAGCTCGGAAATCCTTTTAAGAGAGGTTTTGAGACTAAGACAAAGTTCATCTAAATACTTCGAGAATTTAGCAGGAATTTTAAAATTACTAACCTCAATTTCTTTGTCTGAGTCTAAGTCTGAATCAGTTTCAAAGTCTGAGTCTGATTCTGAGTTTGCCATTAGACATATGTTGGCATACTCTTCATCGCTTTCCTCACATTCTGTATCACTCCAAGTTTCTGCTTTGAGAGCTTTCTTGAATTTCTCAGTTCTTCATTTCTTTTTCTTCAATAAAGGGCAGTTGGGTCTAATGTGTCCCTTTTCTTGCATTCAAAGCAGACCACATCTTTGTTGACCTCATTATCCTCAGTTGATTTGTTCTGGAATTTTTGAGTGCCTCGCTTCTTCCAGTTAAATCTTCTTCCATTTCTGTTCAGTTTCCTGAACCTCCTTATCATGAGTGCTAGCTCTTCATCGTCCATGTCATCTTCAGAATCTGTATCATCAGAATCATTGTTAGATTTTAAAGCAATTGACTTCTTACCTTTAGGATCTTCTTCCTCGTTGATTTGCTCTACTTCATATGACTGAAGTGTCCCCACTAGTTCATCTACTGTAAGAGGCATGATCTTTTGGGTTTCTCTTATTGAAGTCTTCAAGTGATTCCAATCTTTGGAGAGTCCACGCAACAATTTATTGACATTCATTGGTCTTGAGATCGGCTGTCCCTGATATGATAAATCGTTTACAATTTTTGTGAAACGACTAAACATGTCAGTGATGGATTCTCCTGGCTTCATCTTGAAGGCTTCATACTGTCCGAGTAAGATATTAATTTTTGTTTCTTTAACTCGATCAGTTCCTTCATAGGTAACATGCAACCTATCCCACACTTCTTTGGCTGTTTCACAAGATGAAATTCTGTTATACTCAACAGGAGATAAAGCACAGTATAAAGAGTAGATCGCTTTAGCATCAAGAGCTTGTCTCTTGGTTATTTCTTCTTGTGCCATCTCGCCAGTGTTTACAAATTCTTTTCCTCTTTCTGAGACTGATGCAGCTTTAGGAATGATTCATTTTTCTACCACATCGAAGTACATTATTAGTGCCATAAGTTGTGTACGGCACTCAATTTGGTGCCAAAAGTTTCCGTCGGATCACTTAAGTGCAAAATCGGAGGAAAAAAAATCACTTTAGTGCCACCAGCGAAAGATTCCGGCCAAAATGATTACGTGACTTTTAAAAAAAAAAAAAAATCGACAAGGCCTTTAAACGACGTTGTTTTCAGTCCTCCTTAAGAAAACGATGTCGTTTTGCCGTCCTACATGGGTGGCCTCACAAAAACGACGCCGTTTAACTTATTTGGGGATTTTTTTTTTTAATTTGGAGATTGAAATTAGGGTTTCATTACTCGGCCTCCACCGTCGTAGGGTCGTCGTCGCTCGCTCAGCCGCCATTGCTCAGCGCTGTTCGGACGCCCTCGATGGCACACGAGGGAGCACCAGCTTCGGTCGCTGGAGCCTAGGTACTAGAAGACGCAGGCCAGGTACTCGTCGGGGAGATCGGAGATGGAGAGGGAGACATTAATGGCGGCGCACTCATTGGTGGCCTCCTCGAGCACCGACTAGATCATAGCCTTCGACTTGGCCGCCGAGTAGCCGTCGTCGAGGTTGGGGTCGGGGTCGGGGTTGGGGTCGGAGCCGCGACCGCCGAGTGGCCATCGTCGGGGTCGGGGTTGGGGTCAGAGTCGTGGCCGTCGAGTGGCCATCGTTGGGGTCGGGGTCGGGGTCGGAGCCGCGGCCGCCGAGTGGCCATCGTCGCGGTCGGGGTCGAGGTCGGGGTCGGGGTCAGAGCTGCAGCCGCCGAGTGGCCATCGTCGGGGTTGGGGTCGGGGTCGGAGTCGCGGCCGCCGAGCGCGGGGGCCATCGAGGACGACGAACGGCGTCGTTTTGGTGTTAGGGTTTTGAATTGGGGGAGACACCAAATGGTGTTGTTTTGGTGTTAGGATGCTGACTGTACTCTCCGGCGAGCCACATCAGCTTCAAAAATTAATAAAAAAAAGTGCCACGTCGGATTTCCGGTCAACCGGATCGGAGTTGGCACTAAAGTGAGCGTTTTTCAAACTTTTTGGCACTTAAGTGATCCGATAGAAACATTTGGCACCAAAGTGAGCGCCGTACACAACTTATGGCACTGATAGTGTACTTATCCCCCATTCCAAGTGTTAAAAGAAATTTTCACAACACTTAATGAAAATAGATCGTCTTTAGAAGATAATAGACTGAAGATGTAAAAGACTATAAGGAGTTATATAAAGCTACAAATTAAAGTAAGGAGTTTAGGGAAAGAGAATAGAAACACTATGTTTATAGTGGTTTGGCTTAGATCAAGCCTACATTCACTCTCCCGTGCTGACAGCCCACTGGCTGGATTTCACTATGAATCAAAAGAGATTTTATAGTTTCACGTTCTTGACTTTACGGTGTAGAGACTCTACTACACTTCTCCAAAGTCTCACAAATATTTGCTCTCTCTTTTGAGTACAAATGAAGCTCAACGAATGAAATAACAAAGAACTAGGAAGCCTCAGACTTTGAAATTTTTCTTTCACGCACACACTCGAACAACTTGAGAGTCTTCGTTATATACTCCTCCATGTCTCTACAATTGTTGTCACTTTCCAAAGGAGTTCTTCTAATCTACCCATTGGACAAAATTAATCAAGGAGATCTCGAGTCGTTTAAGGAATGTGATGATAGCCCATCAATCCTGTTCGACCATATAATCAGGATCTTGGTTTCCATAAGTAGAACCTTCCAAGTATACTTCGCCTTTCAAGGGATCTGATTATCCAAATTGATTTCAATAAGAATAATTGATCACAAGGTGCTATCTCCAGTTGTAAGATCTTCCACAAATCATATGAACCGAATCCTTAAAAATAAACTTGCATCTGGATAAGTCTTCACTCGTTGGTCTAGAATCTGTCAGTGAGGTCAGACTTTGAGATTAAAGTCTAACGGTCTTCAGACTTTGACAGATGAGTCTTGAGTTTTTCAGATTATAACAATTGAGTCTGCAAGTCTTCATAATAGACTTTTTGGAAAGGTTTTGTCAGCTTCAAAACAATAAAAGAGTTTTCTCTAACAGGGAAAAGTACAAAAAAAATCCTAAACTTATTGCATTTGTATTAATTCAGTCATAAACTTTTCAATTGGGTCAATTTAGTTATAAATATTTTCACATTAGTACTAATTTAGTTCATCCGGTCAATTTAGGCTGGAAATTGATGATGTAAACATTGGCGATCCTATGTGGCATCTCTAGTGCTGACGTGGACATTTAAAAAAAATAATTTAAAATAAATTTTATGTTTTAATTATTTTTCTTTTTTCTTATTTTTCCTTTTTTTTCTTATTTTTTTCCTATTCTTTTTCTTTGGCACTAGTACCGACCATGGCTAGCGATTGGCCATAGGCGAGGGACTAGCAAGGGCATCATGGCTCTTGCCTGATCTAGTAAGGGCGAGACCCTCGCAACGTGGGTGAGGGCTTGACCCTCATTGCCCTGCCCCCGCTAGATTCAACGAGGGCCTCCCACGCCTAGGCGGCAAGGGTTGAGCCCTTGCTCCTTGCTTGATTTGGCAAGGGCCACCCTTGCCCAAGGCATGAGTGTGGCATCCGAGAATCTCGACGACCCGAAATATTTACTTCTAAAGAAAAGGAAATTCATCTTTGAATGGCCATATGGACAATTGCACCAATGGCCACATTATTTTATCTCTTGGACCAAACCTCCTATGTACATTGTTGCGACCCCGTGCAACCTTGCCAATTTCTTTCTCCATGCAAGGGTTTCAGTCATGTGCTTGTACATGAAGCAAATTGATGATGGGAATATTAATTAATTTCTATGGAAACCAAAATGCTTAAAATTGTGTAGAAATTTTGGGCTTATTCTTTTAAAGACTATGGGCCATTTAATTTGGACCTTTTGGCCTCAAATTTTTGGGCCCAAGCAAGCCCAAGAAGCCTCCAAGGCTGTCGACAAAAGGGGGGGGGGGGGAGGAACCGGATGGAGGAGGCCACGCCACCCTCCACTTGTCTCTTCCTTGATTCCACTTGTCACCTGCATGCAAAAAAAAAAAAAATTCACAAATCAATTAATCAAGAAAGCAAAAACATTCGGATGGAGCAAGTGAGAGAGGGAGACCAAGAGAGTGAGCGAGCGAGCAAGTGAGAGAGAGAGAGAGAGAGAGAGAGAGAGAGTGATAGAGCGGGCGCACGGGTGTGAGCCGCGAGAGAGGAAGAGGAGGATCGCCTTCCGCCGTGTCCAAGCTGCCGTCGTCGACACCGCCGATCCCCGTCGCCGATTGAGCTGTGTTTGAAGTCCCGAGTTTCTGTTTGGTTTGCCGATCAAGCTAGGAGTTGAGGCAAGTGAAAGTTCATTGATCTGTGTTGCATGCTGTAATTTTCTGGTGAAATGCTGGTAGATGTGAAAGAAAAATGCAGAAGAGGAAGCTACATGTAGATTTTTGGATGATGGAGATGAAGATTGAATGCTGAAATGTGGTGGATTGAAAGTGATATTGTTGTTTTGTGTTGGATTGAACTAAACGAGAAATAGATTGAAGCTACCGGTCATTGCATGTGGTATTTGGGTCTTGCATGTTTCGAAAATTGAGTGCGACATGGCTGTGTGGATCGAGCAAGGTAAGGAAAGGGTTGCTGAGGGAAAGGATGTGGTATATGTTGAGATGAGTGAATTTAGGGATGAACATAAGCTCTGAGCTGAGCTGTGGGAGGGTTTCTCTGTTAATAAGATCTTGCTGAAAGTGTTCTTAGATGCTGTGGAAGGGACTTAAAGGGTTGTAAGATAGATTGGTAGAGAAACAAATGACTTGATTGAATTAGGAATGAAGAAAATTGTATGTGCCGGTTCTGTTTTGGAGAAAGTTAGATGGAAAGTCCTTTTAATTGTATCGCTTTGATTTATAATGATGAAAATAAGGAAAGAAACCATTTTATTTAAAGATCACATCCATTAGATGGAGTTTGACATCTAGCTATAGCCATATGAATGTGAAAACATGAAGATAAGAGTAAATCTATTGAAACCAATACTCTGTTTTGTAGAGAACAGCTTGACCTTTTTGATGATTCCGCGAATTTTCTGTAATTTTATAGATAGAATTTGACTTCAAACCCTTAGTGAAAGTTTTATGAAATATCCTTAGGAATAACATATCAAAATTTGAGAACAAATGGAAAAGATTTAGTCGGTGAAACGAATTTTCTTCTGTAGGTACTGAATCTGAAAGTTACTGCAGAATTTTGAAGGAAACAGCAAACTATTACTCTTTATACATAACAAATTTGAATTAGTGTCCTTCACGAAATTTCTTCCTTTTGGTCTCATCTATAACATATCAAAATTTCAGAATTTTCTGAGTTCATTTGGGAATTATTCCGAAATTTTTACCAGAACTGTGCATTTTAATGATAAAGCTGTTTTGTTTCGAATTTGCACAAATTGTCCCAAAGATGAATATATCTTGAATTGTTATGTGACATGATGATACTAACATTGGCATATTATGCAATATTGAGATTTGATGAAGGATTCTTGGAACATCTTGTTATTGCATTGAAAGGTGTTTTTTTTTTTTTTTTTTTTTAAATTAAGGTGTTAATTGTTGCCATTGGACCCTCGGGTCAACAATGCCCCGGGAGTCGGGATGCCCAAAGGATTGAATGAGTCGATGCCTTGTGGATGCTTGGTGGCCCTAAGTGGCTGAATGCCGGAGGTTTTACCTCGGGAGCTTCGGGATGCCGGGTTGTATGCTAGTCGGTACGTAAATCCGGAGGGTCGGGGTAACCATTCTCCTGGTGAGCCTCGAAGGGTTTTTCCTCGTGATGCCAGGTGGGGTACGAGATGTCTGGAGGCGTGATATGCTCTAGATGCTCGGTGGCCTTAAGTGGCTGAATGCCGGAGGCTTTCGTGATGCCAGGGTGGATGCGAATGCCCGGAGGGATGCAAACATTGGTCCTCCGGGGGATGAAACCTTTTGAATAATAAGATGGATGATCCTACTATAATGTGCGTTGGTCTGGTTATAGGACTAAGTTGTATGGCATGGAATAGGATATGTCATTACAATTTGGCCCTATGATCGAGACTTGTGTAACTGGACATGATGTATTTTGATCCATTGAAACTGCATTTGCCATTGCGTTGAAGAATTTCATGATTTTGATGCATGCTTATTCTTTAACTACTTGTTTTTGTCTATCTTGCATGAATATGGATATTGATGGTAATGCTTGATATAGTTTGATGAATCTTTTACTGCTGAGTGGCTGTACTCACCCCGTTTGGGGACTAACATTTCAGATTAAAAGATGCCTCTACTACCTGTCACAAGCGGTACTTTTTACGGTGTCCCAGTCGATGTTGAGTGCATGTGTTCAGAGCACACTCATGTAGGGATTCGAGGATTGGTTTTCATCCGAGTACGGGTTCTAGTCATGTATGACGTCGGTTTGCCTGATGGTCCCGTGGTTCAGGAGTTTTTGTCGGTGCACGTTCGTCGTGATGGTATCATTCTAGGGATGTTGCTGCCGCCACCAGCCGATAGACCGGGCTAGGTGTGATCGTGTGTGATGGGTAGTAGATGAAGCTTTTTTTTTTTTTTTTTATTGCCGGCACTGCCTGATAGACTTTTGTATAGGACTGAATGGAAGGGAAAGCCATCTGAAGGTCGGGTTATCTTTTGAGTATGTAGCCGGGTATAGAAAACCACGGCAAATTTTGGTGTACCGACTTATGATGTCTATCAAGCTTATGTAAATAAAAGCGTTCGGCTTTATCTTATAAAACTATCTAGTGGGGTGTGCATCATTTCAAACTTTTTGAGATAGGGAGAGGTGATATCGCTTCTGCTATACATTTATAACTGCGCATGGACCGATCTAAAAGTTATAAACCCCCAGGATTGATAGACTTTCAGGTCAAGTAAGAGAAAGGTAAACGAACTATGGCAACCCCAAAACAAATCGGGGGCCGTTTCGAGGGTGCCACAATGAGAGCCACGATGCCCTCGCCGGCCCCCACCTATGGCTAGTTGCTAGCCACGAGCCAAAGAAAAAGAATAGAAAAAAAAAGAAAGAAAAAAAGGAAAAAATAAGAAACAAATGAATTTTTTTTAGGGAAAAAACCACGAAAATCCCCAAACTTTGCTTAAAGTGACAGATATACCCCAAACTTTTTCTTGTGACACAAAAAACCCTAAACTTCTATCGTGTGACACATTTACCCTAAATTATAGGGCATTTTGGTCTTTTTACTTTTTAAATTTTTTTATTTTTTTCTTCTTCTTCCCTCCGCCGGCCATGGCGGAGTCGGCAGAGGGAAGTCAACGTTCTGCGAGGGCTGCCCTCGCCTGGGCTAACTAGGGCCACCCTCGCTGGCGTCAAGTGAGGGCGGCCCTCAGCTGAGTTGGGCGGTCCTCACCGGCGTTGGGCGAGGGCCTCCCTCGTCAGATCTAGCGAGGGCCGTCGTCACTAGATCGGGCGAGGGGTACCCTCGCCGACGACGGGTGAGGGCGGCCCTAGCCAGCCTAAGCGAGGGCGACCCTTGCCCGACGCTGGCGGAGCCGGCGGAGGGAAGAATAAGAAAAAAAAAAAAAAAAAAAAAAAAAAGAAAAAAAGAAAAACATAAAAAAATAAGACAAAAAAGCCCTTGATGGGGTAAATGTGTCACGCTTTGAAAAGTTCGGAGTTGTTCACGTCACATAAAAAAAGTTTGAGGTAAATGTGTCACTTGGGGCAAAGTTTGGGGTTTTTGGTGGTTTTTTCCCTTTTTGTTTTAAATAATAAGAAATCGAAAAATTATTTAAAAATGATTTTAAAATGTCCATGTTAGCACCGGTGATGCCATATAGGATCACTGGCGTCCACGTCACCAATTTCTGGCTTAAATTAATTGGATGGCTCGAATTGATACAAATGTGAAAAGATTTAGAATTAAATTGGTCTGATTGAAAAGATTAGGACTAAATTGGTACCAATGTAATAGGTTTAAAACTTTTTTGGTACTTTTTCCCCTCTAGGCTCAGTTATTGCTAGAAATAGCTTCGGCTTTCCATACAACCCCAATCAAATGAAGTTAGATTGAATCATCTGACCCAGTATCGCCTCACCACGAACATTGTTTAGTACATTTTAGATTGATGTGTAGCAAAAAAAAAGTGCTCGAGACTTCCAAGTCTCCATCTCGCTCATGTGTGGGCTCTGTTTAGTGTTTTACATGATGACACGGACAAAAGGTGCAAATGAATTATCAAAATTGTCTTTGTTGTTTCGTATGTTGACCTCAATCAAGGCAAGCCGGTATGTCTGGATCCTTTATTCATGAAGGCCTTATGCTAATGTTATACTTGAAGCTACCGTCCTGTTTGTAGTGATATTTTGCATCTTGTGGAAGTATTTACACTAATACATATTCAACCGTGCTATTGGCTGAGAAGACACTGCATCATATCCACTGAAGCAGCGGATGTTGCATGCCGTGTCATTAGATTGCAATCGATTCCAGACGAAGCTTTGGATTTTAGTTTTGTTTCAACAATTGAGAATTGATTTGCTTGGGAGAGTTAGGCGGATTGATTTGCTTAGGAGAGTTAGGCGAAACATCACTTCATGTTTCTGGGAAATCTAATCATACACGCTTGTGGAAAATTTCTTCCGCTTGAATTGCCTAAATCTTCATGCTTTTCTTTAGAAGTGATTGTCGTGACCTCCTTTTTGGTGCCCTCACGCGTGGCATGCGTAGGCTAATGGCTCGCTAAGTATTAGGCTTAGCCAGAACTCTCTCAAGCCCACCAATTCACAACTTATGATTCGAGTTTTTTAACGTGCAAGTCAATTTCAAATAGGAGTCATTAGTAATAGATTTTGGGTGAGTCGATTAAAAATTCAAGTAAAATATTAGGAGAAATATTTTACTCCCACGCAACCAGACAAACTAAGTTGATCAACTAACACCCTTACGATACCTAATCTTGTTTAAACCTTAAGGCTACATTTAGTTGTTCGGATTTATAACTAATATAGGACTGGATGAGATATGATATGAAATATAAGAGATTTTGTTATATCTTATCAATTGTTTGGTGATTGCAATAATAAAGTCATATATATTCAAATTATATTATATACATTTTTTTGGTATAAATGCCTATATGAATCACAAATTTTATAAATGGAGATGATAAAAATCTCTCGTGACACTCTTATCTACTTTATTTTTATTTATTTTTATTTTTATTTTATCATCTTTTTAATTAATTTCTTCTTCCCCTTCCATCATTCTCTAATAAAATTTTATTAAATAGAAAATTGTACTAATATACCTAAAATACTAAAACACCTAAAATATGTAATAAATATATATTTATATATTGAATTTATATTATATGATAGAATTAAATTCAAATAAATAAATAAAAATAAGATTAATTTTAAAAATAAATTTTATTTTTTGTTATTTTGAATTTCTTATATAAGAATTCAAATATTATTTATATTGAAATATAATTTTTATTCATTAATTTAAGAAATTTGTTACCTAAGAAAAAACTTTAATATTATGAATATTAGAAATCTTATCATTCTTTATCCTACCTCTCTTATGGGATAATTTTATCATGTCTATATTCGCTTTATATCCGATTTTGTCTTATCTTGAGTAGGCACCAAATGCATGATAGAATAAATTTTATTCTATCCTAAATTTCATCATGACCACCAAACTCAACCTAAGGATTTTTATATTTTTAAGGATTTTCTATGCATTTGTGAAGTATAAAAATAATATTTTAGGCATTTTCTGATTTTTTGGTCAATATAAAATATTTTTGGGATTTTCTATTTTTTATTATTAAAAATAATTTTTTAATGTTAAAATAATAATATTATAAAAATTGACCTGGGTTGGATTCCTAGGTTGGGACCGACCCGTTTCATCAACCACCAACTCAAATGGGCTTGTAGCATGGGCCTAACTAGGGCTTCTCCTTTTTAAAAAAAAAAAAAATTACAAGCACATAATTTTAAAAAACAAAATAGACCAACATCTTCCTAGGCCTGTGCAAAACAACCCCTGGGTCGACTAGACTTGCGAGCCAGCCTGACCCAGCCGACCCAGCATCCCCTTTATGTCCTCTTTGCTCTCTACTCGGGGCTACTCTCGTTGTGATAGAGACAACAACGGCAGGAGGCTCTGCCTGTCTTCGCTAGATCGGAGGCACGTCTCAACGTCACCTCAGCTTGGGCCTTCATCCTAGATGGCTGTGACACTGCTGATCGATGGTCTCCTCCCCTGCAAATGAGCAGGAAACAACAAAAAAAACAAAGGCAATGACAACGACGAGGACTCTACGAAATGACCCAAACAACCGACGCCCACAACGCCAAACATAACTACGTCATCTCAACAACGCGAATCAACCCAAGGATGCTCAGTTTGGCCAGCAGCAAGGGCACAAAAACTAGATCTTGTTGAGGCATCGCGTTGAACAGATGGTCTACGCTACAAAATTGAGAGTTTTTTTAGGTTGATTGAGATCCAAACCCAACTTGGACTCTTGACAGACGAACCACAACACCTACAGTAACAAATCGAAGGACAGATGGGGGTCGAAGTTCGCGTTAGCTAGACGGCCACAAGCTTTGACCCAGCATGCCTTGAAAAAAAAAAAGGACGGGAGTTTACAGGCTTGGCTTAGGGAGGGTGTAGTGATAGTTTATTGTTGTGGTTTGAGTGCAATGGTCACTGGAGGCTCGCCACTAATCTCACTATCTCTCATGTTGGGGTTTATCCCACATCAGTTGTGGAAGGGACAAGTGGTCAGCTTGAGCTAGTTTTTTGGGTGAGAGAGGCCCAAGATCACTCAACAACAGGAGCCTAGAGGCCTTGTTCCGAGTAGATGAAGTGCATGAAGACGAAGTGCTATTGGATTCTGATATGGTTGCTAAACAACTCTTATCTGTTTATTCGTCAGTATGCTTAGTCTTTATTGTCCTTGGTATTGGAGCCTAGGTTACCAATGAGTCTAGACTCAATAGTCACTCTGAGGTATTAGAGCCTAGGTTACTAACAAGTCTGGACCCAACAATCATTCGGAGGGGGTTGTTGCAGCCTCTGACCTAAGCCATATATGTAAGGGGGAGATTGTTGGGGTTTATCCCATATTGGTTGTAGAAAAGATATACTTGCTAATTTTCTGCCTAGACCAAAAGAATTTGCAACCACCACGTCCATAAACATGTATGTGGTAAGAAATCTAAAAGGCGGTTTTAAGGCCAGAGAAATCAAGCCCAAATGGCCTTTATATTCATATCCACCAGAAATCCCTAGGCTTATCCAAGATAATGTCCTTGTTGAAAATCTTGGAAGACTTATGTGGCAATATCACTTCCATATCTATAGTGAATACGGCGGTCTTCTCCTCAGGCCAAATGGATTACACCCGAAATATTCATTTATTCATCCTTTCACTTTCTTTCCAGAAGAAGAATTTCCATAAAAACTCAAGTGGTTTTATTGGTATTTATTTAATCTTTATACCATTGCCATTGAGTTTCCAATAGCCAACATGCCCCCTTATAATTAGTAGAATCATTGAAGGACAAACCAAGTATAAATGTCTTGGGGAAATGTTTAGTTGGTTTAAACCATTAGTTGCATTGAAAAGTATTTTTCAAGCCAAACTTAGAGCATGTAGGCTTGACCCAAAAGTCTACACAATTGTTTTATTTTTCAGGCCATGGGTAATTGTTCAACCTAGTGGAGATATATGTAAAACTCCAGCAGATGTTGGGGTATCTACATATAAGCTCCAACTTGCTTCAAATGAGATTTTTGCAACACTCTTGTAGAATCTCAGCTTATTCTCGACAGTATTGAGAATTGTAGAGAATATTATGCTTACGTAATCAGATCGTGCCACCAGAGATATGGCCAACAAAAGATATTCCTATTTCTTGGGATTATTATGATGACTATCGCATAATCCGTCCAGCGATTGATGATTGCTTAAAGAGATACTACGGAATTGATGTACCGCACACTTCTAAGTCATCAGCAAATTCATGGGATTTAGCTTCATCATCACAAGATCCGTGGAGTGGTCCACTACCACAATATCCTTTTGATTATGGTGAGCTATAACTTGAACTCAGTCTAGGCCTTGACAAAAAAGATCCATCACTCCAGCTTAGGTATCTACCCTAACTCAGTATTCCAGCATGTTCTACCGATGCTCATATAGGTTCTCACCAGTCATCCAAAAGACAAAGGCCGACTGAAACAATTGAAAAAGTAGAATAGCTCCTCGAGACACTCATGCAACAATATCTAGAAAAAGGTACTCCTAATCCTCTTGACATCCCGTTTAGCTCATACCAATCTCTAGATGATTCAGACACCAAAAATCTCGAAGCTTTGGAAATTGAAAGAATGCTTAAGGAATATCAAAGGCGGAAGTATGGAGAAGACTCGGATGACTCGGACGACAATACTGAAGAGTCTATTCATAGGCATAATAAGTAAAGCAAGACTCTACCAAAAGATTATTAAAGACAAAACAAGAAAGGTAGAAGACCCACATGAAGAAGACAAAAAATTTGACCCCGAGCACTGTAGCACACTGTTCATGTACTATTTGGTACTATAGCATAATACTGTAGCACTGTAACAGAAGAAAAAAAAAGCAGGATAATGTGTGCAGAAGTTAGTTTATCGGTAGAAAACTTGTCAGGTGCAAATAATTGGCCTTTATCGGCCAAGCTATAATCTTCTAGTGTGTTGCTTTATGCCTATATAAGGCAAGGTTTGTAAGCATTAAGGGGTAGAAGAGAACGCATCCTCTCTGGAAATAAAATCAAGTGATTCTTTAAAACTAGAAATGTTCTAATCAATCTTGGTAGTATTCTTTGCACTTGCGATAATGTGGAACCTGCGTAACATAATTCTGCTACCTTAAAATTTTCTATGATGTGAACCAATATATGAAGAAAAAATTGATGGCTAATAGGCAGTCCCTATTCTAAGGTCGAGGAAGGGCCGTGCGTGTGAGATAGCATACTTACCACAAATTCTGTTTTCATTTTACCTAACTCATATCATAGTGAAATTTTCCAGTATATGAGCCATGGCATTTTTCAGCACATTTCTATTTTGAAGTTGATTATTTAGTGTGGAAATGGGGAGAATTTCCTTACCATGACTAAATCCTCCGAGCTTTCCACACCCTCCACTCTAAATGCTCTTGTTTCTCCTCTTGAACTCCACACTTTCAATATCTCTAAGATTGACTATCTTTATGAGGTTTCTTATCTCAATGAAGATAGTATGAAGATAGTAAAATCTTTGAAACTGACTTTCCGCTTATAAATCCATATTCTGCTTTTGTTAAACCATCTTCTTTCTCTCATACCGTTCTATTAAGCAGCTTATTAAGCATACCCTTAAAGAAGTTAAAGAGTATGTTCAGTCCTCAAAATTTGACTAGCATCTTATTCCAGCTACTCAGCAAGAACACTTTGTTACCCTACAAATCCCTTCTAACTTTCCATGCCAGTGGATATAGCAATGCTACACACACCTACACTTTGTTGCCATTAGACTTGCTTTGTCCTTTCATGAATGGAAGGGATTACCCATGGTTGCTCGAATGGCCCTTTTAGACATCCATTTCTTGGACTACTAGCATGCTTGTATTGGTACCATCCAAAGCACCCTCAACATAGGAACAATGTTTATTACACTATTTATGGCTCTCTCGGATCATCGACTTCTCTCGGCCCTTAAGGTTCAGTTATAAATTACTGGAGCACCTCGAACTCCAGATTCTGTTGCTGTCACCTTACATTACCAAATGGTTTATCGGGTCCAAAATCATGCTATTGACGTCAATTTTCCTGGTTCCAAAGATGCCCTTTTAATCTCAGTGGATAATGATCGAATCTCATGTATCCATGTTCCTAGACAAATCCCTTGAGATCAGTTGGTCAAGTTACTTCCAGACACGTGGGTAACTAACTATAAAAAAATCCACCAGAACTCTACACCCATCCAATCTATGGAGTTTTAGTTCACTAAGAAGAAAGATGACATGATTGTCATCAAATTTAGTAAGGAAAAAGAAGAGTCCACATCTTCTATTTTTCCTACTTTTTTTATGATGCAACCTTCTATAGCCCATGTTCCAGATGACAAAGGCCATCCGGATCCAAAATTTATGATTGAATCTTTTGATTAAGAGGAACGACCTATTCATTATTATAAAGATTCCTGAACAAGACACTGTTTCTGGGATCTAAATTGTTGGCGCTCTCTTTGCACAAATCCTCCAGATGAAGAAGAAGATGATAATCCATCTAGAAAAAAAGAAGCAATCAAAAGATAAACTTTACTAGATGTACCTTGATGGAGACCCCACTGTTGGACCTCTTGGTGAATATGGAGGAAAATATCAATTCATGGTCTCATCCAGACCACCTCGACCACATGCTCCTCCAAAAATCCTCGAATCATGTGAACCTCCTCCACCTCCTCAGTCGCCACCCAAAAAGAAACCCTCTTTCTAAAAGCTAGTTATCTCGCAATTTTATAAACTCATCTACAAATGGGTCAAAAAGAATTCATTTCCTCTTGAAATACCCAAAACACCTTAGTCTACATGTTCCCTAGAACCAGAATTACCACTTGTCCTTCCATTTATCTATATGTTCCAGTCCTTAGACTTTCCACCTTTGGAAAGGTCTAATTCCAATGCCCCATTCCCGGCATTAGATATTCATAATCGGTTCCGTCATATCCCTAAGGTCCCAAATCCTACGGATATTGATGACCATGGAAGGCAAAAGAAAGTTACAGCTGCTAAAACTATTCTAAATTGGCAATTGGAAAGTGCCTTAACCCATAATAATGTTCTCAAGACAATTGATACCAAGCTTTCATCTATCCAAGCTCGTCTTGATCATGTCAACCAGAAGGTTGATCAAATGGCTTTGGTCATGAACAAATTGCTTGAGACATTCCAAAAAAGACTTCAGCAAATGGAACTTGGAAGATGTCTCTCATCGTTATTTGGAAGACCAAATGACTGAAATGGAAAAACTGAGAAGATAAATCAAGCTTCCACAGGATGGGAAATTTATTCCTCCTCCAGATCCATTTTCCCAATCTTGGCAAACGATTCCAAGAGACACGGGCCCTTCTAAGGCTACATCAATTGCTTCAATTATGGATGAAGCTTCAAGGCAAGATCAAAGGGATATTGTTACCATTCGAATCATATTAGAGAAATGGAAAAGCAAAGAAAGATTAGTGAAGAAAAGAAGCCAGACCTTGAACCTTTTCCAGAATCTCCTTCTACTCAAATGGTCTCGAATCCACTTGAGGCTTTCCTCCGAGACCAAGGCAGGTAAAGTATACAAACTATTGTCTCATTTGATTCTACCAAACAAAATACTTTTGAATCAGCCTCAGAACCGGATTCCCTTTCCTCTAAAACTACTTCAACCTCTAAGCCACAAACACCAAAATCCAGTACACCTGCTATCTTTATGGTTGATCCTCCCAAAGCAGAGATGGAATCAAATTCATTTGAGCCAGAAGTAGTACATCTTCATAATTCAAATCTTGGACATAATTCTTTGACTTCAAAATACTACTCCATACTCAATGACATTCCATACTCTAAATAGCCAAATAGACTGCAACAATTTCATGCTTAGCTCAACACTAAAGCAATTTCTATTGAATATCGGTATGACATATTCACCAAGTTCATAAGCAAACTCACTAAAAGCTTAAAAGATTGGTGGAGATCTATTTTGGTTCAGAATGAAATGACATTTATGCTCCAAACAGATTTTCATCATGTGATCCAAATTATCCACCAATTCTTTATTAGTAAACCAGAAGATCTCCTTGAGCTTAGAAGGAGAGATTTTTTTGAAAGAAAATGTTACTCTCTATGAAAAAAGCATCTTAATAGGCATTTCCAAGCAATGCTCAGATCATTCTATGCTCTTGGAGCTGATCCCAACCTCAAGCAGGTATTTTTTTGCCTCCATTACAAAAGAGATTAGCCAAATGATGGAAAGATCCATTCAAAATAAATTGCAAATTGTCGCCAATGTTCCTTTTGGGGAACTTCGACAAGAGATACATCTTGTTTTCGATGACCTTTGCATTCGAAGGAAGGCTTTCAAAAGTTATCTCAAGAGTAATAAGGAACTTGCCTGGGCTTGTTGAAGGCCTGAGTTAAGGATCAAGTGTTCAAAGAAAGACTCTTGTGATGATCCTTCTTGTAGAGATCGATGCAAAAAATGAAGACACTTCAAAAGATTCTCCTTAGGACATGCCAGGAAGAAGCGTAAATGGCAATTCTTACAAAAAAGACGCTTTAAACGAAGCTCTTCTTGAAGGCGTAGAAAATTCGATAGGTGTTACATTTGCAACAAGAAAGGTCATTTTGTCAAGAGCTACCCAGCGATTAAAGGAAGAAATTCACATTTAATCCATAAGATAGAAAAGCAAACTGGATTATCACTCTAGGATGATGATGTTGAATCGTTTTTTTTCCTGGAAGATGAACTAACCAAGCACACTGTGTGTGCTATCCAAACATGATTACAAACTAATGATACTGAAAGTTCATCAAGAGAACCAGAAGAAGAGGTATTCTCCTTCTCTAAACCTCCCACAATCCAAGATCTTTGTGCATACACTCCCTTTATTCTTCCATATTTTCCTATAAAAATATACCCATCTAAGTTTGATGAACCTATTTCTCTCGTTGCCCTTGTCGACATTAGAGCCAGTGCTTTTATTTTTGACATAAAGATACTTCCAGAAAAATACTGGATGTCATACACCCGGTATTTCAATTCTGCTTCTAGAGATACCTTTGCTACAAGAGTATGAAGTAAATACATCACCATAAATTCTTTCCCCAGTGTTCAGTCACCATTAAAATCCTTGGCTCAAGCTCCCCAGATAAAGATATCATTATTGGTTGAAATATCCTTACACAAATTTCTAAACTCAGAATTGTGCCCAATGGACTATGGCTCAAAGGATAGTTCTAGGAATTTGTAGACATCTAAAGATTTTTTACTATCCAAATGAGCATTCTAGATCCAATTCTGCAAACCCTTCTTGAGGAGTGTGTAGACTCTCATTTAGACTTTGTTAAAAAATGCTCCAACCCTTTGTGGAAACATCTCAATTTCTTTATCAATCTTCCTTTCAAGAAAAATGAGGATGTCAATTTTACTAAAGCCAGTCACTTTGGAATGAATCCAAAAATTTGCTTTTAGCCCAAAAGGAATGTTCGTATATGCTTCATCAGGGATTAATCAAGCCCTCAAACTCTCAATGGGCTTGTGAAGTATTTTATGTCAACAAATGAGCAGGGCAGAATAAAGGAAAGATGAGACTTGTTATCAATTATCAACCTTTCAATCAATTTTTGTAGGATGATGAATTTCCTTTACCACATCGGAATTCTTTATTCTCCAACTTCACTCAAGCCAAAGTATATTCTAAGTTTGATTTTAAAATTGGATTTTGGCAATTACGTATTAATCTTGAAGATGAATACAAAATTGGATTTTGCATCATGAATTAACATTTCTAGTGGACAGTGCTCCTTTTTTACCTCAAAACAGCTCATTCATTGTTTCAGAAAGCTATGTGTAAAATTTTCCAACCCATCCTGCCCAATGCTCAAATTTACATTGACGATATCCTCCTTTACAGCCCAGATGAGGACTCTCATTGTAAATTATTAGCTTAATTTGCAAACTTGGTATGAAAGCATGGCATCATGTTATCCCAGAAAAAGATGATCATTGCCTAGAGAGAAATTGAATTTCTTGGGATGCATCTCAAGGATGGAACTTATTATCCAGGTCCTCATATTACTGAGGAAGTGAAAAAAATTTCCTAATGAAAATTTCTCTCATAAGTAGGCTCAGCAATTCTTGGGGATTGTAAATTATCTCCGAAACTTTGTTCCAAAGATTATAGAGTTTGTGAGTCTACTACAACAAATGCTAAAAAAAGATGCTCCTCCATGAGGACCACAATAGACGAAGTCTGTACGCGGACTTAAGGAGATTTTGTAGCATCTTCCTTCATTGCAAATCCCTTCTAAGGGGAAAAGAGTATTGTAAACAGATGTCGGTGATGAATATTGGGTTGTCGTTCTTTTTGAAGAAATCGATGAAAAACAACGAGTTTGTGGACACAAGAGTAGAAAATTCACACAAACATAAATGCACTACCACTCTACGTTAAAGGAAATCTTGGCGGTAAAATAATGCATCAGGAAATTTGAATTCCATCTTATAAGACATCATTTTCTTGTGAAAATAGATATGTCTAGTTTATAAGTGTGAAAGAAAGTCTCACCTCGTGAGCTAGCTTTTGGGGTGAAAGAGGTCTAAGATTACCCAACATCTTAGAACACTCTTTCTCTCTTGAATCTCATAGATCTCTATTACTCTCTCTCTCTCTCTCGTCGACTCCCTTTGCCTCTGCCTCACCTCGCTCGGCCTCCCCCTCCTTTTATAGGTGAGGAGGTTGGTCAATGGAGAAGCCTTCACCGCTAGCCCTTGGCGTGCCAACTGGTGTATGCTTCGGCCGAACCGGCGTCACCTTTCTCTTCCGCGAAGGCCTACTTGGCATTGAAGATGACGCCTCTCCATCCGGGTTGCTCGCTTGATCTCGTGTTGCTTTATTTGGCGGCATTGATGACGCTTGCGAGACGTCCCCTCCATCGTCGGTCTACTCTTGTTCCTCTTCCTAGGTCTCCTACACTCGTGGCTTGCAAGGGAAGGAGGGAGGAAGAAGACAATGGGGAGGGGGGCCGGGCCAAGGGAAAGAGTATGTGGGAATGGGCTCGGCCCAGGCTATTTTGCTTTTTTTTTTTTCTTTTTTTTTTTAATAAAACCCTTTTAATTTTTTTACTTATCCGAAATAAAGGAAAATGAAAAAATAAAATAAAACAAGTCAACGCAAATAATACTAATATCTACGTGATTTAATGGAAATATTTTTGGGTAGGGCCAAAGTGGCACCTAATTTTCTTATCAACTTAAATATAAATATTTAGTTAAAATTTAAGTTTAAACAGTGATAAATTGGGAAACAAGCCCAAGAGTTCACTTCTTTGCAGGCTGGTGCAGATCCTGGATCATTATCTGATTCTGGTCAAACAGTTTCATACGCAGCGAATGGTGAAATTTTGACCGATATCAGTTGATATATTTGGGCCATCTACTGAGGAGTCTGTCTTTGGGAGGTATCTATCTTTAGGTGATGTTTTCCTATTGCATTTTCCATTTCATGAAAATCAAGTGAGCCACGTAGTACAAGTTATAGAACAATAAATTGTCTGTTAGCTTGTCATTCACCAAAACTATCAGGTCATTTTCAATGATGTCGATCTGATTATGTTTACAGTCACTAATCTTTAATTATCCTCTTTAATTTCTACTGACCATTTGGGATCTTTAATTTAGCCTCCAACACAGAAATGTATCCATGTATGAGAATATTATCTGGACTGATCTGTAAAATTGACTCATGAAATGATGCAAGAGACCAAGATCGATGTCAAGGCACCGAATGATTTCATTTCTTATGAAGCATCAAGTGTAAGCCTCAATGAGAGATCTAAAACCCGCCAAGGGAGTAATCTTATAGTCACTAAAACCAGCTTCACGAAGGAGTTTTGCCCACTCTTTCTCGTTCCTCTCTTTGCCCGTCGTACCCACCATCATAATCATGTCATAGAAGAGCTTCATCGTCTCACCTTCCTCCGGCCCATCTCCAATCACTGCTTCTACGATCATCGCTTTCCCTGTCTTGCTATTGCTCGTGATTGCTTCTTTACACCGCTTTAGTATTTTTACGCTCTCTTCGTCGCTCCAATCGTGTAATACCCACTGCATAATTTATCAGACGTACTGGAGCGTCAAACATGGAACTAATTAAAGACGAACTACAAACGTAGTATTATTCTCAATATAAAAAATAAGTCGAAATATCAATTGTTCAATTAGGGACTATTTCCAAGCAATTATGGCAAAGAGATATCATATCCAAGCACCAACATAAAAAAAACACTAAACCCATTAATTTATGTAAGCAAGTTCTTTTTCATATTTTCTTACAAATAAAATATCTCACACCTTGAGCAAAATAGCGTCCGCCGGAGGAACAGCCTCAAACATGTCGCCACCCACGTATTTTAAATTCCTCGTCCTTTCCAAGCCCGCCACCACCCGCGGCAGATCGAGCACCGTCCACTCCATCTCTGGGAATGCCTCCGCCAGCTCCCTCGCCAACCCTCCGGTCCCTCCCCCGACATCGACCGCCGTCCTCAGCCCCTCAAAAAGCCGCCCCCCACACTTGTCCATTATCAACCTCGCCATCACTGGCCCGTCGCTCGCCATCGCCCTGTTCATGCGCTGGTCGAACTTCTTGTCTTGAGCCTTGACCTCCCACATGCTCTTCCCGTGCTTCATGTGTAAGGGCGTCCGCGGCGAGGGCGAGCCAGTCTCGCTGTCGCTCTTGAGCCACTCGCTCATGCAGTGAAATGGGTCGACGAATATCGGGTCGAGTGTGAGCAGTACTATCGGCGACAAGTCCAAGGGCTGGCCCTTCACAATCGCACATGAAGCCGGAGTTAGCGAATACTCAAAACCTAGCTCGTCGGCCTCGTGTTCCGACATTCCATTGCTTTCGGGGGCGGCCTTTTGGCGGGAGAGGAAGCCCATGTGGACGAGGACGGCCACGAGGCGGCTGAGGAAGGTAGTCTTGGAGGTGGGGACCGACAGTGCTGCGGCGAGCTCAGGGAGGGTCGCAGGATGGCCACAGCGGTGGAGGGCGTCGGGGACGCCGAGCTCGATGGCGCATTTGAGGGACATGGAGGAGATGAAGTTGAAGGCGTGGCGCCATACGTGACCGTGGGCTCGGAAGGTCTCGCTCTCGCTCGTCTCTCCGTTGTAAGCCCTGTCCATTTTTTTTTTTTCTGGAAGAGATAAGATCGGATTAAGTTTGGAGGTAATTCGGGCGTTCGGATGGAGAAACGCTGAAATTTCGATTTTAAGAGTAATCCTACGGAGTAAAAAAAGATAGGTTTCCACGATATTTGTTTTACTGAGGAACGCACGGATTGTAACTGAAAGTTAACATGAGCAATTAATGTCAAATACCTAACAATAAGAATTTGTCTACATTGTCTTTATGATCCTGTCCCAGTTCATTTAGTTTAAAGCTTTATTTTTACAACGTATGATTTATTGGTCTTTAATGTTGATGTTATGTACTACTCATTATCTAATGATAAAATTATTCCTAATAAAATTTTTAGTTGCACAATCATAAAAATATTGTTAGAGATATTATTAGATGTAAGAGGTAATTATTGTTTCGCGATATACTATGATAGCTAGTCCTTATTAGGTTATGATAGCTAATTTCTTTGTTATATTATGTTTTTCTTTTTTTTGCCCGTTGTTCTTATAGAGATTCCCATTAATCAATGCATTATAGTGCCCATTTTTACGGTGATACTTTCCTTATTTTTGGTTCTAACTTGGTATTTTAGAGTTAGGTGATCTTGAAGAAATTTTGAGTGTGCATACCTCGCATTTCATGTTATTTGATTCTCTCGTTGACATAATTGAACCCATGTTGACATGACTATATAGTAAATACATGTTCCACTTGTTTTTGTTTGATGTTCGTGCTTATACGTGATTGAAAATATAAAAACCACACCTCCTGCACAAAATACAATCCCATCCCTTTCGATGCAGCCAATGTTAGTCAAGAATTACTAAAACTTTAGATGGTATTGCCAAATCGATGGGATTGGCGCCCAACAACAAATATTGTTGAATTTTGCCTAATGATCGGCTTTCACACCTAGTGGGAGTATGCGAACTTCAGTGCTAATGCTTCTTGCATCTATTGTGTTGCGTCAACAGGATTCGAAGACTTTATTTGCAAACTCGATATTGTCATGCGTCAATGGTATTCGAAGACTTTATCTGGTTATATCTTAGGATTGCTAATTCTCTCTGTAGATTAGGATAACTGACTTTCTTGTTATATTAGATTACTTCCTTTCCTATGCACGCATTGTTAGGATATAAATATTTTTTGATTACGACACATTGTAAGATCAATTAATACAACGACCCTTTTATCATTTTCAGTTTTTAGCTCGCAAGTGCGTGGGTGTTATAGGATTTAAAAGTTGCAAGTCGGTCGATTTGACCGAGCCTGGCTTTATAAGTTTTTTAAAACACAGCGAGAATCACATCAATGGAGCAGCTAGACAATCTTTCGGAAATTTGAGGAACAGCTTCGTTTTCATTCACTCGCCATCAAATTCTCCGACACCCATCACCAGGGAAATCTTGGAAACAAAATAATCGACGCGAGGTAGCCAGTAATTATAGATATTGCTGTAAATGGAAGTGGGTTTTATGTAATCAAAGAGACAAAAAAACATTGGAATGCAAACCACTCCGAGATCCTACTATGACCCAGGGGCATCCATGACGAATGTGGTTTTCTTTAGTATAATTATTAAGTGGGTTATAGCGGGTTATATTGGAGTTAGATAGACAAAGCAACAAGATCATTGCCTGAAGAGATATCTTGTCGCAATATGATATCACATTCTTCACATCCGGCAAATTGGAAACCTATGGACTCAGTCCCTAAACAAAGATATTGTTAAATTTAAATAATAGGAGCATTTTTTATTCGATAGCATTAACCCCACATAACCTGCATTATAATTAAACTAGTTGGGGAGGTTCCGAGCTTAATTAGATTTATTTGTACTAAGCCTGCAAGTGCACAAAATTTGGCCGAGCACATTGAAGACACCATGTGGCCGAAAATCACAATGTTAGGCACTCCAGTCCCTTCCCCGGCGTCAACGACTGTCATCAGTCCCTTGAATGGCCGTGCCCCGCACCTGTCTGTTATCAGCCTCACCATCGCCGACCTGTCTCTCACCATCGCCCCCGTTCACGCACCAGTTAAGCTTCTCATCTTGGCCCGTGTACTCCCGCAGGCTCTTCCTATTTAGATGGGCTTGGGCCAGCAATACTCTATGCTCCGAAGCTAACCGAGTTTCCAATAGGTAATTTGATACTCTCTTTCCATTGATTAAGTCCATATTTTTCGCATAACTGTGACGAAAGATTGGACTTCGGCGCATGTCGCCTGTGTCATTTAAAGGAGGGTAGGTTTAATGTCTTCCATCCTAATGAATATTAAAGAAAGAAAGAATAATGCTTGTACTAAAACTCAGTTGCGACGTGTAAGAAGACCCCACACTCCATTAGCACATGAATCTGTAGATTGAAATTCTCCATAATGAATCAGCTCAATGGGTTAGGTATACCCAAGAAGATTTGGCCCAATTTGACATTGTAATTGTATGCAGCCCCATTTCTGAGTTCGTGTCAAATCTTTCATCAACGAACAAGGCCCAATTTGATATTGGAAAGATTGAATGTTCGTCAGTGGAGCAATTCGTTCTGATCCCAGAAAATGCGATATACATACGCATCTATCTTATCGTTATCACGAAGTCGCCTTTTTTCAGAGCCCTTGAAATGCTAAACTAGTTTGGTGCCTTTGGTTCGGGGTTCCGTGGTCCCATTGCATGCTAAGCGACTAATTGAGAACGTTTGGAAATAAATCGAAATGATATTGGATGAGAGTTAATACTAGAGACAATCTCCTATACCGGTTTGCCCAATACACACATTCAAGTATCAGTGTTCATCTTTCTAAAGCTCGCAATCATGCACCTAACATCATTTACACAATCAAAATGACTGATCATATTGTCTCCATTGTACATGTCGTCACATATTCCATGTGTCAAGTCTGTTCGAAACTAACAATGATTAAAAAGAAAAAAAAAAGAGGAGAATTCGATTCAATAGGTCACAATTAGTGGAAAAAAAAGAAGAAAAAAATTACTACCACAATTAAGAAAATTGCCCAATACCCCGCTGACCGCCCTTCAAAGGCAAACTACAGAGAATGTCGCCCCATCCAAATTAAAGTTTTTTCCCCAAGACAAAAATCGGAATTTCAGTTATGTTAGATTAAGATCAGCTAATGTTAAATGAATTTTATTTTCTATGGAGCAGCGGACGTGAGTTGCATCTGCTAAAGAAAACAGGAACTCAACCGGACTGGTCAGGTCCTATGTGGGACACAAATTCGTGAAAAGTGCTTCTTTTATTGGGATCGAGGGGAAAAGGGGATGCTTTGGTTGGGGCTTCCCAAAGTTTAAAGTTTCGAGGGCAAAAGGCATTGGAAAGTGGGGAGTGAAGGGGCCTACTCTTTAAGCAAAAGGCAGGAAGAAAAGAAGAAGGGTATTCAATATATGCCGGGATGGGGAAAAAGCATAGAAATTAAAATTAGCAAGATAGGTATTTATGTACTAGGTTACTTTAAATTGATGAGGAAGTCATCTCTACCCTTTCAAATCATTCAAAAGAGCCCATTCGTATCGCATATATAGATTGGTATTTACTGGGTGGGGTTAAGGGAGTGAAGGACTAGATATGGGCACTCGACGTAATTAATCAAAGGGATGATTTCTATGTTAGCCAAACGGTTTGGTAGAGAGATGTAGGAATCGCCATGCTGATATTACAGGTTCATTCTTTACCATTCAGCTACCATCATAAATCTACGATCCCACAAATTTTTTTTTTTGGCATATTGCTTAGATTTTACGTCTTGATATGTATCGGATGTAGTGATGTTATGCATTTTCTACTTCATGAACGTTATAATACCTTTCATCTTATATGTCGATTTGTTCTGATAAATAGTATGGGCAATAAGGTTCTTTCATGGTCATTTTGATGGAAAACTTAATTGCGTAACTCATCATATATAAGATCCTATTATTTGGAAAACAAAAGTTGAGTGCAATGATAACGATCTTCGTAAAATTCTGGTAACGTAGGACATAATTTGACATCGAAGAGGTGGGATATGAACTAGCCAATTATCAACCGATACCTATAACATTATGAACAATTCAATTATTAAGCAACCAAACTTTTAATCATTCATGCATCTTTGATCTTCACGTGATTGGAACCTTGATCTGAACTTAGATCTTAATATTTCCTCAATCATGAACTAAATTTGGGCAGGGCTTATCATTACATCCTTCCTGGATTTGCTAACTAAATAAGTGAACACACCATCCATCTAGGACCTCCAAATCAAGCGTGGATATATAATAGGGTTTGAGGGAGTCGGCAAGAAACACCGATGGGAGGACGAAAGTGACATATTCATAGGCAAATCTATAGGATTCATATATCAGACTTTTTGCCCATGATCTCTCTCTCTCTCTCTCTCTCTCTCTCTCTCAATTAATTCACCTCTTCATGATGTTCATCTGAAGGGTCCACTTCTCAGGCTCACTCCGGGAAATTCGAAGCAGGGTTCCACCCACAAGGGCCAAAACTAGAAAGAAACTTAAACGGCTCTAATGCACTTTGAAATCGGAAGAAGAAAATTGAAAAACCCTAAAGAAAAGAGGAAAATTAGAATCAATGACCAGTCAAAGGGAAAATTAGTCCCTAAGCCATTGTAAAAAGGATTCATTAGGAGTAGAAGGTGGAGGTAGAAAAGTTAAAAGGAGTGGCTGATTCACTAGCAAAAGATATCAAATTCAATGGTGTCAATAAGCAACAACCAAAGAAGAAAGAACAACTAGCCTTCAGACCCTTGTCTCCTCTCCCCTCGTCTCACCTCATTAAGAAAAAGGACACTTATTAAAAGACCTTGGCCCTTTACTCCACCGTCACGTTGTGTACCCTTTTTCATGTTGTCACGAGCGTTATTCAAGAAAATAGAAAACAATACAAAATGAGTCTTCATTGTCATCTCTTTATGTCTCCAACCCACTTATTGTAACTAAAAAAGGATTCACCAACCATCCATGAGAGAGAGGTAATAATGAAAGGAGATTGCGAGAGGGGCTTGGACAGCATTCACCACGTCCATCACTATCCCCGATTAAAGAGAAAAACGTGAAGTATAAAAGAAATAAAAATGAAACCCATCACTTACCTCCTTCTCAACGCTCATGTGGAGGAATTCCTTAAGCTAAAAGAAAGAAGCAATAAGAACCGATGATTAATCATTAAGCGATTTGCATGCATGCATGCAATCGAGTTTAAAAATCAGATGATGGACATCAACGATATTTGTTTGCACCGGCAATCCTTATGATTCAAAGACATAGCATGCTTATACGACTGCAAGTTTTGTCCAATCATAATGTACATGTATACATGAACTTTTTCATAAAAATAATAAGACCTGAGGCTAATCATAACATACACCATCAATGTTTTAAAATATTTTCATAAGTAATTATATTCATCATTAATTTGGGAATTGTAACTTATTATTATCTCACTAACCCTCCTCATATTAGCAGTACATCTTATGAAAAAAAAATTACAGCAACGATATTTGCTCTAATTTTTCCATTATTTAATCAAACTTGGAAAATATGATTTGTTTAAACGAGGCTTTCCCATTTTCTTTACTTATCTGATTTATGTAGGATTATCATTGGCTTAAAAGTAAGCAGAAATTGGAGAGAAAAGTTGGGAGGAGATAAGATTTGAGTTGCGGAGTGGGCGCAGCAGAAATCTCGCTTCATTGCACGGAGCAAGGGTGTGGCATCAATGCATCTTGATATGAATTAATAAATATGATGGTGACTAGGAGAAGTCAGCAGAAGCTGCTTTCCAGGGAAAGAAAACATAAAAATTAGAAATGGCAAGGGCTGGCCGAGCGAAAATGTGTCTCCTGTTCGTCTTTCTGCTGCTTCGGGCTCTCGCTGAGATCATCTGTCAAGCGCATAGCACAGGAGAGAGAGAGAGAGAGAGAGAGAGAGAGAGAGAGAGAGAGAAGGCATTTGGCGTGAAGTGTAAGGAAGGAGCGGGCAGAGACGTGATGAAGAGAGAGAGAGAGAGAGAGAGGGAGAGGGAGGTAGGGACACGGCGGAGACGGGACGTTAGTGACTGAACGGGACGGAGAGGAGAATCCCAGGCCGTCATTTGTACCTCCGTTTCCCAATGCGGACGGCTCTTCCATTTTTTGATGCCATCCTTCTGCTGCAATCAAGAAGCAATCATTAAAAAGGGAACTTCTTCGGTTCCTACAAAGCTGTCGCTTCTTTGCTGTTGTACCCTCACCCGAGGCTTGGAGACTCTCGGCTGCATTCTCATCTCTCCAAATCTCCTGTCTTCTCGATCACCCTTCTTTTCTCGACACATCTCTACTTATGAACAGTGGTAACCGCCTCCGCGAAGGCTCGATGCCTACTGAACGGCGTAGGAGGATAGGGCGAAGAGCTAGCTCAACGCAAAGTTGAATTGATTTTTGGCCCGATCCTTCTGCGCCCGTACAGTACGCATCGAAGTTTTGGTGGAGGCGGTTACCACTTTTTACTGGTAGAGAAGTATTGAGAAGAGAAGGGCGGTGGAGAAGACAGAAGAGATGTGTGCTATGGTATCCACCAAATGAACGGAGAGCTGAGAATAATGAAAGAGGCTCTAAGAGGAAGCGGAGAAGCCGGACGAAATGGCCAAGAGAGGTGGTGGTGATGGTGAAAAGGGAGGGAAGGTGAAGAAGAAGGTGGTTTAGGGCGCGAGTGGGACGACCCAGTACTTGGCAGAGAAGAGCAAGGAAGGCCACGGGGCCGTGAAGCAAAACGGTCGCGAAGGCCAAGGAGTATACGATGGAGGCAGGCATAAGGCGGCGGAGATCGCCAGAATGCCCCCTGAGCAGTAAGAAAACTCATCGTCGACATATGAAGCCGGTCACGATTAGAGTAGGAAGTGTGTGTACGTGTGTGCGTGGAGAAACGAGAATTTTCCTTTTAGCTTCTCTTTTAGATCCTTGCTTTCTTTTGCTCTTGAAGCGTTCAAATGAAGTTGAAAGATGCTTGTGATTTCGGAATGGCTAAGTGATGTTCGAAGCATTCACCTGCAGCAGCTAAAATGTGTCTCTGTCAACTTATAAGGCAGAGAGATTTCTATTATAGCCGGAAAAAAGGGGCGTGTTTAGTTTGTAAATAGGCCAAGCTCGTTCGTAACGTACAGAAACATTAGTCACATCCCTCATTCCTTACGTCGGGATGATATTGGAAAATTAAAAAAAGGGCTTGAACCAAGATGACCAACTCAAAAGCTTATCTGAAACGTATCTTGCTAATAATGAATTAAGAAAGCTTTATTAATGGCAACAGAGAATTAGGAGATATTTTGCAGAAAATGTTGCTTAACTTAGCTCATTAATAATGAATTAAGAAAGAGAAATTTACGAGGAATTGACTTCCAAATTTTAGACGGTGAATTGACTTCCTCTCTCGCGCAGGGAGAGATCTCAAGGAGCACGAAAGGGCCCCACTTATGTTCAACACCGTCCCCCATTAAAGCGAAAAACATTAAATTTAAAAAGAAATAAAAATGAAACCCATCATCACCATCACACACCTCCTCCTCTCGAGAAAATATTAACTGTGAGAGAGAAGGATCTGCTGTGGGGCCCAACTAACATTTTCTTAGAGAGAGAGAGAGACCCGAATTTTTCAAATTAACCGGGAGGGAAAGGTTTCTGGTGGGACCCAGCAGGAGAGAGAGTTGAATATTTTGCAAAGGGAGTCCGATTCTAGCGTGGCGTTGGTCACACGTGTCATCCGATAAGTGAACTCGTATGATGCCATACTAGAATCAGAGCTCCATCCAATATTTGCTTGCCTGAGACGTGCAAAGACCGATGGTGTGCAGGGACCTTTCGTGCTCTATGGTCGATCTCTCTCCTTGAGAGAAAAGCGAGTGAACAGCAAAAGTGGCGCGCGCGCGAGAGAGAGAGAGAGAGTGAAAAAAGCAACGTAGTACATTTTTTTTTTTTTTTTTTTTGGTCGGAAAGCAACGTAGTACATTGATTAGTACAAATTAACAACATCAATTTTCCATTCTTTGATCAGGTAAATATGGACATTTTTTTTGCCTGATCAAAGGGTGCTTGTGTTCTAATTGGTTTTTGTAACTATTCCCCTCTAAACATCCATTGGGCACGGCTTTAATTTCACTACTACCGGGTAATTATGCCCCGATGTCTAGTGATACAAAGTGGTGATCAATCTCCAAATAAGTGGATTTTAAAGACAAAACATAGGAATGTAAACAAACCCAAGATCCTATCATGAAATAGCAGTACCCATGAAAGATGTGTTTTTCTTTAATTTAATCATTAGGCAGGTTTTATTTAAGTTAGATATGGGCTAAAGAAACAAGATCGAGGTACCATAAAGAACCATCAGCATATACATAAATATAAAACTGTCCATTTCAACCAAAATAGAATGGCTTCTATGGACAAAAAGTTATATGAGCTATGTATGATTCAATGTAATACTATAATCACATCACTTAGAAAGATCAACGACCCTCATCTAGTAAAAATATTTACATCTTATTAAAAAGATATATGTGAATGAATCTTCTTATTTAGAAATGTACTGACATGCACAAATTCAAGCACAATTCCTTTTATGATAGACCGGATGCAAATTAAAGACACGTCTATTAAATCACGCTAAAAGAAGGAAAAGAAGAAGAGGAGAAATTGCAACCACATTAATCAGACCACCCTTGATGTCAAGGGCACATATTACTTTAATTAATCTCAATCATCAAGGATAAACCTCAATGAGAGATCTAATACCCTCCAAAGGAGTGATTCTGTATTCAGTGAAACCAGCCTCCTGAAAGAGGTTAGCCCATTCTTTCTCGTTCCTCTCTTTGCCTAGGACAAGCGTCATCATCATCATGTCAAAGCAAAGCTTAATCCCCATCGATGCTTCGTCTTCCTCAGACTCATCACCGATCACTATATCGATTATCATCACCTTTCCCTTCTTACCATTGCTCAAAATGGCTTCTTTACACCGCTTGAGTATCTTCACGCTCTCTTCGTCGCTCCAATCATGTAATATCCACTGATAGATAGATGTAGATATGCATCTCTTAGAATATATGTATCATTCGGCACTCCCGCTTATGAGAGAAATAGGATTTATCTATGAGCCTAAAGTATTCTGCTGAAGATTGGAAGAGTGCATGCACATTTGATGGAATTTGATTTGAGATTAGTGAATCTTCATATGATAATGTTACATAAATTTTAAGAAGAAGGTTTGCTTGTGGATTTTGCTACCAAACTTAAAATATTATTCTAACTTCCAAAAATTATAGGAATAATTTGGCATCATGAAAAAAGAAATTAAAGGCTTATATGTGTAATTTTTTAATTAAAGATTGTATGAAAAAAAAAATCACGTTTCAAATGTAAAAAAGAAAAAAAAAACATAAAGGTGGAAAGTAAAACAAAAAAACTAGAAAGCCAAGATAGCACTTAGTACCATTGCTTGACAACTAAAAACGAAGAAAGAAAGAGGTACGTGTTCATAAATTGAGACCCACAATAGCATATGAACCCTCTCAATTTAATGGAATCAATTAAGTTAATTAATGAAAAGGTTTGTTATATGATTAAGTAGCCTTCATAGTTTATATTTGATTTGATTTGTTGCCTTTTTATCTGTCCTCATTAAGAATCTTAGTCAATAGATTAAGTAGTATCACCATCCAGTAATCTATTTATGTAAAATTGGTGTCAAAATGTACTTTCCCATTAGGTCAAAAGTAAATTAAAGTTTCGTTTGCATTTCTTTTGAAGGTTAACGACCCCATGAGTAACTGAGGTCTTATCACTTTCTCGATCGAGTAGCTGAATTTTTTCTTTTTCAATATAGTGACCAACTTAAATATTTAATGCGGGCATTTTCCTTCCATGTATTTAGCGAAGACCTTGTATTGAGTCATGTTAAAAGAGTTAGGTATTTGATTAAACAAATAAAAAGTTTAGATACCGGAACAAAAAGAATGCGTGAAGCTTCATGCACTTGCAATGTGACTAAGAAAGAAAAAAAATTAAAATCTCTTTCGTACGGACCTTGAGCAAAACAGCATCCGCCGAAGGAACAGCGTTAAACATGTCACCACCCACAAACTTCAAGTTCCTCGTCCCCTCCAAGCCGGCCACCACGTGCGGCAGATCGAGCACCATCCACTCCACTTGTGGAAAAAACCTCTGCCACCTCCCTCGCCAACCCTCCACTTCCTCCTCCGACGTCGACCACCGTCCTCAGCCCTTGGAACAGCTGCCGTCCACGTTTCTCCATCATCAGCTTTGCGATCATTGGCCCGTCGCTTGCCATGGCTTCGTTCAAGGACCGGGTCAGCCCCTCGTCGTGGGCCGTGTACTCCCACAGCCTCTTCCCGTGCTTCATGACGAAGGGCGTGCAAGGGCTTGGGCTCTCGCTCTTGAGCCACTCCCCTAGGCAGTGCAATGGATCTTGTATGATGGGGTCAAGGATGAACGACACCATAGGCGACAAGCCACCGGGCTCGCCTTTCAGGATCACACGTGAAATAGAAGTGAGAGAGCACGTCAACCCTAGTTGCTCATGGTCATTCTCAGCAGCAGACTTTCCTTGAGAGATGAAGCCGGTTTGGGCAAGGACCGCCATGAGCCGGCGCAGGAAGGTCACCTTGGAGGTGGGGACCGACAGCGCAGCGGCAAGCTCAGGAAGGGTCATGGGATGGCCGTGGTGGTGGAGGGCGTCGGGGATGCCAAGTTCGATGGCGCATTTGAGGGACATGGAGGAGATGGAGTTGAAAGCATGGGTCCATACGTGAGCGTAGGCTTGGACGATCGCGCTCTTGCTCATCACTTCATTGTCAACCGATTCCATTGTTAAGGTGGAATGACCAACGAGTTTGGATTTGGTTTAGGGTTTTCGTGAGCTGAGTGGGGAAAGGGTTTTATGGGCATAAATTGTACTTACTCCTTGCTTACTGTGCATAAATTAAATGTAACATGAGAGACATACCAAAAACGTGATGTAAAAATGTACATAAGATGGATTGAAATTGCAACGTTGATGAGTCGGGAGAGATTTTCTAAGCGAATGTCATCCTCACGTAAGATAATGACCAAATTTCATGTCAAGTTAAGAATTTTTAAGAATTAATGTGGGCGTAACTTCCTTTACTACACAAGTGATATTGAGATCCAAGACCTATGCCGGTATAATACCAAGTGGCTATTATGTCCACTTTTCTTGATCTCACGACTGCTCGTTGATTTCTTCCATGAACGCAACATATGATAGGCCTAATGAAATGCGATCTGAAAATGGGTAGGGCTGTTGTTTTCTCTCCTCGGTTTGTGTCTATCGTGCTTCTTCTTGATATGTGCTTAATTTAGTCTTACGGAAATAATTTATAGACATTACATTTAGAATGATAAAGCAACCTAATATTACAATCGTGAGAGTCTTCGGTTTACGTCGGCTTTTACTCCTACAAAACATATAACTGTATCGCAGTTTGACTATTTGATCATACTTCCTGTAGAGAAACGGGAAACACATCGACGCAGCTGATAATATCTTAACAACTTGATTATATATATCTGCACTTTATTTTTTGTTTGTCACCATCTTCTATAATTCCCATCATCAAGGATCGATCCACAACTCAACCAAACAATATATAAATAGAAAAATAAGAGGAAAAAGAAAAGAAAAACTCCAAAAGAACTTCTAAAGAAAGAAAGAGCACTTACTAATTTTTGATACGGGATAGCCTATGAATTAGTGAATCTCTTAGAACCATCAAATCCAAGAGTCGATTCTGTACTATCATGGGCAAGTGCGTTGCCCTAAAGATGATAAAAGAATGCTAGGCTGCCCAACTAATTGTTGGCAGAGATTAAGGAGTCGGGTCATATCAAGGAAGGTTGTTGGATCCTTTGCGATTATGAATAACTGCAATTCAAAGATCTAAAAACCCTAAGCGCCCCCCCCTCTCTCTCTCTCTCTCCACCCCCCCCCCACCACCCCCCCCCCCCCCCCCCCGCTTTAATTGTGGAAAACAAGTTTCCCAATACATCCATAAGACTTGCCCGTCCCAAGCTTAAGAAAATACATATCTTGAGGAAATCGTAGTAAAAGAATTCCAATTATTCTAAGAGCAAAATCTCACGATGATGGTACTTATAATTGTGAATTTGAGGTGAACTGATGACTAGTATTTCCGATTTGAGCGGTAACTTAATTTTGTAGCTATGAAAAGATTGTATTTACTATTATATAATTGCTCTTTCAGTAATGTCAAGTATCTATTAGAAGGATGCGTGTATGGCTTTAAAGAAAGATTTAAGAATTATATCATTTGTATTGTATCAAGAGTTATTGTCCAACTTCAAAAATTGTGAAGGGACTTATATTTTGAAATAGGGCTAAGTTTCTTTTACTATTTATTGTAAAACAAGTCATTTTTTTAAATCCTCATCAAGATGGCAAAAAAAAAAAAATTCAAAAATTCAAAAGAAAATTGGAAAAATTATTCACGTTAACAACAGAGGCTGATCGGCATTTACGTCAACGATTTCCAGCCAATTTTGGCCAGAGTGACTCAATTGATAAATTGTCAAAAAGTTTAAGGCTAAATTAGCCAAATTGAAAGTTTTATAATTGAATTGGCACAAATTTAATTAGGTTTAGGACTTGCTTGTTAATTTTCCCTACATGTAAACATTCAAGTTTAAACTATTCTTATAATATCATAAACATGTGATCAAGTTCATGGATCAACTATCTTAAGACGTACACAATGAGTTATTCACTCTTTTAGATCAACATGAAGATGCGGTCCTCTTCCCACTTCCATATATGGCAAAAAGAGAAGAGAGTGAAAAGTAGCGACCAAACTCCGGCGAACCCCAAGAATTATCATCGAAATTCCACAACCGCCACAAAATATTGGGTTCAAGCAATAACTGCCATTCCTTTGATCTAACCGATTATTGCCACCACACTATAAAGCTATCGAAACTTCAATCGGAGTAATACTTCGTTATGATAATGTTGAACTTACGTTGGAAGCAAGTAATACTTCATTTGACCTCCAAAAATTAATGCTAAGGCCTCCTATCAACGTGTGTCGTGGGATGAACATGCACGACATGACCTAAATATTCGGTCGACATGACGCATTTATGATTCCCCTAGAGAGGGGAGTTGTTTACGCATCTCTCATTATGTCCCCATTTCCTATTTTTAGCATATCCGAGTAACCGATGTCCTAACTCTCACGAATATTAACCCATGTCCCAATTCCAAGGTGAGTATCACCCGGACCATACTCACCTCTAGATGCAATCCCACTACATCCATGATCCTCGTAACACCCATTCGATTTCTGTCCTAGTCATGTGACGATAGACCGCAACATTAAAAGCAGTGCGTTGCTTAGGAAAGAAAGAGCGTTGCCTTTACTTTTATCAAAGGGAAAAAGCCATAAGAGCGAAGGTGACAAAGTTTCGTCTTATTTGCATTTAATTTGACTTGGAAATGCTTGCACATTGATTCAAGGAAAATGCTTGCACTTTGGTCCAAGGCCATGGATAGTCACTTTTAGAGTCTAAAGATAAGAATATTTTACTTTACGTCTCTATACTTTTGCACTTTTTCTAATGGATTTATATTATTAACTATTTGAGCTTCTCTACTTTCACAAATTCTCAAATCAATTCCATTTGACATCAAATTTGATCAAATGTAGCTGATGTGATCATCGAACAATGTCTTAGTGTAACATGGAAAAATTTTTATGATGTGAACGTCCATGCAGTCATTTGCATTAGCTAAATTTTATCTAGTCATACTCGAACATTTTCTACATTACATCCTAATTTGGCATTTTTCTTGGCCGGATTTGGTATTGGAGAGACTCAATTATAAGATTTGTGGAAGTAGAAAGCCTTTATCAGACAAATTAAAAGTATATGTACTCAATCAGAAAAAGCATGATTAGGGACACAAATAAAATAAAATCCTTACCGTAAAAACATAGCTGTCATTAAGTTCTGCAGTGGAGGATAATGAGGATGATCATGAAGGGCGGAAGAGATCGAATGGAGGAAAAGTTTGGGGATAAGGCTTCTCAATGTACGCCTATTTGCCGTGCTTTGTCCACATTATTCTTGGGGCACCTAACATTGTCGTTCGGCTTAATGATGATTACCGTATCCCACTTGGAAAGATCATGCCGATTATAATATAGATTATCCCTAGTTTCACGTTAAACATATCTATCTTCATCCATCTATAGCAAGCACTCGTGCTAAGCATGAAGCACAAGTTTTTGAGGTGTGAAAAATGCAGTTACTGGATATTAGCAATCCTATTCAAATTTAAAAACTTGTGGGTCACGGCATAACCCCTAGTCTCGTTTGTCTATGCTCACCAATATACAACAAAATGATCACATTTTGTCAAAGTTAGGTTATTTCCAGAGGAAAAAATGTAACATGATTAAATTGTGGCCAATTCCCGATTCCTCAGCCCTTCAAGTCCAATTCTCAATTCTAGGTGGGGGATCACCCTAGTCAATTCAAGGGGACTATCAATCACGTGAGGATTGAGACACGATCCGGGCTCGGGGGGGGTGGGTAGTGGGGCATCGGTGGGGAAATTTCTCAATTCTCAATTCTAGGTGGGGCTCACCTTGGTCATTTCAAGAGGACCATCAATCCTACTCTGGTCAATTTAAGGGAACTATCAATCATGTAAGGATTGAGACACGATCCGAGCTCCTTTGGGGAGGGGGGGTGCGCATCGGTGGGCAAATTTTTCAATTCTCAATTCTAGGTGGGGGCTCACCCTGGTCAATTCAAGGGGACTATCAACATGTGAGGATTGAGACACGATCCGGGCTCCTAGGGAGCATCGGTGGGGAAATCGAGCGACAGTCTGATGTTTTGCGGTTTTTGAGAGAGAGAGAGAGAGAGAGAGAGAGAGAGAGAGAGAGAGAGAGAGGAATTTGATTGGGACTTGACCGATGCAGTTCATTCATATGATGCCATAAAGAGAAATTGCGAATTAACTGCTTTATGCCGTCCAAAGTCATCTTTTCGTGTAAACGCCAAATGGAGGACAACTCACCATAATACCAACTTTATTGCCATCTTTAGTCGTATAATGTGTCATGTCAATTGTGCATTTGTTTTTTTTTTTTTTTTTGAACAGCAGTTGTGCATTGGTGGGCAAAATTTTCAATTCTCAATTCTAGGTGGGGGCTCACCTTGGTCAATTCAAGGGGACTATCAACCATGTGAGAATTGAGACACGATCCGGGCTCCTAGGGGGCATCGGTGGGGAAATCGAGCGACAGTATGATGTTTTGCAATTTTGAGAGAGAGAGAGAGAGAGAGAGAGAGAGAGAATTTGATTGGGACTTGAAGTTCATTCATATGATGCCATAAAGAGAAATTGCGAATTAATTGCTTTATGCCAGGTCCTAAGCAAGACCTTAAACTACTTCCCATTTCAATGGAATCCTCTTCGGGTGAAAAAGGGGTACTTTCCACAGGGCTCTCCTGGTCACAATCCCTCCTTAAGAGAGGGGTAGGGATCTCACCCTGAATTCCCACGATACCTTCCCCAGGGCTGCCTGGGCGCGGTACAGGAACATGAAGGGGGTCCCCCTCCCATAAGGGAGGGGGAATGGGAGGGGGAATTTGATTGGGACTTGAAGTTCATTCATATGATGCCATAAAGAGAAATTGCTAATTAATTGCTTTATGCCGTCCGAAGTCATGTTTTCGTGTAAACGCCAAATGGAGGACAACTCACCATAATACCAACTTTATTGCCATCTTTAGTCGTATAATGTGTCATGTCAGTTGTGCATTTGTTTTTTTTTTTATTTTTTTTGAATAACAGTTGTGCATTTGTTAAACGGACAAAACGTGGCGCCTTCAAGTTTCAACGCAACACGGCCAACCAAAAGCATTATTTTGAAAACTGTATCGGAGGTCTTACTGACAAGGCGAACAGTACACGGTTCACCAATTCTACCAGAAAAAATTGGACGGCTTGAAGAACAATTATGCACCCATATCGAATTGGTAGAGTCATATCTAGTTATTTTGGAGGTTATAGGGTCGCATCTCGCCAGGTGTTTATCATAACCTTTTATTTTTGGAAAAGGTGAAGAAATTGTGCACAAATTTATCGCTTGCCATTTATAAAGCAAAGTGAATGGATGGTGTCCAAGAGGTTGGAGGTAGGGGTGAGCACGGTTCGGGTTGGGCCAGTCCGCCCCCTAACCCTAGGACCAACCCGTACAGTGCTGGTTCTCAATTTTTGGGACCGAGGACCGACCCTATTGAGTTTGGGACTGAGGACTGGACTAACCCAATAGATTCAGTCTGGTTCTAGGGTCAATCCGGGACCAACCGATAATTTTTTATTTCATTTTTTGTACTACTTAAAAAAGCGATTGAGGACCAGACTGACCCAATGGATTCGGTCCGATTTCCAAGTCAACCCAAGACCAACCCAAGGGGACTATCAATCACGTGAGGATTGAGACACGATCCGGGCTCGGGGGGGGGTGGGTGGTGGGGCATCGGTGGGGAAATTTCTCAATTCTCAATTTTAGGTGGGGCTCACCTTGGTCATTTCAAGAGGACCATCAATCCTACTCTGGTCAATTTAAGGGAACTATCAATCATGTAAGGATTGAGACACGATCCGAGCTCCTTTGGGGAGGGGGGGGGGTGCGCATCGGTGGGCAAAATTTTAAATTCTCAATTCTAGGTGGGGGCTCACCCTGGTCAATTCAAGGGGACTATCAACATGTGAGGATTGAGACACGATCCGGGCTCCTAGGGAGCATCGGTGGGGAAATCGAGCGACAGTCGATGTTTTGCGGTTTTTGAGAGAGAGAGAGAGAGAGAGAGAGAGAGAGAGAGAGAGAGAGAGAGAATTTGATTGGGACTTGACCGATGCAGTTCATTCATATGATGCCATAAAGAGAAATTGCGAATTAACTGCTTTATGCCGTCCAAAGTCATCTTTTCGTGTAAACGCCAAATGGAGGACAACTCACCATAATACCAAGTTTATTGCCATCTTTAGTCGTATAATGTGTCATGTCAGTTGTGCATTTGTTTTTTTTATTTTTTTTGAATAGCAGTTGTGCATTTGTTAAACGGACAAAACGTGGCGCCTTCAAGTTTCAACGCAACACGGCCAACCAAAAGCATTATTTTGAAAACTGTATCGGAGGTCTTACTGACAAGGCGAACGTACACGGTTCACCAATTCTACCAGAAAAAATTGGACGGCTTGAAGAACAATTATGCACCCATATCGAATTGGTAGAGTCATATCCGAGTTATTTTGGAGGTTATAGAGTCGCATCTCGCCAGGTGTTTATCATAACCTTTTATTTTTGGAAAAGGTGAAGAAATTGTGCACAAATTTATCGCTTGCCATTTATAAAGCAAAGTGAATGGATGGTGTCCAAGAGGTTGGAGGTAGGGGTGAGCACGGTTCGGGTTGGGCCAGTCCGCCCCCTAACCCTAGGACCAACCCGTACAGTGCTGGTTCTCAATTTTTGGGACCGAAGACCGACCCTATTGAGTTTGGGACTGAGGACTAGACTAACCCAATAGATTCGGTCTGGTTCTAGGGTCAATCCGGGACCAACCGATAATTTTTTATTTCATTTTTTGTACTACTTAAAAGAGCGATTGAGGACCAGACTGACCCAATGGATTCGGTCCGATTTCCAAGTCAACCCAAGACCAACCCAAGGGGACTATCAATCACGTGAGGATTGAGACACGATTCGGGCTCGGGGGGGGTGGTGGGGCATCGGTGGGGAAATTTCTCAATTCTCAATTTTAGGTGGGGCTCACCTTGGTCATTTCAAGAGGACCATCAATCCTACTTTGGTCAATTTAAGGGAACTATCAATCATGTAAGGATTGAGACACGATCCGAGCTCCTTTGGGGAGGGGGGGGGTGCGCATCGGTGGGCAAATTTTTCAATTCTCAATTCTAGGTGGGGGCTCACCCTGGTCAATTCAAGGGGACTATCAACATGTGAGGATTGAGACACGATCCGGGCTCCTAGGGAGCATCGGTGGGGAAATCGAGCGACAGTCTGATGTTCTGCGGTTTTTGAGAGAGAGAGAGAGAGAGAGGAATTTGATTGGGACTTGACCGATGCAGTTCATTCATATGATGCCATAAAGAGAAATTGCGAATTAACTGCTTTATGCCGTCCAATGTCATCTTTTTGTGTAAACGCCAAATGGAGGACAACTCACCATAATACCAACTTTATTGCCATCTTTAGTCGTATAATGTGTCATGTCAGTTGTGCATTTGTTTTTTTTATTTTTTTTGAATAGCAGTTGTGCATTTGTTAAACGGACAAAACGTGGCGTCTTCAAGTTTCAACGCAACACGGCCAACCAAAAGCATTATTTTGAAAACTGTATCGGATGTCTTACTGACAAGGCGAACAGTACACGGTTCACCAATTCTACCAGAAAAAATTGGACGGCTTGAAGAACAATTATGCACCCATATCGAATTGGTAGAGTCATATCCAGTTATTTTGGAGGTTATAGAGTCGCATCTCGCCAGGTGTTTATCATAACCTTTTATTTTTGGAAAAGGTGAAGAAATTGTGCACAAATTTATCGCTTGCCATTTATAAAGCAAAGTGAATGGATGGTGTCCAAGAGGTTGGAGGTAGGGGTGAGCACGGTTCGGGTTGGGCCAGTCCGCCCCCTAACCCTAGGACCAACCCGTACAGTGCTGGTTCTCAATTTTTGGGACCGAAGACCGACCCTATTGAGTTTGGGACTGAGGACTAGACTAACCCAATAGATTCGGTCTGGTTCTAGGGTCAATCCGGGACCAACCGATAATTTTTTATTTCATTTTTTGTACTACTTAAAAAAGCAATTGAGGACCAGACTGACCCAATAGATTCGGTCCGATTTCCAAGTCAACCCAAGACCAACCCAAGGGGACTATCAATCACGTGAGGATTGAGACACGATCCGGCCGGGGGGTGGGTGGTGGGGCATCGGTGGGGAAATTTCTCAATTCTCAATTTTAGGTGGGGCTCACCTTGGTCATTTCAAGAGGACCATCAATCCTACTACGGTCAATTTAAGGGAACTATCAATCATGTAAGGATTGAGACACGATCCGAGCTCCTTTGGGGAGGGGGTGCGCATCGGTGGGCAAATTTTTCAATTCTCAATTCTAGGTGGGGGCTCACCCCGATCAATTCAAGGGGACTATCAACATGTGAGGATTGAGACACGATCCGGGCTCCTAGGGAGCATCGGTGGGGAAATCGAGCGACAGTCTGATGTTTTGCGGTTTTTGAGAGAGAGAGAGAGAGAGAGAGAGAGAGAGAGAGGAATTTGATTGGGACTTGACCGATGCAGTTCATTCATATGATGCCATAAAGAGAAATTGCGAATTAACTGCTTTATGCCGTCCAAAGTCATCTTTTCGTGTAAACGCCAAATGGAGGACAACTCACCATAATACCAACTTTATTGCCATCTTTAGTCGTATAATGTGTCATGTCAATGGTGCATTTGTTTTTTTTTTTTTTTTCAACAGCAGTTGTGCATTGGTGGGCAAAATTTTCAATTCTCAATTCTAGGTGGGGGCTCACCTTGGTCAATTCAAGGGGACTATCGACCATGTGAGGATTGAGACACGATCCGGGCTCTTAGGGGGCATCGATGGGGGAATCGAGCGACAGTATGATGTTTTGCAATTTTGAGAGAGAGAGAGAGAGAGGAATTTGATTGGGACTTGAAGTTCATTCATATGATGCCATAAAGAGAAATTGCGAATTAATTGCTTTATGCCAGGTCCTAAGCAAGACCTTAAACTACATCCCGTTTCAATGGAATCCTCTTCGAGTGTAAAGGGGTACTTTCCACAGGGCTCTCCCGGTCACTATCCCTCCTTAAGGGAGGGGTAGGGATCTCACCCTGGATTCCCGCGATACCTTCCCCAGAGCTGCCTGGGCGCGGTACACGAACATGAAGGGGGTCCCCCTCCCATAAGGGAGGGGGAATGGGAGGGGGAATTTGATTGGGACTTGAAGTTCATTCATATGATGCCATAAAGAGAAATTGCTAATTAATTGCTTTATGCCGTCCGAAGTCATGTTTTCGTGTAAAAGCCAAATGGAGGACAACTCACCATAATACCAAGTTTATTGCCATCTTTAGTCGTATAATGTGTCATGTCAGTTGTGCATTTGTTTTTTTTACTTTTTTTGAACAGCAGTTGTGCATTTGTTAAACGGACAAAACGTGGCGCCTTCAAGTTTCAACGCAACACGGCCAACCAAAAGCATTATTTTGAAAACTGTATCGGAGGTCCTACTGACAAGGCGAACAGTACACGGTTCACCAATTCTACCAGAAAAAATTGGACGGCTTGAAGAACAATTATGCACCCATATCGAATTGGTAGAGTCATATCTAGTTATTTTGGAGGTTATAGAGTCGCATCTCGCCAGGTGTTTATCATAACCTTTTATTTTTGGAAAATGTGAAGAAATTGTGCACAAATTTATCGCTTGCCATTTATAAAGCAAAGTGAATGGATGGTGTCCAAGAGGTTGGAGGTAGGGGTGAGCAAGGTTCGGGTTGGGCCAGTCCGCCCCCTAACCCTAGGACCAACCCGTACAGTGCTGGTTCTCAATTTTTGGGACCGAGGACCGACCCTATTGAGTTTGGGACTGAGGACTGGACTAACCCAATAGATTCAGTCTGGTTCTAGGGTCAATCCGGGACCAACCGATAATTTTTTATTTCATTTTTTGTACTACTTAAAAAAGCGATTGAGGACCAGACTGACCCAATGGATTCGGTCCGATTTCCAAGTCAACCCAAGACCAACCAATAATTTTTTATTTCATTTTTTGTACTTCTTGAAAGGGCAACCGAGGACCGTACCGACTCAATGAGTTTGATGATGAGCAAGGTCAACTAAGAAAGGCAAGCGGTGAGGGTCAAGTGGGGTGAGCGTCGAACAGAATGAGCATCGAATGTCGAACGGGGAGCAACAAGCCAAGCAACTATCGAGCGGTGAGTGGCACGAATGATCCAAAGCGAGCGAGGCGAGTGTGGAGTAGCGAGCGAAGAAGTTTTTTCTTTCAATTTTGGCAAATTGAAGACTAAGAGGATTAATAAAACAGAAGAGAACGAATACTAGAGGAGGATGCCATAAGGACCTGTTTATACATTTTTGGATGCCGTGATGACTCCTCACAAAATCATTTTCCTCTTTCGTAAATTATGACTATTAACACTATAAAAAACATTAAAAATCTAAGTTATTAAAGAATAATGTAAAATTACTTGAACTCCTCACTAAAGAGCTATTTAATATTGTTAACGCTATTTATTTTAAGGTTTTATCTATATAAAAAATTATAAATAATATATTATATATATATATATATATATAGTCAGGGTTGGTCCGGGTTGAACCGACCCGGAACTCTCATGACTGAGGACCGACCCACACAGTGCTGGTCCAAGAATTCTAGGACCAAGGACCAACCCAGTCTCCTTGGGAACCAGACCAGGACCAGTAGGGTTGGGCCGGTCCAGGGTCGGTCTAGGGTTGACCTTAGACCGATGCTGACCCCTAGTTGGAGGTTCCAACCATGTCTCTAAAAAGCAACTTACTTGTCACAGAACTCAACAATTATTGAATATGGACTAGTTTGATCTGGTTCTAACCGAAATTATTTACTCGACAAGTCTGGGTTTTTTTTTTTTTTTTGGGACCGGTCTTTACTATCCACGATATAAACTATAAAGGTGTGAATTGGACTGATAGCCTGGTTAGTACCCGATTTAACTAGTTGAACCAGGCATCAGAGTTCAATTTTTCGAACATTGACCAAAAGAAGAGGTGCTCCAATAATGCTCACCAAGGAATATGCTGACATGATCATTTTCTTGAGCGGCTTGTTATGGAATACTCTCAAGGTAGTTGTTAAGCATATCAAATGAAGAATGCTTCTGCTTTCAAACCATCAATTGTTTATAACACGAATAAAACACTTCATTTGAATGTTGCGAACTTTTTTTTTTTCCATAGTGTCTATCGGGCATCCATTAACAAAATTCTTTTCTCAATAAGGATCTTATCCAGAAAGTAAGTTGGGTGAAATAGTTTCTTGTAAAATGACTTTGAAGAATAATTTACATCACGAGAGAAGTTCACATATATCTAGTAAACCGCGAGAGATATAAGCATCATTGAAAAATTTACATGGCAAATTTTTTTTTTTTTTTTTCAATTTCAAGAATATGTTTTTCATAAATATACCCCAGAAATTGGGAGAATTACCAAAAAAAAAAAGACTTAAATCTTTTACAATTGTGTCAACTCAATTCATCCAGCCAAATTTAGCCGCCGTTGTTGATGTGAAAGTTGACTAGCGCCAATCGTCCGTCGAATGCTAACGTGGCAATTTTTTAATAGTATTTTATATTTTTTCCCATAATTTTTATTAATTTTTCTATTTTTTCCTTTTTTTTCTTCTCTTCTTCCTCTTTGGCTTCCTTACCTGTAGTGGCCAACTAGGATTGTGGCCTTGTCGGACCTCACTAGTGGCCTCGCCTAGATTTGGGGGAAGCCACCGATGAGGGTGAGCAAGGTTTGGTGAGGGCCGCAACCTTCGCTAGCATCTGGTGGCCAATAGGGGCTTCGTGGCCCCCACCCAATGGCCCATGAGCCCTGTTGGAGTCTCATTGGCCACTGCAGGGGAGAAGAAGCCAAAGAAGAAGAAGAGAAAAAAGAAAAAAAATTCAAAAAAAATATAAAAAATTATTGAAAAATTGTCATGTGAGTGTTTGTCGAACGACCCAGCAGCCAAATTTAGTTGGATGAATTGAATTGATACAATTACAAAAGGTTTAAAACTGAATTGACAAAAAAAAGTTTAGGACTAAATTGTCATAATTACAATAAGTTTAGGATTTTTTTTGTTATTTTCCCCCTCCAAAAATTAATTGTTAACAAAATTTACAATAGCAAAGGTTATAGAAAATAAATTTATCAACGCGATCACTGTATCTCCTTCTTCTACAGTTCACGATCTTTCTTTTGATATTGAAAACAGAAGGGAAAATTCCAAATAAGGTCCCGAAGTTGACCAAATTTCTTAAATAAGGACCCGAAATAAACTTTGTGTCAGATAAATACCTAAAGTGGACCAATTGTCTCAAATAAGGACCCGAAGTGGTTGAATCAATTCCAAATAAGAACCTGAGCTTGTTGGTCAGCCAAATATTCTGCTTGTGACATTTTTGACGACCAGAGTTTAGGCAATTTTGTCCAAAAAAATATAGGGAAAATTAACAAATCCTAAAAAAAAAAAACCTTAGGTTTTCTACGGTCTCCATGTTCCTTGTACCCATCCTCTGCAAAGTCAAAGACCAAAATTTTCCCACTCCTTGTACCCATCCTCCGTAAAGTCGAAGACCCAAATTCTCCGCTGGTTGAGGCACGAATTCAAAAACAAGAAGAAAACTAGATGCTTCTTTCTTTGTTTGCGAAGACCCAAATTCTCCACCGGTCGAGCAAGGCGAGGAGCGGCGAGAATCGAGTTGCAATGATGACCGGGCAACGATTTGGTTGAGGAGCAGTGGGGGAGAAGAAAGAAGAAAACGTAAACATCTAAATGAATAACTTAAACTTAATTAATTTAGTCCCTTTTTTTCCAATCACAAATTTCTAACAAAATTGCCCCTATTTTAATCGCCGAAAAATGTTTGCCGGCGAACTAAGGTCCTCAATAAAGATTAACTTGATCACTTCGGGTCCTTATTTGACACAAAATTCACTTCGAGTCCTTATTTGAAACAATGGGTCCACTTCGGGTCCTCATATGACAAAAAGTTTACTTTGAGTCATTATTTGAGAAAATAGATTCACTTTGGATCCTTATTTGGAATTTTCCCAAAAAAGAAATATCAAGTTTCCTGGTGACTTTTCTTAACCTTGTCACTATTTCGCATTCTTTCTTTATGGTCAAACCTAACATTAACTATACATCTATGGACAGAACCCTCTATGAGCAAAAAGACTCAATTGCCTTTTTACTAAGCTTGTTGCCTTAGCCTAAAGGACTTTAGATAAATGCAAAGACCGTTTGGTAAACTATGCTTTGAGAAGCAATTTCGAGAGAAATGTTATTTGGTAGAAAATACATTTGAAAAGCTCTTTAGGTGATTAATATTAGTTTTTTTAATTTTATTTGTTTAAAATTGAAAAAAATAATGTATGCAACTTTTTAAATATAAATTTTGATAATAATACTAAAAAAATCGAATATATATATATACCAAACCCTTTATCGGAATTTTTTAATTTTTATTTTCTTAACATTGAAAAAAAAATGAGGTATGCAACTTTTTAAATAAAATTTTTCACAATAATGCTAAAAAAATCAAATACATATATATATATATATATACATACATACATATATATATATATATATATATATATATATATATATATATATATTTAAAAAAGACCAAAACCTTCATCAAAATTTTTAAATTTTTGATTATTTAGAATTGAAAGAAATAATTTTTTGCAACTTTTTTAATATAAATTTTGACAATAATACAAAAAAAATCAAATACATATATATTTTAAAAAAAGACCAAATCCTTTGTCAAATTTTTTAATTTTTATTTTTTAAAATTTGAAAAAATAATGTATGTGACTTTTTAAATATAAATTGGAAAATAATGCTAAGAAATCAAATACATATATATATATAATTTTTTTATTAAAAAAAACCAAACCCTTCGTCGAATTTTTTAACTTTTATTTGTTTAAAATTGAAAAATAATGTATGCAACTTTTTAAATATAAATTTTGACAATAATGCTAAAAAAAATCAAATATATAAATAATTTTTTTAAAAAAGACCAAATATATTTAATTTTTTTAGCATTATTTTGGCATTTTAAAAAAATAATAACGAGGGCAAAATCATAAATTTAAAGAATGAATGATGATAGTTTTGGAAGAAAAAAAAATAAGTTTTGGCATTTGGCTAGATGCCGAAAGCTCAAAACTAATTCCCACTAGCATTGGGCTTTCAGCCTTCCCAATACTGACTTTCACTTAAAAGTTATTTCAAAACTGAAAGCCCCTTAGGAATGCTGAAACAAACGCACCCTTAGTCTTTCAAATGCTATTTCCCTGCGAAGCCTACCCCTCAACAAACCCTAGCTTTCTCTCTATCAAGCGGTCACTACTCTTGTCGGCTTGGACCACCATCCGCGACAATGCCACCGCCACCATCACCTTGCATCTCCTCTATCCTCAGACAGAGTCAGCGAAAGAGGGACGGGCAGTTGTAGATGACTAGCAGCAGAGTAGCTGTTGAAACAGGGGGCAGCAAGAGCAATGGCATCTGCATTGGACGAAGTTAGTATCAGGGTTCTTCCTTTTGAATTTATGACCATGGGTAGGTGAATAATTGGGTACCCATGAGAGGGATATTTCGAGAAGAAAATAGCAGTTTTAAGAACAAAGACTATTGACACTAGGGGCAACTTAGGGTATAACACCAACTTAAGGTGTAAATTAGAGAGTTCAGAAATAGACGAATTAAACTGGTATTGGCATGAAAAATGAAGGTTTTTTTTTTTTGCCTTTTTCTTCTCTTGGTTCTAACTCTGGGACTTCTAATGTCAATCTCCAAAATCCCCCTTTCTGAATGACTGCTATGTTTTCGTGCGCTTGGTTAGCGGTGAGCATTTATCTAGAGTCAACCATGGACCGCCCAACCCGACCAATCTTGGTCTATTTCCTAGGGGGGATTGGGCCAGTCCTTTGTCCTAGGAGCCTTGGACTCTGCAATGTGTAGGTTGGTCCTCGATCTTGGGACTTTAAGGTTAGTCTAACTCAAACCAACTTTGTATATAATATATATATATATACACACACACATAATATATGGTATCTAACATATTATATATTGTTGCTTACTCTAAAGTCTAACGCACTCACCTCTATTCTTTCTTATGCAATTTTGCCATGTAAATACAAAGTAGAAATTCAGCCCTAATACGACCCAAAAAAAAAAAAAAAAAAAAAAAAAAAGAGAAAAGGAAACCCTCTTTGCTCGTCTTGCTTTGCTCGCTCGCCTCGACCTTGCTTGCCTAGCTTGCCACTTGCCTCTATTTGCTTGCCTTGCCACTCGCCTCACTCACCTCTAGCCTGTCCTCACTCGTCTCATAAGCGCAACTCAGCTGGTGAAATCTCTCGCCTCTCTTAGCCCGCCTCACAAATGCTGCTTACTCACCTCACTGCCCTTGCCCCATGAATGCAATTGAGCTAGTGGTTCCCATTTTGGGCTTCAAGTTTTCGTTTTTACTGTTTGTTGCTTTTTGATAAATGGAAATGTCTATTGATACCTTGTATTAAATTTATGTTCGATGAGTACTAGTGTTTATAATTTGATTATCCAATGTGACATTGTTGATGGATAATGTAATTTGAAAGAGTATGTTTATCCTTTCAAAGAACACAAAAATGAAATAAAAAATAATAATTGGTCGATCCCAGGTTAACCCTGGAACTGGACCAGACCCATAGGATTGGTCTAATCCTCGGTTCTATAATCAATAGAGTCAGTCGCTGGATGATGTGTCAGCATGTAGAACCTAGCACATGAAAGGCGACTTCCTTCGGAGAGTAGCATGGATACATCCTCTTCTAGTTTCTTGTTCTCCAACTTTTACACTAATACATGTATTTCATCCTCAATGCATCTTTAGTACGAATGCACAAATATTCTATTGCGAACTATGAGGAATGTGTACCGTGAATAGCCCCCGGGATATACTACTTTACAAAAACATTACGAGACATTTTATAGTGGGGACCCTCATGCGAGAACTCGTTATAAAGAGGATTGAAGTTTTAATCTCAAATTATCAGGACACAACCCACCGACCCTTTTTTTTGTCAAGCATTTCAACTCCATGTTATATATTGTGGAAAACTGAATATTGTATCTAAGTTTACTTTCTTTCACTATTTATCGGAATCGCACAAAAATGCGGATGTTCATTGCTAGGAAGATGAACATTATGTCCAACGGATAGTGTTGGCTGGCGGTCGACAATGGCAAGGGAGAAGAAGAAGAAGAAAAAGAGAGAGTAAACTTAGATACAATAGAGACGGTCGCCGGATGATGTGTCAGCATGTAGAACCTAGCACATGAAAGTCGACTTCCTTCAGAGAGTAGCATGGATACATCCTCTTCTAGTTTCTTGTTCTCCAACTTTTACACTTATACATGTATTTCATCCTCAATGCATCTTTTGTACGAAATGCACAAATATTCTATTGCGAACTGTGAGGAAGGTGTACCGTGAACAGCCTCCGGGATATAGTGCTTTACAAAAACATTATGAGACGTTTTATAGTGGGACCCACATGCGAGAACTTGTTATAAAGAAAATTGAAGTTTTAATCTCATATTATCAGGATACAACCCCCCGACCCTTTTTTTGTCAAGCATGTCAACTCTGTGTTATGTATTGTGGAAAACTGAATATTGTATCTAAGTTTACTCTCTTTCACTATTTATCAAAATTGCACAAAAATGCGGATGTTCATTGCTAGGAAGATGAACATTATGTCCAGCGGATAGTGTTGGCTGGCGGTTGACAGTGGTAAGGAAGAAGAATAAAAGAAAAAAAAAAATTCAAAAATTAAAAGAAATGTTACATTATCAAAAAAAAAAAAAAAAAAAAAATTTGTTAACCATACCAAACGCATTTTTTATTCTTTTTCTATCTAGAGATTAGAAATTTTGTGTAATTACCAAACTTATTATTTCAGTTAAAAACTATTACAGGGAATAGAAATTTAAAAAAAGAAGAAGATATTTTTGAATAGAAATTATTTTCCAGAACAGAAAATGTACCAAGCAAGCCCTAGGTAAGTGAACACAAATGGATATTAGACTTTGCCCATGATCTCTCTCTCAATTAATTCACCTCTTTGCGATGTTCATCTCAAGGGTCCCCTTCTCATGCTCACTCCAGGACGATTCGAAGTGGGGTTCGATCCGCAAGGGCCAAAGCTAGAAAGAAACTTAAATGGATTTGATTCGATACACTCTGAAAATCGGTAGAAGAAAATTTTAAAACCATAAAGAAAAACGGGAAATTTAGAATCAATGACCAGTCAAAGGGAAAATGAGGAAGTGTTTGGCAAAATGTGTTTCTATTCCTTGGAACACAAATTTTTGTTCATTTGATCCGAGGAACAAAAAAAGAATAGAAAAGCGTTTGTTTACACTTTTGTTCCCAGGAATAGATTTAGAACAGAAACAAGAAGTAGAAAAAACTTGTTTCTTGTTCCCGGAAACACTTCCAAGAAACACTTTTTTTTTCTTCTTTCTTCCTTTTGGCTGGCAACCTTGTCGGAGTGTCGCCGGCCCCCGACGAGGCTCGACGAGCTCGAGCTCGCTCAGCCACCGGCCAGGCTCAGCCTCGCTGGTGGCCTCGGTGGCCAGGCGAGGTCATTGGTGAAGCTCGACCTCACCCGGGCAGCACAAGGTCGGCCTTGCCCTGGCCTGGCGAGGCTGAGCCTCACGCCGGCCGACGAGGCTTGGCCTCGCCTTGGCTGGGCGACGCCTACCTGGCGTTAGCCCGGTGAGGCCGAGCCTCGCTGGTGGCTAGGCAAGCTCGGCCTCGCCGGGGGCCGGTGAGGTCGTCGGGAGCTGCAAGGTCGCCGGCCCTCGTCGGCTGGCCCTCGTCGGCTGGTCGCCGGCCATGGCCTTGGCGATCGGCCAAAAGGAAGAATGAAGAAAGAAAAAAAGAAAAAAAAAAAATATTAAAAATATTAAAAATTAAAAATTAAAAAATTATATAAATTTACCAAACACGTTTTTATTCTTAGAATATAAATTTTTTACAATTACCAAACGCGTTCTTATACTCAGAAATTGTTCTTTGGAATAGAAATAAAAAAAAATTATTTCTGTTCAAAAATTATTTTTTGAAACAGAAATGTTACTAAATGCATCCTTAGTCCCTAATACCTTTGTAAAGGGATTTATTAGGAGTAAAAGGTGGAGGTAGAAAAGTTAAAAGGGAATGGCTGATTCACAAGCAAAAGGATTTCAAATTCAAAGGTGTCAATAATCAACAGGCAAAGAACAATGAAATGTCCAAATCCTCCTCTCCTCTCCTCTCACCTCTTCAAGAAAAAAGGACACGAAAAAGGACCTCTGCCCTTTACTCTGACGTCACGTTGTCTATCCTTTTTCATGTTGTCACAATTGTTGTGCAAGAAATAGATAACAATATAAAATGAGTCTCCCTGTCATCTTTTTATGTCTTCAACCCACTTTTTGTCACGAAAAAGGGGTTCAAGAACCTATGAGAGAGAGGTAATGATGAAAGAAAGGAGATCTGAAATAATGAGAGAGATGGAATGATGAAAGAAGACTGCGAGGGGGGTTGGGACAGCGTCTACCATGTCCACTATCCCCAGTTAAAGCGAAAAATGTGAAGTATAAAAGAAATAAAAATGAAACCCATAATCACCATCACACACCTCCTTCTTGACGCTCATTTCAAGGAATTCTTTAAGCTAAAAGAAAGAAACAATAAGACACGATGATTAGTGAATAAGCGATTTGCATGCATGCATGCATGCAATCGGGTTTAAAAATTAGACAATGGACGTCAACAACATTTATTTGTATTGATAATCCTTATGATTCAAAGATATAACATGTTTAGGTTTGATTGCAAATTTTGTCCAAATATAGTGTGCATGTACGCACAAACTCTTTTATAAAATTAATAAGACCTTAAACTAATTATGACATACACCGTCAGTGTTTAAAAATATTTTCGTAAGTGACTTTATCTATCATTAACCCTCTTTATCTCCTCCCACCTTTTAACTTTTTGTTATCTCCCTAACCCTCCTTATATTAGCTATAGTTGGATAAGACGTCTTGTGAAAATTTTTTACAGCAACATTATATGCTCTAATTTTTCCACTATTTAATCAACCTTGGTAAATATGATTTGTTTAAACGAGGCTTTCCCATTTTCTTTACTTATCTGATTTATGTAGGATTTATCATTAGCATAAAAGTAAGCAGAAATTTGGAGAGAAAAGGTGGGAGGAGATGAGATTTGAATTGTGAAATGGGTGGAGCAAAAATCTCGCTTCGTTGCACGAAATAAGGGTGTGGCATCAATGCATCTTGATATGAATTAATAAATATGATGGTGACTTGGATAAGTTAGACGAACATGCTTTCCAGGGAAAGAAAACATAGAAAACCAGAGATGGCGACGGCTGGGCGAGCGAAAATGTGTCTCCTGTTCGTCTTACTGCTACTTCGAGCTCTCGCTGAGATCAACTGCCAAGCGTATAGTGCAGATGAGAGAGGGAGAGAGAGAGAGAGAAGGCATTTGGCGTGAAGTGTAAGGTGTGAAGAAATGAAGAACAAAACACAAGATGTAGATGAAAGGAAAGAATACTGTATTCCTTGAATCAAAGAATGAAAAGTACATACAACTGAGAGCTTTTCATTTCTCTACAATTCTCTCCTCTGGCTTCTCTTTCTATGTTCTATTTTCTCTATTTACAACCAGCTTGAAAAACAGAGTACATGAAGATAAAAAAAAAGAGACTCGAGGAAGAAGATGATCAAGAACAGACTCAACAACCGACTCAACAACTTCGGTTACATATCTAAAACAGAATAATTGCCCTAATGTGTTAGAGCACGAGAGTTTGCTTTTAAATCTCGAGCTTTATTAACACGTGTGGTCCAGCTTCTCACTTCATGTCAATCTCGGGTCCACTATCTTTAGTACTTTTCCTTAGTCACGAGCACAGCATCAGCAATATCCAGAGCTTCTTTGTCTCTCTGTATTGCCACAGTCTTCTTTAACTTCTGATCTTTAACATAAGGAAGGAGCGGGCAGAGACGCTATGGAGAGAGAGAGAGAGAGAGAGAGAGAGAGAGAGAGAGAGAGAGAGAGAGGGGGGGGGGGGGGGGGTGGGGGGGCGGGGGGAGAGGAAAAACACATGGCGGAGACGGGACGTTAGTGGCTGAACGGGACGGAGAGGAGGATCCCAGGCCGTCATTCGTACCTCCGTTTCCCAATGCGGACGGCTGTTCCATTTTTGATACCATCTTTATGCTGCAATCAGGAAGCCAGCATTGAAAAGGGAACTTCTTCGGTTCCTATAAAGCCGTCTCTTCTTCGCTGTTGTACTCTCGCCCGAGTCTCGGAGACTCTCGGCTGCATTCTCATATCTCCAAATCTCTTCTGTCTTCTCGATCACCCTTCTTTTCTCGACCCATCTCTACTTATGAACGGTGGTAACCGCCTCCGCCAAAGTTCGATGCCTACTGAACAGCGTAGGAGGATTGGGCGAAGAACTAATTCAATGCAAAGTTGAATTGATTTTTGGCCCGATCCTTCTGCGCCCGTACAGTACGCATCAAAGTTTTGGCGGAGGCGGTTACCAACATCCACAGATAGAGAAGTTTTGAGAAGAGAAGGGTGGTGGAGAAGACAGAAGAGATGTGTGCTATGGTATCCACCAAATGAATGGAGAGCTGAGAATAATGAAAGAGGCTCTAAGAGGAAGCGGGGAAGCCGGACGAAATGGCCCAGAGAGGCGTGGTGATGGTGAAAAGGGAGGGAAAGTGAAGGAGAAGGTGGTTTAGGGCGCGAGTGGGACGACCCAGTACTTGGCAGAGAAGAGCAAGGAAGGCCACGGGGCCGTGAAGCAAAACGGTCGCGAAGGTCAAGGAGTATACGATGGAGGCAGGGCATAAGGCGGCGGAGATCGCCGGAATGCCCCCTGAGCAGTAAGAAAACTCATCGTCGACATATGAAGCCGGTCACGATTAGAGTAGGAAGTGTGTGTACGTGTGTGCGTGGAGAAACGAGAATTTTCCTTTTAGCTTCTCTTTTAGATCCTTGCTTTCTTGTACTCTTGAAGCGTTCAAATGAAGTTGAAAGATGCTTGTGATTTCGGAATGGCTAAGTGATGTTCGAAGCATTCACCTGCAGCAGCTGAAATGTGTCTCTGTCAACTTCTAAGGCAGAGAGATTTCTATTATAGCCGAAAAAAAGGGGCGTGTTTAGTTTGTAAATAGGCCAAGCTCGTTCGTAACGTACAGAAACATTAGTCACATCCATTATTCCTTACGTCGGGATGATATTGGAAGATTAAAAAAGGGGCTTGAACCAAGATGACCAACTCAAAAGCTTATATGAGATGTATCTCACTAATAATGAATTAAGAAAGCTTTATTAATGGCGACAGAGAATTAGGAGATATTTTGCAGAAAATGTTGCTTAACTTAGCTCACTAATAATGAATTAAGAAAGAGAAATTTACGAGGAATTGACTTCCAAATTTTAGACGGTGAATTGACTTCATCTCTCGCGCAGGAGATAGTAGCGAGTGAACAGAAAAAGTGACGAGAGAGAGAGAGTGCAATGTAATACATTGATTAGTACGAATTAACAACACCAATTTTCCATTCTTTGATCCGGTAAATACGGACATATTCATGCCTGATCAAAGGCTGCTTGTTTCTAATTGGTTTTTGTAACTATTCCCCTCTAAATATCCATTGGGTATGGCTTTTAATTTCACTACTATCGGGTAATTATGCCCCAATGTCTAGTAATATAAAGTGGTGATCAATCTCAAAATAAGTGGATTTTAAAGACAAAACATAGGAATGTAAACCAACCCAAGATCCTATCATGACTCAGGGGTACCCATGAAAGATGTGTTTTTCTTTAATTTAATCATTAGGCAAGTTTTATTGAAGTTAGATATGAGGTAAAGAAACAAGATCGAGGTACCGTAAAGAACCATTGGCATATACATAAATTTAGAGCTGTCCATTTCAACCAAAATAGAATGGCTTCTATGAACAAAAAGTAATATGAGTTGTGACATTCTAATTTTTCAGGTTCTGATTTCGATTGGATAAGTTGGGCCTTTCATCGATGCGCCTATAGTGTTTTTCTCTAAGATTGGCACTCATGAGATAACTAGACTATCTAGAGAAGTCATTAAGAGATTTTAATGCAATAGACTTGAGGATTCGACTAGAAATCAACTGCTCGACCGTGCTCATCTGCAAAGAACATTACGACACAGATATAAATCGATTAGAAATCAGAGATAGGTCGGTTCGATTGAGATATGTGGTTAAATGTGGGTAATTCCACTAAATTGCAAAATTCTCGTCGGCGGACACTAGGTTGATTTTTCTATTGTTTTGGTACCTTATGTCCGTATTTGAATTCTCGAGATTTTCACGACAATCAAGAGTCGCCAATGTGTCGAAGGGGTTCATTGTGGTTCGAAGAAAATCGACCACGAGTCATTTGCACTAAAAATTTCTTAAAGTTACCCGGTAGCTTAGGTCACGCTAAAATTGCACCGAATGGAAATTAACCGCGAATTTGAGTTCGATTTCAGAAATTGAAGTTTCTGTCACGTCACAATAAATTCTAGGAGCGTCGACTCAGTCTCAGAAGATTTTTCTGAAACCCGAGACTTTTTGGGAAAAAGTCGTCATAGGGTCGTTTTTGTCCGAAAAAAGCCGGGGATCATTTTTTATTGCGCAATTGAGATGCAAGATGGATCAATTGGTGAGGAACAATACTAAATTGAAGATTGACTCGACAACGGAAATTTTTGAGTCCATATGGGATTGAATTGAAGAGGAAATCAAGTCCAATTGAGGGGATTTATAACAAATTCGTATGCCCCCCTTTGCCCACACTTTTGGACCCTCTCAAGCTTCTAGATGAAGGCCTTGGTGGCTAATTAGTGTCCAAGGAAGCTATACTTGGCTGAGGGTGAGTCAAAGGGGACAATTGAATGGAAAAATTGGCCATGGTGGCCTTCTCTTGCCTCCTCTCTTCCTCACCAAGCAACCGGCCAACCTCCTCTCCATTCCTCTCCATTTTCGATGCCCCTCAGCCCACAGAGAAGCCCCGGAGACAGCCAGCAAGCCGCCGCACCACCGCCTGAACCGGAGCCCCCGTTGTTCGCCGTTTTCGCCCGTGCCGTTGCCTTGCCGCACCATCGCCTAGCCAACGCCCCTGCTACTTCTAGCCGCCTGTTCTGCCGTCCAGGGTGCTGCCAAGGCCGTGTGGAGCTTAGCCAGAGCTCTTGCCGCCGCTGTGAACCACCCCTCCAAGCTGCCTAAGCCCCACCGGTCCACCGTTGTCCTCACTGCACCGAACCAACTTCATTTCTTCTGTTTTGCAGCCCTAAACAGAAGTAGAAGTTGTGGGTTTTCCAGCACCATCTAGGCCTGATTTGAAGGTGTTTCGAGCCTTAAAACCTAGGCCCACTTTGGAGAAAGTCGGCCCCCGTTGCGTCCCCGTCGATTTGAACCGACTGGCTCGCCGATCAAGTGAGTTTGCTCACTAAACCTTACTTAGTAGGTTAATTATGCTTAAGGTTTGTTTATATTAGCTTAATTATGGATTAGTGATAAGTTAGGATGGTTAGATTAGCCTTAGAATGGATTAGTATAATCCAGTGAAATTCCTGCAGTTCGGATTTTTGGACCCTCGCTGTTTGCCAATTTTGTGGATCGAAATGGGTTACGGATTTGAGGTTGATGTCTTCTTGAGAAATGTTTTAGACATCCTCAACTACAACATATATTTTTTTAAATATTTTTAGGGGCTTAAAAGAAGGATATATCAGCTCCGTCATGTACAAACAGAACCTCAGTTTTCGCTGGAACTGGTGACCTTTTAGGATTTTAGGGGTTTTTATCAACTTGTATAGTTCGAATTTCAAAATGGTTTCTTGACAAAAATTGTTTTTCATATCTTCTAGTTTTACATAGTCAAATTTCAGATCAAATGGACATGTTTTGGACCTCAAACCAAATTGATTTCGGAAAACAGACTTTCTGAAAACATACCCGATTTTGGTGATGGATTGAGCGAATTACTGGGCTGAATCTAGAAGGATCTGGGTTATAGTGTCTCATGAAAAATGTTCATTTATGTGTCTATTACAACATATTCAAATTTGGGAATTTTCTGAGTTCGTTCGGGTAGGTTTCTGGAATTAAACTTGGAGACACGCGAGTGGCTCGGTTTCTGCCAATTAGGACGGGTTATGGTTTTGTGCTTGCTAAATAAAGTGTATTTAGTGATGTGGTGGACTGGTGGCATGCTGAGAACTTATGTGTGAGGTCGTGAGATGGATTACTCTATGCTAGTCGGTTTGTGATATGCCTAGAGTTTGTGCTTGATGATCGTGTGAGAGTTATTAGTCGCATTGAGAAGACTATTGAAAGATGAAATGATGTACGATTGGGTGTGTCATAGTGTGGAATAGAGCATGGAAACCACCAAATTTGGAATTGGTTGTGCTTGCTAAGCCGTAATTCAGTATTGCCACCTAATCTCGGTTGTGCTCGCTAAGCCGTAATTTAGCATTACCACCTAATCTCAATTGTGCTCGCTAAGCCGTAATTCAGCATTACCGCCAAAGTTTTAGTAGGCCGTGCTCGCTGAGCTATAATTCAGCGTTAGGATTGAGTAATTGAAATGACCGAGGAATGGTCTGGTTGACATGTAATCGACTGAGTCAATTGATCGATGATTCGATATGAATTCTTGATGGATGTGATTGGAGTTGGTAGCCATTACTAATTGGCTTGACTTATAAATAGTCTGGATGACATGAAATCGATTAGTTCGATTAACCGATGATTTGATCGGCTTGATGATTTAATTGCAATTCTTGCTTTGATGCGCATTGGTAGTTCTTACTCGTGTGAGTAATGATTGGTTTGGACGTTCCAAATTGGTGTGTGAATTTGTTGTATACACATGGTTGTGATAAGAACTGTGCTGACCTGCAGGAAGGAATGAAGGCCAAGGTAAGTGTCACGCCCTGATTCTCGGACACGCACACATCCTTCTACTTGATCGATTTTATAATACGATATCCCAGAACTATGTATCGCCGACCCTTTCATTTTTAATAGCACATGTGGAAGCAGTTATAAATCCTCAGACAATAAAAAAGTAGAATAGAAAAGTAAGGCCATATTTTTCATATTGAAATTCACAACCATACTTTTTTACAGAGCATAACTCAAAGTACTTCACAAAATTATTCACGACTTTCTAGGTTCACTCTAATCACATATAAACAGGGTTCACAAAAGAGGATGGGATCTCAGTCATCATCCGGGTCGTACTCAGAATCATCCTGATCCTCTTCTAACTCTTATTCACTAAGCTCGTTTCCTTCAAACTCTTTATCATTTTCTGGCTTATCGTCCTCTTCTGGTTCCTCCTCCTCAGGTTCATCTACGGGCCTGAAATAGTTATACAATAACCATTGAGACTACGTCTCAGCAAGTTCTACCCCACTAAGACTCGATTAGGAAACCAATACACCACGTGGTTGCCTAAGCACAATATGAGTCAAAAGACTTACTTTGGCATCAATCCCAACCTGCAATTCAAGGTTATACGCATATGTCTCATATTTCACATCAAACAATCAATCAATTCACGACAAACGGATCAATTCATTGATCAATCAACATAGCCGATTACATGTCAATCGGACCATTTCCAAGTCAATTCACTCCTCATTATATAACCTCCAATTGTATACTCAGTCATAGAGCTACAGTAATGCTCTCGGGCGTCGTTTTCGCCAGTGACGTATGTAATGGACAGCACTCGTGTGTTCTTTAAGGCGCCGTTTTCACCAGTGATATCCTTAATCACCGAACCACGTATGTCCATAATGATGCATGTAGTAGACAGTACTCGTGCATTCTTTAAGGCGCCGTTTTCACTAGTGATTTCCTTATCACCGAACCACGTATGTCCATACTAATGTAGGTAATAGACAGCACTTGTGCATTCTTTAAGGCGCCGTTTTCATCAGTGATTTCATTATCACCAAACCACGTATGTCTACTCCTCGTACCTGATCGGTCTCAGTCAAGAGTATTCCCAGATCACTCTCACAATTCTCTCCACTTTACAACTCATCCAAGCATTATCAATGTTAAATAATTATACTCTGCCATTTACCAATCAATCATTCAATTTCACTCAATTTCAATCAATTTAGGAATAATTCCTCAAATTGCATAATCAATTCAATTCAGCACAACGTAGAGCCCAAATAAATAAACGGATTGCACCATGATGTTCAATACGAAATTTCAGTCGTCGGCTATCCCGACTAATTTTCGAAAAATAAATAAATAAATAATTAATTTCGAAAATTAATAAATAAATACTAAAAATCCAATTTAGGCCTGTAATGCCTAATTGAAGCCCGATAAGGGTCAGGAAAAATTCCGAGATGCATTCAATAAATAGTACAGACTATTCTCGAGTTAATTACACTAACCACCTAACTAATATGCAATGCAATTAACTAATAATCACTAATACATTCTAATCTAACCACCTAATCCTACTTAATTAACACTAATCAATCCTTAAGCATAATTAGTCAACTAAGCAAGGATTAGTGAGATTATTCACTTGATTAGCGCACGAGTCAGTTCAAACCGACGAGAACGACGCGGGGGTCGTTTCTTTGCAAAGCGGGCCTCGGGTTCGGGGCCCGAAACACCTCGAAACGGCCCTTGAATCACTGCTGGAAACTCATTTTCCAGCTGCTGTTCTTCGCTGATTGAAGCTGATCCGGTGGCTGAGATGGTGAGGCAAGGCTGGCGGAGGGTGAACGGTACTCCAGTGAGGCCGAACGGTGGCCGGACGAAGGCCGACGGTGGCCAAACGGCTCCAAATTGGCTGCTGGATAGTGGCACTCGCTTGGACGACGGCTGGAATGGCATGAAGGGCGGACGGCAGCTCGGTGGTGGTGGTGCACACGTGAACGGCTGAACGGCGGGCAGCATGCGGTGTCCAGGCGGTGGCTTGCTAGCGACGACGAGCTGCTCCTGCTCTTCCTCTGCTGGCTGGCGTCACACGAACGAGAGGAGGGAGAGAAAGTGTCATCCAAGAGAGAGTGAGGGAGAGATAAGAGAGAGTGTTGAAAAGTCAAACGAATGGATGAAGCAAAGTGGAAATGACAGAGGCAGTCGGTGGGGGGAGGAGGCTTCGCATGAGGGGAAAGAGAGAGAAGGAGAGAGAGAGAGAGAGAGAGAGAAACTTGTGGCCAAAGCGGGGAGGAAACGTATGCAAGAAGGGGGGAAGAAAAGGTGTTTGGCCAAAAAGGGAAAAAGAAATGGGAAGAAAACAAAAGAAAAGAATTTCTCACAATTGAAAATTCTTATCCTATTTGCTTTTAAATAAGCTAATTGATTCACAAAAAAGAAATTCCAACTAGAGCACTTGGTCTCCACTTGCGTTCCTGCATCCAATTTCCTTCTTGATTTTCTCTCAATTGACTCTCACAAAATCAATTGATGTCTCATTATCAAATTGATAATTTTCCTCATCCAAGAATCCCTCATACTTATCAATTTTGCCGTTAAAACAATCCTCGGCTTCAATTGAACGAAAACGGCCCTAAACTGACTTTTTCCCAAAAAGTGTCGGGCGTCAGAAAAATCTTCTGAGACTGAGTTGTGGGTCCTAGAATTTATTGTGACATGACAGAATTTTCAATTTCTGAAATTGGACTTGAATTGGCGGTTAATTTCCATTCGGCGCGTTTTTAGCGTGACCTAGCCTACCGAGTAGTTTTCAAATCCTTTTAAGGCAAATGACCCATGGTCGATATTTTTCCAACCACTACGAATCCGCTTGACTCAATGGCAGCTCTTGATTGTTGTGAAAATCTCGAGAATTCAATTACGGACACAGGGTACCAAAACGATAGTAAAATCAGATTAGTGTCGGTCGACGAGAATTTTCCAATTTAGTGGAGTCACCCATGATCAGCCACACATCTCAGTCGAACAGACCTATATCTGATCTCAAATCGATTTTTAACTGTGCCGCAATGACTTCTAAAGATAAACACGGTCGAGAAGCCGATTCCTAATCGAATTCTCAAGTCTATTTGCTTTAAAGTCCTTAATAACTTCTCCAGCTAGTCTAGTTATCTCAAGAGTGATCGGCTCTGAGAATAACCCTATAGACGTGTTAATGAGATACCCGATTAATTTAGTAGAAAACAGGTTGAAAAATTCGGGATGTCATAGTAAGCCTTTGTGATTGTATGATTGCGTGATTAAGATGTCGTAGGCGTATTACCCTCCTAATCAGGGTTTAGAGTGTGAACTCACTGAGATTCATATCTCACCCCGTCGTGGGCTTCATTTCAAGACCGTAGGGTGGAAGACTTGGAGCCCAGCTAAGCCAAGGTGATCTGAAATGTAGGTCAGATAGAATAATTCATTTTGAGAGTCAGTCTTTTGAAGTCTTGTGACTGTAGACTTTAGTATTTGACTCGGTGTGTATTTAAAAGCATGTTTTGTTTGAAAATCTAATGTCCTGCTTTCTATCTCGAGAGGGTACTGTCAAGGGATTTGTTATTCGCTTTCGCGTGTGCAATAAAATGAAAGGATCGGCACCTCGTCTTGGGAAGTCGTAAAATTTTATCGATCACTGGGGGATGGGTACGCGCTCGAGGATGGGGCCGTGACATGAGCTATGCATGATTCAATGTAATACTATAATCACATCACTTAGAAAGATCAACGACCCTCTAGTAAAAATATTTACATCTTATTAAAAAGATATATATGAATAAATCTTCTTATTTAGAAATGTGCTAATACACACAAATTCAAGCACAATTCCTTTTATGATAGACCTGCAAATTAAAGACACATCTATTAAATCACGTTAAAAGAAGGAAAAGAAGAAGAGGAGAAATTTCAACCCCATTAATCAGAACACCCTTGATGCCAAGGGCACATATTACTTTGATTAATCTCAATCATCAAGGATAAACCTCAATGAGAGATCTAATACCCTCCAAAGGAGTGATTCTGTATTTAGTGAAACCAGACTCCTGAAAGAGGTGAGCCCATTCTTTCTCGTTCCTCTCTTTGCCTTGGACAACCGTCATCATCAACATGTCAAAGCAAAGCTTAATCCCCATCGATGCTTCGTCTTCCTCGGACTCATCACCGATCACTATATCTATTATCATCACCTTTCCCTTCTTACCATTGCTCAAAACGGCTTCTTTACACCGCTTCAGTATCTTCACGCTCTCTTTGTCGCTCCAATCATGTAATATCCACTGATAGATAGATGTAGATATGCATCTCTTAGAGTATATGTATCATTTGGCACTCCCGCTTATGAGAGAAAGAGGATTTGTCTATGAGCCTAAATTATTCTGCTGAAGATTGGAAGAGCGCATGCACATTTGATGGAATTTGATTTGAGATTAGTGACTCTTGATATGATAATGTTACATAAATTTTAAGAAGAAGGTTTGCTTGTGGTTTTTGCTACCAAACTTAAAATATTATTCTAACTTCCAAAAATTATAGGAATAATTTGGCATGATGAAAAAAGAAATTAAAGGCTTATATGTGTAATTTTTTAATTAAAGATTGTATGAAAAAAAAATCACGTTTCAAATGTAAAAAAGAAAAAAAAACCATAAAGGTGGAAAGTAAAACAAAAAAACTAGAAAGCCAAGATAGCACTTAGAACCATTGCTTGACAACTAAAAACGAAGAAAGAAAGAGGTACGTGTTCATAAATTGAGACCCACAATAGCATATGAACCCTCTCAATTTAATGGAATCAATTAAGTTAATTAATGAAAAGGTTTGTTATATGATTAAGTAGCCTTCATAGTTTATATTTGATTTGATTTGTTGCCTTTTTATCTGTCCTCATTAAGAATCTTAGTCAATGGATTAAGTAGTATCACCATCCAGTAATCTATTTATGTAAAATTGGTGTCAAAATGTACTTTCCCATTAGGTCAAAAGTAAATTAAAGTTTCGTTTGCATTTCTTTTGAAGGTTAACGACCCCAAAAGTAACTGAGGTCTTATCACTTTCTCGATCGAGTAGCTGAATTTTTTCTTTTTCAATATAGTGACCAACTTAAATATTTAATGCGGGCATTTTCCTTCCATGTATTTAGCGAAGACCTTGTATTGAGTCATGTTAAAAGAGTTAGGTATTTGATTAAACAAATAAAAAGTTTAGATACCGGAACAAAAAGAATGCGTGAAGCTTCATGCACTTGCAATGTGACTAAGGAAGAAAAAAAAAAAAAAAATCTCTTTCGTACGGACCTTGAGCAAAACAGCATCCGCCGAAGGAACAGCGTTAAACATGTCACCACCCACAAACTTCAAGTTCCTCGTCCCCTCCAAGCCGGCCACCACGTGCGGCTGATCGAGCACCATCCACTCCACTTGTGGAAACGCCTCTGCCACCTCCCTCGCCAACCCTCCACTTCCTCCTCCGACGTCGACCTTCGTCCTCAGCCCTTGGAACAGCTGCCGTCCACGTTTCTCCATCATCAGCCTTGCGATCATTGGCCCGTCGCTTGCCATGGCTTCGTTCAAGGACCGGTTCACCCCCTCGTCCTGGGCCGTGTACTCCCACAGGCTCTTCCCGTGCTTCATGACGAAGGGCGTGCAAGGGCTTGGGCTCTCGCTCTTGAGCCACTCCCCTCGGCAGTGCAATGGATCTTGTATGATGGGGTCAAGGATGAACGACACCATAGGCGACAAGCCACCGGGCTCGCCTTTCAGGATCACACGTGAAATAGAAGTGAGAGAGTACGTCAACCCTAGTTGCTCATGGTCATTCTCAGCAGCAGACTTTCCTTGAGAGATGAAGCCGGTTTGGGCAAGGACCGCCATGAGCCGGCGCAGGAAGGTCACCTTGGAGGTGGGGACCGACAGCGCAGCGGCAAGCTCAGGAAGGGTCATGGGATGGCCGTGGTGGTGGAGGGCGTCGGGGATGCCAAGTTCGATGGCGCATTTGAGGGACATGGAGGAGATGGAGTTGAAAGCATGGGTCCATACGTGAGCGTAGGCTTGGACGATCGCGCTCTTGCTCATCACTTCATTGTCAAGCGATTCCATTGTTAAGGTGGAATGACCAACGAGTTTGGATTTGGTTTAGGGTTTTCGTGAGCTGAGTGGGGAAAGGGTTTTATGGGCATAAATTGTACTTACTCCTTGCTTACTGTGCATAAATTAAATGTAACATGAGAGACATACCAAAAACGTGATGTAAAAATGTACATAAGATGGATTGAATTGCAACGTTGATGAGTCGGGAGAGATTTTCTAAGCGAATGTCGTCCTCACGTAAGATAATGACCAAATTTAATGTCAAGTTAAGAATTTTTAAGAATTAATGTGGGCGTAACTTCCTTTATTACACAAGTGATATTGAGATCCAAGACCTATGCCGGTATAATACCAAGTGGCTATTATGTCCACTTTTCTTGATCTCACGACAGCTCGTTGATTTCTTCCATGAACGCAACATATGATAGGCCTAATGAAATGCGATCTGAAAATGGGCGGGGCTGTTGTTTTCTCTCCTCGGTTTGTGTCTATCGTGCTTCTTCTTGATATGTGCTTAATTTAGCCTTACGGAAATAATTTATAGACATTACATTTAGAATGATAAAGCAACCTAATATTACAATCGTGAGAGTCTTCGGTTTACGTCGGCTTCTACTCCTACAAAAGATATAATTGTATCTCAGTTTGACTAAGTTTGATCACACTTCCTGTAGAGAGACGGGAAACATATCGACGCAGCTGAAAGTATCTTAACAACTTGATTAATATATATGTGCACTTTATTTGTTGTTTGTCACCATCTTCTATAATCCCCATCATCAAGGATCGATCCACAACTCAACCAAACAATATATAAATAGAAAAATAAGAGGAAAAAGAAAAGTAAAACTCCAAAAAACTTCTAAAGAAAGAAAGAGCACTTACTAATATTTGATACGGAATAGCCTATGAATGAGTGAATCTCTTAGAACCATCAAATCCAAGAGTCGATTCTGTACTATCTTGGGCCAATGCGTTGCCTTAAAGATGATAAAAAGAATACTAGGCTGCCCAACTAATTGTCGGCAGAGATTAAGGAGTGGGGTCATATCAAGGAAGGTTGTTTGATCCTTTGCGATTATGAATAAGTGCAATTCAAAGATCTAAAAACTAGGGGTGAGCATGGTTCGGGTTGGGCCGGCCCACCCCCTAACCCTAGGACCAACCTGTACAGTGCCGGTCCTCAATTCTTAGGATCGAGGACCGACCTTATTGAGCTTGGGACCGAGGACTAGACCAACCCAGTGGATTCGGTCTGGTTCCAGGGTCAACCCAAGACCAACCGATAATTTATTTATTTCATTTTTTGTACTATCTAAAAAGGCAATTGAGGACCGGACCAACCCAATGGGTTTGGTCCGATTCTAGGATCAACCCATGACCAACTGATAATTTTTGGTTTCATTTTTTGTACTCCTTGAAAAGGCGAGCGAGGACCGGACCAACCTTATGGGTTCAGTGATCAGGGAGGTCAGCTAAGAGAGGCGAGCGATGAGTGTCGGGTGGGGTGAACGTCGAGCATCGAGCAGGGAGCAACAAGTCAAGCGAGCATCGAGCAGCTAGCGGCATGAGTGACTCAAAGCGAGTGAGGCGAGTGTCAAGTGGCGAGCGGAGAAGTTATTTCTTTCGATTTTGGCATATTAAAGACTAAGATGACAAATAAGACAAAAGAGAACGAGTATTAGAGGAGGATGCCATGAGGAGCTATTTATGCCCTTTTGAATGCCGTGATGACTCCTCACAAAAACGTATTTCTCCTTTATAAATTATGGCTTTTGATGCTGTAAAAGACATTAAAAGATCTAAGTTATTAAAAAATAATGTAAAATTACTTGAACTCCTAACTAAGAACTTACCTTTACCAAAAAAAAAAAAAACTATTAATGTTGTTGATACCGTTTATTTTAGGGTTTTCTCTATATAAAAAAATTATAAATAATATATTAGATATATAATATATATAGAATCAGGGTTGGTCCGGGTTCGACTGACCCTAAACTTTCGGGACCGAGGACCAATATGCACAGTATTGGTCCAGGAATCCGAGGACCAAGAACCGACCTAATCTCTTTGGGAATCGGACTAGGACTGGCAGGTTTGGGCTGGTCCAGGGTTGGTCCAGGGTTGACCTTAGACCGATGCTCGCCCCTGCTAAAAACCCTAACCTACTAAAAACCCTAACCCTCTCTCTCTCTCTCTCTCTCTCTCTCTCTCTCTCTCTCTCTCTCTCTCTCTCTCTCTCTCTCTAAATACATCCATAAGACCCCTCATGACTAGTATTTCCGATTTGAGCGGTAACTTAATTTTGTAGCTCTGAAAAGATTGTATTTACTATTATATAATTGCTCTTTCAGTAATGTCAAGTATCTATAAAAGGATGCGTCTATGGCTCTAAAGAAAGATTTAAGAATTATATCATTTGTATTTTATCAAGAGTTATTGTCCAACTTCAAGAATTGTGAAGGGACATATATTTTTAAATAGGGCTAAGTTTGTTTTACTATTTATTGTAAAACAAGTCATCTTTTTAATCCTCATCAAGATGGCTAGAAAAATTTAAAAATTCAAAAGAAAATTGAAAAAATTATTCACGTTAACGACAGAGGCTGATCGGCATTTACGTTAATGATTTCTAGCCAATTTTGGCCGGAATGACTCAATTGACAAATTGTCAAAAAGTTTAAGACTAAATTAGCCAAATTGAAAGTTTTATAATTGAATTGGCACAACTGTAATTAGGTTTAGGACTTGCTTGATAATTTTTCCTACATGTAAACATTCAAGTTTAAACTATTCTTATAATATCATAAATATGTGGTCAAGTTCATGGATCAATTATCTTAAGACGTACACAATGAGTTATTCATCCTTTTAGATCAACATGAAGATGCGGTCCTCCTCCTACTTCCATATTTGGCAAAAAGAGAAGAGAATGAAAAGTAGCAACCAAACTCCGGCGAACCCCAAGAATTATCATCGAAATTCCACAACCGCCACAAAATATTGGGTTCAAGCAATAACTGCCATTCCTTTGATGTAACCGATTATTGGCACCACACTGTAAAGCTACCGAAACTTCAATCGGAGTAATACTTCGTTATGATACTGTTGAACTTACGTCGGAAGCAAGTAATACTTCATTTGACCTCCAAAAATTAATGCTAAGGCCTCCTATCAACGTGTGTCGTGGGATGAACATGCACCACATGACCTAATTATTCGGTCAACATGACGCACTTATAATTCCCCTAGAAAGGGGAGTTGTTTACGCATCTCTCGTTATGTCCCCATTTCCTATTGTTAGCATAGTCGAGTAACCCATGTCCTAACTCTCACGAAAATTAACCCATGTCCCAATTCCATGGTGAGGACCACTTGGACCATACTCACCCCTAGATGCAACCCCACTGCATCCATGATCCTCGTAACACCTGTTCGATTTCTGTCCTAGTCACGTGACATTAGACCACAACATTAAAAGCAGTGCGTTGCTTAGGAAAGAAAGAGTGTTGCCTTTACTTTAATCAAAGGGAAAAAGCCATAAGAGCGAAGGTGACAAAGTTTCGTCTTATTTGCATTTAATTTGAATTGGAAATGCTTGCACATTGATTCGAGGAAAATGCTTGCACTTTGGTCAATGGCCATGGATAGTCACTTTTAGAGTCTAAAGATATGAATATTTTACTTTACGACTCTATACTTTTGCACTTTTTCTAATTGATTTATATTATTATCTATTGGAGCTTCTCTACTTTCACAAATTCTCAAATCAAGTCAATTTGACATCAAATTTGATCAAATGTAGCTGATGTGACCGTCGAACAATGTCTTAGTGTAACATGGAAAAAATTTTACAATGTGAACGTCCATGCAGTCATTTGCATTAGGTAAATTTTATCTAGTCATACTTGAACATTTTCTACATTTGTAAATTTGTTCCATTCCATGCACATCCTAATTTGGCACCTTTCTTGGCCAGATTTGGTATTGGAGAGACTCAATTAGAAGATTTGTGGAAATAGAAAGACTTGATCAGACAAATTAAAAGTATACATACTCAATAAGAAAAAGCATGATTAGGGACACAAATTAAATAAAATCCTTACCGTGAAAACATAGATGTCATTAAGTTCTGCAGTGGAGGATAATGAGGATGATCATGAAGGGCGGAAGACTTGTAGAATTGGGATCGAATGGAGGAAAAGTTTGGGGATAAGGCTTCTCAATGTACACCTATTTGCCGTGCTTTGTCCAAATTATTCTTGGGGCACCAAACATTGTCGTTTGGCTTTATGATGATTACCGTATCCCGCTTGGAAAGATCATGCCGATTATAATATAGATTATCCCTAGTTACACGTTAAACGTATCTATCTTCGTCCATCTATAGCAAGCACTTGTGCTAAGTATGAAGCACAAGTTTTTGAGATGTGAAAAATGCAGCTACTGGATATTGGCAATCTTATTTAAATTTAAAAATTTGTGGGTCACGGCATGACCCCTAGTCTCGTTTGTCTATGCTCACCAACAACAAAATGATCACATTTTGTCAAAGTTAAATTATTTCCAGAGCTCTCTCGCCTATGCGAGTTTCTCTCTACCCCTGGGTAGCGTTTCCTTTCCACAAACCCTAGATCTTGTCTAAACCTCTGCAATCGTTCTCCTTTTCTCTTTCGTTTTTTTTTTCACAATGAATCCCAATATAGAAAAACCCCAAAAAAGTTCCTTCTGATCTTGATTCCACAGAGTATGGCGGCTTCTTTCATCCAATAGAACAGTAGCTTTCCCTGTGAGTCACGGCTACGACGGCAGGAGATCTTGCCAATGATGCTCGACAAAGGTTGGATTTCGCCTTTATATTACTAAAAGTGGTCTGGGCTCATGGATGTTAGTAGTATTGACGGGGATTTACACCGATTTTGTCGCTGCTATGTTTATGGTTTCGCCTTTGGTTTTCTAGATTGATGTCGCTGCGGATGGAGCTTATGGAAATGGATCTGATCATCTTTTGGGTCCAGTTTGCTGTGAAAACCTGATGTTAGTAGGAATGGGCATAAATTTCTGTCAGTTGTTTGGGAAGCACTATCTTGAGCAGAAGAAGAAAGAATCGAAACACTGAAGTGTGATTTTACCTGTCCCTCTTTGAATTTGAACATGAAGTTGTCTTATAGTGAACTACTTTCCAGCTTTCCCCTACCTTAACCTTGTATATCTGAATAGCTTATCGAAAACCCTCCATCCCTACAGTAAGAAAGTATGGACAGTAAGGAAGAAAACGAGTTGAGGGTGGCAGCACTATGTAAAAGGCTTGGACATCTTTGGTCCGAGGATGATGTCGTAGAAGTATGCCCTGAGATACCCTCACAAAAAAGAGATGAATGCAAACGTACTCTTTTGGGTAAACTTTACTCTAAACCCAATGTGAATTATCTTGCATTTCTCTCTACAATGAAGAAAGCATGGAAAACTGAAGCTGTATCGTGTGTACAAAAAGAACCAGGTCTCTTTACCTTTGTCTTTCAATTGGAGGAGGAAAAAGAGAGAGTTATGAAGTCTGCACCTTGGTCTTATTCTAGCAATCAACTTGTCCTTAAATAGCGCGAGCCTGAAATCCCAGAACATTGTTACGATTTTTCCAGAACAGCATTTTGGGTGAGAATTAGAGGTATTCCCCCTGGCTGGAGGGTTGAAACAGTTTACCATGATCTGGGAAGAAAGCTTGGCCAGGTCCAGGAAATCCAATCAGAATCCATAGGGAATGTTCAACAAAAAGGAGGAAGAGTTAGAGTGGAAATTGACCTGTCTAGTCCTCTAAAATCAGGGGCCATTTTGGATATCAGTAATAAATGGTTGTGGGTAGAATTTAAATATGAGCGATTACCTCATTACTGCTACTCCTGTGGAAGAATTGGCCACTATGCACCAGATTGTGCAGAAATCCCTTATGTGGAATCACCATGGGCAGTCAACAAAATAGGACCCTATGGACCCTGGCTGAAAGCAGAAGCAAGTGATCACAGCCCTTATTGGGAAGCTTTTTATGGAAAAATCAAAGAAGAACTTATAGTGGAAGAGATAATACCTGTCGCACCTTCCCCAGCTAGTGGACAGGTTATAACAATGAGAGAGACAGGCCCAGATATGCGAATAGAAGCTTTCAGCAAAAAGAGAGCAGAAAGTTCAATGGAACAGGAGATCATGGAAGAAATTATACCAAATAAGAAGGAACCCAAAGAGTATGGAAAACAGATCATTTGCTCATAAGCTCCCAAACAGAATTCTTTGAAAATAGGGAAAAGCAGCAAAAAGAATATAAAGGTGCAGAAAGCAAAAAAGCAGAAGTGTTTACCTGAGCCAACTCCCCTTCTTATAGATGATTCGAACCTGATGGAGACTCCAGTGAAGCTGCTCAAAGATGGAACAGAATGGGCTTTGGTGGCTAGCCCTAATGAGCCACCCACGACGACATGAAAATTATTAGCTGGAATTGTCAGGGGCTGGGCAACCCCCTGACAATCCAAGAACTAAGAGCCTTAATTGCTCTTGAAAGGCCCAGTTTAGTTTTTCTTATGGAAACTAAAAACAAAGCAACGATGATGGAAAGTATAAGCACAAAACTACAATTTCAGCACTTATTCCTAGAGAATCCGACAGGCATAGCAGGGGGATTGGCCTTAATGTGGCATGAGGAAGTAACACTGAAAGTGAAAGACAGTTCAAAACAGTTTATCGATGTGGAATGCACAGATCCAGTCAGCAAATATGTCATGCAGATAACCTTTGTTCATGCTTCTACAAACTTTGGAGAGAGGTTGTTGTTATGGCAAAATTTGAAGGCTCTGAAACCTCATAGTTCAATTCCGTGGATATGCATGGGAGATTTTAATGAGATATTATATGTGTGGGAGAAGGTGGGGAAAAGAGAAGCATATAATAAAAGAATTGCAGCCTTTAGAGATATGCTTGATGAGTCATCTTTGATGGATATTGATAGCCATGGATGTGCATACACATGAGCAAATAACAGAGAAGGGGAGGATCTTGTTAAAAAAAGATTAGACAGGGTGTTATGCACTTTGGAATGGCGAATTACCTTTCATGAAGCAGAAATCCAAGCTCTTCCAGCTATCGGCTCGGACCACAGCCCTCTCGTCCTTAGGCTACACTCTGACCATAAGAAAAGAAAAAGAGACTTCAAGATGGAGGCTTTCTGGATCGAACACGAAGAGTACCATGGGTTTATCCATCAAATCTGGAACCAAACAGCTTATCAACTGGCTACTTTTTCAGAGAAACTTAAGGAGACTTCAAAAGAATTAACAAAATGGAGTAAAGAGAAGTATGCCCATGCACCAAGGCAGATAAAAGAGCTAACCTAGACTCTAACAAAAATAACCAATCAACCAGTCCAGCACACAAGCAGAAAATAAGCTCAAAGTATAATACACCAGATTGATACATTGAGGAAGCAGGAAGAACAATATTGGGGATTGAGATCCTGTATAAAATGGCTACAATGGGGTGATAAAAATACCCGTTTCTTTCATGCAACAACGGTACAGAGGAGGCATAGAAACAATATTACAATGCTGCAAGTGGAAGACAACAGGTGCTGTCGTGATCCTGTAGCACTCAGAAATCATATTCAATCATTTTACAGCAATTTATACAAAACAGAAGGGCCGAGAAACTACCAGCCAGTCTTAAATTAGTGTCATTCTCCTGTCGATGAGAACATCAATGCAGATCTGGTGGCCAACCCCACTTTGGAGGAAGTTCGAGTAGCAGTTTTTCAATTAGGAGCTTTAAAAGCCCCAGGCCCTGATGGTTTCAATGGGCTTTTCTATCAAAACTCATGGGAAATTCTAAAGACTGACCTGCTTCAGCTAGTGCAGAATTTTTTCAACACAGGTATTCTGGATCCTCTCCTTAATCAAACATATATATCCTTGATTCCCAAAGTGAAAAATCCTGAGACCATAGGCCAATTTAGACCCATCAGTTTATGCAATTTCAGTTACAAAATCATCTCAAAGCTATTAGCAAACAGATTAAAAAAGTGGCTGCCAGAGATAATAGAACCAGAGCAAAGCGCTTTTGTTCAAGGCAGACAGATACAGGATAACATCCTAATTGTGCAGGAAGTGTTACATCAGCTGCGCATCACAAAGAGAAAGAAAAAACATCAGGCAGTATTAAAATTAGATATGCAGAAAGCATATGACAGAATTGAATGGGATTTTGTTCGGGATTGTATGCTGAAAATGGGTTTCTCTGGGAAATGGGTGGCCCTAATAATGCAATGCATAACAACGGTGACTTTCAGTGTGAAGATTAATGGAGAACCTACCCCTTTTTTCAACCCCTCGAGAGGTCTCCGACAAGGTGATCCCCTGTCACCATGTCTATTCATATTAATCTCAAATGTGTTAACATGGCTGATGCAAACAGCAGTCGCAGAAGGTAGCATTAAAGGCATACAACTAAACAGGTTTTGCCCTAAGCTCTCTCACCTTCTTTTTGCGGATGATGTTATCTTCTTCCTAGATGGTACCATAGTGGAATGTCAGAATTTGATACTTACACTTAAATAGTATTGTTACGCCTCGAGGCAAGCTGTCAATTTAAACAAGTCAGGGGTTTATTTCAGCAAGAAAAGTCCCTTACCACTAAGAAGAAATATGGCCCAAGAATTTAGAGTGCCTGTTTATGAAAAGACAGTAAAATATTTAAGCATTCCTACAGAATGGGGACAATCAAAAAAAGAACTGTTTGCATGGATATTAGCCAGAGTAAACTCAAAGCTGGAGGGCTGGAAAGAAAAGTTACTCACCAAAGCAGGAAAGGAAGTTTTGATCAAAAGTGTGGTACAGGCCATACCAACCTATGCAATGTCGATCTTTAAGTTGCCAGTGTCCATCTGCAGAGCAATCGAAAGGCGAATAGCATCATTTTGGTGGCAGAAAGGAGATGCAAAGCGTGGAATGTATTGGAAAATCTGGGAAGTTATGAAAACTAGAAAGGATGAAGGAGGGATGGGGTTTTAAGATCTAATTACCTTCAATCATGCAATGCTTGGTAAACAAGCATGGAGATTATACAATTCTCCAAATGCACTGTGGAGCAAAGTCTTAAAAGGTATCTATTTTCCACATGGCGATCTCTGGACAGCTCAGAAGGGCCAACGATCATCATGGGGCTGGTAGAGTTTGATGCTGGGACGAGATACAATAAAAGCAGATACAAAATGGTTAGTAGGGGATGGAAAATCCATCAAAATCAGGGAGGACAAATGGTTATCACAGGGGATTATTGGGGGACAAGCAACGTACCAAGAACCTACTATGGTGGCAAGTCTGATCAATGAAAATTCTCGAGCTTGGAATCAGCCAATAATTCAACAATTTTTTGAGGAAAACATACCAAATGAGATCTTAGCAATCCCCCTGAGCAAAAACCCCAAGCCAGATATCATAGTTTGGACAGGAAACAGTACAGAAAAATATTCTGTCAAGAGTGGATATAACATGGCTTCTTCATCAACTATCAACAAAAATCAACACAGGGCATCCTGTTCGTTCCACCCTCCACATACCTTATGGACACAGATCTGGCGTTTCTTAGTTCCACCGAAAATTAGAACTTTTCTCTGGAGCATCTGTCAAAATGCTATTCCCACGAGAGAAAATCTCTACAAAAGAAACATCACCCCTGATCCATTATGCCAGTTGTGTTACTCACACGTTGAAACCACATAACACCTCTTTCTATTTTGTAAATGGACAAAACAGATTTGGGAGGATAACCGTTTGCAGGGCACGAACATCACGAAACATATAAAGAGATTTGATCAATGGCTACTCGAGGCTTTCGACTCAAGAGGGGATTTACCTGCACGGGAGTTCATCGGAGCGGTGCTTTGGCAGATCTGGAAGGCTCGGAACACTTGGATCTTCAGAGCAAAGCGCCCACAACCCGCGGATATCCTCGATCTCGCACAAACCCAAACCATTACTTTCAGCCGAGGGAAGAAGAATCAAAAAGTAGAAAACCCAACTCGATACCTACCGGAGCGCTGGAAGCCACCAAACAGACGGGAGATGAAGATGAATGTTGACGCGTCATGGGTTCCAGGCGAGTTCATCTGCTCGGTCGCCGGAATCGCACGGGATGGAGCTGGGTGTGCCGTTGATGGCTTCGCTGCTGAATCTAGGGTTTCTTCGGCACCACACGCAGAAGCCGAAGCAATTTTGCACGGGATTTACTATCTAAAAGAGATGCAGTCGAGACACGTGCAGGAAGCCAAAAGTCAAGCAGTTCTCTGGATATGCGAAAGTGACAGCTACGCGGTTGTGGAATTCGTGATGGGTCGGGCCGAGCCACCTTGGAATTTACAAGAAATTGTTCAACGATACCGAGAGGAGTTATCCCAGTGCAACAACACATCGGTAATATATTGCCCTCGTGACGCAAATCGAGCAGCAGATTGGTTGGCACGCACCCATCGAGCAAAGAAGCTTCCTCTAAATTGGCTGAAAACCCCCCCTCTACCTCTATGGGAAATTTTATGTTTCGACTGTAATCCATCGTTGTCTTTTAAGACTCCTTAATCGAATGCATATTCTACTTTCGACCAAAAAAAAAAAAAAGTTATTTCCAGAGGAACACATGTAACATGATTAAATTGTGGCTACTTCCCGATTCCTCCGCCCTTCAAGTCCAATTCTCAATTCTAGATGGGGGCTCACCTTGGTCAATTCAAGGGGACTATCAATTACGTGAGGATTGAGACATGATCCGGGCTCCTAGGGCAGGCATCGGTGGGGAAATTTTCCAATTCTCAATTCAAGATGGGGGCTCACTCTGGTCAACTTGAGGGGACTATCAATCACATGAGGATTGAGACACGATCCAGGCTCCTAGGGGAGGCATTTCTCAATTCAAGGGGACTATCAACCATGTGAGGATTGAACACGATCCGGGCTCTAGGGGGGCATCGGTGGGGAAATCGGGCAACAGCCTGATGTTTCACGGTTTTTGAGAGAGAGAGAGAGAGGGGGGGTGGAATTTGACAGGGACTTGACTGACGCAGTTCATTCATATGATGTCATAAAGAGAAATTGCGAATTAACTGCTTTATGCCGTCAAAAGTAGGGGTGAGCGCGGTTCCCGGTTCCTAAAGGACCGGTTCCGGTTCCCGGTTCCATTTTTCCAGGAACCGGCGATCCCGGTTCCGGTCGCGGAACCGGTTTCGGAACCGGTTAAGGTTCCAAAAGGAACCCCCTCCCCTGAGACTCCCGACCCTTTCACTTTCAGTTTTTAGAGTCTCGCCGGACGCCGCTCTGAGTCGCACCGCCGGACGCCGCTCGCCCTCAAGGCCACCGCCGCCGGACGCCGCTGGACGCCAGTCGCCGACATCGCTCGCGCGAACCCTCGCCGCTCGACGCCCGTCACTGCCGTGCTCTGCCTCGACGCCCGTCGCCGACTACCCGACGCAGGCAGATTTGAGCCGAGCTCGTCTCCGTTCGCGACCCACCGCCTCTGCTCGCGCCAGAAGCCCCGACGAGCAGAAGCCCCGACGACACCGATTTTGCTGTCTCCGCTCGCGACCCACCGCCTCTGGTCACTAGGTCTCCGATTCTGACCCACGACGCCGCCGCTGTTGTCTCCGCCTCTGCTCCGACGACCCGACGCCAGCAGTCGCAACGCCTGACGCCGTTGCCCTGAAGACCAGCGACCGACGTCCCGCTCCACTCGCTCGGCGCGGACGCCGCTCGCCGGTGAAATTGGATTTGGACCTTCTCTCCAAGGGTACGATTTCGGGGTAATACCATCAAATGCTGTGAATTTCATTTGTACGATCTCGGGTAATACCAACGTAGGGAGTGAGTGACCGATTCGGTGATTCTTGGACTTGCTCTGTTTTAACTCCTTATTAGAAGCGATGCATAAAGTTTTCTTTTTTATTTGTTTTTGATTGGGTTGTGCTTCTTTTTCGGGTTTCAGCTCGGCTTTGAATTCGGAGACGAACGAGCACGTGGCCATAAAGAAGATTGCTAATGCTTTCGATAACAAGATCGACGCGAAGAGGACCCTCCGTGAGATCAAGCTCCTCCGGCACATGGACCATGAAAACGTCTGTGAATCCCTTGCGTTACGGTTTTTCTATTACGTGATTGAGAATGGCTTTCTGGGTTGTTTGAAGTGTGTTGTTTTCTTTGATGGTTGGCTTATGGGTGTCGGTAGTGCCATCGATATTATGCAATGGTGCATTTACGTTGCTCTCCGTCTCGGTTCTAAGTCTAACGAATGTGCGACGGGTGAATTAGCATTTCCTGCTGTGGACAACGAATTAAGAGTTAGTGCAGCAAATAGTAGAGCTTTGAATCTTCTATTTCACTAGAAGGGATATCGATTGCTTAAGATAATCTGGTCTCCATGTTGTTCTGTGTTACCATTTCTCTGCATCAATTGTTAATGAGACAGAGAACATACTGAAACACCAGTCAGAGTATTGTCATCACTCATCAAGATATAGAAGGTCTTATTGTCACTTTGCTACTTACAGAGTTGAACATCCCTTCTTTGAACTTTTCAGAAGTTTAATTTCTATTGTACTGATATAGAAGGGCACCGATACTCATCATTCTTAGAGATGGAATAGATGGTTATATCCTGTCTGGATGCAATTTGTAATGGTATGAAAGTGGTTCTTGTTGGTATAAAGAACAAGTTTTGAACTATGATTGATGGGAATCCACATGCATGCGGTCCTTAATGAAGCTACATTTATTTATGGCGTGGCTATGCCAGATACAAAATAAGCTCTTTAATCAATGCAGAACTGGTATTGCATGGCAATTTTAACGGAACTTGCTTTTCGGTTATTATGATTCTTGTATGCTTATGTGAGGTTCTGTTATGTTAATGCAGGTTGTGGCAATTAGGGATATTATTCCACCACCACGAGAGAGAGGTTTTCAATGATGTTTATATTGCATATGAGCTTATGGACACCGATCGCATCGAATCATTCGTTCCTTCCAACCAAGCATTGTCTGAGGAGCATTGTCAGGTTTCATTTTGCCATTTATTGTACGATATTGGCGCTTCCTTCTAGATGGGATATTTTTTTCTTGTCAGTTGCTGGTTCTTAATTATGCTAGTGGGAGTTGCCATCCGCTGCTTTCTTGTCATTTGCTGGGTCTTAATTAGGTTATTGGGAATTGACCGTAGAGTATGCGTGTACGTTATAGTTCAAATCTAAAAATAACAAAAAAAAAAAAAAAAAAAAAGAACCTGTTGGAACCTGGAACCGACCCTGGAACTGTGACGGGGTAGGTTCCGTGTTCTGTTCGACGGGTAGGTTCCAGGTTCCAAAAAATGAGGAACCTGTACCCGAGGGTAGGTTCCAGGTTCCAGACGGAACCGAACCGGAACCTGGAACCGCTCACCCCTAGTCAAAAGTCACCTTTTCGTGTAAACGCCAAATGGAGAAGGACAACTCACCAGAATACCAACTTTATGGCCATCTTTAGTAGTATAATGTGTCATGTCAGTTCTGCATTTGTTAAACGGACGGACAAAACGTGGCGCCTTCAAGTTTCAACGCTACACGGCCAACCGAAAGCATTATTTTGAAAACCGTATAGGAGGTCCTACTGACAAGGCGAACGGTACACGGTTCACCAATTCAACCAGAAAAAATTGGACGGCTTGAAGAACAACAATTATGCACCCATATCGAATTGGTGGAGTCATATCCAGTTATTTTAGAGGTTATGGAGTCGCATCTCACCAGGTATTTATCAGAACCTTTTATTTTTGGAAAAGGTGAAGAAATTGTGCACAGATTAATCGCTTGCCATTTATAAAGCAAAGTGAATGGATGGTGTCCAAGAGGTTGGAGGTTCCAACCATGTCTCTAAAAAGCAACTTATTTGTCACAGAGCTCAACAATTATTGAATATGGACTAGTTGGTTATGGTGTTGCATTTTGAATGCAAAAGCTCTCTTGTAGCATATTCACCAAAGTTTTGCAATGTCAAAATAGACCAAGAAACGAAAGAATGGGCTATCTTTTGAAATGTCTATCTTTTGAGTTCAGGTTATGTCTAAGTATAATTTATGACGCGAGCTTTTGAATTGTCTATCTTCTTTTTTTCTTTGTACTTTTTTTAAAGATTTTGGGCATTTCATGTGAAAGAAGTCAACCATCTAATTAAGGGTACCAGTAAAAAGCCAAGTGTCATAATCCAAAAGTCAAACCAAATAGCCACTAACAAGGTTTCGGCCAACCTATAAATCAGCCTCAATCTGACGAAAGCACCTGCTCAAACTTTCAGTACAACATCATCAATGTTAAATCACGAATTATAGGACCATGAGGAGAAAAAATTCAACGTATCTAGCTCACTAAAGGACAGACAGTTCTCAATGGCTCAAGCTCAATAGCCTATAGTTACATGAACACAAATTTGCAGGTTTGAAGGAGAGATCATTATAAGAGACCAATATTTCTTTGTTTAAAATGCAAGACGACATGAATGTTTATATGCTTCAGTAGAATCTATACTGAAACCGTAAACTAAGAACCGTACATTGAAGAAGTTCATAAATGCTGTTGAATCTTCAGGACAATCAATTGCAGGAGCGGTTGGGGATGGCTCTAGCAGTGTTTCCATGACAGACAAGCTTGAAACTCCTTCAAGTTCCTCAAATTCACTGATCCACGTGTCCACAATTGAAAAAAACAAAGAACTGTAAAAACACTAGATATCATATTACAGACAAATTAATGTCAACTTTTATCTTGTCCCGCAGGCCAATTCAAGACTTCACAAGGAAATAGATACACAACATCTAAAGAGAACTTGTAAGAAAAAACCTCTAGAGAGTTTATCATCGCAAGTTTTTCCTAGCTTTAGACTTGGTCAGTCTAATCCGTGATTCCCATTAGTAATACAACAAGCATATTTCTCAGGCAGCCTGAACTTACTCTAACTTCCAAAGTGTTTTGCATGAGGTTCCTGCAGTTTTTGCAACTAAATATAAACTCTGTTTTCCTTAGAATTACTATGTGTCGGTGTAGACAATAACTTATAGGCACAGACGTTCATCCAACATTCATTTTACTTTAAAGGGTTGAATCATCATTACCTTTTGGTTGAAGGCTTTGATTTTGAGTGCACCTTTGAACACGCGCTGAGTATCCTGGGAAAAATGAGAAGTGTTAAAGGTAAGCCATTCCTGATAACTAGCAATGTTCCAATGCTGCTTATCCATACTCAACAAAAGCAAGACGATCATTACATAATCCATATTAAAAAGCTCCACCAAACAGCAAATACTGACATCAAATGTTCAGGACATCTCCACATGGAAAACCCACTAAAAAGCAAGATGATCATTCCACAATTATTTTTGCTGGTCTAGAAATATTACAAACACAATCCCCAATTAGTGTGCATACCTAAATAAGAGAAAGAAGTGCTTATCCTACTCTAAGCACTGGCTAAATCAAGCAGCAGTAGCTGCTTATTACAGTAACTGCTGTCTAAGGTAAAATCAAAGTCAAACCATGTTTCCCTCCTAAGATTCAAAGTCCTTTCTCAGCAATTTCTCCCTATATACTTTCTAGATGAAAGCAAATTAGATATCATTGATCAGTAAGTCAACCAGTGGTGCGGCTTACACAGAAAACCTTCCAGAATCCTGTGCTGATAGGTATATAGGTCTTAAAATGAACATCCAGGACAGAATAGCCTCACCGTAGAGCCAAAATTAATAAAGCAGGCTTGATAGTTGAATGGATAATCTGTGCAATAGATGGCCAAACGGGTACAAGTTCTCACTTATTGCCAGTTTCACATCCTATCTTAATCTTGAGGCTGGTATCCCCTTAACCTAGTCCAATTTGCTGGTCCAGCATATTTTTTAATGACATCATTTCAATAAAGTACCTTTTCTTCTAAACCTACATCTGTTTGGCTAACAAATGTTATTTGACGTTACTCTAATTACGCATCCCTTCATCTGCATTGCTATTTCATCCTAAAAATTTTGATCACAAAAGAAATTTAACTGGTACAGGAAACAAACAAGAAATGATACTTTACTTAGTAAAGAGATTTGCAACATCCTCGCATTCAGATGGATTGTAGAACCAAATGCCATCAACTTCTTGCGCCGCATTATGGTACAATAAGCATGGAAGCTGAACTTCATACTCAAAATCTCCAAGCAGATTCTCTACCAAATTATCTGCTAATCATAAAATCACACGCAATGCGTTACCTGACACTCATTTGCTAAAGAAAATCATAATGTAAAGTCCAATTATCACCATTCATCATATCCCAAACTAGGCAGGCTATTACTAACTCAATTGCATCAAAATCTGTCATATCGCACCATATACCATAAAACATGTATGAAGCATGAACAGATGACTAGAAATGCCAAGAGAAAAGTCTCATTTGCTAGTTAGGCATAGCATAGTATCTGAAACCCTGGAAAAACGAGGCGACAAACCTGCGCTTCGCCTATTCAGCAAAATGAACTGAAACCATGGCTGAGTATTCCTATTCAAAATGTCACGGATGCAGATCGTCACACACAACTGTCAAGAAACTTATTTCCTGAAGCAGAAGATTACAACTTTTAAACAACAGCTGCCTCTTAACAATAAACAAAGTTCCTTCACGCCCTTGCGACTCTGCAATCACCCCACAACTTTCTCATTATCAATGTAACAAGCAGCCAGAAAATAGAAAGAGAAACAACTGAGCGTCGTGAAAAACTTTCTCCGAGTTCATCACAATCCGAAGCAAACCACAAACATTACGGCATTTTCTTATTCCAATTCAACGCGAATTCCACAAAAACCGGATATCACCTAAAGCGAGCGCTATAAAGAACCATCGAGAAATAACTAGAGTCAACCTGACAACAACGAATGGTTAGAAAAAGAACCTCTCTAGGTAGGGCTCCGATTCATGCGTGCGGCGGTGAGCACTGGAAGACTAACCCATTTTGTTGATCTGGTCTTGTTGTCGTGCCAGTGAGGCAAGCCAGAATCTTTACCTTTCCTTTTTTGTGTTCAATCTTTTGGTTGCACCTAGGCCAGCTCATCGACGCGAGAAACCACTGCCCATGAGTTTGCTACTTTCCACTCATAAACTCAAGGGGCGGCCCGACGAACCACGCCACCGCCGGCCGATGGACCACCCCGCCTCCGCCTTCGCCTTCCGAAGTGCGGCGGTGGGCTCCATCGTCCGTCGGAGAAGAAGCAGCGCGGCGAAGGGGCAGAGCGAACGAGAAAATATTAGCCGCAGCTCGGATGTAGCGGCTGCTGACGAGGTGCACAAGAAAGAAGCGGCGGCGGCGGCGGCGGCGGCGTGGTTCGTTGGACGGCGGGCTCCATCGTCCGTCGCAGCGAGCGAAGGGTAGAGCGGCCGGGCGAGATTCGAACAGAAAAGTGGAGAGAGAGAGAGAGAGAGAGAGAGAGAGAGAGAGTCCCACGCTTCATTCAAATTAACTATGAGAGAGAAGATATGTTGTGGGGTCCAGCTACTATTTTCTTAGAGAGAGAGCCAAATCTTCCGAATTGACCGGGAGGGGGGGTTTCTGGTGGGACCCGGTAGGAGACAGAGAGAGTTGAATATTTTGTAAAGGGAGTCCGATTCCAGCGTGATGTCGGGCGACGCGTGTCCTCCGGTGAGTAGACTTGTATGATGCCATATTAGAATTAGAGCTCTATCCAATATTTTTCTCGCCCTAGACATGCAGAGACCGATGGTTTGCACTGTGCAGGGACCTTTCGTTTTCTATGGTCGATCTCTCTCCTTGAGATTGTAGCGAGTGAACAGCAAAAGTGACGAGAGAGAGAGAAAGAAATGTAGTACAATTTTCCATTCTTTGATCGAGTAAATACGGACATATTCATGCCTGATCAAAGGCTGCTTGTTTCTAATTGGTTTTTGTAACTATTCCCCTCTAAATATCCATTGGGTATGGCTTTTAATTTCACTGCTACCGGGTAATTATGCCCCAATATCTAGTAATACAAAGTGGTGATCAATCTCAAAATAAGTGGATTTTAAAGATAAAACATAGGAATGTGAACCAACCCAAGATCCTATCATGACTCAGGGGTACCCATGAAAGATGTGTTTTTCTTTAATTTAATCATTAGGTAGGTTTTATTTAAGTTAGATATGAGGAAAAGAAACATGATCGAGGTAACATAAAGAACTATCGGCATATACATAAAGTTAGAACTGTCCATTTCAACCAAAATAGAATGGCTTCTATGAACAAAAAGTTATATGCGCTATGTATGATTCAATGTAATACTATAATCACATCATTTAGAAAGATCAACGACCCTTGTCTAGTAAAAATATTTACATCTTATTAAAAAGATATAAGTGAATAAATCTTCTTATTTAGAAATGTACTAATACGCACAAATTCAAGCACAATTCCTTTTATGATAGACCTGCAAATTAAAGACACATTTATTAAATCACGCTAAAAGAAGGAAAAGAAGAATAGGAGAAATTGCAACCACATTAATCAGACCACCCTTGATGTCAAGGGCACATATTACTTTGATTAATCTCAATCATCAAGGATAAACCTCAATGAGAGATCTAATACCCTCCAAAGGAGTGATTTTGTATTCAGTGAAACCAACCTCCTGAAAGAGGTTAGCCCATTCTTTCTCGTTCCTCTCTTTGCCTGGGACAAGCGTCATCATCAACATGTCAAAGCAAAGCTTAATCCCCATCGATGCTTCGTCTTCCTCGGACTCATCACCGATCACTATATCTATTATCATCACCTTCCCCTTCTTACCATTGCTCAAAATGGCTTCTTTACACCGCTTCAGTATCTTCACGCTCTCTTCGTCGCTCCAATCATGTAATATCCACTGATAGATAGATGTAGATATGCATCTCTTAGAATATATGTATCATTCGGCACTCCCGCTTACAAGAGAAAGAGGATTTGCCTATGGGCCTAAAGTATTTTGCTGAAGATTGGAAAAGCGCATGCACATTTGATGGAATTTGATTTGAGATTAGTGAATCTTGATATGATAATGTTACACAAATTTTAAGAAGAAGGTTTGCTTGTGGATTTTGCTGTCAAACTTAAAATATTATTTGAACTTCCAAAAATTATAGGAATAATTTGGCATGATGAAAAAAGAAATTAAAGGCTTATATGTGTAATTTTTTAATTAAAGATTGTATGAAAAAAAAATCACGTTTCAAATGTAAAAAAAAAAAAAAACCATAAAGGTGGAAAGTAAAACGAAAATGCTAGAAAGCCAAGATAGCACTTAGTACCATTGCTTGACAACTAAAAACGAAGAAAGAAAGAGGTACGTGTTCATAAAATGAGACCCACAATAGCATATGGACCCTCTCAATTCATTGGAATCAATTAAGTTAATTAATGAAAAGGTTTGTTATATGATTAAGTAGCCTTCATGGTTTATATTTGATTTGATTTGTTGCCTTTTTTATCTGTCCTCATTAAGAATCTTAGTCAATAGATTAAGTAGTATCACCATCCAGTAATCTATTTATGTAAAATTGGTGTCAAAATGTACTTTCCCATTAGGTCAAAAGTAAATTAAAGTTTCGTTTGCATTTCTTTTGAAGGTTAACGACCCCATAAGTAGCTGAGGTCTTATCACTTTCTCGATCGAGTAGCTGAATTTTTTCTTTTTCAATATAGTGACCAACTTAAATATTTGATGCGGGCATTTTCGTTCGATGTATTTAGGGGAAAAGTACCAAAATAGTCTTAAACATTTTATATTGGTATCAATTCAGTCCTAAACTTTTTAATTGGACCATTTTAATTCTAAACCTTTTTACATTAGTACTAATTCAGTCCATCCGGCTAATTTAAGTGGGAAATCGTCGACATATGTGGCGTCACGTGGACAAATTTAATAATTTTTTGATATTTTTTCAGATTTTTAAAATTATTATTTTTCCTTTTTTTTTTCTTTTTCTTTTCTCCTTACCCCTTGACCAGCGAGGTCGCTGGCCGGCCGACCATCGCCAGCCACAAGCTGGTTGGGGCGAGGGGCCCCGCGCCATTGCTGGCCACAGGCGGGGGCATTGGCCCCCGCCCAGATCTAGGCGAGGGCCAAAACCCTTGCCCGTTGGCTGGCGAGGGACTTTGCACCCTCGTCAGCCACAGGCAAGGACGCGGCGGCCCGCGCTGGCCAAGGGTGAGGGCCTTCGCGTCCTCGGCAAGGGTCACTGCATCCTCGTCAGCCACAGGCGAGGGTGCTAAGGCCCACGCTTGTGGCGAGCGAGAGCTGCCGTGGCCCTTGCTTGTGGCGAGCAAGGGCGTCGTGCCCTCGCTTGGATCTGGGTGAGGGTTGCCGCACCCTCCCTCGCCACGAGCAAGGGCTACCACGCCCTTACTTGTGGCTGACGAGGGCCGCTGGCCAACGAGCGAGGGTTTCGGCCCTTGCCTGGATCTAGGCAGGGGTCGACGCCCTTGCTTGTGGTCGTGAGGGCGCGGGGCCCCTTGCCCCGACTAGCTTGTGGCTGACGATGGTCGGCCGGCTAGCGACCTTGCCGGCCAAGTGGTAACGAGAAAAGAAAAAGAAATAAAAAAGGAAAAAAAAATTAAATCTGAAAAAAAATTTAAAAAAATTTAAAAATTTGTCCACGTGGCGCCACATAAGACCACCGGCGGCTACATCAGCAATTTCCAGCTTAAATTAGCAGGATGAACTAAATTAATACCAATATTAAAACATTTAGGATTGAGTTAGTATTAATACAAAAGGTTTATGACTGTTTTGATACTTTTCTCTGTATTTAGCTAAGATCTTGTATTGAGTCATGTTAAAAGAGTTAGGTATTTGATTAAACAAATAAAAAGTTTAGGTACCGGAACAAAAAGAATGCGTGAAGCTTCATGCACTTGCAATGTGACTAAGGAAGAAAAAAATTAAAATCTCTTTCGTACGGACCTTGAGCAAAACAGCATCCGCCGAAGGAACAGCGTTAAACATGTCACCACCCACGAACTTCAAGTTCCTCGTCCCCTCCAAGCCGGCCACCACGTGCGGCAGATCGAGCACCATCCACTCCACTTGTGGAAACGCCTCTGCCGCCTCCCTCGCCAACCCTCCACTTCCTCCTCCGACGTCGACCACCGTCCTCAACCCTTGGAACAGCTGCCGTCCACGTTTCTCCATCATCATCCTTGCGATCATTGGCCCGTCGCTTGCCATGGCTTTGTTCAAGGACCGGTTCACCCCCTCGTCCTGGGCCGTGTACTCCCACAGGCTCTTCCCGTGCTTCATGACGAAGGGCGTGCAAGGGCTTGAGCTCTCGCTCTTGAGCCACTCCCCCAGGCAGTGCAATGGATCTTGTATGATGGGGTCAAGGATGAACGACACCATAGGCGACAAGCCACCGGGTTCGCCTTTCAGGATCGCACGTGAAATGGGAGTGAGTGAGTACGTCAACCCTAGTTGCTCATGGTCGTTATTAGCAGCAGACTTTCCTTGAGAGACGAAGCCAGTTTGGGCAAGGACCGCCATGAGGCGGCGCAGGAAGGTCACCTTGGAGTTGGGGACCGACAGCTTGGCGGCGAGCTTGGTAAGTGTCATGGGATGGCCGTGGTGGTGGAGGGTGTCGGGGATGCCAAGTTCGATGGCGCATTTGAGGGACATGGAGGAGATGGAGTTGAAAGTATGGGTCCATACGTGAGCTTGGGCTTGGACGATCTCGCTCTCGCTCATCACTCCATTATCAACCGATTCCATTGTTAAAGCGGGGATGACTAACGAGTTTGGATTTGGTTTAGAGTATTGATGAGTTGAGGTGGGGAAAGGGTTTTATAGGCGTAAATTGCACTTACTCCTTGTTTGCCGTGCATAAATTAAATGTAACGTGACAAACATAACAAAAACATCTTGAAAAAATGTATAGAAGAAAATTGAACTTGGCGATTTCGATGAGTCGAGGGAGGTTTCTAAGCGAATGTCGCGCTTATGTTAGATTATGGTGAAATTTCACGTCAATTTATGGATTCCTAATAAATAATGTGGGGCAACTTCCTTTACGACACAAGTGATATTGAGCTCAAGGCCTATGACGGTTTAAAACTAAGTGGCTACTATGTCCACTTATCTTGATCTCACAACATCTTGTTGATTTCTTCCGTGAACGCAACATATGATAGGCCTAATGAAATGTGATCCGAAATTGCATGGGGCTCTTGTTTTCTCTCCTCGGGTATGTTGGGAAAAGTGCCAAAATAGTCCTAAACCTTTTATATTGATATCAATTCAGCCCTAAACTTTTTAATTGGACTATTTTAGTCATAAATCTTTTTATATTGGTACCAATTTAGTCCATTCGGCTAATTTAAACCGGGAATTGCTGATGTGGCGGCCGTCGGTCTTATGTGGCGCCACATGGACAAATTTTATAATTTTTTAATAATTTTTAAATATTTTTTCTCCTTACCCTTGGCCGGCGAGGTCACCGGCCGGCCGACCATCGCCGGCCACAGGCTGGTCGGGGCGGGGGGCCCCATGCCCTCGCCGACCACTGGCGAGGGCTACCGCACCCTTGCCGGCCACAGGCGAGGGTCGAAACCCTTGCCCGATGGCCAACAAGGGCGCGGGCGAGGGCGTGGCGGCCCTCGCCTGCCACGAGCGAGGGCATCAAGTCCTCGCCCAGCTGGGGGAGGGCCGCCGTGCCCTCGCCTGGATCTAGGTGAGGGCTGCCGCACCCTCGCCTGCCACGAGTGAGGCTGCGCCCTTGCCGGCCAACGGGCGAGGGTTTCGGCCCTCGCTTGGATCGGGGCGGGGGCCAACGCCTTTGCCAGTGGCCAGCGAGGGCATGGGGCCCCTCGCCCCGACCAGCCTATGGCCGGCGATGGTCAGCTGGCCGTCGTTAAGGAGAAAAGAAAAAGAAAAAAAAAAGAAAAGAGAAAAAAATAATTTTAAAAATCTGAAAAAAATATAAAAAATTATAAAATTTGTTCACGTTGCGCCACCTAAGACCGCTGGTGGCCAGGTCAGCAATTTCCGGCTTAAATTAGCCGGATGGACTGAATTGGTACCAATGTGAAAATGTTTATGACTAAATTAGTCCAGTTAAACAGTTTAGGATTAAATTGGTATCAATACAAAATGTTTAGGACTATTTTGGTACTTTTCCTGTGTATGTCTATCTTGCTCTTCTCGATATGTGCTTTATTTAATCTTATGAAAATAATTTATAGACATTACATTTAGAATGACAAAGCACCCTAACATTACAATCGGGAGAGTCTTCAGGTTACGTCGGCTTCTACTCCTACAAAACATTCATCCGCATTGCAATTTGATCAAGCCTGGTGACACTTCCTGTAGAGAAACGAGAATCACGTTGACATAGCTGGACAATATCTTAACAACTTGATTATATATAAATATGTACATTATTTTTTGTTTGTCACCATCTTCTGAAATCCCCACCATCACGGATCGATCCACAACTCAACCAAACAATATATAAATAGAAAAATAAGAGGAAAAAGAAAAGAAAAACTCCAAAAAACTTTTAAAGAAAGAAAGAGCAGTTACTAACAATTGATACGAGATAGCCTATGAATGAGACGAATCTCTTATCACCATCGAATCCAAGAGTCGATTCTGTACTATGTTGGGCAAGTGCGTTGCCTTAAAGATAAATAAAAGAATACTAGGCTGCCCAACTTATTGTCGGCAGAGAAAATGGTGCCGGGACATATCAAGGAAGGTTGTTGGATCCTCTGCGATTAAGAATAACTGCAATTCAAAGATCTAAAAACCCTAATTCGCAATTTTGTTAATGATTGCGCCTTCATGGAATTGGACAGCAAGGGCTGCTACTTCACCTGGATGAATAACAGAGCCGGCGATGAACTAGTAAAGGAACGCTTGGACCGTGTTCTATGTACGATTGACTGGCGTCTTCAATATCCGGAAGCAGAGGTGTACGCTTTGCCGGCCCTGGGATCGGACCATAGCCCGCTACTTGTATCTACATGCGGAAAACACCAGAAATCCCGTAGGTCGTTTATTTTTGAAGCTTTTTGGAACCAGCACCCAGAATGCCAAGAAATTATCAGTGCTACATGGAATTCATCTCAGGTACGAAAGTCTAGCCTAGTACATAAACTCAGAAAGGTTTCCTTTGCCTTACAAAATTGGAGCCGTTTGCATTTTCAAAACAGCCATCTGAGAGTGCAAGCCTTACAATACCAGCTTTAGGGAATCATCAATCGCCCCTACAATACCAGCAGTGCAAAAGAAGACGTTAACAACATTCGGAAGGAGATACGACACCTTTGGCATCAAGAAGAGCAGTATTGGGCTATGAGATCGAGGATTAATTGGCTGAGTTGGGGAGATAAGAATACCAAATTCTTCCACGCAACGACTATTCAACGCCGGCAACGAAACAGAATATGTATGTTACAAGATGAGAACCACACCTGGGTGCGGGACGACAAGGCGCTTAAGGAACTCACATTGCAATATTTCACCAAAATGTACACTACCGTCGGTCCACGTCATTACGGTCCCATTCTGGAACACTGTACTCCGATTGTTTCTGCAACAATGAATGAGCATCTAATGAAACCAGTTACTGAAGAGGAGGTGAAACAAGCTACGTTTGAGCTGGGGAAAACAAAGGCGCCAGGTCCGGACGGCATGGGTGGCCTTTTTTATCAATCCCACTGGGATATCATTAAGAAGGACTTGATCAAATTAGTGCGGGACTTTTTTAGTTCCGGTTTGCTGCCTACCGACCTCAACAAAACGGTAATAGTTCTAATTCCCAAGATCAACCACCCTGAATATCTAGATCAATTTCGACCAATCGGCCTCTGTAATTATGCATATAAGGTTATCTCGAAGGTTATGGCTAACCGACTCAAACCCTGGCTTAGTGAACTCGTGTCGGAAGAGCAAGCTGCCTTTGTTAGTGGAAGACAAATACAGGACAATGTTCTAATTGTCCAAGAGACTCTACATCAGTTTCGTACAAGAGAGCGGAAGAGGAACTTCAATGTCCTACTCAAGACGGACATGCAAAAAGCATATGATAAAGTCGAATGGGATTTCCTACGGGATTATTTACTGCGGTTGGGATTTCAAGCAAGTTGGGTTCAGTTACTGATGCAATGCATCACCACATCATCTTTAAGTGTCCGGTTTAATGGCGACCAATTAGCCTACTTTAGGCCATCTAGAGGTCTCCGTCAGGGCGACCCTCTCTCGCCGTATATCTTCATTTTACTGGTGAATCTTCTTTCAACCCTAATCCACCATGCAGTTCAGATTGGTCATCTCAAGGGTATACGGCTAACAAAGTCATGTCCGATCCTTTCACATCTTTTCTTCGCCGATGACTCAGTTTTTTTCCTTAAAGGTACTATGGTTGAATGTCAAAATCTTGCTAGTATCCTGAACCAATATTGTGTGGCAACGGGACAGATTATTAATCGAAACAAGTCTGGTTTATTTTTTAGTAAAAACTGTCCGTTGAGTCTTCAGGACAACTTAGCAGGTGTGTTTCGAATTCCGGTCCTACAGAAGTATGGGAAATATCTTGGTATTCCTTTAGAGTGGGGTCGATCAAAAAAGAGATGTTTGGCTGGCTGCTAGGTAGAATAAATGCGAAATTTCAGGGTTGGAAAGAGCAATTGCTGTCCAAAGGCGGGAAAGAAATCCTAATTAAGTCGGTAATTCAGGCAATTCCCCAGTATGCGATGTCCATATTTAAGATTCCCTCCACTCTTTGCAAGCTCATTGAACAGAAAGTTTCCAGATTCTGGTGGACCAATGACACTAGCAGGGTTGGGGTGCATTGGAAGAAATGGGAAGTGCTTAAAAAAAGCAAGGCAGATGGAGGACTCGGCTTTCGGGACTTAATGGCTTTTAATAAAGCGATGCTAGGTAAGCAGGCTTGGCGGATAATTAAAGCTCCTCATTCGTTGTGTAGTAGGCTTTTCAAGGGGCTGTATTTTCCAGACAAGAAATTTGACGTAGCGGAAATGGGCTTAAGGCCTTCTTGGGGTTGGCAGAGCCTTCTTCTTGGCCGAGAGACCATTCTACCTAATATACAATGGTCGATCGAAGATGGTAGGCACATCAAGATTCGAGAAGATAGATGGCTGTCTATAGGGACGATAGCGGGCCCAGCCGCAAGAGAGGAGCCAACTACAGTGGCTGAGCTCATTGATCATGTCCAGCAAAACTGGAAGATCCCTCTCCTTCAACAACTTTTTGATGATACGATAATAGTAGAAATCACTAAAATCCCTATCCGATCTTCCTACGCTACTGATCAGTTAGTATGGACAGCAACTAAAGATGGGAGTCACACAGTAAAAAGCAGTTATCGCACCCTTGTCCATACATCATGCAAAGCAAGTGATCAAGGGGCCTCAACATCACACCAACCATCCAGAATTCTATGGCACAAGATCTGGTCTATGCATACGGCACCAAAGATACGTACCTTTTTTATGGACAGCTAGCCATAACGCCCTTGCCACTAGAGCTAATTTATTCCGCCGTCATATAACCAATGACCCGCTCTGCCATCTATGCAATCAACAGTCCTCGGAAACCATTGAACACATTTTCTTCTTCTGCTCATGGACAAACAGAATATGGAGTCATCCTCAGCTCAACAAATCAGTTTCACTGTACACAATACATCGTTTCGATGACTGGTTCACAGACAGGGCAATAAATGCGTGGAACTTACCTCGACTAGAAATGATTGCGTAGGTATTGTGGCAAATCTGGTGTATGCGCAACAATTGGATCTTTCGCCACAAGCCTCCTGATCCGGATCGAGCCATTGCAGATGCCATGGCACAATTGACAATACAAAACACTCCTGCTCAATGCCAGAAACGACTACAGGTTGGGGCTGGCGAAACAGGACACCTGTGGAAACCACCAGAGCGCGGACAGCTGAAATGCAACATCGACGGATCTTATCATTCGGGTAATCGAGAAGGCACAATGGCGTGCATTACCAGAAATCATTACGGAACCCTCACAGATGTATATACTAAAAGCTTTCTTGCAGCTACAACGTTCCAAGCAGAAGTGCAGGCCCTCACCTTCACTTTGCATCACCTGCGGCATCTGGGTCTCCATTTGGAAAATATTGTGATTGAATTTGATTGTGAGATCTTGATCAACACGATTCGACAGCGAAAGCTGCCGCCATGGGAAGAAAGGGCGCTCTTCGAAGAGCTGGAAACGCTACTGGCTGTTTACCCTACCGTCCAATTACGATTCTGCAGAAGGGAGGCCAACGGAGCTGCGGACTGGGCCGCAAAAGCCCATGGCCGAGCTGACCTAGCCCACAATTGGAACATCTTCACTCCTTCTACTCTGCAAGACCTTGTAGTGGCTAACGCTATTGCATGTGGATGCCATGTTAGTTTCGGTTGTAATTCTGCAAACTCGGATGTCATATTCCAACTATATAAAATGAATTATCTCTTCGACCAAAAAAAAAACCCCCCCCCCCCCCCCCCCGGCTCCTCCCTCCCTCCCTCCCCTTCCCTTTGCCTCCTCCTTAACCATGCTCAAGGACGAATTTAGAGCTTTCCAAAATTTTACTGTGGTGGTACTTATAATTGTGGATTTGAGGTGAACGGATGAGTAGTATTTCCGATTTGATCGATAACCTAATTTCGTAGCTATGGAAAGATTGTATTTACTATTATATAATTGCTATTTTGGTAATGTTAAATATCTATAGAAGGAGGCTTCTACGGCTCTAAGGAAAGATGTAAGGAAAGAATCAAATCATTTGAACTGTGTCAAGAGTTATTGTCCAACTTAAAAAATCGAGAAAGGACGTATATTTCAATAAACGGCTAAGTATCTTTTACTATTTATTGTAAAATAAATCATATGTTTAATCCTTATGAATATGGCCAAAAAAATTCAAAAAAAAGAATTGCAAAACTTGTTTATGCTGACACCATCGGCCATGCCATGTAGGCTGGCCGGCATTCATGTAAGTGATTTCCGGCCAATTTTGGTTGGAATGATTCAAATTGACAAATTATCAAAATGTTTTAAGATTAAGTTGGCAAAATTAAAATATTTAAGAAAATTCATGATCAACTGAACTTATTCATAAATAATTCTCTGCATTTTAATTAGACCATTATTTTATTTAGTAGAATTGATTATTTCTATAGATATATATATATATATATATATATATATATATATATATATTCTTATATCACACAAAAATTTCAAAACATATTTGAATTAAACTGCTGTTGCGGATGTAACTTAGTGAAAGAAAAACTGAACAAGCTAGAAATAGTGGAAATTGTATTGGATTGCCTTTTATTGAAATTAAAAAAAAAAAAAAAAACATAACCAAGCAAAACCTTACAGTTTTTTTTTTTTTTTATTGGCTTGCTATAAGTAATTGGCGATCCAGTTCTAGATAAGGACATGTTTGTCTGCATTTAAACAAGAGCAAAAAAAACGTGCTCTTTTGCTTGAGTCGGAGTGCGTGAGACACACAATCTAGATTAAATAAAAAGGAAAAAGTAAAAATCAGTCCAACTAATTCTGATATAGCTTTCTTCCATACAATTCGTGGAAGGAAAATAATTAAAATAGTGTAAAATGGAAAAAAAAAAGCCGATTAAAAAAGAAATATAAGAAATTGAAAAATGAAGCATGCTCGTAGAGGCCAACTACTACGTTATTATACATGTTCTATTCTCTAGTATGTATATACAAATACAATGATCCATTCCAAATTATGCTTATTAATTGTGTCAAGTGAAGGAAGGCAATTTGGGTTGAAACATAATTACCATAAATGAATATACGCTAAATATTGATCAGGATCATGTTGTATAGACGTATTGTACCATTTAATAATGGTCAGGATGACGTCGTATGGATATATCAAATCGATAATTAACTTCAAGTGCATGATATTGCTATTGGTTGTGGACTAATGAATGCACGAAATCGAGTATGCTTCTAGATAATAGTTTATCGTTTGATAGAACTCAAACAAATGATAGGGTCTACATAACTTATCCTGGAAAAGTTAAGATCAATGACAATTTCCGGAATAAAAGCTTCAATATAGTAAGTGCGGTCACTCTCAATTTGAGTCGCGTATATATGTTAAGACATGACTCACTACTATCAATGCATGTAAGCGGGACAATATCAACTTAAATTTCTAGCAGAAGAAATTGGAGGCATCTGTCTACTGAAGATCCTCGTTGCAGGATGAAGGGAGACAAACTTCGATTGAGGAACCTGGAAATTAAACTTTTGTTACAATGCCATACATTATAAACCGATTGAATAATTAGAATGATATCACGAGTGCTCTGATTCAAATTAAGAGAACCGTACCTGATGTTGGCGGCAGCGAAAGCTAGCTGATGGCATCAATAAGCATGGACGAAGGAAGAGGGGCTGCCGGTTGAGGAAGGAGGGAGACGAATCCAGATGGGGGAAAAAGGGAAAAATGAAAAAGAAAAAAGGAAGACAAATAAAAATAAAGACACATCTCAGCTGTTGAAATCCAACATGTTGATGTATCATCATTTGACCGATATGTTTGGACCGCCGGCCCGAACTTTATCTCGCATTTTACTAGATTCGGGAAGTTAGTGAAAATTAAAATCAATTTGACTAACCCTCTCGATGACAATTTTTCTTAAAAAGTAAAAATGTGAAACACGTTGATTGAGCTGGACAATCTTTTCGAAACTTAACAATCAAGATTGTCACCCGTTATAGAGACTTAAAGAATCAATAAAGGAAGGGCGCCAATCAACATGGACGACGTGGTCCATAATTGGAAAGAGACATGTACCTACTACGAGGATGACACGATGACGTCTACACATGCTATATTTCTTTTTTATCTGAGCGCCATAAAAGCATTAAGTAAGATTCATTCTTGCCACGGAATTTGTAGCCCAATCTCTGTTGCATTTCAAACTCGTGACCTCGGATCAATGCAAGGAATAACGCCTGATATTAGCACTAGGGTAAACAGTGTTAATATATTCTCCGTAGATTTTCAAGAGTTTGGGGCAAACGGTCCGGTTAGATTCTAGAGAGACTCACATGAGCTAACTGGTCTAAACTTAGTCAAAATTCTATAACCGAACTTCCGAATTTCAGAATTTAAATAAGGTATAAGAGCGAGGGAGAATGCAATGCACCTTAACTATTTTAAGGTTATGGGGCCTCCTATATCAACGTGAATCATGTGAACATGGCACAATTATTTGGCCGACATAAGGTATACCAATTATGATGCTCCATACCCACTTCCCATGCCATACTCACCATTCTTATATTCTCGGAGTTCATGAGCGACAAATTGCACTATAGAGGAGAAAGATAATAACTTTTTACCCTGAATATGGTGAATGGAGAGACGGGAAGCGAGCAGCTATAGGCTCAAGCTCACATATGGAACCACATATTCACCTTCATCAATTCCACGTGCTTAAAATGTGCCATTCAATTAGGCATTCCCGACACCATCCACCACCATGGTCAACCCATGACCCTCAACGCCTGAGTCTCTGCACTTCAAATTCACCCCTCAAGAGCTCACTGTGTCGAACACCTCATGTGCATTCTTGTCCAGTACGGATTTTTCGAACAAAAGAAGCTCGCTCTGGATGGTCAAGACACATACGTACTCAACCGCGTGTCTGAGCTCCTCCTTAAGGACAATCCCTCAAGCGTTGCCCCGTTTGCACTAACCATGCTTGACCCTATTTCGATGAACCCTTGGCACAGCTTGAGCACGTGGTTCCACAACCTTGTCGACCAGAGCACGTGGTTCCACAACCTTGTCGACCAGATGCCATTCGAAATGGCGCAAGGGATGTCACTTTGGAGATGTGCGAATAATGAGCCGAGGCTCAACTGCTTTTTCAATAAGGGCATGACTAGAGACGCTCAACTGGTGGGCAGAATGTTGGTTAACCAGTGCAGAGGGTTGTTCGATGGAATAACTTCGTTAGTGTTTTGGTTTTTTTTTTTTTTTTTATTGGGGGGGGGGTGTGGACCGGAACAATGGCCCATGCCATAGCGAGCACCTTTCTGCATATTGAATGCACAAATTTTGATCTTCCACATGTGGTAGTCAATTCGGAATGGAGTAACCACGTGAAATGTGTTGACAGGGACATGTTTGAGGCTATACCACCTGGGGATGCAATCCTATTGAAGGCGAAGGCGATACCACCTGGGGACTGGAACAATGGCCCATGCCATAGCGAGCACCTTTCCACATATTGAATGCACAAATTTTGATCTTCCACGTGTGGTAGTCAATTCGGAACGGAGTAACCACGTGAAATGTGTTGTCGGAGACATGTTTGAGGCGATACCACCTGGGGATGCAATGCTATTGAAGGCAAGTGTGTGACTTTCATCGTAGTTATCTTTATTGGAGAAAACTCTTTTGATGTTTTGAAGCTAACAAAACTATCTACATTCTGTTCTGAAGATTTCCAGACTTCTATGTCAAAGTCTGAAAACTGCCAGACTTTTGTGTCAAAGTTTGTTTTATATCATAAATCTGCCCACTCTAACAAATTCCAGACTGAACGTGAATGAAGAACGAAGACGAAATTAGACTCAAGATTATCTTCATTTCTTCAAAACTTCGGTTTTTACAAGACATATATGGCTTTCTAGTTGACAATAACACCTATGAGATTGGTTATCTTTATTGGAATCAATTTAGATACATCAAATCTTTTCGGAAGGCAAGTAAATTTGGAAAGAATCTATTTATGGAAACCAAGATCCTGATTGTATGGGCGAAAAAAAATTGACGGGTTTTCATCACAATCTTCAAATGGCTCGAGATCTCCTAAATCGATTTTGTCAAATGAGTTGATTGGAAGAATTCATTTGGAAAGTGCCAATGGTTGAGAATGCATGAATGAGTATTTAAGGAGACATCTCCAGTCATTCGATAGAGTGCGTGAAAGAGAAATTCCAAAGTCTGAAGCTTCCCATTTTCTTGTTATTTCTTACACCGAGCTTAGAGTTGTACTCCAAAGAAAGAGACTCATAGTGTGACTTCATGAGAGAGCAGTAGAGACTCTTCATTATGAGTTGAGATCACAAGATTGTAAATTCTCTTTTGATTCATAGTGGAAACTAGCCAGAAGGCTGTCAGCATGGGAGAGTAGACGTAGGCTTGATCTAAGCCGAACCACTATAAATTATGAGTTCTTATTCTCTTCCCCGAACTCCTTTAATTTACTTATTGCGATATATTCTGCACTTAGAAATAACTGTTAAAGTTTGAATCCCTCTGCAAAGTCTGGAGTCAACCGGATTCAGGTTAAAAGTAAAGATTTTCATTGCATTTCGCAAAATTTGTTTCCACACCTATTCACTGCCCTCTAGGTGTTCTTACTAACCATTTCAATCTTTATAATGAGGAAGATACTGCATTGATTGCAATACTAGCATTCAACTTTCACAAAGAAAATCTATAGCATACAACATATTAACTCATTATATCTACATATTAAGAGACTAATATAACATTTATGATAGAGACTTGCAGTAGATACTCCATGACTGGAGCAATGAAGACACTGTGAAGATACTAAAGCAATACAAGGAGGCCATAAGCAAGGGCAAGGGCCTAAATGAAAGGGTGATTATAATTGAGATGGTGATGGACAACATGAAAGGTGACAAAAAGATGATCGAAACCAAACTCTTCTTCAACATGTTGGTGATGACCCTTTGTTCAGGAAGAGAGAGGAATGAGACAGAATGGGAGAAGCTCTTTGCCGATTCTGGCTTCGAGGATTAGAAAATCACTCTTATACTAGGCTTGCGATCCCTCATCCAAGTTTACCCCTCATGATCGAATATCAATTGCCACTCCATGTGGGTAGTGGTAGATTAGGATGGATTGTAAATAAGGCTTCTTTAGCCATATCCTAGGGTAATGCATGTATGAATCATTATGTAATTGATATGTACTATGTTTGTCTATTCGCTGACTGTAATTAATTACTCTTATAAATAGATACCATGCAACCCTAATTACAATCATGTTCTCATAAACATTACATCGTTATTATCTCGCTATCTCTAAAGTTCAACATAGTACTAGAGTAGAACGCATCAAATTCATTAACATCTCTACTCAAATCAACACTTTCTTTATTCCTATTTCTATTTCAAAAATGGTTGATGCATCTTTGGCCTTTTGTTCTTCTCCATGATCTCTTTACCCATCATCTTCTATTTTCTTGAATCCCAATTTCCTATCACCTCTCCTCAATGTTGTGCCCACTTCCACCTCTTTTTCTTTATTCCCAGCTGCTTGGATTACTTTAGCTAAAATTGCGGCTATGCACTCAACCTCGCCGTCTCTTGTTTTCCCAACATCACAAGTCTCATCTCCATCAAGCATGATGCGGAAAACTAGATACCATGGAAAGTTCAATTTGAGCCTATTTTAATATGCAACAATCTGCTAGGCTACGGTTTCTCCTTGTCCGTAGAAGGTCAAGATGGATTTGTACCTTTATGGTTTGATCGATTCAACCATCATGGTCTAGAAATTCAGTCAAACCATTTATCATTTTTAATATAGTAATAGGAAATGAAGAAATGTCAAGATGTCACATGTAGGATCTTAAGAACAAAAAATACAACCTTCATTTACTTCATCTTGTTCTGGATCAGTTAGTATCTCTAGTAGGGATGTTAGGATTAAACCGAAATCAAAACCAAAACTGAACCGAAAATTCGTGCATTTTTAGTTTAGTTCATATAATGGAAAAATAAGAATTCTTTTGGTTCAGTTAACCAAACCAAAATTATCAACAAAAAATGAATGCTCAACTTAAAAGTGAAATGGCTAGTAAGAACACCTAGAGGGGATTGAATAGGTGTTAAAAGAAATTTTCGCAATACTTAATAAAAATAGATCGCCTTTAGAAGATAATAGATTAAAGATGTAAACGACTATAAGCAATTATATAAAGCTACGAATTAAAGTAAGGAGTTCAGGGAAAGTGAATAGAAACACAAAGTTTATAGTGGTTCGGCTTAAATCAAGCCTACGTCCACTCTCCCGCACTGACAGCCCACTGGTTGGATTTCACTATGAACCAAAAGAGATTTTACAGTCTCATGTCCTTGACTTCATAGTGTAAAAACTCTAATACACTTTTTCAAAATCTCACAAGTGTTTGATCTCTCTTTTGAGTATAAGTTAAGCTCAACGATTGAAATATCAAAGAACTAAGAGCTTTAGACTTTAGAATTTTTCTTTCACGCACACACTCGAACAACTTGGAAGTCTTCCTTATATACTCCTACATGACTCTACAACCATTGGCACTTTCCAAAGGAGTTCTTCCAATTTACCCGTTGGACAGAATCAATCAAGGAGATCTCGAGTCGTTTAAGGAATGTGATGATAGCCCATCAATCATGCTTGCCTATACAATCAGGATCTTGGTTTCCATAAGTAGAACCTTCCAAATATACTTCGCCTTTCAAAAGATCCGATTATCCAAATTGATTGCAATAGGAATAATTGATCACAAGGTGCTATCTCCAGCCGTAAGATCTTCCACAAACCATACGAACCGAATCATTGAAGATAAACTCGCATCTGGATAAATCTTCTCTCGTCAGTCTGGAATATGTCAATGAGGTCAGACTTTGAGATTAAAGTCTAACGGTTTTCAAACTTTGACATATGAGTCTTGAGTTCTTCAAACTATAACACTTGAGCCTGCAAGTCTTCAGACTAGACTATTTGGAAAAGTTTTGTCAGCTTCAAAACAATAAGGAGTCTTCTCTAACAAAAAGCTCTCTTCTTTCTCACCCCCTTATTTAGTTCGGCTCCAATGGGCAAAAATAGGAAAACTAAAAAATCAAACTAAACCGAACTAGGTCGCGATTCATTTCGGTATAGCTGCTTACCCTATCAATTCGGTTTAGTTTGGATTTCCTAAAAATCCGAACCCAATCGAACCATTGACACCCCTAATCATTGTTGGTGAAAGGTTTGAATGGCAAAGATGCTTCTATGAGAAGCTTCATCTTCTAGAGAAAAGACTGATCCAAGTTCATCTTCTTGGAGGAACAAACCCATCTTCTTGTCAACTTTCTGCAGCATGTGTGCCTTCGATTTTTGCCCAAGGTTAGTTTTTGACAATGTGTCCATTTGGTCCACATGTGACACTTCTCATTTTTGGTCGTGCCTAGGGATCTTCTTTTACAAGGGAATTTCCATTTTCCTTTCCTCCGTTTAGAAATTAAATTGAATCTTCTTAAAATGTCGTTTCTTCTTGCTAGAGCAAGAACAAGAACAAGAAGAATCTCTATTTGACCATTTTATTTCTGGGCCGGGCTTCTTGCGAGCTTTATCAAATTTTCTATTATCATGCAAATAATCCTTAATTGCTTTCTTCGTGCACACGTTTCATCTTTGGCAATATGGATTGCTTGCTAGATTTCTCGCATTGTCACTGAAGTACTCTCTTGTTTGTAATCTGGATATACCTTCCAGCCGGTGTAACTAGCTGATTTGCGATGGACAGTAGGAAGACTGGCTTGAGACTCACATATGCGCCTATGGCATAAAATAGCTTCAACATTTTCTTAAAGCACTTATCAAGATCCTGTCTTCTGTAGGAACAACGCTTTCTTTCAAAGAACCCCGTCCTTTTGAGTTCCTTGATGTCTCTCGGATTACCAATAAAATTGGGAGTAGAATTCGAATCACTTGGCTGAAGTCTTGCATGACCAAGAAGGACATCTGGTCCTGTTCAAAAAGAGACGTCCGCCAGTCTTTGAGGTTTTTCTTTTCTTTTCTTTTCTTTTCTTTTTGTAAATCTGCTGGCAAATGACAGTATTGCAATGGCCAAGTTTTGATGCTTGGGTTTAGTAGTTAACTAGGACTAGGCGTGAAACTCTTGCAATCTTTCTGGTCACTTATGATATGGAAAATCATCAAATGCGAAAGACAGTCTTGACGATGTAGAATTATGGGTTTGCCTATGATTTTTCTCTGTTGCTCGACGTTTAAGGGTTGTGGATCCATATCTTCTTCATCTGCATGTGATTGTCCCGTGAAAATTGCATGAAGTGGTTCCTCGTAAGGAATAGAAACTGTTAATTTTGAGGAGGTGTCAGAATTATCTTCTGATGGTTTTTGAGATGACCTGTTCTCTTTGCTCAAAACCTTTCTCAAAAGTTGTTAGGTTTACAATAGCAATGACTGGTAAAGTTTGACAATAACGATCCCTCAAACATGATTCGCTGGGATTTAGGATCACTTATGAGCTTGGTCCTTCAAGTTTTTTTCCCTTCAGCGATCTCTTCTTATTTCTTCATATCTCGGATTCTATTGTGTAAAGTCACATATGGGGGCGGTGGGGTTCTGAGACTTGTGCTTCAAAGGCGGAGAAGATAGACAATGTCATTGGAGAAGAGCTGCTGATTCTTGGCTACTTCTGTGAAGGGAAGGGTGTTGCTTCAAAAGAGAAGGATGGGAACAAATTGCTTCTCCAAAAGAGACCAGATTTTTCTTTTTGACTTTTCAATTTCAAGGAAATGGATCGTCGAGATAGTGTTTTGTATGTGCCGATACATAGGTTGATCTAATAAATTCCTGTAGAGCAGGAAAATTGGAAGGTAACCAAATGTGCTGATATCTAGTTGATCCATAGTTTGAAGACACTTTGTGAAGCTCGTACTCCGCCATCCATAGTCCTTTCTCATTTTTTTTTTTTTTAATTTTCTTTCTTAATCCCTCACTAGCAACTCCTCCACCACTATCCCTGAACATTGCGGTGCCGGCCGCGCCCTGCCTGGCCCTCTATCCCTCTCTCTTTGCCGTATCTCCTCCGTGATTTGGGTGGCATCCCTAGCTCACAGGTCGTGGACCTCGAATCAAGTTTTAGTGGGTCATGGGCCTCAAGTCAAGTATGTGCTAGAGAAACTAGGTTAGTGTCTTCAAACTTATGGGTAGATTGCCTCCTAAATCTGGTTGCTGATTTGGTAAGCACCTTTCTAAGCAAAGGACAACTTCACAATTCTGCATTGATCGTCCCTGTGATAGGCCCAATCAACACTTTGAGAATTGAATGTTTCCTCGTCACGCATCTCTTGCGAGTGCTAGGAAAGGCTGGTTAACAAGTTCCAAATAATTGTTTAGCAGTAGAACCTAGCAAATGAAATTCGACTTCTTTGGGGGAGTAGCATGGATACACCCTCTTCTAGTTTCTTGTTCTCCAACTTTTACGCTTTATATGTATTTTATCCTCAATGCATCATTTAGTACGAATATACAAATACTATTGCAAACTATGAGGAAGGCATACCGTGAGCACCTCCTAGGATATACCATTTTCCTAAAAACATTGCAAGGCATCTTATGGTAGGGACCCTCATGTGAGAGCTCGTTGTAATAAGGATTGAAAGGTTCTATCTCAAATTATCAGGATACAACCGACCCTTTTTTTTGTCAAGCATTTTAACTCTGCTTTAGGTATTTTGGAAAACTGGATAGAGTATCTAGGTTTACTCTCTTTCACTGTTTATCGGAATTGCAAATATCATGCGGATGTTCATCGCTAAGAAGACGAGCATAGGGCTGTTGGTTTTCCAGACTACGGCACAGAATCACCAGGAACAGAACATTAAATAAGCAGAAAGAGTCCCGTAAATCGAACGGGGCCAAAGTTGAAACCAGATGACACCGGAAATTGTGACAGAAGGAGATTGATATACTATAAGAAGAAGAAGAGGGCAAAAACGCCCAAAATCCTTCGGGTCTTGAAGCCATTTGGATCCAAGAACAAAGTCCTTCCAATCTGATTGGTGAAACGAAACCCTTCACACGAGAAGGAGAAGATGACCAGAGATGCTTTTCAATTACAACAGGGAAATTGCTCAAAATCCTAAATCTATCACAATCATGTCAATTTAATTCTAAATCTTTCTTAAATTTTTTCACATTTTGTCAATTGAGTTCATCTAATCAATTGACTGAAAATTGATGATGTGGACGTTGAAGTCTTCAGTAACACGACCAATGCTAATTTAGACATTTTAAATAATATATAAATAGTTTTTTTGAATTTTTAAATATTTTTTTCGGCTTTTTTTTATACTTTTTTCTAGTTTATGGATTGAAGGCTAGCAAGGGTAGGCGGCAACTTTTGCCTGATTTGGGCAAGAGCCACGATACCCTCATCATGGCTAAGTGAGGGCTTGTCAGTCCTAGTTGGCCTAGATTTGGTGAGGGTGTTGTGGGCCTCGCCAAATCTAGGCAAGGGCTCGTGCGCCCACATTGCAACTGGCGAGGATGGTGGTCGGCGAGGGCCGCAATGCTCTTGTTCAATGTCGGTGAGGTTTGTTAGCCTTCAATCTAGGAAAAAAAAAAAAAAAACCAAAAAAATTTAAAAAAAAAAGATTATTGAAAAGCATAATATACTTGATGGATTTGCTTGGTTAAGAATTATTGCCTCACAAGAGCGTAGGTGACATAGACTCACTCGAACATTCTACATTTGTAAATTTGTTCTACTCCATGCACATCCTGATTTGGCATCTTTGTTGGCCGGATTTGGTGTTGGAGAGACTCGATTAGAAGATTTGTGAAAGTAGAAGAACTTGATTAGACAAATTAAAGGTATACATACTCAATCAGAAAAAAACATGATTAGGGAAAATATAAAATAAAATCTTTACCGTAAAAACGTAGATGTCATTAAGTTCTGGAGTGGAGGGTAGTGAGGAAAATCATGAAGGGCGGAAGACTTACATGATTGGGATCGAATGGAGGAAAAGTGTGGGGATAAGGCTTCTCATCAGTATACACCTATTTTTGAAAAGTTGGTGCAAATTGGAGGTTTTCCAAAGTGAGAGTGCTTAGAGTTAAACCCCACGGTCGGGAAAAGTGCCAAAAAAGTTCTAAACCTTTTGTCTTTGTGCCGATTTAGTCCTAAACATTTTTTTGGTGTCGATTTAGTCCTAAACATTTTTACTTGTGCCAATTTAGTCCTTTCCGGTCAATTTTGGCCGGATTTTGCTGACTGGACGCCGGGCGGCTATCGTGGCTTGATCGGCGCTGACATTGACAACTTTTAATAATATTTTAATATTTTTTATTTTTTATTATTTAATCTTTTATCTTTTTTATTTTTTATTTTTCTCCTCTTCTTCCTCCAGCCGGTGCCGAACCTCGGCGACCGGCCAGAGGCAACCGCCCAGAGGTGACGGCCGGCGAGGTCGAGGTCGACCTCGCCGGCCACCTCGCCAGTGGCCGTGAGGCCACCCTCGAGGCTTGGGCGGCAAGGCTCGCCCTCGCCGGATCTGGCGACAAGTTGGGGTTCCAGTCGGACTCCATCAACGGCTCGCTCTTCACCTTCTGCGAGCTCGTCTCCAGGGAGTCGTTCTTCTCTCCGAAGAAGGCGGGGTACCTCGCCGCGAGGTCGGAATCCGTGGCGAAAGCGAAGCTGTCCCCGCCGCTGCCGAGGCGAGTGGAGGAGCTTGATGGCTCGGGTCGAGGCGAGCCCGAGGAGCGCCGTGAAGGAACTGGCGCTCTCCGGGGGCGGAGCCATCAAGTTCCGAAGATCCTCGCGGAGCATCGACTCCAGCGCGGCGTCGGTGGATTTGGTTAGGGTTAGAGCTATCGGCTCCATCGGGAATCGGCCTCGAGAGTTGATCGAATTGAGCTGGCCTCCTTGCGTCGAGCTAGCGGGGCTCCCCTCGCCGGCCATGGGCGAGGCTCGACCCTCGCCAGATCCGGCGAGGGCGAGCCTCGAGGGCGGCCTCGCACCGGGCGAGCGAGGCCGCCCTCGCGGCCACTGGCAAGGTGGTCGGTGAGGTCGACCTCAACCTCGCTGACTGTCGCCTCTGGCCAATCGCCGAGGTCCGGCGATCGGCTAGAGGAAGAAGAGGAGAAAAATAAAGAATTAAAAAATTAAAAAATTAAAACTTAAAATATTATTAAAAGTTGTCCACGTCAGCGCCGATCAGACTACGTCAGCCGACCAGTGTCCAGTCAGCAAAATCCGGCTAAAATTGGCCGGAAAGGACTGAATTGGTACAATGTAAAAAGGTTTAAGCCTAAATCGGCACCAAAAAAAGGTTTAGGACTAAATTGGCACAAAAATAAAAGATTTAGGACTTTTTTGGCACTTTTCTCCCCCACGGTCCTATTAATACCCCTATCTCCTAGTGTTCATAACGAAACATTAGATTGAATCGTAGAGGCGAGGGAAGTTCGTTCTTGCAGTTCACGAACGAGAAATTGCACTATAGAGGTGAGATAGTACCTCTGGCTCATGGATTTGGCGAATGGACAGGTGAGTACAAGCTCAAGCTCACATATGGAACCACATCTTCAACTCCATCAATTCCATGTGCTTGAAATGTGCCATTCAATTAGGCATTCCCGACACCATCCACCGGCATGGCCAACCCATGGCCCTCGATACCTTAGTCTCTACACTTCAAATTCATCCATCAAGAGCTCACTCTGTCGACCGCCTCATGCGCATTCTTGTCCCCTCGGGCTTTTTTTGGACAAAAGAAGCTCCTGCCGGACGGTCGAAATGCCTACGTACTCAACGACTTGTTAGAGCTCCTCGTTAAGGACAATCCCTTCAATGTCACGCCGTTTGCATTAGCTACACTCGACCCTATTTTTGTGAAGCTGTGGCACTGTGTGAGCACGTGGTTCCACAACAGTGTTGACGGGACGCCGTTCGAAATGGTGCAAGGGATGTCATTTTGGAGGTATGTTGGTCAAGAGCCGAGGCTTAATTGCTTATTCAATGATGGCATGGCTAGCGATGCTCGATTGGTGGCGAGCATGGTGGTTAACGAGCACAAAGGGGTGTTGGAGGGAATAACCTCGTTGGTCGATGTAGGAGGAGGAACCGGAACGATGGCCAGGGCCATCACAAGGGCCTTTCTGCATATGGAATGCACAATATATGATCTTCCGCATGTGGTGGCTCATTTAGAAGTTAGCGAGAACATGAGATGTGTTCTGGGGACATCTTTGAAGCCATACCACCTGCAGATGCAATTTTATTGATGGTTTGAACATTAACTTCCCTATTGAATGAAGTTGGTGAAGGAAAGTAAACAACACAATGACCACTCTTACCATCAACGGGATAAATAATTTATATTTTCGTTTTGATAGGACTCGGTCTATATTCAATGTACATGATACATCACTAGTTATTTAAAAGATTAAGATTCAACTATTTCACCTTCTTTAATATAATCTTATCGAGAATAGCCGCACGTTTTTTATGAATTTACACAAACACCAACCAATTACCAATACCTAAATCCTCTCTCTCTCTCTCTCTCTCTCTCTCTCTCTGTTGCAACGTTATGCAACGACAGGCAGCAACTGTTAGCGGCGAGCAGCCATGCAACGAGAGAAAATCATTAATCATAACACTTTTGTTAATTCAGTTTAATTTTTTTTAATTGTGCAAATTGAGTCTTATGTCCTTTTACTTTTTCTCCAATTAAATCAATTCGACTAATTTTGGCCAAAAATAACTAATGTGGACATTAGTCATCCTACATAGTGTGGCCAATGCAAATGCGGACAATTTTTTAATATTTTAATTTTTTTCAAACTAATTATTATTTTTTTATTTTTTCCATTTTCTTCTCTATTCATTCTTTTTTTTTTCATAAGGCCGACAACTCTCATTAGCCACTGGACAAGGGCTGCAATACCCTCACCTAGACCATCGTGGTTGCAGGTGAGGTAGGCCTCGCCTACAATCACACGATGGCCTCATCCAGATCATTGTGAGGGCTTGAACTCTCATGGCCACAAAAAAAAAAAAAAAAATAAAAAGGAAAAGAGAAAAAAAAATACAAAGAAAAAAAAAGTAAATAAATTGAAAAAAGATATTAAAATATTATTAAAAATTATTCACGTCATTGCTAGTTGTGTCACATAAGATGATTGACATCCACATCAATAGTTTCTGACCAAAAAATTAGTCGGATGGACTCCATTGATAAATCATGAATATTTATGACTTAATTGTCATAATTAAAAGATTTAATTTTATTTTTTTATAAAAGAGTAATAGATTTATAACTTTTTGGACAATTTTCTCTAATCAGGAAGGAGCTACATGGGGAAGAAGGGAAAAAACACAAAAGGAAAAAATATATTTTAGTTAATCAAAATTCAATATGCCGATGTGTCCTTTCAAGAAACGAGTTATCTCCTTAAATTTGAAGGATCCCAATCTCTAGTCTTAGGAGCTCTTGGTATTGAAAAATTCGCATGTGGATAACCCGTCAAAAGTATTAAAATTGAATCTTCATGTAAAGGATAGTTTACATTTTGCAAAAAAATCCCTCCTAGCGTTCAACTTGCATTGGAAATTTACAAAATCTCAAGTGTACAACATATGGAAAAAATGACAGAAGGACGGATTAGTTAAGTTACATGCGGTGGATACTCCATAATTGGAGCGACGAAGACAGAGTGAAGATACTAAAGCGATGCAAGGAGACCATAAGCAAGGGCAAGGACAAGAGTAAAAACGTGATTATAATTGAGATGGTGATGGAAAACTAGAAAAGTGACAAAGATGATCGAAACCCCGCTCTTCTTTGACGTGTTGATGATGACCCTCGCGTCGGGGAGGGAAAGGAATGAAACAGAATGGGCTAAGCTCTTCGTCACTGCTGGCTTCGGGGACTACCAAGATCACCCCTGTACTTGGCTTGCGATCTATCGTTGAGGTCTACCCTCCATGATGGATTATTAATATTTGACAATTCGTGCTATAGTTCTTATGGCTGGTGGTAAGTTAAAGATCAATTGTAAATAAGGCTTCTCTACCAAAAAAAAAAAAAAAATCTCACTAAGAGTTTATCCATTGTTGACACCTGATTTTTAATCGACACATCGAAAAAAAGTAAGAAAAAAAAATCGAGATTTGAGTTTTTGATTGCGGTAGAACCCATTTCTCGGCCAAAAATTGTCATTCTTTGATTCCTTATTTTGTATTGTTGCTTTTAAGTGATTTCTAATTTCTTTTCAAGAAAAACTCAAAAAGTCAAATGGTTGATTGTCGGGTAGACATTTTAATCAACCATTTGATCAAAAATTAACTCTGAGTTAAAAATTAGTTTTTCACCTAAAAAATATGCAATTTATCTTCAATTTCACTTTTATCAAATCAATTTCTTAAAAATTCAAAAATTTGACCAAGAAATTAACCTATTAGAAAAATTCAACTAAAAGCTTGAAAAATTGGAAAAATTAAAAATTTTGTGTCAATTTGATTTGTGTGTCAATTGGAAAAATTAGCCTTTGACCAAAAAAATTGAAAAAATAAAAAGTCCCCAAAAGTACTTTTTTTTAGTGTCAATTTGATTTGTGTGTCGAAGATTTCACAAAATTCGATTGAGAACCTTATTTTCCGAATTTTTCGGTTTTCGGTTCTAACTTGACCGAAAATAAAATTAATTTTATTTTACTCACAATTACGTATAGTTCCTTCTACGATAGTTGGTCTATGGACTTTTTTTAAATCCATTCATTTATTTGATTTTGTGAATTACCATATCAAAAGATGAATTGCCGTTTTAAGTCATTATTAGGGAGTCAAAATCGATCCTTCATGACTTGTGAATAGATGATAGTTTTCCACTCATTTTCTTAAGATAAGTCCGAATTTGGGGTCAATTTTGAGAAATTCACGTTAGAGCTTCTCAATTTGAGGAATTTTAATCTCTTGAATATAAGAAAATCAAGCAATTAAGTTTCAGTTGAAGAAATTCAAGTTGATCCATTCAAGGCTATGGTTCAATTTCATAAATCTATGTCTAATTTTAATATTAGGCCTAGGTTCATTTTTTACCTAAGTTTGGACACTTCAATTCAAAGTCAATTTGAATACAATAGGTGGTCTTACACATGGGTTATTAGTTGGATAAGTCAATTACATTAATTGGATTCAACTTCAATCAATTTGCAATTTTACCCAATAAATTGCAAAATTGTTCATTTTGACCCTTTAAGTTCAATTTTAAGTACCCATGTTTTTGGTCCATTGTTTTTCATAACAATCATTCAATTAAGTCAACAGAAGACCCATAGAACACATTTATAAAGGTTAATTGGCTTAATTGAATTGAAATTAAGCAATTTCCTCTCAAATCGAATAAAGTTTTCTTTTTCAATTTCATCCTTGAGGTACCAAATTGCATAAATTATGAACCCATCAAGGCCACAAGTGCGTGAAACAGCCAAAACCGAATCGAACCGGTCAAGAACCAATCAAATCGGCATAAACCGATTTCACCGGTCTGACTGGCCATCGGTAAGGCAAGTTGGCTCGGCCCTTTTGCCGGCCATTTCTAGACCTTTGACGGCCAGTTCCGAAATTATGTTTTTGCCAATTTCACTTTTGTACACTCAATTTCCTACAATTTTATATATTGACCCCTAGATTTCGTAAAATTGTAATTTCACCCCTAATCAGGTTTTTTAGCGCAATTCTCGATTTTTGCTCGGGTTTTCGCAAATCAGGCTTACTTGATAATTTACCCGAGACCTCTAGATGATAATCAAGCTTTTGAAATTTGATTTTGCTCATTGGATTAAAATTTTTATCGTTGGACGAACCGACGGCCAAGATCGTGTGATTTGAGGATGGTATAACTATCATTTTCCCTCCAAAATCAAAAGGGAAACTCATTTGCTACAAAGTTTTAATTCTCTAAAACAAACTATCTCTCTAGTCTCTCCCTCTCGCCTCTCTCTCCTTTCCCTCTCCTTGGTGCAATCGGCCCTCTTGGCTGCACCTTGTCATGCAAAGTTCAAACTACCGCTCGCCGGAGCACTCGCTAGTGGTGTCATAGTCATACCAACCTCCCCCAGCCTCTCTTGGTCCCTATCGCACCATCTCTGATAACAAGCGGCCACCAGAGCTCTCCGATCAGTAGCTCCTTCTCAATTATAGCAAAACCGGTGTCCACGCCGGTCCTAGCCTCAGCAGGTTCAACCGACTAAACCGGTCCTTGATCGGCTATCCTTGGCATTTTATCCATCGCTGGTCTGTTCGTGGAAGAGTCCCCGACCAGCTGGTGGTCAAGGCTTTGACGGATTGTTACCGGAACTCATCCGATGACCTTTTCTTCCACCGACGTGAAGGTTGGTCTAGTTTGTTCAACCAATTTTGTTCCTTGACCAAAATAGTAGCTGTTGGTGATATTAACAAGCTTCGGTCACCTCCGATCAGTCCTAAGGAGAGGTTCCAATCTCGCCATGGTCAGAAACTTGCTGATCGATCACCGAATCTCCTTCGGCAGCCAATCTCTACCGGCGTTTGAAGGCCAGTTCACTCGGACCGGTTCTGCTTGTGATGCAAACCGGCAATATGACCGGCCTTGTGGTGTCCCTAGCTACTCCGATCTGCTCGTCAGAGGTTCTATCATGTTCTGGTGAGAATTTTGTCCGATTGTGTCTATAATCAACGAAAGACACAAAAGGTAATCCCCTCGGACTCAAATCCAATTAAGTGAGATCGGATTAGCCGATCGGGGCTAGGATTCACATTTAGGGTTTCGTGAAATGCTCAAATATGTTTATGATTGGCTTAATCATTGATTTTCTGGAGATTGAAGATGATTCGTGGATGATTTTGTGACTTTGAATGTTGATATGTAATTTCGGATGTTCTGTGATATATTCGTTGTTTTGGCATAAATGAGGTTTTAGATGACCTTGTTTTAGCTCGAGTCCTTCTAGACTTTGAAAATATACGTCACAAACTTTGAATCAATAGGTCGCACAGCCCAATCAGATGACGTTTGACCCTCAAAAATACCTCCAAAGTTATTCGATTATGCAGTATTCTAAGTTCATTTTAGGTTCTGTTTTGATTCCGACTTTTGATTTTGCTATTTTTTGTGCTACTTCCTGTGATGATTTTGGGATGAACTTGTCTATATAAAAATTGTTCCTCATTGTCTTAAGAATGTTATATATTTATTTCGGAATTTTTGGAAGTGTTTAGCTAAGTCAAGACCATCTAGATCTAAGCATAGGACGATCTGCCCTACACTAATCTGAATTGCACTTTTGCAGAATTGAGCTTAAAAATGAGTGTAATTGGCTACATGATCTTCATTGGACATGAAATATATGTCATGTATGTCTTAGCTGTTATGATTTGCTGGATTTACTCATCATTTGATGTGTCATTTGTATGTATAAACACATTTGGGCCCTACAGCATGTAAGACCTTAAATGTTGCATACCTATATTGTCATTTTCGATACGATTCGCGTGATCTCAATTAGGTTTCCAATCCTTAATGAGAAATATTCATCATCATGTGCTTTATGTATGAGATTTTTTGTTAGACTTTTGCATGTCCCTAGGTGACCGAAATCATATTTGATATGTGATGTTAAAGTTAGATTATAGCTTTATCATGTATGCACTTTATCATGCTCGTTTGGGCCTATTATAGGTCAAATTTTATATCAACATCTTCTTGACTTTTAAAATATACATAACGAGATTCGTGTGGACATGTGAATTGTCATGATCAAGCATCATTTGCTACGTGAACAATATGCCTTAATTATGCTAGTCACATTTTAAAATCATCAAATATGTCATTTAAGTCTTAAGTCATTTGGCATTGACATTGACTTGCATGATCCTTTTGCATATCGACTTAGCGTTAGCCTTTATCATTTGTGAATTTCATACCGTTTGTGCATTACAGAAGTGATTTTTAGACTTAAGGATTGATGCACACTCCTTAACAAACCTCGATTTTTTAGCACCAAGTCAACCTTAGTTGGATTCGAGCCATTCTAAGAAGTTGTAAAGCACACCTAAAACTTTTGAATGCCATTGATTCATGTGATTTGCTTATTGTTAGGTCAATTTTCAAATTTTCCTAAGCTATACTAGAATTTGGATTTATAATCAAATTCGGACTCCTGTTTTTACCCATGTTTAGACAGACCTTTGCCATTTTTATGCTATTATTTCTGTAAGAATTCTTGACTTGGTCCCTTAATAAAGTTTGTTTCTCACCATGTTGGTTATGTTGTGACAAAGTTTTGTGATTTTTAGACTTCATTTGGTTAGGTAAACCTTGGTTGCAATGATGTGATGTCCTGTCGTAGTGATTTCCTGATGCATAGTTGCTTATTGTCTGACTTTTATAAAATCATACTTAGTTCTTTTAAGAAAATTTTCTTCATGAAAATTGTTCCATATCATATTATGCATGTTAGGGATTTTTCTCATAGTTAAATCATCAATGGGTATTACCCAATATTGCTAACATATTGTATTTAATCTGAAATTTCCTCATATGAATTTCTTGTTGTGATTGCTTAACTAGGCCTTTTAGGTTAGTTCATGCATGGTGTTAGAACATGTCACCTTCATAAAAATTGTTTCAAATCCTTTAATCTTTGTTGTCAAATGATTTTCAATAAATAGATTTCCCAAATTATATTTCGAAATTGCTTTGGTACATATGATGTTCCCAAAAGCAAATCTTTTAAACATTTTTCTCAATAATTGGTTTGACATCATGAAAGTCATATTTTTTACCATATTCAAAATGTTTACGATACTTATGAGTGCATTTATACAAGTCCTCGGCTAGCCTTGGCAATTGAATGTGTTTCATAGTTGAGACATAATTTTGTCTCCAAAAACCTTCTTGATGATTTCAAACCCTATTATTGAAACATCACATGTACTCCTTATGCATATTCATGTCATTCATTATTAATGCTTGTGTCCATAATTGGCACATGTCCTAGTAATAAGTGATCCGCTGACGGTTCACTCACATGGTTGATTGTTTGGAAAACAAGGTCTCAAAGGCCTGCTTAGATTGTCTCTTTTCTTTGTATGTACCTAGCTTAGATTTAGGTTAGAAATAGATTAAATTCCAAAGGTGGCGAATCATCAAGACTCAAAGATGGTGGAAGGTCAATGTCTGTTCCAGTCATACTATTGTACTATTCATCCCCGACATATGTCTTGAGTTTGTTATTTGTATAAACACCCAACGAGTTGCGAATTTTTTTATTCTCTTCCCCTTTAATTCTTTTAAGTTTTAGGATTAGATAATAGATTTACTGCTTGCATTGATTGTTTACTTATCATCTCGTACCTTCAATACAACTTAGTGTTTTCTTTTATCTTTCTTAGAAATAGAATAGCCCAAAAAATGACCAACCATGTAGGATCACTTAGTTTAGGTTAAATGACCCCGAAAAAGTAAATAGACATGTATGATCACTTTAGGTAACACAATATATTGTTAGGTACCGAAATGGTGCTAATAGAAATATTAGCGTAACCCAAGTCCTCGAACTTAGATATGTGGTTGCATAGAAATCGAGAGACAACTTCCGACCCTTTATTAGGTTTTTTAGCCGACCCCCAGAAATGAAGCTGGTGGCGACTCTCGTCTTATTTGTAAGTCGTTTTAAACAACTAGACTATATAAATGAACCCATCACGAGGGGTATGGATCTTGATAAGACTTATCATGATTTAGCATACTCTATGTGGCAGTACCCCAAATGATAAAGTGATGCTATCCTTATGGATGAAGCGTACTATCGAGAGGGGTAAATTTACCCTTAAATTCGATATCTACACCTGATCTCATTTCTCAAGATGTGTCGGCCATGTGGGTATGATCGCGACACTCCACTGTCACGCGGGGAATAAGTTTGGGAGAATTCACGATCGTTTAAGAGGGAACTCAAAAGAAGTTTGATCCAAAAGGCGAGGTGATGATGTCTTTTGAAATGCGAACCGTGAGGAAACTCTCATGGTTAAGTACCTTTAAACCCAACCTTCCCCCGAGGGTCGAGTCACGATGCGACATCCATGTATGAGCATGTGCAAAAGGTGTGATTAAAACATTCATTGAAATAATCATTCTTAGCAATTGAAGCACATAGGTGTCATTTAAATTGATTGCCATGTGATCCTTGTCTAGCTTCGAGCCTCTAACTTTTTCATCTTGTTGTTAATTGATTTTAGTATGGAGATACAAATGTTAATTCTAGTGTGTTAGCCATAAGTCTCAAAGTGTGTGCACTTACAAAACAATTTGTTAGAAATGTTCATAACGTTAGAGGCAATATTGGTTTATTGAACAAGTATCGAAAGTTCAGGAATTACATTAAATAAATTAAAAATTAATGGACCACATTGCACATTGGACTAAAATTCAGGGACCATATTGAACAAAATAAAAGTTCATGAACGAAATTGTATATTGAGTCGAAGTTCAGGATTGTTTGTCTCATTTTCCTTTATACTATTGACCTAGATGATAATTTGTAGTTGTAGATGGATACACACATTTCACATTCAGGCATCCAATCGAATTTGCCACATCAACTCCTCAATCAATTTTATGACCTAATTTTAGTATCTAGAGCATTTTGCTTTACCCACGCAATCACTAGACAACATAGCTATGAAGTTTGAATGATCAAAATTAGAGCATTTCACATTTATGTTGCAAATACATGTAATTTCCATCCTCTTGTAGTTTCTTGTTCTCTAACTTTTACACTTTACATGTATTTCATCCTCAATGCATCTTTAGTACGAATATACAAATATTCTATTGCAAACTGTGAGGAACGCGTATCGTGAACAGCCCCCGGGATATACTGCTTTCCAAAAACATTACGAGGCATTTTATAGTAGGGACCCTTATGCGACAACTCTTTATAAAGAGGATTGAAGTTTCAATCTCAATCTCAAGTTATCAGGATACAACCGACCCTTTTTTTTGTCAAGCATTTCAACTCTGTGTTATGTATTGTGGAAAACTAGATATTGTATCTAAGTTTACTCTCTTTCACTGTTGAAACCGGATGATGCTTTTCACTTACAACGGTCCTCTTTCCTTCAATTTCTGACCGTTGGATCTCCTTCTGATCTGATGGTCGCGGATCGGTCCATAGAATTATTGTCGTTGGAAGCAAAGAGGTTTCAACGCCACCGCTTTTGTGGAAAAAAGAAACATAGTAGAAGCGAAATTTATTTAAGGGAGGGTCCATGCAACCCCTTTCGGAAGTAACAGCCAGTTACACAGTGTCAGTTGAGAGGTGAACAAATTTTGGGTTTTGCATTCTCAATTCACCCGGAAAAAAAAAAAAAAAAGAGTGGGTTCGGGTCTAATTAAGTATGTACAAGGCTATTTGCGCATTTGTTATATATACTAATTGAGAAATAATTGGCTTCTAAAAAACAGTGGATATGCATAACCCGAGACGATCATGATTAGTGTGTTAAAAACTGTGAAATTTTCATAATTAGTAAATAAGAGTCCTTGAGGCCCCTGCGGGTTATCAAGGTCCTTGCTAAGAGGCATAATATACTCAACGGATTTATTTGGCTCATAAAAGCGCAAACGATAACCGTTCTGTTTCAAAAATCAATTTCTAACTAGAAATTGATTTTTGTATTTTTATTCTTTGGACAAGCTTTTGAGCCAAAATATGCATTTAAGAACGACATAAAAATTATGTTCCTAAAATAAAAATCCATTTGATAATGACACAAAATATTTCCCCCTTAAACAACGGCAAGAGGTGGTTGGTGAGCGGGCGGGGCAGCTAGTAGGCAGGACAAGCAATGAGAAAATTTTTTATTTCTCATATTTATTCCAAAAAAAGTAAATTATTTTACCTCTTATTTCTGTTCCAAACCAATTTATGAACTAAAAATTTGTTTTAGAAATAAAAAATAAAATTGCATTACTAAATAATTTTTTATTCTAAATCTATTCTCTTGAATAAAAAAATAGAGAAGCATAATGATTTATGCGGGCCCCAATTTATTGCCTCATAATCACGCGGTCCATGTTGGATATCTGTCCTAGTCATTTGACAATAGACTGCATCATTGAAATCGGTGCATGCGTTTGCTTAGGAAAGAGTTTGGTAAATGTGGGGCAACAACTAAAATAACTAGACGAAGGTAGTTCTGTGCGTCGCGTTGCTGACGGAGGGACGTGCGTCACATGGATATTGCGGGGGCTTGACGTTAGGCAAACCTCCAAGTCTTCTTTGCTTAGGCGACACGACACCAAATGAAGTGTTGTACAAAACTTTTAACAATAATTTCATACTATCGGATCACACTATATGTCATGACACATAAAAATAAGTTCTTTATAGTAGATGTGACAATAGCTTTCCAAGCCAATGACATGTAATCAAGGGTGAGCAAAAGAATGGGATTGAATTGATCGATTATAGGCGATTCTAATTATAAAGTTTATTCTATGTTTAGCAACCAGAGAACAATATAAAGTCCAGTTTCAAAAACAAATAAAGTATTGGGTTAATATCATGAAAAATCCTAAACTAGTGCACTTGTGAAATTTATTTCAAATTAATTTTTTTATTTTGAAAAATCCAAAACTTATAAATTTGTGACAATTTTATCTTTCATTAGTTTCTGTTAAATTGGATTAATATCATAAAAAATCACAAACTTGTATACCTGTAACAAATGAAGGGTAAAATCCTAAATCAGTACACCCATCAACTACCACATGCCATTCAACTTACTAATTTGATTATAAAATTTAATAAAAGCTAAAAAATGGCGAATTTTTCACAGGTGTATTAGTTTAGGATTTCTCGAGGTGTTTGGAAATAAGACAACATATCAAAAAATAATTATAGGAAATTAAGATATGATTATTTATACGTCCATCGCCAGTGTGACATTAATTCAATGGCATGCATGTAAGTTATACCTTACATCGGCAATAGATCTAATTAAAGTCCATTAAGATATATGAATCTTAAATTTCTTTTGTCAATTTTACTTTGTAGTTTTGATTAAGTGAGTGCAAGATATGAATGTGATCTTTTTGTTGTTGAGACTATAGTACTCTTTAGATTAAGTGAATGTAAGTTTAAATGAATATTTCATTATTGATAACGTTCTACTATTAAGTAAAGCAAATACAAATTTAACTAAAGACTGTATAATTTTTAAATTTTTTTTTCTAGTCAACATTTGTTTTTTGTCAAACTAGTCGACAATTAAAGAGGTTAGTATTTTCATTGTCAAACATATTGATATATAGAGAAAATATACCTTGACCATAACTGGGTTATATTAGAATACGAGATATCGTTTTGGTTTTCTTTTTTATATAATTTATTCAATTTTACCCCATATCCTTCTTATATCATAATTCATTTTCGTAAGCAATTCTATCTTTCTAATTTTTATATCATAATTCATTGACTTGACTTGCATATTCTATTTATTGGAAAGAAAAATATAAGAGAAAAATAATAAAAACAAGTTTCACATGCTCCTGCTGTGATCTCCCCCGATTCTTGTCGGCCTTCGATGCTCGATTACCATATGCGCCTAGTGCTAATGACTAAGCTCCTACGCAGATGCTTTGATTGAGAATTCGGGATCCAGCAATGTCGGCTATGACTCGATTTGCCTTCTCTTTTTACATAAAAAAATAGAACAGACTACCGACCAATACCCGCTTGGTCCTGCTGCAGTTCTGCTAACGGGCATGAGTCACGGACTGAAACGTTTCAATCGTCCGATTGTATAGAATTCCTTTGTTAATGAACGTCCAATCGAACTTTTAAGTTAGGTATTAATCGAAGCTTATCTTTTTTATGAAGGATAAGGTTATGATCGGAATTATGAAAAGGTTGGTACGCACAGCTGTCGGCAATGAATGATTGGTCAATCGATAGACACCTAGTTTAATCAAAAGATACTTTAATCAGTCGAATGAAGCTCTGGTTTTTTCGTACCTTTCTTTTCGTAAAATCAAAGTTGAATTGCATTTCGTTGGTTCCCGTCTCTTTTGCATCTCACCTGCCCTCCCCCGAGTAAAACCCAGAAAGTGAGCTGGTGGACCTGCTTGTGATATGAATACGCGAATGGACGACAAAGAAACAGAGTCGGAATGGGAAAAAGGCGGGCGCCGAAAAGACAAAATTTATTATTCATGTCCAGGATGCATTCGAACGTGGCTATGTCCGTAGGATTCTCTATTGCTTTCTCCATAGAACCGAGGAATCAGTCCGCATAACCTTTCGTCTTATTCATTAATGAGCATAACCAAGACATGAAATTGTTCGTAATGGAGTGAGTTTTATTAACGAGGGCTCCGACGATACATATTCAACGGTAATTAAAGAAAATTTATAAATTTCAATGCACTAATTTGTTTTTTGTATTATATTCTTCCAATCAATACTTTTGGTCTCGACTAAAAAAAAATTCAAAGAAAGTACAAAAAGAATGATTTGAAAATTTTTTGAGGATAAAATAATTAGCTCAAATTCAGATTTCACAAAAATTGATGACATTATCTGAAGGCGATCCAACATTTTATGGTACTATTTTATCAATTATTTTGTAAATAAATGGTTACCATTCATTTTTTTAGCTAACACGATAGTGATTTGCAAGCGGAAAGTTGTTTGGTCTATTCTTCGATACAAATAAAATCAAGGTAAAACAATATTTGGTCTACAATTTTGAGGGAGTTCAACTTTTATAGTGTACTCACGATCAAAATACTCAAAAATATATAATAAAAAAAAACAAGAAATTTGAAATGAGGCAAATATATGACCAAAGTATTCATGATTGGTTCATGGACCCACCATCCCAGGTGAGTCCAGGATTAGATGGGCCAGATCTCGGTTCAGTTTAGTTCTCGATTTAATAATTCAACATCCTAAATCTCTCTTCCGAATGACCGCAATGTTTTCGTAGGTTTGGCCATTAGAGGTAAACATGACCTTTCCCTTTGATAAATATAACTCTCTCCACCACAAGAAATGAGTAATTATACAAGGCTTAAGAGCGAGGGAACATCAAATGCACCTAAGCTATTTCAATGTTATGGGGGCCATCTATATAAGCGTGTATCATGTGAACACACCACTATTATTTGGCCGACGTAAGGTATGCCGAATAGGATGCTTCATACCCACTTTCCAAACCATTATAAATATGCACCGTTCTTATATTCTCGAAGTTCATAAGCAAGAAATTGCACTATAGAGTCGAGAGATAATAACTTTGCACCATGGATATGGTGAATGGAGAGATGGGAAGCCAGCAGCTACTGGCTCAAGCTCACATATGGAACCACATCTTCAATTTCATCAATTCCATGTGCTTGAAATGTGCCATTCAGTTAGGCATTCCCGACACCATCCACCACCATGGCCAACCTATGACCCTCGATGCCTTGGTCTCTGCACTTCAAATTCACCCCTCCAGAACTCACAGCGTCGACCGCCTCATGCGCATCCTCGTCCACTCCGGATTCTTCGAACAGAAGAAGCTTGCGCCGGACGGTCGAGGCGCCTACGTACTCAATCACGTGTCCAAGCTCCTCCTTACGGACAATCCCTCCAATGTTGCCCCGTTCGCACTGTCCATGCTCGACCCTATTCTGATAAACCCATGGCATGGCTTGAGCGCGTGGTTCCACAACCACGTCGACCCGACGCCATTCGAAATGGTGCAAGGGATGTCGTTTTGGAGGTATGCCAGTCAAGAGCCGGGGCTTAGTCGCTCATTCAACGATGGCATGGCTAGCGATGCTCGATTGGTGGCTAGCATGGTGGTTAACGAGCACAAAGGGGTGTTCGAGGGAATAACCTCGTTGGTCGATGTAGGCGGAGGAACTGGGACGACGGCCAAGGCCATCGCGAACTCCTTTCCACATATGGAATGCACAATATTTGATCTTCCTCATGTGGTGGCTAATTTAGAAGTTAGCGAGAACGTGAGATGTGTTCCTGGGGACATGTTTGAGTCCATACCACCTGCAGATGCAATAATATTGAAGGTACAAGTTAATCAAAAAATTAAGATTCAGCTACTTGTCCTCCTTCAGTCTAATCTTATCGAGAATAGCCCCACGTTTTTCATGTAAAGGATTAGTTTACCTGTTGCAAACACAAGCCATCCTAACGGTCAACTTACATAAGAAATCTACGAAATCACATGTGACAATATATGGACAAAATGACAGACTGATGGATGATTTAATTTATATGCAGTGGATACTCCATGATTGGAGCGATGAAGACGCTGTGAAGATACTGAAGCGATGCAAGGAGGCCTTAGGCAAGGGCAAGAGCAAGAAACAGAAGGTAATTATAATTGACATGGTGATGGACAACACGAAGAGCGACAAAGAGACGGTCGAAACTCAGCTCTTCTATGACATGTTGATGATGACCCTCGCGTCGGGAAGGGAGAGGAATGAAGCAGAATGGGCTAAGCTCTTCGTCGCTGCTGGCTTTGGGGACTACAAGATCACCGCCGTACTTGGCTTGCGATCTCTTATTGAGGTCTACCCTTCATGATCGATTATCAATACTTGCCAATTCATGCTCTAGTTCTTATAGCTTGCGGTAAGTTAAGGATCAATAAGGCTTCTCTAGCCACACACATAAAAATACATATTTCAGTAAGGGTTTAGCGATGTACGAGCACGAGAATGGCGTGATTAAGTCGCCCATTCAGATAAGCATATTTAGCAGTTGAAGCAAGTGGCTGTCGTTTGAATCGATTGGAGTGTGATCCTTTTCTAGCTTTGAACCTCTAACTTTTACATCTTATCGTTAATTGATTTTAGTACAAAGATACAAATGTGTAATTTTGGTGTGGCAATTCCGAACTTTATTAGCCATAAGTCTCGAAATGTGTGGACTTACCAAACAATTTGTAAGGAATGTTCACAATATTAGAGGCAAGACCGGCTCATAATATGGATCTAGATGATAATTTGTAGTAAACTGATACATGTGTTCCACATTCAAGCGTCCAATTAAATCTGCCACATCAACTCCTTAAATCAATTTGATGAGCTAATTTTAGTATCTAGAGCATTTTGCTTTACCCATGCAATCGCTAGACAACATAGCTATGAAGTTTGAATTATCAAAATTAGACCATTTTCACATTGATGTTGCAAAAACATGCAATTTAATAATGACGACGACGACGATAACCGCCCATTCCATAGCATGTCAGGAACATATTGCACTATATCTGCAAGGGAGCCAGAGAACATCTGAAAGGATTGTCATAGTCCCTTGACCTTTGATTCGAGGTGGATTCCATAGATTTGATTGCAATAGAAGCATTCGCAATTTGTTTTTTGTTCGAAACAAACTAATTTTCATTTAACTGGCAAAAGAGGAGAACAACATCGATTTAGCATCTAAATTAAGCGAATCCCAAAGTGGTCGAGGGGTTTGAAAAGCCAATTAGGAGGGAGGGACCCTAATTCGTGGGCTTTTGCAATTCAATCGACACAAAGATTAGCCTCACGGGGACAATGGATAGCTGAAACCTATTTTAAGATGGTCAAAAGGCCCAAGCATTTCTCTATAATCAACCGGAGAGCCTTCGGCTTGATAAGTACTAAACGGGTGATAGATTATCACTTGAAACCGGTATATATATATTATTTTTATTACCCTATTAAAAACCCTAATTAATATTCTCACAAAAGTGAACTCAACCCACGCCCCTTCCCCCTGATGAAAGTAATTTGAAGGTGAAACACTCACAATTAGGAAGAGAAGAAGATAAATAGGCCTATAGATTTATTTCACCTCAACAAAAAAACAATTACAAGACTCCCCTATCTATAGTTATAGACTTGTTACATGACCTTTACTTTTCCTAGTAGAAAAAGTTAGCGTTCCAGATAAAATAAAAAAACTAACAAAACAATCACCATATCTCACCTTATCTCTAAAAACAATCACTATCTCTAAAAATAGTAATTATACCTAAAATTAAGAAGAGACTCATTAAAGATAACCATGCAATTATGACTTTTTTTTCAATGTCGATACCGAACAGTTATCTATGCAGATGAATTTGGTTTAATTTCTTACACTCCCCATTAAACCAAATTCTCTTTCATCAATTATTCCAAGCAGGCTCTTGAACTTTTGGAAAGCATCGATCTTGAGAGGTTTGGTAAAAATGTCTTCTACTTGATCTCCCGTCTTCACATGCAACACTTCAACCTCATTCTCTTTAACCTCTTCTCGAATGAAGTGATATCAAACATCGATATGTTTGCTACGTTCATGAAAAACTGGATTTTTCGCCAATGCAATAGCAAAAACATTATCAACAAAAATCTCAGTTGCTTTCTTCTGCTCCATAAGAATATCTTTGAGCAATCTTCTCAACCAAATTACATGACAAACACATGAGGATGCAGCTACATATTCAGCTTCACATGTCGATAGGGTGACACTAGATTGCTTCTTTGATGACCACATGAAAGCAGTGTCACACAAGAAAAATACAAAGCTTGTAGTGCTCTTTTGATCATTGATATCTCCGCCATGATCACTATCCGAATAAGCTTTAAGTTGAAAGGATTCAGAGTGATAGTAGTGTAGGCCATGGAAAGTAGTACATTTGATGTACCAAAGTATCATCTTTATAGCTTTAAGACGAGATGACTTCGGCTTCTCCATATATCGACTCACAATTCCAACACTATACATAATATCCGGTCTCATGCATGTCAAATATCTCAAACTCCCAATCAAGCTTCTATAATATGTTGAATCAACATCGACACCGTCATCAAACTTTGAAAGCTTGCTTCCGCACTCCATTGGTGTATTGACTGGAGTACAATTTTTCATGTTGAATTTTTCAAGGATTTTTTCTACAAATCCTTTTTGCGAAATAAAAATCTCATTGTTGCTTTACTTCACTTCTCGTTGACGATAGTCAAAACTCTTGTGAAATAATCAAGAATAAACGTCCAATAATCATTTACATATCCTTTTTTTCTACATATCCTTTTTTTAGTAAGGGTTTAATGATGTAGGAGCATGCACGAACGGCGTGATTAAAACGTCCAATAATCATTTATAGTAGTTGAAGCACATAGATGTCGTTTGAATTGATTGCCATGCGATCCTTTTCTAACTTCAAGCGTCCAACTTTTACATCTTATCGTTAGTGATGCAAATGTGTAATTCCGGTGACAAAAGATGAAAAGTAGCTTTGAGGAGAATGTGATTTGTATTCTTCAATGAATAATTTGTACATGTACATGGATGTATTTATAGTATAATAAAGAAATCAGAAAACAATATATATGATTGTGTCTTTCTATTTTATCTACGAAATATCCTAAACAATATTCCATATTCCCGATCAACTATATCAATTAGAATCACAATTAAGGATTAGATCAAATCCTTTCTCCAACATCTGGTGTGGCAATTCCAACTTTGTTAGCCATAAGTCTTGAAATGTGTGGACTTATCAAACAATATGTAAGGAATGTTTACAATGTTAGAGGCAAGACTAGTTTATAATATAGATCTATATGATAAATTGTAGTTATAAACTGATGCACGCATTTCATACTCAAGCGTTAATCAAATCTGCCAGATCAACTCCTCAAATCAATTTAATGAGCTAATTTTACTATCTAGAGCATTTTGCTTTACCCACACAATCGCTAGATAATATGGCCATGAAGTTTGAATTATCAAAATTAGACCATTTCACGTTTATGTTGCAAATACATGGAAAATAATGATGATGATGATAACGGCCATTCAACAGCATATCAGTGACAATATTGCATTATCTCTGCGAAGGGAGCCCAAGAACAATGGAAAGAATTGTCATAGTTCCCTAACCTTCGATTTTCAAGTGATTTTGATAGATTTGATCGCAATGGAAGCATGGACATTACTTTACACCTGAAAAGAGGCAATCTATATCTGAGTTCTTCGCAATTTTTTTTTTCTGAACAAATCGATTTTCATTTAACTAGCATAGATAGGAAAACAATATATGTTCAAAAATAATCATTTCTATTTATGTTCCCGTGAACAAAGAAGTAGATTTTTTTATTTACTTCTTGTTTCTGTTCCAAATCCATTCTCGATCTGCTTTTCACGTTACCAAATGGACTTTTCTTCTTTTTCAATTCCAAGTAACACAAGAATGAAAAAATAGGAAAAAAATAGGGTGGTTGTCAAATAAGCCATTGTGGAGGTTAGCCTCGCATTTAAGCAGTCAGCGTCTCACACTCCAGGTTGCTGGCCCTTACCCCGTAAAGGGGTTGTGGACCGGGTCCAGCAGTGGGGAGGGAATCTTTATCGAGATCCCTACCTGCCTCTATCCTATCTTTCCAGGTTGTTATAGACTTTTTAAGGACTTGCTAAGGTCCTAAGCCCTTATCATATAAATGAAGTAAATCTAAAGGGGGATCGAGGGGCTTGGAAAACCAATTACGAGGGAGGGACCCTAGAGTCCATGGCCTTCTACAATCCAATCCACGCAAAGATTAGCCTCACGAGGACAACGGATCGCCCAAAAACCTTTTGTAAAGATGCCCAAAAGGCACAAGCATTCCTCTGTAATCAACCGGAGAAAGCCCATGGGCTTTTTCCTTGGGCCTGATAAGTCCTGAACGGGCGGTGGTGATAGGTCCTCACTTGATATCCAAGGTTGCAGATCACCCAACACGCGTTTTGAACTTTAATGCGAGAATTTCCTCGTCATTGAAGGTGTTTTTTCTTAAGAAAAGCGAAAGAGCGCCGACAAAGATTTAGGAATCTCCCAGTACGCAGACTGTCGTGAACTCCTCCTCCTCCTCCTCCTCCTCCTCCTCCATGTAGCAGAGACGACCGTGTCTGCGGGTCAATCTCGCGCTGCGCGACGATCTTCTTCTTCGATATGGTGATGATCGCTCTTCTTCCTTTGTCTATGTTCTTGCTGTTTCTTGATCGCCTTTTTGTTCCCTTATCTGGGCATTCGATTGTTTCTTGGATCACGGAGGTCCGGAACGGTTCTGATGGGCTTGTCGTGGTTTTGGCTTATCGCGCGTACCCTTTTCGTCCTCAATGCTGTTTGTTCGGAATCTTAGCTTATCTCCGGTTTTGGTCTCTCCGCAATAGAACATGAAAGATGCTGTGAATTTCGATCTTTTGGTGTTCGATTCCACTGACTTCTTGTCGGGGAAGTCGTCGATTTGTACTAGGATTTCTGGGCATGGCTTTTCTTGCGCAAAGTTTTGTTTTTTCCCCCTCTTGCCCGAAGTAAACAAGAATGCACATGCTGAATTTGGATTTTCCCTTTTACCCCGTCTCATCATATTAATTTCCACTTTGAGTTCGATGGTCGAGATTGGAAGTTCCATCTGTCGACTGCCGTGCAACTTTTTGCCTTTTTTGGGATACCCGTTTTGTGTTATGATTAACGCAATCGAACTTAACGAGACATTGTTCTCGGTTTCAAGCCAAAGTCAACAAGCTGAACTGGCTTCGCTTGTTGGCAGTATGAGTCGTCACTCAAAAGTGCATCGATATTTTTAATGAAGTTGTTTTACGTAAGCTTACCTAGCTCTGATTGTATATGTGCTTGTGTTGGAACGTTTGGGGTGTTTAATTTTTCTATTGTTCTGGTGTTTATGTTCTTGTATTTCTCAAAAAGAAATTTTATTATGGTGTGAGAGAGAACAAGACAAGGAATTTTCATCAATTCTATCACATCGCAATCCATCCTTTTTATAGGCACTTCAGATACAGGTGAACAGAAGCTTGTCATTCCATTTCTTTTCATGTCGAAATTCTTTCATGTTTCTCATTGGTTATGCGACATCTTGATTTTCCAATTCTATTTTCAATTGAATGAGTCGGACTTTTCATCGACGCGCCCATAGTTCTTTTCTCTGGGTAGGCCACTCACGAGATAACTAGCCTATCAGGAGAAGCCATGAAGGAATCTAAACGCAATAGACTTGAGAATTCGATCAAGAATCGACTGCTCGACCGTGTTAATCTGCAAGGATCATTATGATATTGTCAGAATCAATCAAAAATCAGAGATAGGTCGATTCAACTGAGATATGTGACTAGAGTGTGGGTGATTCCATCTGATTTCAATATTCTCGTCAATCGGCACTAGACCAGTTTTCTATCGTTTTGGGCACCCTGTGTCCGTATTTGAAATCTCAAGATTTTCACGATAACCGAGAGTTGCCAATACGTTAAAGATATACAATGTGGCTTGAAAATAATCAACCATGGGTCAAATGCACTAAAAATTCCTAAAAACTACCCGGTAGATTAGGTCAAGCAAAAATCACGTCAGATTGAAATTAACTGTTAATTTAAACCCGATTTAAAAAATTGAAAATTTTATCATGTCACGAGTCATTTTAAAACCATCGACTCATCTTTTGAAGATTTTTTGCAAACCGAGATTTTCGGCAAATTTTCAAAGTAAGGGTATTTTGGACAGAAAAATCCGAGGGCCGCTTTTGGTCGCGTTTTTTTTTTTATTCCAGTTGGACGGATTGACAAGGAAAATTGTTAATTTGATCATGGACATCTTGGTGGAATTTTTGGGGACCGGATTGATTTCAATTTAATGAGAATTGGTGGGGAATTGAATCCAATTTGAGTGGGCAATGCTCAAATTCATAGCCCCCCTTGGTGTGCAACTCTTGGACCATTTGAGAGGCTTGTTTGGGAAGGCAAGGGGCTGCAACTTGGCTGAGGATGCCAACCGAGGTGATGGGGAGCTTAGGATATTTTGGTGGCCCCCTCCTTGACCAATAGCCATCTTCTACCTTCGGCAGCCACTTTCTCTATTGTTGTGAGTCTTGAGAGCTTGAGAGAACCAAAGGAGAACAGCCAGCAGCCGCCCAAAGCCAACACACGCCCGCCCGAAGCCTGGATAGCCGTCGCACGTTGCTCGCTTGCGACGTGCGTCCCCCATGTGCGTCCTTGTTGTTTCACAAGTCCAACCGTGTCCCAAGCCTCCCTAGCCGCCGTCCCTAGTTTTCCAGCAGCTATGAGTCACCGTCGACACCCGCCAAGCCAACGGAGCTGCCCCTGCTCGCCCGTAACCACCCACCTAGTCTCCACTATCTCTCCTTGCTCGTTTCAGCCAAACCGAGTAACCCTTCAGTCCTCGGAGTAGAAGCCGAACCAGCAAGGGTCTTGAAGCATTGAGGCCCGTTTTAGGTCCCTTCTCGGCCTTGGTTGGTGTCGCCGTGAGCTTAGTTATCACCCGTCTCCACATTGCCGTTGCCGTTGCCGTGGACTCACCAGATCGCTAAACCAGTGAGTTTACTCTCTAAACTTTGCTTATGAGGTTAATTATGCTTAAAGGTTGTTTAAATTAGCTTAAAATTGATTAGTGCTAATCTAGAATGGTTAGATTAGCCTTATAATGGATTCGTGTTAATCTAATTTAGTGAAATTAGCACCATTGATGATGGATTAGTCAAATCCAGTGGACATCCTGCAATTCTGATCTCTGGACTCTCGTCGTTTGCCATTTTTGTAGATCGAAATGGGTTGCGAATTTGAGGTTGATGTCTTCTTGAGAAATGCTTTAGACATCTTCATCTACAACATATATTTTACTCAGGATTTTTAGAGATTTCAAAGTAGCAGATATCAGCTCCGTCATTTGCAAACAAAATATCGGACTATGCTGGAATTTGTGACATTTTGGGATTCTAGGGATTTTATCAACTCTTAAGGTAAGGTTCGGATTTCAAAATGGTTTCTTTACAAAAGTTGTTTGTCACATTTCTAATTTAACATAGTCAAATTTCAGATCAAATGGACAAGTTTTAGATCTCGAACCAACTAATTTTGGAAAACAGGCTTTCTAGAAACAAACCCAGTTTTGGTACTGGATTGAGTGATTTACTGGGCCAAATCTAAAAGGATGTGTGTTAAGGTGTCTGTATGAAAAATGTTTGTTTATGTGTCATTTACAACATATTCAAATTTGGGAATTTTCCGAATTCGTTTGATTAGATTTTTGGATTTAAATTCGGAGACGCGTGAGTGGACCATTCTGCCGGTTAGGACCGATTATAGTTTTATGATCGTTCTTGATGCTTTGCTTGCTAGAAATTGCACATTTGGTGATGTGGTTGCTTTGTGTTATGCCTGGAGGTTATGCGTGATGAGGCGCGAATGATTATGCCATGGTTGTGGTGTTATTATTGCAATGCTTGCTGGTTTATGCATATTTGATGAGATGGTTGGTTTTTGACATGCCTAGAGCTTATGCTTGATGATCATGTGATGGTTTATAGTCATGGCAATGTGACTATTGAATGTCGAGGTGACATAGAGTGTGTTACGGAAACCCAATGGGTTGTGAGCCGGTAAAGAACTAAGTACTACACGATAATAAAACCTCGTGTGAGCCACCTCTAGTACCTTGTACCATTGCTTATTATAGTCAAGGTCTAAGTGCTACATGGTGAATCGAGTCACATGGGAGTCACCTCTAGAAGCCTTGCAGTATTGTCATGCATAGTATAGGTGTTACACGATAAAGAGATTTTGTGTGAGTTACCTCTAGAATTTTATACTAGTGATTTTCATGGCCAAGAACTAAGTGCTACGTGATAGCATGACTTCATGGGAGTCACCTCTAGTAACTTGAGCTATCGCTTCTTATAATCAAGAACTAAGTGCTACACAATAATGGAACTTCGTGTGAGCCACTTCTAGTACCTTGAGCTATTGCTTAGTATGGTCGAGAACTAAGTGCTACACAACAGTGGGAATTCGTGAGAGCCACCTCTAGTACCTCGTACTATGACTGATTGTGGTCAGGGACTAAGTGCCACGCGATATCGGAACTTCGTGGGGAGAGGGCACCTCTAGAACCTTAAGCCTGGTATTGAGTATTGAGTCGGAATATTGAGTAGGGATGTCAAGTTGAATTGGGAATTTGATTATTGAGAGTGAATATCGGGAGTGGATTGAACCACAGATATGAGTTACCTACGCTTGATTATGGGACGAAATTGTGTGGCGCGGAATGTGACGTGTCATAATGATTTGGCCTTATAATCGGGACTCCTATGTTTGATTGGTTTGAAAGTGAGTTGTTTCAATTGTTGTATGCATTAATTATATGCATTTGTAATATGAACTGTGCTGACGTGCAGGAAGCAACTGAGGCGAGATAAGTCCTCTATTCAAATTGTGTGGTTGTGTGGCTAAAGCGCCCTGAGGTGTATTTTCTATTATAAATGTTCTATTAGTCTCTCAATATGTCGGGTAGTTAGGTTGGAAATGCTTCCTTTCCTTGTCTCTTAATAATTATACAAGACATGACTTTTTCCTATGGCAATGGGTATGGGAAAGAAATAACTGAAAATTGTTGCCTTGGTATTCAAAAGATAAAATCCAAATGCCGATTAATCTGAATTGCAGGTGTATATAACTTGAGAATGCTGCTTCATGTTCTTTAGGTTGTGAAAAGGGGAATTCTTCAAAGTATATTTGTTGATCTGCTGCCAACATTGTAAAGATTATTGTTGTGCCGACAATGTTCGTCCCGGTTGCCAGTTTCAGTAAAAGTCTAATAGCTGCTCGTTTTGATTAGCAACTTATGGGTTTCCCAACACCTATTCCTGAGAACTGGTCCAAATTTGGAGTTGCACAGTTTGCCCACATGGGCACATGCAAGCATACGCAAATGCACAAATTAAGTCTTGAAAAGTCTTAGTCATTGGAAGCTTGAAATATCTGAGTTATGCTTGCTAAGTTGAGTTCTGGCATTGATGAGATTTATGCAATTTTAAATCTTGAATGCTTTCATACATTTGCTTCTAAGTGATGCTCTCATTGTGGCTTATGCGATTTTGAAGCTGCTACTGTGCAGTATGCACATGGTTTATCTTGAGTTTTGTCATTACAACTGTGCTTTTCTTTGTCTTTTTTCAGACTGATTTTTTGAACTTTGAGCAGCAAGGACTTGGTTCCCAAGAATTCTATCAATGTAGAATCGATTCAGGCATGAATAATACAGTTCTTAATGACTCAGATCTGTCTGCTCAGTTGGATTATCTCCATTTTGATTTCCATCAAGATGATGACCATGGGCATTATGGGGAGGCAAGTGTGTGACTTCCATCTTAGTTATCTTTATAATGAGGAAGATACTACATTGATTGCAATACTAGCATTCAACTTTCACCAAGAGAATCTATAGCATACAACATATTAACTCATTGTATCTACATATTGAGAGACTAATGGAACATTTATGATGGAAACTTGCAGTGGATACTCCATGACTGGAGCGATGAAGACACTGTGAAGATACTAAAGCGATGCATGGAGGCCATAAGCAAAGGCAAGGGCCTGAATAAAAAGGTGATTATAATTGAGATGGTGATGGACAACACGAAAGGTGACAAAAAGATGATCGAAACCCAACTCTTCTTCGACATGTTGGTGATGACCCTTTTTTTTTCAGGAAGAGAGAGGAATGAGACAGAATGAGAGAAGCTCTTTGCCGCTGGCTTTGGGGATCACAAAATCACTCCTATACTAGGCTTGCCATCCCTCATCCAAGTTTACCCCTCATGATCGAATATCAATTGCCACTCCATGTGGGTAGTGGTAGATTAGGATGGATTGTAAATAAGGCTTCTTTAGTCATATCCCAGGGTAATGCACGTATGAATCATTATGTATTATGGGTCCTTTTATAATGATTTTTTGTCTGTTCGCTGACTGTAATTAATTACTCTTATAAATAGATACCATGCAACCCTAATTACAATCATGTTCTCGTAAATATTATGTCGTTATTCTCTCTCTATCTCTAAAGTTCAACATGGTACTAGAGTAGAACGAGTCAAATTCATTATCATCTCTACTCAAATCTTCCTAATTCTATTCAAAAATGGTCGATGCATCTTTGGCATTTTGTTCTTCTCCATGATCTCTTTACCCATCGTCTTCTATTTTCTTGAATCCCAATTTCCTATCACCTCTCCTCAATGTTGTGCCCACTTCCACCTCTTTTTCTTTATTCCCAGCTGCCTGGTTTCCTTTTGCTAAAATTGCGGCTATGCACTCAACCTCGCCGTCTCTTGTTTTCCCAACATCACAAGTCTCATCTCCATCAAGCATGATGTGGACAACCAGATACCATGGAAACTTCAATTTGAGCCTATTTTAATATGCAACAATCTGCTAGGCTACGGTTTCTCCTTGTCCGCAGAAGGTCAAGACGGATTTGTACTTTTGCGGTTTGATCAATTCAACCATCATGGTCTAGAAATTCAGTCAAACCATTTATCATTTTTAATATAGTAATAGGAAATGAAGAAATGTCAAGATGTCACATGTAGGATCTTAAGAACAAAAAATACAACCTTCATTTATTTCATCTTGTTCTGGATCAGTTAGTATCTCTAGCAGGGACATCAGTTTTAAACCGAAATCAAAACCAAAACCGAACTGAAAATTTGTGCATTTTCAGTTTAGTTCAGATAATGGAAAAATAACAATTCTTTTGGTTTAGTTAACTAAGCCAAATTTCTCAACAAAAAATGAACGCTCAACTTATAATCTCTCTTCTTTCTCACCCCCTTATTTAGTTCGGCTCCAATGGGCAAAAATAGGAAAACTAAAAAATCAAACTAAACCGAATTGGGTCGCGATTCGATTCGGTGTAGCTGCTTACCCTATCAATTCGGTTCAGTTTGGATTTCCTAACATCCGAACCCAATCGAACCGTTGACACCCCTAATCATTGGTTGGTGAAAGGTCTAAATGGCAAAGATGCTTCTATGAGAAGCTTCATCTTCTAGAGAAAAGACTGATCCAAGATCATCTTCTTGTCGGAACAAACCCATCTTCTTGTCAACTTTCTGCAGCATGTGTGCCTTCGATTTTTGCCCAAGGTTAGTTTTTGACAATGTGTCCATTCTGTCCACATGTGAAACACTTCTGATTTTTGGTCGTGCCTGGGGATCTTCTTTTACAAGGTAATTTCCATTTTCCTTTCCTCCGTTTAGAAATTAAATTGAATCTTCTTAAAATTTCATTTCTTCTTGCTAGAGCAAGAACAAGAACAAAAAGAATCTCTATTTGACCATTTTATTTCTGGGCCGGGCTTCTTTTGAGCTTTATCAATTTCTCTATTATCATGCAAATAATCCTTAATTGCTTTCTTCGTACACAGGTCTCGTCTTTAGCAATATGGATTGCTTGCTAGATTTCTCGCATTGTCACTGAAGTACTCTCTTGTTTGTAATCTGGATATACCTCCCAGCTGCTGTAGCTAGTTGATTTGCGATGGACAGTAGGAAGACTGGCTTGAGACTCACATATGTGCCTATGGCATAAAATAGCTTCAACATTTTCTTGAAGCACTTATCAAGATCCTGTCTTCTGTAGGAACAACGCTTTCTTTCAAAGAACCCCGTCCTTTTGAGTTCCTTGATGTCTTTCGGATTTCCAATAAAATTTGGAGTAGAATTCGAATCACTTGGCTGAAGTCTTGCATGACCAAGAAGGACATCTGGTCCTGTTCAAAAAGAGACGTCCGCCAGTCTTGGAGTTTTTTTTTTTTTTTTGCCTTTTGTAAATCTGCTGGCAAATGACAGTATTGCAATGGCCAAGTTTTGATGCTTGGGTTTAGTAGTTAACTAGGCATGAAACTCTTGCAATCTTTCTGGTCACTTATGATATGGAAAATCATTAAATGCGAAAGACAGTCTTGATGATGTAGAATTATGGGTTTGCCTATGATTTTTCTCTGTTGCTCGAGGTTTAAGGGTAGTGGATCCCATATCTTCTTCATCTGCATGTGATTGTCCCATGAAATTTGCAGGAAGCGGTTCCTCATAAGGAATAGAAACTGTTAATTTTGAGGAGGTGTCAGAATTATCTTCTGATGGCTTTGAGAAGACTTCTTATCTTTGCTCAAAACCTTGCTCAAAAGTTGTTAGGTTTACAGTAGCAATGACTGGTAAAGTTTGACAATAACGATCCCTCACAGATGAATCGCTGGGATTTAGGATCGCCATTTATGAGCTTGGTCCTTCAAGTATGTTGGAGAAAGAATCTGATTTAGTCAAAAGATTGATTCAGCAAATCATAGATAATCATAAATATGATTTACTTTAGGAAAATTAATATTGTGTAAATATTTTCTGATTCATTTATCGTACTACAAATATAGTCATGTACATTAAAGAGTAGAGAAATACATAATACAAAATTCCCCTTCATTTTCACAACTCTTGTCATGGTATCAAAGCAATCGGTTCTGATATAGCTTCCGCAAAATCATTTGAATTGCCCTCAATTCTTTTTCAACTTTGTTGTTGCAACGCTTTACCCGCAAAACAAATTGACACACTAAGTGAGAATTCCGCTATTTTTTGCCATCATCTCAAAAAGGGTTAGAGCCTTGCTCTTGATCCGCCTTCCGTGCTGCAAATCAGTACCTGCAAAACAAAATCAGCACGTCAAAAGGAATTCAATACTACATCCAACATGCAGAACCCAAACGGCAAAGAAATTCTACCTGCATCCGAAGATATATCCAACCAGGTCTCGGAACAAGTTGAGCAAACTGTTCAACACCCACCGACTCCAATCACGAGCCAGTTTCTAGCTTCAATCCAATGGCCGTATATGCCATGGGTTCCGCCGGAACTAGTCAGTGGACTCCTGGATTTGGTCAACAGTGGGCTAACTATGGTTCACAACAACAGTCAAACCCAACTGGAGATCCAGATTTCATCTCCCCAGGTCAAAGACCCGAATTCGTTCCGGGTGGAATGGCTACAAACCTTACCCGAATTTTCCACCTGGGTTCATACCGCTCCCTTTTTCGACCGTCGCCAGCTGTCCAGAACCTGGCAACCCACTTTATACTTCACTAGCTGACAGGCCGGAAGTTAATCACACTTCAACTTGCTAGACCGGACCATTACTTGACCTGGGCAAGGGACTTCTGTCGAGCCCTCGTCACAAAAGACAAAGACAAATTCCTTGACGGATCCGTCCCTCTTCCAGCCAACGACCGCATGCAATGTCACTGGCGGAGGTGCAACCACTTGGTATGAACCTGGATTGGGAATTGTGTGAGGCAGAGGTCGCCGCCGGACTTCCTCCTACAGAAGATGCAAAAATAATGTGGGAAAACAATAGGAAAATGTATGGGAAACTTGATTGGGTTAAAGTTTTTTCAATGACCCAAGCCCTCGCGGAATTGAAGCAAGGGAACCTCTTGGTTACCGCTTGCTTCAACTGCCTATCAGCCCTTTGGAACGAGCTCGAAACTGCAGAGGAGCAACTCAAGGGCCTAGAGTCAACGATCAGGCAGTATAGAGAGATTAAGGAAAGAGAAAAAGCAACCCGCTTCCTATTAAACCTAAATGATAGTTGGATACCTTTCCGATCGCAAATCCTCGTCATGGAGCCAATGCCGCCGTTGGGCAGCATCTTTCAATTTGCTATCCAAGAAGAAAACCAGTGCCTCGCCACCACCGGACAAGAGAGGGGAGGAGAGAGCATCATGCTTGCAGCGCCGACGAAGAACTCGGGCCACTAGGGCCGCTCTCACGACGAATTCCGCGTGCCGCAGCGAGCAAGTAGCTTTAGGTCGTGTTCGGGAGGAAACGCCCAAGTGACAGAAGGAGAGGAAGAGGAAGACTTCTTTGGAAACCCTAGAACTTACCGATCCAACGGTCAAGATCAAAAGCAAGGATCGGACGGTACCCGTGCATTCCGAACTAATGGTGAGGATTATAGTTATGGAAAAGGATCTGACGGCAGCACCGTCCACATAGATCCAACAACTCCTATTCACTGCCCTATGGTGCTGAATCAAATGGTCCTTATGGTGCCACATCATCATATAAAGTGGGAGGAAAAAATTTTAAATTCAAGGGTAAGTATTGTGAATATTGCCCTCGCCCGCATCACATTATTGAAATATGTTGGAAATTACATGGTAAACCAGCTGACAAAGAAAAGAAAGGGAAAGAATTTTCTGCTCCTACGCATGGAAATGATCTAGCTCATCAGCCACTTGCCCAGGATCAGTATGAGCAAATTATGAAGGCACTAAATTAGTTGAGGACAATTGACAAGAGTGCCAACTTTTCAGGTACTTCATTATGCGAAACTAAGAATATTTCAGTTGATTCATGAATTATTGATACAAGCGCCAATGACCACATAGTTTGCAATAAATGTTTATTTTATGATATCCATACAAAGCTTAAATCCTTTTTATATGTTCAGCTTCCAAATGGAACTATCACTGATGTCAGAAAAACTGGGATTGTATACCTTAGCAAAAATATTATCTGAGAAATGTGCTATACATTCCTGAGTTCGAATTTAATCTCATATCCGTTTCCAAAGTTTGTGAGGACAATCATTGTCAAGCCAATTTCAATTCTAAAAATTATTCATTTCAGGACTTTTCGACTTGGAAACTAATGGACTTGGGTAGAATGGAACAAGGGCTCTACTTTTGGGTCAACTTTCCTGGAAATTCTTATTTATCCATATCTTGTAATGCTATCGGTAGAAATAAAATTTCCCTTTCTCATAAGCGTTTGGGTCATAGTGCTTGTTTTCCTTGTCCTGATTGTAAGATATGCCCGTTGACAAAACAAACACGAGCACCATTTCCAAATAGCATATCTCGTGCCACCAGTGCTTTCTTGTTGATTCATATGGACATTTGGGGTCCTTACCATACACCACACCGTGATGGATCCTAGTTTTTTTCTCACTATAGTTGATGATTATTCTCGTGCTACTTGGATATTTCTCATGCAATCCAAGAGTCAGAATTTTTCACATTTGTCAAAATTCTTGTCCATGATCAAAAGTCAGTTCAATAAAAATGTTCAAAGGATTCGAACGGATAATGGCACTAGATTTTGCTCTCATGAATGTCAATCTTTTCTATCCTCTCAAGGAATACTCCATGAGAGTTCTTGTGCCTACACTCCCAGCATAATGGTGTTGTCGAACGTAAACATCGACACCTTTTAGAAGTTGCCCGAGCACTAAAATATCAAGCTTCCATTCCTGAATGTTTTTGGGGAGATTGTGTGGTCACGGCAGCCTATTTAATTCATCGCGTGCCAACTAGAATATTAGAAGGATGCACCCCTTTTGAAATGCTTTTTGGAAAAGAATCGACGGTTGATCATCTTCGGGTATTTGGCTGTCTTTGCTACATGACAAATATGAGACGTCAATATAAAATGGATCAACGTGCTCTTCAATGCATCTTTATGGGATATCCAGCTTTGCAGAAGGGTTATCGAGTTATGGAGATGTCTATAGGTCACTTCTTTGTTAGCTGAGATGTTGTTTTCCATGAAGATGTATTCCCTTTCCAAGAGATGGCGTCTACACATGAGCTGCCAATATCAATATCGAATCATCGACAATTCTTATCGGTGAAGGATATATCTATGACGCCACAATATTTTTGGGTTGCACCGGATCAATTGCGCTCTAGATCATGCCCTGTAGTGGCACCTATTGAATCTCCTGATTTCTCTGCTGGATCACTAGATTAATCCCCTATGATGAATAGGTCAACCATTTCATCACCTCAGCAAAATGATAATGGGTCCTTCTCATCACCAATTGTTGAACAAACACTAGTTCTAGTGCCCAGGCGTTCGAGACGAGAGGTACGACCTCCAACATGGACAAAAGACTATATTTGTCCAACCATGGAAACACCAGGTATGTAATATCTAGTGTCCTCTTATGTTTCCTTCAGTAAATTATCGCCAGAGCACATGTGCTACATCAGTAGAATATCTGAAAAACACAAACCATCTTCCTATGAGGAAGCGGCACGTGATATTCAATGGCAAAAGGCTATGAAGGAAGAATTAGCTGCTCTTACGGCAAATGACACTTGGGATGTCGTTCCCCTGCCTTCTCACAGAAAACCCATCAATTGCAAATGGGTCTTGTTGACACCTAATTTTTCACCTAAATTAATTAATTTAAAGTAGTGTTAAAGGTTAGGAATTAGTCACAAAAAGGGTTATTAAAAAAAAGAGTTAAAAAAATCGAAATTATTTATAAAAAAAAAAAAAAAAAAAAAACGAAAATGGTCGGGTCGGGCCGGATTCGACCATGGCCCGACCCGCCCCTCTCTTTTCCTCCTCGCACTGGGCCGGCCCAATCTTCTTTCCCTTCCGACCGGCCTAGCCCTTTTTCTTTTCTTACCGCTGGTCTTCGCTCGAAGACTTGCGGAAGACGAGCAACGAAGGGCGGCGAAAACGGGGGTGGCGGAGGATCGGTGTGGCGGGTGAGCGGCATGATCCGCGGTCGGAAGCACCCGGCCGGCAACCGGCTCGGCTTGTAGTCTTCGCGCAAGTTCCTGCAGAAAAAAAAAAAAAAAAAAAGAGCAAAAAGGAAAGAAACGGGAAGAAAAGAGGAGGCAAGGCAGAGGATCGGCATGGCAGGGCTTTCGGCACGATCCGCGGGTCGGGGAAGCAGACCGATCGACCAGCTGGCACAGCAGGAGGTCTTCGCTCGGAATACCTGCAGAAAAAGGAAAGACAGAAGTATAAGACCGAACGGAGCAAAGAGCAGGGCGGAGGGGAACGGAGAGGAAAACAGCAACACAAAAAACCAGTAGGGAGTGAGTTTGAGAGAAGGAGACGATTAGGGAGAAAGCTGTAAGCTACTTGGGGTGTTGCTCGCCCCTCCTCGAGGACAATTGCTGACTTCTAGCCGACGCCCTTGAGAACAAGACTTTTCGTTCCCAAATCTCGGCATTTTCCGGTGAGTTTCCATTTTGTCCAAATTGTTCGTTCCCAAGGATCTCGGCTCGGGGATATCGCGAGGTGGTCGACTGAAGTTCGATTTGTCTCGGGCGGCGCTTCGCGCGCCGTCTTCGAGCCGAGTAGGGGTTTATGACTGAAACTCATTCCCATGAACTCTCTCGGCACTGCCCTGTTTTGGTGATGGAATAGCCAAGCGAGTTTTCTCTGATTCTTGAGTTTATTGTGTCCAGCTGAGTCAATTTGTTTGATGTTGAGCGTTTCCATGTGTTCACTCGGGTCTAGGTCTAAGTCCGAGTCCTAAGAAGTGGCTAGCACCGTTTTCCTCATTTCTTGCCCACTACATGCTCGATGAAATGCTTGAACGAAAACTGTGTAAACCTGTCTCTGTGTTGTGCATTCTAGTCGACTGCGAAGCTGCCTCCTCGTTCGAAGAGGGTCTTTCAAATCAAAACATCTGATTATTTTAGAAAAGTCATAACTTTTGACTTTAGTTCATGTAGTCTACGTTTGTTTCCCGAGATGTGAGTTTATGGCCATGCATTTTTTCTGTTTGAAAATCGAATGCGTTGGTTTGTAAATCCATGGGTGTTCTCCTTTTACTGGAAAAAGTGTGTGTAAATGTTCATGAGAAGAGAAGTTTGCGTTGAAATGGCCGTGAGTTGTGAGCAATGGGCTTGGTAGGTTCAACGAGATTTGGGAGCTAGTTTAGCTAAATCCAAAGATGTATTTGCGTGTCGTCACGTTATTAATCGACTTGTTAGCCTTGGAGTGTGGTTTTCTCAGGTTTACAGCCATACTTTTCCTTCTCCAGCCCATCTTTTTGCTTGCTGGGCGGTTCGAAATGTTAGCTCGAAGGGTTTGGTGGAGTTAGTCCAGTGATGGTGATCGGGGATTATCGACAATGCGGATATTATTCTCGTGTGTACACAAGTTGTTGAAAGTTGGGGCGTTTGAAGTTGAATAGTTTAGTATTCTGTGTGTTGGAAAAAGTTGTAAGCGCACTAGAGAAAGAAGGACCTGCTTTGGGTAGAGTAAAAGAAAAAAATAAAAATAAAAGAAAGAGAAAAAGAAAAGCATGGAAAAAGTGAAAAAGTAAAACAAAATATTAAAAAAGAAAGGAAAAGTTGGTCTTCGGAAGGAGGAATCGCAGGAGGGGAGTGTGCAGTGAGAAAAGACAAATGAAAGGAATTTTTTTTTTAAAATTATTTATTTTTATTTAAAAGAAAATTTGTATTTTTTTTTAATTCAAAAGTGTTGGATCCGGTTTGGGTTGGGTCCACGGGCCGGATTGGGTTTACCCGGTCCGAACCCATTTTATTGAAGTATAATAATGTTAAATATTAAAAATATATTAAAAATCAAAAAAAATCAAAAAAAAATCAAGAATTTCGAAAAATGATAAAAATTCAAAACAAATTTCCGAAAATTCAAAACCTCAGAAAAAATTTACAAAATTCGACTTTTTAAAAAAACTAAAATTAATTATAAAAAATATAAAAAAATTAATTAAAAAAATTTAAAAAAAATTTAAAAAAAAATTTAAAAAAAAAATCGAAAATCCAAAAATGATGAGATTTGGTTAGGACTTGTTATGTATTGCCTTTTTTAGTATAATTAGGCCTTTATTTGCTCGTATGTTGATTATATTGCGTGTTTAATTTATTTGTTTAATTATGTTTGCAATTGTTTAGTTGCATGTGTTAATTTTACTGTAAGGCTCTTGGTAGCTATGATTTACTTTAATGATTGCGCACCCGCATACTCACCTCCTATGTTAGTGGATAGGTATGAAATCAATCCAAACTGCCTAATGAAAATCATTTTGTTAAAATGAACAAGATTAGGTACCGAAAGGGCACTAATTAGTCAATTAGTGTAATCAAGTCCCCGACCCTGGATTCTCTAGTTGCGTAGGAAGTGAGGTACGCTCCCATGCCTCACTTGGTTTCTAGCCGACCTCAATAGGCTAGTGGCGACTCCTTTTGTGCAAAAATTCTTATGAATATCCCAACGTCACGCAGGGTATGGGCTTGGGAGAACCCGCGCCTAATCACGGGCCTTAGGCCCGTCCTTTAGTCAATACCCCTAAACCAGTTCCCTCCCCTCGAGGGTAGGTCGCGACAGCTTGGCGACTCCGCTGGGGACTTGGTTTTAGACCTTAGAGGACTTAGGCCGAAATTGATCTTGTTCAACAATTTTATTGTTTGGTAGTGAGAATCTTAAGTACATCCCTAACAGGTCTATTGTTTAATGTTCATGTTAAATGGGAGGTATAAGGGGAAGTGTTTGCTCACCTTTGTCTTGCAAGAAGGTGTAGGAATGTATGGTTTATTTTTTATGTATGAAGTGTTGCTTGCCTATAAATTGTCATGCCTGCGTCTCCTGCATTGCACTACACCATAGCACACACAACCTGCTGCCGGACCTGGGCCGCATAGGATCACTTAGGATGGTGTTGAGATGGATACCACTCCGACTACAAGCACGTAGTACGAGTCACCCATCTCATCCCCGAAACTTCTTTCTTGATGTTAGAGGTCCCCACCCTGGTCTGCAAGCATGCGACACGGGTCGGTCCTTTGACAAAGCCGGAGTCGTGGGTAACACAACCTAACCGCGAGCTTGTTGGTTCAGTCCTGTGATCCCATGGCTCCATTTTGAGCCGTCTAGAGTAGAAATCAAACCACTGTTCATGCGCATGTCTATGGCATTGACATCACTGCTCAATGAGTAGGGTAAGTTTTTGTTTGAATTCTTTTCTTCACAATTTACTTATTCACTTTCCTTTTGGTCGGTCCATGACAAATTAGGTTGATTATACGATGGGAGTACCTAACCTTCGCATCATCTCCGTCCCGAAAGCCGAGCTTCGCGCATGGTGGGACAAATTGGATCCAACTGGCTGTGATTGGGTGCAATCATATATTGGACGTTTACTTCCCCTATTAGAGATAGAAATTCATTCTGGTGTAGTACAAGCGTTAGCGCATGTGTGGTGCCCCGAAACTTGCACGTTTATACTCGGTGATCACGAACTCACTCCAACCCTGGAAGAATACAGCGTTGCCATTGGAAAGCCCTTGGTGTCAGAGTTAATTGGCCCACCTGTGGAGACTGAACATGCATTGACCTTATCTGATTTCCTTAGAGTTAAGGAGGATGACGTCAGGAAAGTTTTGAAAGCTAATCGCAAGACCTGCCCGTTTTCATTCCTAAACGAGCTTTTTCAAAATGCCCCATCTTTTCAGAAGAATAGGATTTTCTTGTTAGCTTTCTTCGGGTTCGTGATATTCCCACATTGTAAGAACACTATTAATCCTTCCGTGGCATGGGTAGTTCGTGAGGTATGTATGGGAAAGGGTTTTGTTAACGCCGTCCTGACTGAAACTTTTCTTTCCCTTACTCGCTTTAAAGAAAACAAAAACAAAACTTTCCATGCTCCTCCTGAACTCTTGCAAATTTGGTTCCTCTCTCACGTTAAAGGGTTTGGTAGTTTGATGACCGTGAATGACATCTCTGACTCTCACCGCCCTATCATGAAGTTTAAAGATAGGAAGACGTTTGCCCCCGATTATCACTATTCTGAGTGGTTAGTTTTCATGACCAACCCTGGACCCGAAGATCTCCAATGGCACGCCAAATGGCTTAGAGTTCGAGAAGCGCGGTTCGTGTGTGGGCTTACTGGACCTATTCCTTTGTTGGGAATTACCGGAGTCACTGAGTATTACCCAACCCGGGTCGCCCGCCAGTTCCAAGAGGTTCAACAACTTCCACCGACGATTCAAGAAGACCCGCTCAGGATAGACTTCCCCGACGGATGCCAAGATCACGAAGACTCCGTCGCATTAGTCAAGTCGATGTGGGATATGTGCCACCCCCGGAAGCTGATATGGCCTGAAGAGGAGTTGGAAGGGCAAGAGAAGACCTACTATGCCTCGATGGAATACATCCTTAGGCACAAAATCCCAAAGAGCTTACGCCCAAAGATTCCCGACATGCCATTAAAGACCACCCACCGAGCCGAGATCAAGCGCCTCAAAAGGAAGCTCGAAGAAGCCGAAGAGCGTGCCTCGAAGTTGACCCGAGTTAGTGGGGCTGCCACAAGCGGGAGCTGTCCTCGTTAGTTAGATTGAGTCAAGAGCGATATGTAATGGGCCCATGCCCGCATATGTTACAATGTTAAAGAATTTGTCTCATGTCGCAATATCGGGAGATAAGAGTCATGATTAGCTTCGTTGTTTAGGGGTTCTTTCTCATGTTTTCTCCTACGTTATGTAGCAACTTTACTTTCAATGAAACGAACAAATTGGGGCGATTAGATCTTTGTCATGGACCGACCGCCTAATCATTACTCCATGCTTATATATGCTTATCTATCCTCGCCAGGTACTAATCGATCGATTGTCTTCTGCTGATCGTCGACACGGCCAAGCGGAGATCCCCGATTCGCACACGCGCGAAAGTCAGAATGGAGAATGAGGATGCCAACGTGCGCATGGCCAAGATGGAGGACCAGCTGGCCCAACTCACCTCAATGATGCTTGAAATAAGCCAGAAGCTTAAGGAGCCCCCTACTGTAGCTGTCACTGGAAACATCCACTCCTATGTCATCAGGAGACGCTCCCCTGTCGACTGGAGGCGCGCACGTTGCTGATCTCCCCGGGAAAGAAACTGCCGGAGAGGCTCCTTCTATCACACCAATCATCGTCAACTTGGATCCTCCTCCGAAGGAAAACCCAACACCCCGCCTAAGTGAAGAGAGTGAAAAACATTTGGCAAAGATGGAGGAGCGACTGTGTGCCTTGCAAGGTTACGAACTGAAAGGAGCTGATAGGCTATCTCCATACACCAAGACGAACTTCCCTGAAAACTTCCAAGAGCCTGAGTTCACAAGAAAATATGACGGAACGGGATGCCCCAAGACCCATCTTAGGTATTACATGAGGAAAATGGCTCGCTACCTGACAACGTACCATTTCTCATACACACATTTCAAGATAGCTTGGAAGGCATTGCCCTGACGTGGTTCATTGCGCTGGACATTGAAGAACTCACTAGTTGGGAGGATTTAACCAACGAGTTCTTGCAGCAATACCGGTTTAATACCGAGCTCGCCCCCACGAGGGAAGAATTGACCCGTATTGAGAAGAAAAGGAACGAGCCATTTAAGGCTTTCGCACAAAGGTGGAGGACTATGGCCTCACAAGTAAAGCCGGCCTTGAACGAGAGAGAGATGAAGCAACTGTTCCTCAAAACATTGCCCTCTGAGTACTTCCAAGGGTAAGTGTTCTCGGGTTGCCAAACATTTTCGCAACTAGTTGAGGTAGGTGAAGGAGTCGAATGGGCAATGGTTGAGGGAAAGATTTCAACCGGAGGCATGAAGAAATTCCCGGCAAAAAAAGATAAGGAAGCCGCAGTTGAGGTAGCGCTTGTGCAGGAGCCGCTTTTCCCCCGACCGTCTGCAACACCCGCACATAAGCCTTCAGTGGTCCAAGGTAGCTCGTCACGAGCATATGATAACGGCAAGAGGCCCTTTCGAAAGGATTTTTCTCCACTACCACGCCCGCTTTCAAAGCTGTTGCCCATGCTCCTTGAAAAGAGGATGGTCGCGAAGGAAGTACCTAGAGACAATCCCCCGAGGTTCGCCGAGTTCGATATGAACAAGACCTGCGAATACCACATGGGAGAAAGGGGGCATGATGTAGATGATTGCAATGTGCTGAGATATAAAGTTCATCAGCTTCTAGACAAGAAGATCTTGACTTTCAAGGAGGCCCAACCTAATGTGCAACAGAACCCTCTACCAAATCATGCAGGGGGAGTGAACTCAATTTCCGAGGAGACGCGGACAAGTCAACAGCCTCTAGTGGTGGATGCTTCCAGGTTGTACGATTCCTTAGTGCTGGCAGGATACTACGAAGGTCAGGATGAGGTGACTCCATAAAAGAAGTTGAACAGCGTTCGCAGGATGGTAGACATGGGGGTAATCCGACGCGAAGAAGAGGAAGAAAGGGTCGTATCCATGATAGTGCCATCATCATTCTGTTCATCTTTCTGCAAGTTTGCTTGTATGTCTCGAGCAAAGAAGGTTATGCCTGTAATTTCGAAGACCCCAGCTTTGTACGAAGAAGGGTTGATAGCTATGATAACCCCAATGGTGATTGAACTACCTGATGAGGAGACCACCGGCGATATCGAGATGGAAATCACTGAACCCACAGTGATCGACCTTATGGTTGAGGAGATGTCGGCAATCGAGGTCACGGAAGGGAACACAATGCCAGTCACGATTGAATTGCCACCCCGGGAGAAAGATGGAGTGATAGTGTTGGAGAATCCTCCCAAATTCGATCCCAAAGCTGTACCTTGGGACTATGGAACAACCGAGGTAGACGTCACGCGATCGAGCCGCTTATTACGCCCCCGATAATGGAGCGAAAAGAAGGCCGTGACCGAGGAGGAGGCAAAACAATTCTTGGTCAGTAGTAAAATCCAGCGAGTTCAATGTGGTGGACCAACTGCGGAAGTTGCCGGCCCAAATCTCCCTCCTAGAGTTGTTTAAGTCTTCTGAGAAGCATAGGGATATCCTGTTGAAGGTCCTTAATGAGGTGCACGTACCCGAAACAATCGATGAATTCCAATTGGAAGAGTTTGTTGGGGCTGTTCTACTGAAAGACCAAATTTCTTTTACTGATGATGATCTGCCCCCTGATGGTCCTAATCATACTAAAGCGCTGCACATCTCGGTGAAGCATGAGAGCACTCTTGTTTGCAGAGTGTTGATTGACAATGGTTCGGCGCTCAATATATGCCCGTTGGCTACTCTCCACCGTCTTGGCATTGATCTTGGAAGAATCCATACTGGCAAGTCAACTGTGCGGGCTTTTGACGGGATGAAGAAGGAGGTGATGGGGGAAATTGAACTTGAGCTGCTGATTGGCCCTGTACTTTTTCAAGTCCCGTTCCAAGTGTTAGATATACCAAGCGCTTTTAATTTTTTGCTAGGGAGGCCATGGATCCATACGGCGGGTGCTGTTGCCTCCAGCCTTCATCAGAAAGTACGATTTGCGGTGGACAACAGGCTTATCACAGTCCATGGGGAGTCTGACTTCAAGATCTACCACGAGACGGCCATCCCCTATGTGGAACCCGAATGTACTGAGGAATCCAGCTTTCAAACATTAGAGCTGGTGTCCATGATTCATGTGCATGCGGGTTCTTTCACAAAAGCTCCTGAATTGTCTAGGCCGCTATAGGCGTGGGAAAGATCATGTTGGCAAAGCGGTATAGTCTGGGGAGGGTCTTGGATCACGTGGCCAGGGGGTGCGAAAACCCATTGAAGCTCATAAAAACTCCAAAAGAAAAGGCTTGGGATATGTCGAGAAGCGGGGAGATCATAATAACCGAGGAGGCCGTGGAAGGTATAGAGGCCGAGGTGCCCAAGGAGGCCGAAATGGGTATAGAAACCGAGTGAATGCGTTACCCGGACCGAAGAGGACGAGGGCGGTCAAAGCCCGTTTCTCCCATTGCTTTGGAGGAGACGTTTCCAGGACCGCCAAGGATGTTGTTCGAGGAAGAGGAGGATATCTGTGGTGTGACCGAGCAATTCGAGGAGGATGTCATATGCACCATCCTCGACATGCGAGGAAGCCGAGTCCTCGAAGTCATGGCTGTCCCTCCGAGTAGGGCGGCTCTCGTTTAGCCTAGTCTTTCGTTTTATGTCTTTTCCCCGCGGGATCTCGTAGTTTGTCTTTCTTCATTTCCTGTTTTTGTCATTTGTAGCGTGAACTATGCTCAACCCCGATCTTGAGCCGTTGGTCGAGGGTGATGTGTGTTAAAATACGGCCTTATCTTTCCTCATTCAATAAAATAGACACATGTTTTATTAAGGACATGTGGAAGCACATCAAACTAGCCCTATGATGGTCGCTGAGGCCTAGGCCTCCACATGCTCCCTTATTTGACTGTTTTACAAGAACGAGAAAATCCGAGGATATGAGGACGAGTTCTTGAAATTTTTACATAAATACTTCAAAAAAAAATTTTGAAAACAACATGCATCGTCTTTGTTGTTGGCATTACTCTAACTCATCTCATTGCATCTCAGGCATTACATTATGCATAATCATGATAAGGACGCATGTGACTCAGATGTGCATGAAGAAAATCCCTCGGGTTTTGATGATACTGACGACGACGATCAGAAGGGGATTGAGCGTGAATGGAATCGACACGAAGAATCAAAGCCGTTAACTGAAGAGCGAACAGTCATTATAAATCTAGGTGATGCGGAGAATGTCAAAGAAGTAAAAATCGGGGCATGTCTCCCAGAGTTAGAAGCGGAAATGATGACTAATCTTCTGAAAGAGTATCAAGATGTGTTCGCCTGGACATATGCCGACATGCCGGGATTGGATCCTGAAATTGTGGAACATGCTTTACCAACAGATCCCAATGTGCCACCTAGGAAACAAAGACTCAGGAGAACTAAACCAGAGTTGTCCAAGAAGATTGAAGAAGAAGTGATGAAACTACTGAAAGTAGACTTTATCGAAGTGACCCGTTATCCTGATTGGGTAGCAAATATCGTGCCTGTGATGAAGAAAGATGGGCGAATCAGGGTGTGTGTTGATTATCGCGACTTGAATCGAGCAAGTCCCAAAGATGACTTTCCGCTCCCACATATCGATGTCTTGGTTGACAGTACAGCAGGATTTGAGTTATTCTCCTTTATGGATGGCTTTTCCGGATATAACCAAATCCGTATGAAGGAGGAAGACAGGAGCAAAACATCATTCATAACTCCTTGGGGAACTTTCTGCTACAAAGTGATGCCTTTTGGTCTAAAGAATGCCGGGGCAACGTATCAGAGGGCCATGGTCACGTTATTCCATGACATGATGCACAAGGAAATCGAAGTATATGTCGACGACATGATTGCGAAATCGAGACATGGTGAGGATCATGTTAAAGTCTTGCGAAGGTTGTTCGAACGTCTTCAGAAGTTCAAGTTGCGCCTCAATCCCGCAAAATGCGTTTTTGGAGCGAAATCTGGGAAGTTATTAGGATTCATGGTTAGTAGTAGGGGCATAGAGATTGATCCGTCGAAGGTTAAAGCCATTTGCGATTTACAACCCCCGACTACCGCCAAAGAAGTTCGCAGCCTGATGGGACGACTTAATTATGTGGCGAGGTTCATTTGTCAGTTATCTGAAACGGCGAAGCCATTCTTCAAGCTCTTGAAAAAGAATGCAAAGATTGAGTGGAATGCCGAGTGCCAGGGTGCATTTGAGAAGATAAAACATTATCTCACTCATGCACCAGTCTTAGTGCCCCCACTCCCTAAAATTCCCCGATTTTGTACTTAACCATACATGACGAGTCGCCGGGAGCCATGCTAGCCCGAAAAAGACCAAATGACGGAGAGAATGCGCAATATACTACTTGAGCAAGAAGTTCACTGTTTCTGAGATGAACTATACGGAAGTTGAGAGAACTTGTGTGGCCTTAATTTGCGTCTTGCATAGGCTGCGGCAGTACACACTTCATCACCGAATCTTGTTGGTGACCGAAAATGATCCCATCAGGTATCTCCTAGAGAAGCCGGCGTTGGTTGGCAAGTTGGCCAAGTGGCAAATCTTAATTTCGAGTTTGATGTTCGAGCTTGGGACAAGTCTGTTAAAGGCCGAGCCATAGCAGATATGTTGGCAGAAAATTCCGATAGGTCCAAAGCATCCGATGAGGATAATGATGCAGAAGAGCGAATTTTACTTGTATCAAGCGACAAATGGACAATGTACTTTGATGGTGCGGTTAACTTAGCCGGGTCGGGTACTGGGACAGTTCTTATCTCCCCGGATGGACAACATTACCCCGTCGCTGCTAAATTGACGTTCCCTTGCACGAATAACATCGCTGAATACGAAGCATGCATTCTAGGCCTCCAAGCCGCCATTGATATGAAAATTCGGAAGCTGTAGGTTTATGGTGATTCAGCCCTTATCATCTTACAGACTGAAGGCAAATGGCAAAAACATGATTCTAAATTGATTCCGTATCATGAGTTCCTGGGGGAGTTGACAGAAAAATTTCAAGAAATATCATTCGAATACTTACCAAGGTCTCAAAATCAGTTCGCTGATGCCCTAGCTACCTTGTCTTCAATGTTACAAGTAACCGGAGGCTTGGACATTGAACCGTTGAGAATTGAAATCCTTAGGCGCCCGGCTTACTGTATGACAGTTGAAGAGGAACTGGACGGACAACCTTGGTATCATGACGTCTTGAAGTATCTGCAGAAGGGTGAATTCCCCGAAGGAAGTGAAGCATCAGACGGAAAGCATTTGATAAAGCTAGCATCAAAATTCTTCACCAGTGGAGATGTCCTCTACAAAAGGTCTTCGACTCGACATTGCTAAGGTGTGTTGATGCTAAAGAAGCATATCGTTTGATGAAAGAGATACATGAAGGGGAGTGTGGCCCCCATATGAATGGACACTTCTTGGTGAGAAAGATCATGCGACTTGGTTATTATTGGCTGACCATGGAGTCCGACTGCATTCAGCACGTACGACGATGTCACCAGTGCCAGATTTATGGAGACAGGATAAATGCCCCTCCAATTGACCTTCACCAAATGTCTCAACCCTGGCCCTTTTCAATGTGGGGAATTGACGTGATTGGACCCATTAACCCCAAGGCGTCAAATGGGCATCGATTTATCTTGGTGGCGATAGACTATTTCACCAAGTGGATCGAGGCCAACTCGTATGTTAATGTTACTGCCAAGAACGTGGCAAAGTTCATCCGCCGCGATATTGTCGCTCGTTACGGGGTGCCGGAGGCTATCATTACCGACAACGGCACTAATTTGAACAACAAAGTCGTGGATGGTTTGTTTAGTGAGTTTCAAATTAAACATTTAAACTCGTCACCGTACCGTCCTCAGATGAATGGAGCAGTAGAGGCGGCAAACAAGAACATAAAGAAAATCTTATCAAAGACCGCTGAAAATTATCGTGATTGGCACGATAGGCTCCCTTACGCACTAATGGCATACCGAACTTCTATCCGCACCTCCACGGGGGCAACTCCTTTCTCACTAGTGTACGGGATGGAGCGGTTTGCTGTTGAAGTTGAAGTCCCTTCTCTAAGGGTCCTTTCCCAATCTACGCTCGATGAGACCGAGTGGATGCAACGAGGGCATGAGCGGTTAAACATGATCAATGAGAAGAGATTGCAAGCTATGTGTCATGGTCAATGCTATCGAGACGCAGTCGCAAAAGCCTTCAATCGAAAGGTGCGTCCCAGACACTTCGAAGTCAATGACCTGGTGTTGAGGAAGGTGCTTCCGATCATACCAGATCCTCGTGGCAAATTCACTCCGAACTACGAAGGGCCATATGTCATTAAGAAGATTCTTCCTGGTGGTGCCATGATTTTGGTTGAAATGGATGGCAGTGAATTGCCTAGACCTATAAACGTTGATGCAGTCAAGAAGTATTTTCCATGAATGAAATCAAGGCCGAGGGGTCACTTCATGCGCAATTCAAGTCGCATAGCATCATGCATAGCATGGTAGATATCATGCATGTGTTGCATACATGCATATCTATTTGTGTTTCAGGCACCCTACCGTCTAATGAGGAAATGGCAGAGGAAAGAACTGACTCAAGAATCCATCAAGTCTTCGCACAACAGGTTGAATGTCTATTTTGAGAGGTAAGTCGAGACGATAAAAAGGGCAAAACAAAACAAACAAACAAACAAACAAAAAGAATAAGGACAAAAAATGCATGGCATGATTCGCATGACCTATTCTCTGGTGTCACTATGCACGCTTCACGTCTACGACCCTCAAGAAAAATGGCTTGTAAAAATGACTTTGTTCAGGCAAAAGAGTGAAACATTAACCATGCCAAACGAGAAATACTTAGGATGAAGAAAGGCAAGCCCATTTCCAGACACATCCTCCAAACACTTTTGAGAGTTGAGTAAAAATCGACCTTCTCTTAGGAAGAATGATTCATTCGCATTGAGCACAAAAATCGAAATGATAAAGGCATTTCCTTCATCAATTTCAAGCATTGCACTAATCTCTTGCTACCCATTCGGCTAAAAAAAAAAAAAAGAGAATGATCCTTCAAAGAACCCTGTCGAGAATGACCCTACATTGGGGCAGCATAGGAGCTTACAATCATGTTGTAGAGCAAGGGATTGAGAAAGATTTTATTACTTTCACTTGCATCAATCTTCTAGTAATAGCTTCAGAGGAATTCTCGTTAAAGCTTGATTCATCCCAAGGTGAAGAAGAGCATTTCCTCCTCTACCCAAACACTGATAGCCATTGCTTTAACCAACTTGGGCCTAATTATTCATTTCTGAACCCCGAGTGGTGATCATCTCCCTTCATTGGGGCAAGGCATAAGAATTGACCAAATATAATGGACAGTCATGAGAAAATGTGAAAAGCGTCTTGAAAGTCATAAGAGCTACAAAAATTTAAAGAGCAAAAAAAAATTCGACAAACTAGGGGCATGAAAAAAGCAGTGTGCCTGGTAAAAGCAAGGCCAATGCCCGTTTAAAAAAAAAATAATATCGCAAGTGCAAAGGAAATTAGAGAGGAGCGAAGCACCCATGCAAAAATGATTAGTCAATGGACTTTCGAGATGCGCTGTGTTTCAAAAGCCAAATGACTTCGAAAGATCGAGTGACCTGATCACGATGCTATGATAATCACTGACTCTTCCCTTGAAAATTTTAAGCCTTTCGAGCCTCCCCTAAGCCAACATTACAACCCTCTTCCGAAGTCTCTTTTGATTGGGATGGTTTGAGTAAAAATGAGAATGCCGCAAAGAAGCTACTGTTTGAAGGAGTGAAAGTAATTCTATCTTGTCTTATCTTCCAAGTTCTCGACTTGTAAACCCGATGAAGATAGCGACAAATGTTCCTTTATTGGCCTCAAAGCAATCATTCCTTTGTGTAAGCCCTAACCAAACCTATATTGTGGCCCTTTCAAAAGACCTTTTTGATCGATCAGGTTGTGCTCATTGCAAATGTTTCTGAAAGCCTTCGACATAGGTTATGTGAGATATTCTCAGCAATCAGTTACTTCCCACATAAATGGATGGGATCAAGCAGCCATTTTATCGAAAGTGTGTGAAAAGCCCTTTCTAACTAAGAAACTCTAGTTTTGCATGCTTAATGAGCCTTTTTCACGGGTCGTTACCCTTTCAATAAGAACTCGACTCTCAGAGAATTTGATGTTTAATGATATATCCACGAACAAGATGACAGTTTTGCACCGCATAATGCTAACTGACATCGAATGTTCTTCTAAAGTACTCGGACTTTACTTGATTAGCTTGTTCAATTAATGTTGCAATATTTTCAATACGTCTCTTGATGACGTCTCCAATGACATTTGTTCAAGTTGAGTTTGACAAGATTACTTAGTTAAACCATGCTAAAAACCAAAGGTTCATGGTCAACCTTAAACCATGCTATCTCCAAAGGTTCATGGTCAGCCTTAAACCATGCTATCTTCAAAGGTTCATGGTCAACCTTAAACCATGTCATCTCCAAAGGTTCATGGTCAACCTTAAACCATGTCACCTTCTTATGACCCGGTGGGCTTTCCGTAGCCCGGAGTCCTTCAACCCCCTTTCTATGACCCGGTGGGCTTTCCGTAGCCCGGAGTCCTTCAACCCCCTTCTTATGACCCGGTGGGCTTTCCGTAGCCCGGAGTCCTTCAACCCCCTTCTTATGACCCGGTGGGCTTTCCGTAGCCCGGAGTCCTTCAACCCCCTTTCTATGACCCGGTGGGCTTTCCGTAGCCCGGAATCCTTCAACCCCCTTCTTATGACCCGGTGGGCTTTCTGTAGCCCGAAGTCCTTCTCCTCCTTCCTATGACCCGGTGGGCTTTCCGTAGCCCGGAGTCCTTTTACCCCTTCTTATGACCCGGTGGGCTTTCCGTAGCCCGGAGTCCTTCAACCCCCTTCTTATGATCCGGTGGGCTTTCCGTAGCCCGAAATCCTTTTACCCATTTTCATGACCCGGTGGGCTTTCCGTAGCCCGGAGTCTCTCTCCTTTTTCTTATGACCCGGCAGGCTTCTGTAGCCCGAAGTCTTTCCTCCTCTTATTGATAAGACGCGCTTTCATAGTTATGAGTCATTTTCATCGACCTAGTACGTACCTATGCACCTAGGGTTTCTCTACCGCCGAAATAATTTAGGTGTCTTCTATCTTTGAATGCAACCTCTGCGAGGCTACATTCAAAGAGGGGAAGCTGTTGACACCTAATTTTTCACCTAAATTAATTAATTTAAAGTAGTGTTAAAGGTTAGGAATTAGTCACAAAAAGGGTTATTAAAAAAAAGAGTTAAAAAAATCGAAATTATTTATAAATAAAAAAATAAAAAAAATAAAAAAAAATAAAAACGAAAATGGTCGGGTCGGGCCGGATTCGACCATGGCCCGACCCGCCCCTCTCTTTTCCTCCCCTCGCACTAGGCTCGGCCCAATCTCCTTTCCCTTCCGACCGGCCTAGCCCTTTTTCTTTTCTTCTGCCGGTCTTCGCTCGAAGACTTGCGGAAGACGAGCAACATGTATGGGCGGCGAAAACGGGGTGGCAGAGGATCGGTGTGGCAGGTGAGCGGCATGATCCGCAGGTCGGAAGCACCCAGCCGGCAACTGGCTCCGCTGTAGTCTTCGCGCAAGTTCCTGCATAAAAAAAAAAAAAAAAAAAAAGAGCAAAAAGGAAAGAAACGGGAAGAAAAGAGGAGGCAAGGCAGAGGATCGGCATGGCAGGGCTTTCGGCACGATCCGCGGGTCGGGGAAGCAGACCGATCGACCAGCTGGCACGACGGGAGGTCTTCGCTCGGAATACCCAGCGGAAAAAGGAAAGACGAAGTATAAGACCGAACGGAGCAAAGAGCAGGGCGGAGGGGAACGGAGAGGAAAACAGCAACACAAAAAACCAGTAGGGAGTGAGTTTGAGAGAAGGAGACGATTAGGGAGAAAGCTATAAGCTACTTGGGGTGTTGCTCGCCCCTCCTCGAGGACAATTGCTGACTTCTAGCCGACGCCCTTGAGAACAAGACTTTTCGTTCCCAAATCTCGGCATTTTCCGGTGAGTTTCCATTTTGTCCAAATTGTTCGTTCCCAAGGATCTCGGCTCGGGGATATCGCGAGGTGGTCGACTGAAGTTCGATTTGTCTCGAACTGGCCTTCACGCTGCCGTCTTCGAGCCGAGTAGGGGTTTATGACTGAAACTCATTCCCATGAACTCTCTCGGCCTTTGTTTTTTGGTGATGGAATAGCCAAGCGAGTTTTCTCGATTCTTGAGTTTATTGTGTCCAAATGAGTCAATTTGTTTGATGTTGAGCGTTTCCATGTGTTCACTCGGGTCTAGGTCTAAGTCCGAGTCCTAAGAAGTGGCTAGCACCGTTTTCCTCATTTCTTGCCCACTACATGCTCGATGAAATGCTTGAACGAAAACTGTGTAAACCTGTCTCTGTGTTGTGCATTCTAGTCGACTGCGAAGCTGCCTCCTCGTTCGAAGAGGGTCTTTCAAATCAAAACATCTGATTATTTTAGAAAAGTCATAACTTTTGACTTTAGTTCATGTAGTCTACGTTTGTTTCCCTGAGATGTGAGTTTATGGCCATGCATTTTTTCTGTTTGAAAATCGAATGCGTTGGTTTGTAAATCCATGGGTGTTCTCCTTTTACTGGAAAAAGTGTGTGTAAATGTTCATGAGAAGAGAAGTTTGCGTTGAAATGGCCGTGAGTTGTGAGCAATGGGCTTGGTAGGTTCAACGAGATTTGGGAGCTAGTTTAGCTAAATCCAAAGATGTATTTGCGTGTCGTCACGTTATTAATCGACTTGTTAGCCTTGGAGTGTGGTTTTCTCGGGTTTACAGCCATACTTTTCCTTCTCCAGCCCATCTTTTTGCTTGCTGGGCGGTTCGAAATGTTAGCTCGAAGGGTTTGGTGGAGTTAGTCCAGTGATGGTGATCGGGGATTATCGACAATGCGGATATTATTCTCGTGTGTACACAAGTTGTTGAAAGTTGGGGCGTTTGACGTTGAATAGTTTAGTATTCTGTGTGTTGGAAAAAGTTGTAAGCGCACTAGAGAAAGAAGGACCTGCTGGGTAGAGTAAAAGAAAAAAATAAAAATAAAAGAAAGAGAAAAAGAAAAGCATGGAAAAAGTGAAAAAGTAAAACAAAATATTAAAAAAGAAAGGAAAAGTTGGTCTTCGGAAGGAGGAATCGCAGGAGGGGAGTGTGCAGTGAGAAAAGACAAATGAAAGGAATTTTTTTTTTTTAATTATTTATTTTTATTTAAAAGAAAATTTGTATTTTTTTTTAATTCAAAAGTGTTGGATCCGGGTTTGGGTTGGGTCCACGGGCCGGATTGGGTTTACCCGGTCCGAACCCATTTTATTGAAGTATAATAATGTTAAATATTAAAAATATATTAAAATAAAAAAAAATCAAAAAAAAAAATCAAGAATTTCGAAAAATGATAAAAATTCAAAACAAATTTCCGAAAATTCAAAACCTCAGAAAAAATTTACAAAATTCGACTTTTTAAAAAAACTAAAATTAATTTTAAAAAATATAAAAAAATTAATTAAAAAAATTTAAAAAAAAAATCGAAAATCCAAAAATGATGAGATTTGGTTAGGACTTGTTATGTATTGCCTTTTTTAGTATAATTAGGCCTTTATTTGCTCGTATGTTGATTATATTGCGTGTTTAATTTATTTGTTTAATTATGTTTGCAATTGTTTAGTTGCATGTGTTAATTTTACTTTGTAAGGCTCTTGGTAGCTATGATTTACTTTAATGATTGCGCACCCGCATACTCACCTCCTATGTTAGTGGATAGGTATGAAATCAATCCAAACTGCCTAATGAAAATCATTTTGTTAAAATGAACAAGATTAGGTACCGAAAGGGCACTAATTAGTCAATTAGTGTAATCAAGTCCCCGACCCGGATTCTCACGTTGCGTAGGAAGTGAGGTACGCTCCCATGCCTCACTTGGTTTCTAGCCGACCTCAATAGGCTAGTGGCGACTCCTTTTGTGCAAAAATTCTTATGAATATCCCAACGTCACGCAGGGTATGGGCTTGGGAGAACCCGCGCCTAATCACGGGCCTTAGGCCCGTCCTTTAGTCAATACCCCTAAACCAGTTGCCTCCCCCCGAGGGTAGGTCGCGACAGGTCTACAAAATAAAATATAAGGCAGATGGTTCAATTGAGCGGTACAAAGCTCGACTCGTCACTAAAGGATTTACACAACGTGAAGGTTTTGATTACCATGAGACCTTCTCTCCTGTTGCTAAAGAAGTGATTAGTTGTTCTTTTCTATCTCATTCTGCTGCAATGCTTAATTGGAACTTAATCCAAATGGATGTGAACAATGACTTTCTTCATGGAGACCTAGATGAAGAAATTTACATGGAACTTCCACCAGGATTACGTAGACAAGGGGAGTCTCGAGTATGTCGTCTCCGCAAATCCCTCTATGGACTCAAACAGGCTTCTCAACAATGGTATGCAAAGTTTACTGCAGCACTCACAAATGTAGGTTTTGTACATTCCAAATATGAGTATGCATTGTTCACATGGACCAAAGGTACTTCATCGATCTACTTATTGATTTATGTCGATGATATATTTATTATGGGAAATGATGATGTCACAATTCGAAAGTTCAAGGAATATTTGCATTTGACCTTTCATATTAAGGATTTGGGATCTTCCAAATATTTTCTTGGTATTGAAATAGCTTGATCCAATGAGGGAATTTGTCTCGGTCAGCGAAAATTTGTCTTGGAAATTATATCGGATGCAGGATTATCCAAATGCAAGCCAACTACTATACCTATTGAGTAGATTGTCAAATTGACAACATATGAATGTAATGCAAGCTCTCCTTCTCCAAATAACAATCCATTACTCAAGGATCCATCAAGTTATCAGCGACTCGTTAGAAAATTGATTTTTATCACCATGACTAGGCCTGATATATGTTATGCAGTACAAATACTCAGCCAGTTTATGCACAACCCAAAGAATTCACATATGGACGCAGCACTGAAGTTTGTGAAGTATTTGAAAGGATGTCTGGGACTTGGAATTTTGTTATCTCGCAACTACAACATGAAGATGACGGCCTATGTCGGTCGTATATATAAGTTGAGAATAAAATCTACCTTTGCATTTGACATTCTTTGTCTAGGCTCAATATAGAATATAAATCTCCTAAAATAAAATCAAAATGCAACGTTTGGTGAAAGATTTTTTTGCTATAATCAAAACTGGTGAAATAGCTTCAAATGTGGGTTTCGACTCTCACTTTCTACAAAAGGGTAAGGTAAAAATATGAGGGGTGAGTTGAGAGTAAGAATAGGACTAACAAAAAAAAAAAACTTTTATTGCTAAACAAGTAAGCACCTCTTTAAGCAAAGGGCAACTTCACAATTCTGCATGGATCGTCCTTGTAATAGGTCCAATCGACACTTTGAGAATTGAATATCTCGTCTCGCATCTCTGACGCGTGCTTGGGAAGGCTGTTTAACAAGTTCCAAATAATCTCTCAGAAGTAGAGCCTAGCTCATGAAAGTCGACTTCCTTTGGAGAGTAACATATATCCATCCTCTTGTAGTTTCTTGTTCTCTAACTTTTACACTTTACATGTATTTCATCCTCAATGCATCTTTAGTATGAATATACAAATATTCTATTGCAAACTGTGAGGAAGGCGTATCGTGAACAGCCCCCGGGATATACTGCTTTCAAAAAACATAACGAGGCATTTTATAGTAGGGACCCTTGTGCGACAACTCTTTATAAAGAGGATTGAAGTTTCAATCTCAATCTTAAGTTATCAGGATATAACCGACCCTTTTTTTTTGTCAAGCATTTCAACTCTGTGTTATGTAATGTGGAAAACTAGATATTGTATCTAAGTTTACTCTCTTTCACTGTTGAAACCGAACGATGCTTTTCACTTACAACGGTCCTCCTTCCTTCAATTTCTGACCATTGGATCTCCTTCTGATCTGACGGTCGCGGATCGGTCCGTAGAATTATTGTCGTTGGAAGCAAAGAGGTTTCAACACTACCGTTTTTGTGGAAAAAGAAACATAGAAGAAGGGTAATTTATTTAAGGGAGGGTCCATGCAACCCCTTTCGGAAGTAATAGCCAGTTACGCAGTGTCAGTAGAGAGGTGAACAAATTTTGGGTTTTGCATTCTCAATTCACCCTAAGGGAAAAAAAAAAAATGGTTCGGGTCTAATTAAGTATTTACAGGCTATCTACACATTTGTTAGATATACTAATCAAGAAATAATTTGCTTCTAAAAAGCAGTGGATATGCATAACCCGAGACGATCATGATCAGTGTATTAAAACAATGAAATTTTCATGATTAGTAAATAAGAGTCTTTGAGGCCCCCCACAGGTTATCAGGGTCCTTCATAAGAAGCATAATATACTCAATGGATTTATCTGGCTAATAAGGGCACAAACAATAACCGTTCTGTTTCAAAAATCAATTTCTAACTAGAAATTAATTTTTCTATTTTTATTCTTTGGACGAGCTTTTGTGCAAAATATGCGTTTAACAACGACATAAAAATTCTACTCTCAAAATAAAAATTTATTTGATAACGACACAAAATTTTTCCCTCTAAAACAACGGCAAGAAGCGATTGGCGGGCGGGTGGGCGAGTAGGTGGCTAGTAATCATGACAAGTGATAAAAAAAGTTTTTACTTCTCATATTTATTAAAAAAAAGTAAGATTTTTTTACTTATGAATTCTATTCCAAACATATTTCCAAACTAAAAATTTATTTCAGAAATAAAAAAATAAAATTACGTTATCAAATGACTTTTTATTCCAAACCTATTCTTTTAAATAAATAAATAAGTATAATGATTTTATGCGGGCCCTAATTATTGCCTCATAATCACGCGGTCCATGTTGGATTTCTGTCCTTGTCATTTGACAATAGACTGCACCATTGAGGCGCGTGCGTTTGCATAGGAAAGAGTTTGGCCTCTACTTCAATCAAATGTGGGGCAACAGCTAAAAGAATCAAATGTGGGGCGACAACTAAAAGGACTATACAAAGCTAGTTCTTTGCATCAGCGTTGCTGACGGAGGGAGACGTGCGTCACATGGATTTTACGAAGGATAATGTTATCATCGGAATTATGAAAAGGTTGGTAGCACGCACGGCTGTCGGCAATGAATGATTGGTCAATCGATAAACACCTAGTTTAATCAAAAGATACTTTAATCAGTCCAATGAAGCTCTGGTTTTTTCGTACCTTTCTTTTCGTAAAATCAAAGTTGAATTTCATTTCGTTGGTTCCCATCTCATTTTCATCTCACCGACACTCGCCCGAGTAAAACCCAGAAAGCGAGCTGGTGGACCTGCTTGTGATATGAATACGCGAATGGACGACAAAGAAACAGAGTCGGAATGGGAAAAAGGCGGGCGCCGAAAAGTCGAAATTTATTATTCATGTCCAGGATGCATTCAAACGTGGTTATGTCCGTAGGATTCTCTATTGCTTTCTCCATAGAACCGAGGAATCAGTCCGCATAACCTTTCGTCTTATTCATTCATGAGCATAACCAAGACATGAAATTGTTCGTAATGAAGTGAGTTTTATTAACGAGAGCTCCGACGATACATATTCAACGGTAATTAAAGAAAATTTATAAATTTCAATACACAAAGTTGTTTCTCGTATTATATTCTTCCAACCAATACTTTTGGTCTCGACTAAAAAAAAAATCAAAAAAAGTACAAAAAGAATGATTTGAAAATTTTTTGAGAATAAAACAATTAGCTCAAATTCGGATTTCACAAAAATTGATGACATTATCTAAAGGCGATCCAGCATTTTATGGTACTATTTTATCAATTATTTTGTAAATAAATGGTTAGCATTCATTTTTTAGCTAACACAATAGTGATTTGCAAGCGGAAAGTTGTTTGGTCTATTCTTCGATACAAATAAAATCAAGGTAAAACAATATTTGGTCTCTACAATTTTGAGGGAGTTCAACTTTTATAGTGTACTCATGACCAAAATACTCAAAAATATATAATAAAAAAACGAGAAATTTGAAATGAGGCAAATATATGACCAAAGTAATCATGATTGGTTCATAGACCATCCCGGGTGAGTCCAGGATTAGATGGGCCAGATCTCGGTTCAGTTTAGTTCTCGATTTAATAATTCAACATCCTAAATCTCCCTTCCGAATGACCGCAATGTTTTCGCAGGTTTGGCCATTAGAGGTAATTATGACCTTTCCTTTTGATAAATATAACTCTCTGGACCACAAGAAATGATTAATTATACAAGGTATAAAAGCGAGGGAATATCAAATGAACCTAAGCTATTTTCATGTTATGGGGACCCTCTATATCAACGTGTATCATATGAACACACCACAATTATTTGGCCGACGTAAGGTATGCCGAATAGGATGCTTCATACCCACTTTCCAAACCATTATAAATATGCACCGTTCTTATATTCTCGAAGTTCATAAGCAAGAAATTGCTCTATAGAGTTGAGAGATAATAACCTTGCACCATGGATATGGTGAATGGAGAGATGGGAAGCCAGCAGCTACTGGCTCAAGCTCACATATGGAACCACATCTTCAATTTCATCAATTCCATGTGCTTGAAATGTGCCATTCAGTTAGGCATTCCCGACACCATCCACCACCATGGCCAACCTATGACCCTCGATGCCTTAGTCTCCGCACTTCAAATTCACCCCTCCAGAGCTCATTGCGTTGACCGCCTCATGCGCATCCTCGTCCACTCCGGATTCTTCCAACAGAAGAAGCTCGCGCCAAACGGTCGAGGCGCCTACCTACTCAATCATGTGTCCAAGCTCCTCCTTACGGACAATCCCTCCAATGTTGCGCCGTTCGCACTGTCCATGCTTGACCCTATTGTGATAAACCCATGGCATGGCTTGAGCTCGTGGTTCCACAACCACGTCGACCCGACGCCATTCGAAATGGTGCAAGGGATGTCGGTTTGGAGGTATGTTGGTCAAGAGCCGGGGCTTAATCGCTTATTCAACGATGGCATGGCTAACGATGCTCGATTGGTGGCTAGCATGGTGGTTAACGAGCACAAAGGGATGTTCGAGGGAATAACCTCGTTGGTCGATGTAGGCGGAGGAACTGGGACGATGGCCAAGGCCATCGCGAACTCCTTTCCGCATATGGAATGCACAATATTCGATCTTCCGCATGTGGTGGCTAATTTAGAAGCTAGCGAGAACGTGAGATGTGTTCCTGGGGACATGTTTGAGGCCATACCACCTGCAGATGCAATAATATTGAAGGTACAAGTTAATCAAAAAATTAAGATTCAGCTACTTCACCTCCTTCAATCTAATCTTATCGAGAATAGGCCCATGTTTTTCATGTAAAGGATTAGTTTACATGTTGCAAACACAAGCCGTCCTAACGTTCAACTTACATAGGAAATCTACGAAATCACGTGTGAACAATATATGGACAAAATGACAAGACTGATAGATGATTTAAGTTATATGCAGTGGATACTCCATGATTGGAGCGATGAAGACGCTGTGAAGGTACTGAAGCGATGCAGGAGGCCTTAGGCAAAGAAGAGGGCAAGAAAAAGAAGGTAATTATAATTGACATGGTGATGGACAACACGAAGAGCGACAAAGAGACGGTCGAAACCCAGCTCTTCTATGACATGTTGATGATGACCCTCGTGTCGGGGAGGGAGAGGAATGAAGCAGAATGGGCTAAGCTCTTCGTCGCTGCTGGCTTTGGGGACTACAAGATCACCCCTGCACTTGGCTTGCGATCTCTTATTGAGGTCTATCCTTCATGATCGATTATCAATACTTGCCAATTCATGCTCTAGTTCTTATAGCCTTCGGTAAGTTAAAGATCAATAGTAAATAAGGCTTCTCTAGCCACCAAATTTATATATTTCAGCAAGGGTTTAATGATGTAGGAGCATGCACGAACGGCGTGATTAAAACGTCCAATAATCATTTACAGTAGTTGAAGCACATAGATGTCGTTTGAATTGATTGCCATGCGATCATTTTCTAACTTCAAGCATGCAACTTTTACATCTTATCGTTAATGATGCAAATGTGTAATTCCGGTGACAGAAGATGAAAAGTAGCTTTGAGGAGAATGTGATTTGTATTCTTCAATGAATAATGTGTACATGTACATGGATGTATTTATAGTATAATAAAGAAATCAGAAAACAATATATATGATTGTGTCTTTCTATTTTATCTACGAAATATCCTAAACAATATTCCATATTCCCGATCAACTATATCAATTAGAATCACAATTAAGGATTAGATCAAATCCTTTCTCCAACATCCGATGTGGCAATTCCAAACTTTGTTAGCCATAAGTCTTGAAATGTGTGGACTTACCAAACAATTTGTAAGGAATGTTCACAATGTTAGAGGCAAGACTAGTTTGTAATATAGATCTATATGATAATTTGTAGTTACAAACTGATGCATGCATTTCATATTCAACCGTCAATCAAATCTGCGAGATCAACTCCTCAAATCAATTTAATGAGCTAATTTTACTATCTAGAGCATTTTGCTTTACCCACGCAATCGCTAGACAATATGGCTATGAAGTTTGAATTATCAAAATTAGACCATTTCACATTTATGTTGCAAATACATGGAAAATAATGATAATGATGATAACCGCCCATTCCACAGCATATCAGCAACAATATTTGCATTATCTCTGCGAAGGGAGCCCAAGAACAATGGAAAGAATTGTCATAGTCCCCTAACCTTCGATTTTCAAGTGATTTTGATAGATTTGATCGCAATGGAAGAAGCATGGACATTACTTTACACCCAAAAAAGAGGCACTCTATATCTGAGTTCTTCACAATTTTTTTTTTTTGTTTTTGTTCTAAACAAATCCATTTTCATTTAACTAGCAGAAATAGGAAAACAATATATGTTCAAAAATAATCTTTTCTACTTATGTTCCCGTGAACAACGAAGTAGATTTTTTTTTCTTCTTATTTCTATTCCAAATCTATTCTCTATCTGCTTTTCACGTTACCAAATGGACTTTTCTTCTTTTTCTATTCTAGTTAACACAAGAACGAAAAAATAGAAAAAAAACAGGGTGGTTGTCAAATAAGCCCTTAGCATCTAAATGAAGTAAATCCCAAAGGGATCGAGGGAGGGACCCTAGTCCATGGCCTTCTACAATCCAATCCACACAAAGATTAGCCTCGCGAGGACAACGGATCGCCCAAAAACCTTTTGTAAAGATGGCCGAAAAGGCACAAGCATTCCTCTATAATCGACCGGAGAAAGCCCATGGGCTTTTTCCTTGGGCCTGATAAGTCCTGAACGAGCGGTGGTGATAGGTTCTCACTTGATATCCAAGGTTGCAGATCACCCAACACGCGTTTCGAACTTTAATGCGAGAATTTCCTCGTCATTGAAGGTGTTTTTTCTTAAGAAAAGCGAAAGAGCGCCGACAAAGATTTAGGAATCTCCCAGTACGCAGACTGTCGTGAACTCCTCCTCCTCCTCCTCCTCCTCCTCCTCCTCCTCCATGTAGCAGAGACGACCGTGTCTGCGGGTCAATCTCTCGCTGCGCGTCGATCTTCTTCTTGGATTAGGTGATGATCGCTCTTCTTCCTTCGTCTATGTTCTTGCTGTTACTCGATCGCCTTTTTGTTCCCTTGATCTGGGCATTCGATTGTTTCTTGGATCATGGAGTTCTGGATCGGTTCTGATGGGCTTGTCGTGGTTTTGGCTTATCGCGCGTACCCTTTTCGTCTTCAATGCTGTTTGTTCGGAATCTTAGCTTATCTCTGGTTTTGGTCTCTCCGCAATTGAACATGAAAGATGCTGTGAATTTCGATCTTTTGGTGTTTGATTCCACTGATTTCTTGTCGGGGAAGTCGTCGATTTGTACTAGGATTTCTGGGCATGGCTTTTCTTGCGCAAAGTTTTGTTTTTTCCCCCTCTTGCCCGAAGTAAACAAGAATGCACATGCTGAATTTGGATTTTCCCTTTCACCCCGTCTCATCAGATTAACTTCCACTTTGATTTCGATGATCGAGATTGGAAGTTCCATCTGTTGACTGCCGTGCAACTTTTTGCCTTTTTTGGGATACCCGTTTTGTGTTATGATTAACACAATCAAACTTAACGAGACAGTGTTCTAGGTTTCTAGCCAAAGTCAACCAGCTGAACTGGCTTCGCTTGTTGGTAGTATGAGTTGTCACTCAGATGCGAATCGATATTTTGATTGAAGTTGTTTTACATAAGCTTACCCAGCTCTGATTGTATATGTTCTTGTGTTGGAACTTTTGGGGTGTTTAAGTTTTCTGTTGTTCTGGTGTTTATGTACTTGTATTTCTCGAAAAGATGTTTCATTATGGTGTGAGAGAGAACAAGACAAGGAATTTTCATCAATTCTATCACATTGCAGTCCATCCTTTTTATAGGCACTTCAGATACAGGCGAACAGAAGCTTGTCATTCCGTTTCTTTTCATGTCGAAATTCTTTCATGTTTCTCATTGGTCATATCAGTCTTTGTGATTGTTATGGTTAACTTTTGTGATTTCAGGAGATGGACAGTGAGACTAAGATTAAACATGAGGCCACAACTCAGCCACAGTTGTCAGAAAAGGCAAGGAAGCTGATTGATGACATTCAAGAAATTATGACAAATTGTCAATTGGCTTGGAAAGGGGGTCGGACCGGCAATTCTACTGTCTTGGTGGAGCAACTGCTCCGGTTGTTAAGTGATTTGAAGGCTGAGATTAATGCATTTTCCCCAGCATCTCCTATACCGGTTCGTATTTATTGTCATTTATATCTTTTGCGACTTATTGAATCAGTTGATTTGGTACTCTCGTGCTTTGTTTTTATTTTTATTATTCTCGTCATCTTTATGGACGTGCCCCTCTCTTCTCAAGCAATTTCCCATATAGTGGAGTGGGGCAATGGTAAAATCATTTATACTCTTGTTAAAATAAATTATTTTGAGGTCTAGATTTCCTGTGGCTGTAATACGCCTACGTTAAAATGGCTGCTTATAAACTTCTTTTCCTCTGAATTTGCTTGTGTAGGTCAATAGCTTGGGATCATTCTCAGAGGAGATACAGCGTATGCTGCAGGTTTGTGATGAGCAAGATGATGCGACCAGCACATTGGTTGAATTGGCAGGTTTGAAGCCTGGACCTGACATTGAAGGCTTTCAAATAACCAATTTCACAACAGCTCAGGAGGTCTCTCTCTCTTTCTCTCAATTTGTTATGTCAGGTAGTTAGGTTGGAAACGCTTCCTTTCCTTGTCTCTTAATAATTATACAAGACATGGCCTTTTCCTATGGCAATGGATATGGGAAAGAAATAACTGAAAATTGTTGCCTTGGTATTCAAAAGATAAAATCCAAATGCCGATTAATCTGAATTGCAGGTGTATATAACTTGAGAATGCTGCTTCATGTTCTTTAGGTTGTGAAAAGGGGAATTCTTCAAAGTATATTTGTTGATCTGCTGCCAACATTGTAAAGATTATTGTTGTGCCAACAATGTTCGTCCTGGTTGCCAGTTTCGGTAAAAGTCTAATAGCTGCTCGTTATGATTAGCAACTTATGGGTTTCCCAACATCTATTCCTGAGAACTGGTCCAAATTTGGAGTTGCACAGTTTGCCCACATGGGCACACGCGAGCATACGCAAATGCACAAATTAAGTCTTGAAAAGTCTTAGTCATTGGAAGCTTGAAATATCTGAGTTATGCTTGCTAAGTTGAGTTCTGGCATTGATGAAATTTATGCAATTTTAAATCTTGAATGCTTTCATAACTTTGCTTCTAAGTGATTCTCTCATTGTGGCTTATGCGATTTTGAAGCTGCTACTGTGCAGTATTGTTGACACCTAAATTTTGATTAGGTTTTTAATTAGGCTTTAGTTTCTATATTTATGTATTTTTCCTCTTTTCCGGATAAATAGATAATAAGAAGAGAAAACAACAAAACAACCAAAAAAAGAAAAAAAAAAAAAAAAGAAAGCAGAAGCCCCTCCCCTCTTTTTCTCTCCCTCGCGCGGGCCCTCACGGCCTGGCCCGCGCGACCCAGCCCTTCCCCCCTCCTTCTTCCTCCTCCTTCCTTCTTCTTCTTCGTGCCTCTGTGCATCACGCGCGGTGGCCGATGACGCGCTCAAGAGTAGCCTACGGCAGAGAAGAACGGAGGTAGGCCGCCGAAGGAGAGGACGACTCGCATGCGCCTTCAATGCGCTCCTTTAATGCTGAGATGAGACGCCGGTTCGGCCGAGAGAGAGGCCGGTCGGCGCACCAAAGACCGCCGGCCAAGGCCTCCGTCGACTGGCCTCCGCGCTTATAAATAGAGCATCGGAGAGGAAGAGAAAAAACACACAGAGATCGCAAGCTTGGAAACCTTCTCCTGAGAGACTTCAGGGGGAGACCGAAGAGCGAGTGAGAGAGGAAGCGGGTCGTGAGCTTAAACGACCTCCCACCGAGAGACATCGGGGGAGGCCGCCGGCAAGCGAACCTACAGAGAGGAGGGAGATCAGAGGGCGGAAGGAGCTGAGTGAGTGGGAGCAAGGGTCGGTCATGGCCCAGATCTAGGGTCGATTCAGCTCTATCGCAAACCCCGACGCCACCCCGAGCTTTGCCCCGACGCCGTCCAGATCTGAGTGAGTAGGCCGGAGAGAAGAGGAGATCGGAGGAGAGAGGGTCGAGATCTGGGCGCAGATCTGGAAATCCGCCGTGCCGAGTCGCACCGAGCCAGGCCGCCGCCGTCGTTGTGACCGAGCACCAGTCCCGACGCCGTCAAACTGTACTGTCGCCCTCGCGCCTCGCCGCTGCTGTTTTTCCCGACGCCGGCCGCTACTTCCCCGACTCAGACCTGCAACTGTTCGAAGATTCGGCCGAATCAAAGCCCTTCATCGCGGAATCGACTGGTGCAGCTCGCTGAGACAGGTATGAGTTCAGTCGCCGTCTGCCGCCGTACGCCATCGTCACCCCCGTCGCCGCCGAACGGAAGCTCCCCTCCCTCTCAGAACCCTAATCGTCGTTTCGCCTTGCGTCTCAACCCGCGCGGCCGCCTCCGTCGCCGCCGTTCGGAGGCTTACCCCCCTTTTTTTGTCGAGACCCTAGCCTCCGTCGCCGTCGAACGCCGGACCGCTACTGTTCAACCTCCTAGCCCCTCCATCGGCGCCGCGGATAGACGAGGAGGGAGGAAGCATTGCGTCGGACCCAGCCTGGGTCGGATCCGGGCCACTGTTCGGGTAGGGTTTCGCGAATTGGGGGGCGGATGAAAGCCGGGTCGTCGGATCGGGTAGGGTTTAGCCAGGACCAGGTTGTCGGGTCGGGCCGGGTCATTTAGAAGCGACGGGCTGCTGGGCCGCCATTAAAAAAAAAAAGTCGGGCCTGCGTTGCAGGCCCATCCGTGTTCTGGGCAAACGGCCCGGGTCGGACCCAACCCGGGGATCCGACCCGATTCGTTTTTATAATATTATAATATAAAATAATATTTTAATAAATAAAATAAAAAAAATAATTTATTTTCCAAAAAATCAAAAAAATCAAAAATATTTCATATTTTCCAAAAAATGCCAAAAATCCAAAAAAAGCCAAAAATTCAAGAAAAAACCAAAAAGACTTGTATTTTCTAAAAAATACCCAAAAATCCAAAAATCCCTTTTATGTTCAGGTTAAAAAAAATGAGAAAAAAAACCCAAAAAAATGTTTTTTCCTCCCTACAAATGCATGGAAAATCCCTCAAAAATCCAAAAAGCCTCCTCCTGGTTAAAACAAGATTAGGTGCATCCGAAAGGCGTTAGTGATTAACTAGTGTCAGTCCCGATCCTAATTTCTACAGTTCGCGAAATGCGAGTATTTTTCTCAATACTTCGCATGGGTTTAATCAACCTACCCCAAATCGATTAGTGGCGACTCCGTTTTAAAAATTAACTTGCGGGTTAAAAATTTAGACCATTAAGTCGTGAATTGGTGGACTTGGGAGAGTCCGGGCTAAAATAAATTTAGCCGAACCGTTAGCCTCCACAAGGCGCTTGCCTCGATCGGGCGCCGAAAAAAAAGAGAGGTCGCGACAATTGCGACTCCGTTGGGGATCATTTGAGGACTTAGGCCGTTTTATCTTGTTTAAGCATTTCTTGACTTGTTTTGTTTTTTTTTTTATGCGGTCGATAGCTTAAAGGTTTATTTTGATAAAATGTTTTGTGATTATAAACTGTTGTGCATGCTTTACTGTTTTAGCACTACACATGGCACACACAACCCGGCCGCCGGACCTGGGCCGCCATAGGATATCTAGGATGGTGTTAAGAAAGATACGGCCTTGAACGCGAGACTGCGATGTAGAGGTTGCCTTTCTTTTCCCCGAATTTCTTTAGCCGAGGTTAAAAGGGTATGCTGCTAACGCGAGACTGCGACCGATGGATACCTTTTTAATTTCAACAAACCTTTTGAGTTAGAAATCGAGCCGCACATATCATCCGCATGTCTATGTGATTGTCATCAATTTTCTCGCGCAATGTAAGTTTTTTTTTTCATGTACTTTGCAATTTACTTACCTTCCTGCATATATTGAGCGGTCCATGATTAGTCTAGGATTTAATATCATGGTCATTTAAATTTGGAAGTAATTGTCATAAAGAAAAAAAAAACTTTTACAAAAGAAATTACTTTCGTTGATGTTTTTATTCTCAAGCATGTTACAAAGTCCCTTTCGCAAGAATTTTCGTTTGCTTCAAAATCGTTTGCTTCAAAAGGGATAGAAGTTTTTTTTCAAAATTTGTTGCAATTCATACTTTCTTTGCCTTTCAAATTGAGTATCTTTCTAGTCCATGCAAACATGTCACATGCCTTTTTTCAATCTATGCTTAGGAAATCTTCTACATGTACAAACTTTTCATAAACAAACAAAAGGGTAGGATTAGGTCGTCATCATAGATTTGACTCCCTATTTACGCCTTGTATTCACACACGCTTGTTTATTCACAGACAAGTAATCACGGAACGTCAACGTTCGCCGATCCAGACTCGCTCAAAAGCAAGAGCAAGAATGGCCAAAGAGAATATACCAAGCCGTGTTGCGGTCATGGAAAGCGAAATGAAGCAAGTCTTCAATGTGCTTCAACAACTTTCAAAGCAGATAGACTCCATCCAGGGCAAGCTCACTCCCACCTCAGCCTCAATCGAGGTATTGTTGCCACAATCATCTACTAGGGGTGGTCAAGGTGGAGATACCGACGATAATATGCCTGAATTAGAGGATGATCCGCACCAAACCGCGATTGAGAAAGCGAAGCCAGGCAGTTTGTCTAAAACTGAGCATGACAAACGCCTCGAAAAGCTTGAGGAGAGGCTGAAACAACTGCAAGGCCTCCAAGATCCTACTTTGACGGACCTCTCCATTTATTCCAATGTCAAAATGCCGGAAAAATTCAAAATGCCTGAGTTTGAGAAGTACGATGGCACGACTTGCCCTAGGGCTCATTTGCAAATGTACTTGGTTCGAATGACCCAATATGTTAATAATGCACCATTAATGATCCAGTTGTTCCAATCAAGTCTAATAGGCCCTGCCCTGAGGTGGTACATTACAAAGAACATGAATCTCCTTAAAACATGGAGCGAAGTGAGTGAGGCATTCCTCAAGCAGTATAAGTTCATAATGGACATTACCCTTTCTCGTGAGGATCTTGAGTGTACCGAAAAGAAAAAGCACGAATCGTTCAAAGAATATACTATTAGATGGAGGAATCTGGCCGCCCAAATCAGTCCTGAACCAACCGATTTCGAGTTGAGAAAGATGTTTATCAAAACCCTCCCTTACGAGTACCGCAATCGAATGGTAACCACGATCGCCGAATCATTTAATCAACTCATTCCAGTGGGGGAGCAAATCGAGATAGGGTTGAGGGATGGTTGGTTCACTGAACCTGCATCCATGGGCAGGTTCAGCATGAAGAAAGATAAAGAACCCCTGGTAGATGTCAATGCGACCTACAATCATTCTCCAACAATTCAGACAAGTGCAAGACAGCAACAGACCACCAGCCGTCAGCCATCCCAGCGTTACAACAACAAGAGACAATTTACTCCTCTTCCTGGATCTCTGTCACAGGTACTGGCAATCCTCCGCAAGAAGAACCTCCTTTCGATTGAGCCAAAACGACCCAACGCTGAAAGTTTTTCCAACTATGACCCGTCAAAAATATGCGACTATCACATGGAAGAAGTGGGGCATTCGACTGATGAGTGCTTCGCCCTCAAGAGTCGAATCCGGAACCTGTTAGACACTAAAGCTTTCTCATTCCAGAGCAATCCGCTCCCCGATCACACCGACAAAGTAAACGCGTATTCGTTCGAAGATAGTCATAGCAGAAATGTTGAAGCACATACCGCCGACATCTATCAAGGGCTGGTAGAGGCCGGGTATTATTCGAGCAATGAAGTGCCACCTTTAGCAACAAAGAAAGAAGGGCCGGATGACATGACCACCATGTTTGGAGACCTTTTCATGGACACCATCAACGAAGGACCGTAAGGGGAAATGGGTGCGAGCCCGCTCAAGTAGAACCCTTTTTAATTTCCTCGCGTACTCCCCAACGTGGGAACCTGTACATCTTTCTTAAGTCTGGCTTGTTTTATTTTCAACATCAGTTCCGCTTGAGGAACTAACTTTTGAAATCACTCTTCCAAACTGTAAATCCACCTATTAAATAAAGTTGAAAATATTTCGAGAGCATGAGGCAGTATCCCAAACCGACCCAGTGATGCTATCCAACCATGAAAAGACAATTCCATCCAAGGAGAATACGGAGGGCTGGGCTTCCTCATGCTTTCTTCCCCCCAAAGATATATACTTTTGAAAACAAAAAAAAAAAATGTTTCAAAAGCTTTCGTCAAAACAAGATGTTAAATTTAATCATGTTTGTCTTTCTGACTCACTCACTTCGTGTCTCATAATATCATCCCCTTTGACTTAGTGTGACCAGGAGGCATTTAAAGTCGGCACATCGTGTGAGCTCGCCAAATTCAAAAACACCCTTCCAAGAAGGTAGTGGGGCAAACAGAAAAGATCATCCCATTTCAAAGAAGGTAAGTTTTATTCTCTGAATATAATTTCGAAAATGATGTCCTCTCTCTTCTATCTGCAGGAAACGAAAGATAGGACGTAATAGGCACAGGCATACGGTTGAAATCAAGCCGTCCCAAGGAGCTCTGTGCACTCCACCTCACTCCTGCCCAACTCCTTCTCAAGCTAGAGCAATATCTTTTCCCCACAATGTGCCTGAGCAACTAGATGATGTGATTTCATCAACGGGACTTCCAGCTTCGACAAGCCCAGAAGTGCAAGGAAGGGATCTGTTCTCTTTCTTTGAATTGACTACTGTCAACAGGGAGAAAATCCAAACAGTTGAAACGATCTTTAACCCCCTATTCCTGATGATGACGTTAGGACCTGTAAACCTGACTTCTTGTCCCAGACGCATGCTCTCCCAAGAAGTAATTGCCGTCAAAAGATTGGAGATTTTGATCGTCCATCTCAGGTTCCATGAAAGCTTAAGGTACATGACTTTGCCCAATGCTGCTATCGTAAAAAACAGAAGAAAAATTCCACAGAAGGAATGCGTTGAAGATAAATCAACAACCATCAATCATACATGACCATGAATGAGAAAGGCCAATTGAAAGAGATGTCGAATGGTGTTGAGACGAAGAGGCTGTCATCAATAGTCAAGTATCCTAGGAGCTATCAAAATACAAACTCGGGGGAAGGGTAATTCGGTATCGTTCCCATGCTCCCCCTTTCCAAATTTGTTTTTGACATGTCTTCCCCTATTGACAGGAAGCATTGCGACTCAAGAACTAAACTCGATGGTTAGGTTTGGCAAATCAATACTGGCCAAGCTAGTACATGGAAATGACCCGCATCGAATTCACCTAACTTGGTGTAAAAGACGTGTCGTCCAGGAACCAATCCGGTTAAATAGAAAGAAGCCCTCTATCCCAGACAATGACCTTAGAACTGGGATACCTCACTTTTTGTTCCAGACGCATGCTCTCGCAAGAAGTAATTGCCGTCAGAAGACTGGAGGTTTTGATTGTCCTTCTCAGATCCCATAGAAGCTTGAAGTACATGACTTTGCTCAATGCTACTAATGGTCATATGGTCAAAGATAGAATTCCACAGAAGGAAGGCGTTGCAAATCATCAATCGTGTACACAGGGCCATAAATGAGGAAGGCCAATCAAAAGAGACTTTGAACTGTGTCAAAGACAAAAGGCCGTCATTGACATTCAAATATCCCTAGGAATCAGCAAATATAAACTCTGGGGAAGAGTAATTTGGTATCGTTTCCGATACTCCCAGTATCTGAACTCACTTTTGACATATTTTCTCCTATTGATAGGAAGCATAGGATTCAAGAAACAAGCTTAATGGTTAATTTGGGAAAATCAAGTGACCCATATCGATTTACCTAACTTGGTATGAAAGGACATGTCGTCCAGGAGCCGAGTCGGTTAAATGAAAAAAGAAGCACCCTATGAACACCATCGGCGCCTCTAGCCGAGTGGTACCCGGGAAGAAGCAAAATGGTCCGAAGTCGGGGGTTCGAATCCCTGACGCGGCAGTTAGCCACTTGGTAAAAAAAAAAAAATAATAAAAAACTTTTGCTTCTCTTGTGCCTGCAAATTACGAGAGAGCAAGTGACCTAACGGAGTAAAAAGTGCAGGACTTCATATCCTCCTGATGCCTCAGGTCTATCCAATCAATTGCAAATCAATGGAGGGTAATGTTGTATCGTTCCCAGTTGTTCAACGCCTGAGAGAATTCGTGACTGACACGTTCTTTCCTATCTTTTGTAGGATCACCCTGACTGTAAAAAACAAGGATAAACAAATCAATGAGAGGCATGACAAACTCTCATAAGCGAAATGGCATCTTGAGTAATCGCCAAAGCAAATGACAAAGATCCTTCAGGCCTCAATTCACCTTTAATTTTGGCCATGTTGATTGATCCATGTACATCTTCTCTTCTGCAGGGGCAAAAGCAGAAATGCCCCCCAAATCAATGATCAGATTCCCAATCCTTGGTTGATCATTCATGTGTCATATCCCTAATCAATAAGGACAACCATCGACACTCCTTTGTGAATAACCCTTTTGATATTCAAGATTTAACATATTTGGAAACACCATTATGTTGACCCTTAAAGCTGCCAACAAGGTCTTTTTGAGCAAAAACCATTCATTTATTTTGAGAGTACAAACTCTCTCATGTTTAAAATGCTGCATGCCTTTTCCAAATGGATTTTTGCATGATGATTTTGTCTATCCAGGTCACTGATTCTGCTGAGGATTATTAGAATAGACAGCTAAGTGAAGAATACAAGATTAATCGAGCATGTTGGATGAGGCGCGTCAGAATGATGAAAGGCAAGCCATATCCTACACACAGTCCCCCATCTATACACTTGTGAGATGAGTGTAGAAGATTCCATGACTACAGGGTAAAGAGTTCTCTCGCGAATGGTACGATAACCAAAACAGTGAGAGGCTTTTCATTGCTCACCCCTTTGAGCTCCATACACTGGTGAAGTTTATGTCTTACCCCCCGGTCAAGAACCACCCCACACTGGGGCAGATCGGAGGCGAGGCAGCATCGCAAGGTGAGAAGAGAGATAGAAATTTTCTTGCTCGCACTTGCATCAATCTTCGGGTGTCTTTATTGCATATGAACACTCGCGTTAATTTAAGTGCCTTAGAATGATGAAGAGCAATTCAATTTTGGGTGCACTTGTATGCATTGTACAACCCAAGTGAGTCTGTAATTTTACCCTCACATTGAGACAAAGCAGAAGTTATTGCCATAGCCTAGAGCGTCGACTGAAGATGAAGACTCAAGAGTCTAAATAATGCTGCTTCGATTGAACTTGCCTACTTCAGTTCCTTAAGCAACAAAAATGAAAAAACTAGGGGCATAAAAAAGCAGTGTACCTGGTAAAAGCAAGGTCAAATGCCCATAAATGAAAAGTTGGAATAAAAATTAGGGGCATGAAAAAGCAGTGTGCCTGGTAAAAGCAAGGCCAATGCCCCCAGTCAAAAATACAGCCAAGAAAAAGTTGCTGTTGTGGTCCATAGAACCTCCATCTGACAGTGAGAAGAAAGACTGGTGACAAATGCCAAGTCAATCACCAGCTCTCACCCTTTTTACACATGAGTCAAGCCTACATTGCGTCCCATTGTAAAAGTCTCTTCAGACTAGGGGCACTTCAATTAACGTAGGATTTCATATGTACATAAACATCGCTCGAAGAAGTACGAGCAAGATTACTCTCTCTTTTCGCAGGGTTCTTGACTTGCAAACCCGGAGATGATCGTGCGGCACTTCGTTCATGAGCCTTGACCTCGACGGTCCCATTTGATGAGCCGATAACCAAGTCTTCATCACAATTTCAACAAAGACCTCTCATATTGGTAAAGTCGTACCACTTGCGAGAATACTCGTACCCCTGTTGACATGATGACAGTGAGATAGTGTGGTCCTTATAAATCTTGCATCAATGGTCAGGATAGCCTTTTTCCATGAGAGTGAGTGGAAAGTCCTTTCAGACTGAAAGTCCCTCATCTGGCATGCTCAAGACATCTATATTCTAAATGAAGGATGTCTTTCAAAATCTTCCCCAGTGGAATTTTAATGATGCAAAACTGACAAAATTGTCATGCATGAATCACATTTAAATTCATGAATTTACAGCATATACAATCATGTGTGCATATTATGCAAATAACAGACATACTCTCAGAGATCAGAGATATTGCCAGGTAAGCATATCCTTATCCCCATTTGTCTTAAAGTGCCTACCACTGTCTAGGTACTCTCTTCTTGACACTCGACCTATTCGAGTCGTCCCTTGAGTTTGGGTGCTTACAACTATCTAAGTATCCCCTTGTCTTTGAGTACTCACCACTTGCCGGGTACTCCTTCTTGACACTTGACATATTCGAGTTGTCCCCAGAGTATTGATACTTGTGACTGACCAAGTATCCCTTTATCTTTAAATACCTATTGCTATCTAGGTATCCCCATTGTCTTTGAGAACTGGCCACCGTTCGGATACTCCCATTTTCTTGACACTCGACCTGTTCGAGTTATCCCTAAAGTATTGATACTTGTGACTGACCAAGTATCCCTTTATCGTTGAATACCTACTGCTGTCTAGGTATTCCCATTGTCTTTGAGTACCGGCCACTGTTCGGATACTCCCTTGAGTTATCCCTAGAGTATTGATACTTGTGACTGACCAAGTATCCCTTTATCTTTTAATACCTACTGTTGTCTAGGTATCCCCATATCGTCAAGTACCCACCGCCGTCCAGGTACTCCCTTTTCATGACACTCAACTTGCCCGAGTTGTCCCCAAAGAATATTAGTAGCATGTTCAAGCATTCCACCGCTTTGTGTGCCCGCGCCTACCCGGGTATGCTTTCTTACACCGACCAGGAGTGGTCCCAGGCCGTATCATTAAATACTTGTGTTCATCCAAGTATTCCAATACTTTGTACACCTGCGGTTACCCCGGTGTTTCAGCCCTTTTGAGTGCCTGCGGCCATCCAGGTAAGCCTTGTGCTACATTCAAATCCATGTTACCAGGAGGTGAGAGACATTCACGAATATCTCAGGTACGTCCTCGATATTCCCATTACCAGGAGGTGAGAGACCTTCACGAATATCCAAGGTACGTCCTCGATATTCCCAATTACCAGGAGGTGAGAGACCTTCATGAATATCCAAGGTACGTCCTCGATATTCCCAATTACCAGGAGGTGAGAGACCTTCATAAATATGCAAGGCATGTCCTTGATATTCCCAATTACCAGGAGGTGAGAGACCTTCAGAAATATGCGAGGCATGTCCTCGATATTCCCATTAACCAGGAGGTGAGAGACCTTCACGAATATCCAAGGTACGTCCTCGATATTCCCAATTACCAAGAGGTGAGAGACCTTCACGAATATCCAAGGTGCGTCTTCGATATTCCCATTTACCAGGAGGTGAGAGACCTTCATGAATATCCAAGGTATGTCCTCGATATTCCTAATTACCAGGAGGTGAGAGACCTTCACGAATATCTCGTGTACGTCCTCGATATTCCCATTACCGGAGGTGAGAGACCTTCACGAATATCCAAGGTACGTCCTCGATATTCCCAATTACCGGAGGTGAGAGACCTTCATGAATATGCGAGGCATGTCCTCGATATTCTCATTTACCAGGAGGTGAGAGACCTTCACGAATATCCAAGGTACGTCCTCGATATTCTCAATTACCAGGAGGTGAGAGACCTTCATGAATATCCAAGGTGCGTCTTCGATATTCCCATTTACCAGGAGGTGAGAGACCTTCACGAATATCCAAGGTACGTCCTCGATATTCCCAACTACCAGGAGGTGAGAGACCTTCACGAATATCCAAGATACGTCCTCGATATTCCCTTTACTAGGAGGTGAGAGACCTTCACGAATATCTTAGGTACGTCCTCGATATTCCCATTTACCAGGAGGTAAGAGACCTTCACGAATATCCAAGGTACGTCCTCGATATTCCCTTTACTAGGAGGTGAGAGACCTTCATGAATATGCGAGGTACGTCCTCGATATTCCCAACTACCAGGAGGTGAGAGACCTTCACGAATATGCGAAACCCATCCTCGATATTCCAATTACCAGGAGGTGAGAGACCTTCATGAATATACGAGGCACGCCCTCGATATTACCATTACCAGGAGGTGAGAGACCTTCATGAATATCTAAGGTACGTCCTCGATATTCCAACTACCAGGAGGTGGGAGACCTTCACGAATATCCAAGGTACGTCCTCAATATTCCCAATTACCAGGAGGTGAGAGACCTTCATGAATATGCGAGGCACGTCCTCGATATTCCTAATTACCAAGAGGTGAGAGACCTTCATGAATATCCAAGGTACGTCCTTGATATTCCATCTACCAAGAGTTTGTACCTGTGATCATCCAGGTACCCCTTCGATACTTGTGATCATCCAGGTATCCTCCAAGAGTTTGTACCTGTGATCATCCAGGTACCCCTTTGATACCTGTGATCATCCAGGTATCCTCCAAGAGTTTGTACTTGTGATCATCCAAGTACTATCTCCCAACAAACATATGCCCTGAGAAAGGTCGGTGCATCTCCCGTCAAGGCGACCGAAGAAAGGTTCGGGTCCTGGGAAGGCAATTCCCCGTCAAAGCGACCGAAGAAATGTTCGGGTCCTAGACAAACAACTTATTGTTCTAACAGGCGACCAAAGAAAGGTTCGAGTCCTGGGAAGGCAATTCTCCGTCAAGGCGACCGAAGAATGGTTTGGGTCCTAGAGAAGCAATCTCCTCATGCAACAAGTAAGATGACGCCTTGATACTTGCCAAAACTCGGGGTTCACACCCTATCTCACTCACACCCGGTAAGTAACTACAGGTATCTTTTTATCTGTCTTAGTATGAGTAATATTATATTGCTCTTTTTCTGCTTAGGACAATAAGTCGCAAATAAAATCTGCTGCACATGCATGGATAAAATTTAGGCATCAGTTTGTCTTTGAATGCAACCTCTGCGAACTCACCTTCAAAGAGAGGCAGCTGTTGACACCTAAATTTTGATTAGATTTTTAATTAGGCTTTAGTTTCTATATTTATGTATTCTTCCTCTTTTCCGGATAAATAGATAATAAGAAGAGAAAACAACCAAAAAAAAAAAACAAATAAAAACAACAAAACAACCAAAAAAAGAAAAAAAAAAAAGAAAGCAGAAGCCCCTCCCCTCTTTTTCTCTCCCTCGCGCGGGCCCTCACGGCTTGGCCCGCGCGACCCAGCCCTTCCCCCCACCTTCTTCCTCCTCCTTCCTTCTTCTTCTTCGTGCCTCTGTGCATCACGCGCGGTGGCCGATGACGCGCTCAAGAGTAGCCTACGGTAAAGAAGAACGGAGGTAGGCCGCCAAAGGAGAGGACGACTCGCATGCGCCTTCAATGCGCTCCTTTAATGCTGAGATGAGACGCCGGTTCGGCCGAGAGAGAGGCCGGTCGGCGCACCAAAGACCGCCGGCCAAGGCCTCCGTCGACCGGCCTCCGCGCCTATAAATAGAGCATCGGAGAGGAAGAGAAAAAACACACAGAGATCGCAAGCTTGGAAACCTTCTCCTGAGAGACTTCAGGGGGAGACCGAAGAGCAAGCGAGAGAGGAAGCGGGTCGTGAGCTTAAACGACCTCCCACCGAGAGACATCGGGGGAGGCCGCCGGCAAGCGAACCTGCAGAGAGGAGGGAGATCAGAGGGCGGAAGGAGTTGAGTGAGTGGGAGCAAGGGTCGGTCATGGCCTAGATCTAGGGTCGATTCAGCTCTATCGCAAACCCCGACGCCACCCCGAGCTTTGCCCCGACGCCGTCCAGATCTGAGTGAGTAGGTCGAAGAGAAGAGGAGATCGGAGGAGAGAGGGTCGAGATCTGGGCGCAAATCTGGAAATTCGCCATGCCGAGTCGCACCGAGCCAGGCCGCCGCCGTCGTTGTGACCGAGCACCAGTCCCGACGCCGTCAAACTGTACTGTCGCCCTCGCGCCTCGCCGCTACTGTTTTTCCCGACGCCGGCCGCTACTTCCCCGACTCGGACACCGCTTCGTTCAAAGATTCGGCCAAATCAAAGCCCTTCATCGCGAGAATCGGCCCGGTGCGGCTCGGCCGAGACAGTACGAGTTCAGTCGCCGTCTGCCGCCGTACGCCATCGTCACCCCATTCGCCGCCGAATGGAAGCTCCCCTCCCTCTCAGAACCCTAATCGTCGTTTCACCTTGCGTCTCAACCCGCGCGGCCGCCTCCGTCGCCGCCGTTCGGAGGCTTGCCCCCCTTTTTTTGTCGAGACCCTAGCCTCCGTCGCCGCCGAACGCCGGACCGCTACCGTTCAACCTCCTAGCCCCTCCATCGGCGCCGCGGATAGACGAGGAGGGAGGAAGCATTGCGTCGGACCCAGCCTGGGTCGGATCCGGGCCACTGTTCGGGTAGGGTTTCGCGAATTGGGGGGCGGATGAAAGCCGGGTCGTCGGATCGGGTAGGGTTTCGCTGGGATTTAGGATCGCCATTTATGAGCTTGGTCCTTCAAGTATGTTGGAGAAAGAATCTGATTTAGTCAAAAGATTGATTCAGCAAATCATAGATAATCATAAATATGATTTACTTTAGGAAAATTAATATTGTGTAAATATTTTCTGATTCATTTATCGTACTACAAATATAGTCATGTACATTAAAGAGGAGAGAAATACATAATACAAAATTCCCCTTCATTTTCACGACTCTTGTCATGGTATCAAAGCAATCGGTTCTGATATAGCTTCCGCAAAATCATTTGAATTGCCCTCAATTCTTTTTCAACTTTGTTGTTGCAACACTTTACCCGCAAAACAAATTGACACACTAAGTGAGAATTCCCCTATTTTTTGCCATCATCTCAAAAAGGGTTAGAGCCTTGCTCTTGATCCGCCTTCCGTAATTGCCTTCGATTGTTTTCTGGTTTATTGCTGCAAATCAGTACCTGCAAAACAAAATCAGCACGTCAAAAGGAATTCAATACTACATCCAACATGCAGAACCTAAACGGCAAAGAAATTCTACCTGCATCCGAAGATATATCCAACCAGGTCTCGGAACAAGTTGAGCAAACTGTTCAACACCCACCGACTCCAATCACGAGCCAGTTTCTAGCTTCAATCCGATGGCCGTATATGCCAAGGGTTCCGCCGGAACTAGTCAGTGGACTCCTGGATTTGGTCAACAGTGGGCTAACTATGGTCCACAACAACAACCGAACCCAACTAGAGATCCAGATTTCGTCTCCCCGGGTCAAAGACCCAAATTTGTTCCGGGTGGAATGGCTACAAACCCTTACCCAAACTTTCCACCCGGGTTTATACCACTCTTATTTCCGACCATCGCCGGCCGCCGAGAACCCGGTGACCCGCTTTATACTTCACTAGTTGATGGGTCGGAATTGAAGTTAATCAAGATTCAACTTGCTGGACCAGACCATCATTTGACCTGGGCAAGGGACTTCCGCCGAGCCCTCGTCACAAAAGACAAGGAGGATTCCTTGACGGATTCGTCCCTCTTCGGGCCGACGACCGCATGCAATGCCACTGGCGAAGGTGCAACTTCTTGGTATGTACCTGGATTGGGAACTGTGTAAGAGCAGAGGTCGCCGTCGGACTTCCTCCTACAGAAGACACAAAAACGATGTGGGAAAACATTAGGGAAATGTATGGGAAACTTGATCGGGTTAAAGTTTTTCAATGACCCAAGCCCTTGCGGAATTGAAGCAAGGGAACCTCTCGGTTACCGCTTGCTTCAACCGCCTATCGCCCCTTTGGAACGAGCTCGAAACTGCGGAGGAGCAACTCAAGGGCCTAGAGTCAACGATCAGGCAGTATAGAGAGATTAAGGAAAGAGAAAAAGTAACCCGCTTCCTATTAAACCTAAATGATAGTTGGATACCTTTCCGATCGCAAATCCTCGTCATGGAGCCAATGCCGCCGCTGGGCAGCATCTTTCAATTTGCTATCCAAGAAGAAAACCAGTGCCTCGCCACCACCGGACAAGAGAGGGGAGGAGAGAGCATCGTGCTTGCAGCGCCGGCGAAGAACTCGGGCCACTTGGGCCGCTCTCACGACGAATTCCGCGTGCCGCAGCGAGCAAGTAGCTTTAGGTCGTGTTCAGGAGGAAACGCCCGAGTGACAGAAGGAGAGGAAGAGGAAGACTTCTTTGGAAACCCTAGAACTTACCGATCCAACGGTCAAGATCAAAAGCAAGGATCAGACGGTACCCGTGCATTCCGAACTAATGGTGAGGATTATAGTTGTGGAAAAGGATCTGACGGCAGCACCGTCCACATAGATCCAACAACTCCTATTCACTGCCCTATGGTGCTGAATCAAATGGTCCTTATGGTGCCACATCATCATATAAAGTGGGAGGAAAAAATTTTAAATTCAAGGGTAAGTATTGTGAATATTGCCCTCGCCCGCATCACATTATTGAAACATGTTGGAAATTACATGGTAAGCCAGCTGACAAAGAAAAGAAAGGGAAAGAATTTTCTGCTCCTACGCATGGAAATGATCTAGCTCATCAGCCACTTACCCAGGATCTGTATGAGCAAATTATGAAGGCACTAAATTAGTTGAGGACAATTGACAAGAGTGCCAACTTTTCAGGTACTTCATTATGCGAAACTAAGAATATTTCAGTTGATGCATGAATTATTGATACAAGCGCCAATGACCACATAGTTTGCAATAAATGTTTATTTTATGATATCCATACAAAGCCTAAATCCTTTTTATATGTTCAGCTTCCAAATGGAACTATCACTGATGTCTGAAAAACTGGGATTGTATACCTTAGCAAAAATATTGTCTGAGAAATGTGCTCTACATTCCTGAGTTCGAATTTAATCTCATATCTGTTTCCAAAGTTTGTGAGGACAATCATTGTCAAGCCAATTTCAATTCTAAAAATTATTCATTTCAGGACTTTTCGACTTGGAAACTAATGGACTTGGGTAGAATGGAACAAGGGCTCTACTTTTGGGTCAACTTTCCTGGAAATTCTTATTTATCCATATCTTGTAATGCTATCGGTAGAAATAAAATTTCCCTTTCTCATAAGCGTTTGGGTCATAGTGCTTGTTTTCCTTGTCCTGATTGTAAGATATGCCCTTTGGCAAAACAAACACGAGCACCATTTCCAAATAGCATATCTCGTGCCACCAGTGCTTTCTTGTTGATTCATATGGACATTTGGGGTCCTTACCATACACCACACCGTGATGGATCCTAGTTTTTTTCTCACCATAGTTGATGATTATTCTCGTGCTACTTGGATATTTCTCATGCAATCCAAGAGTCAGAATTTTTCACATTTGTCAAAATTCTTGTCCATGATCAAAAGTCAGTTCAATAAAAATGTTCAAAGGATTCGAACGGATAATGGCACTGAATTTTTCTCTCATGAATGTCAATCTTTTCTATCCTCTCAAGGAATACTCCATGAGAGTTCTTGTGCCTACACTCCTAACATAATGGTGTTGTCGAACGTAAACATCGACATCTTTAAGAAGTTGCCCGAGCACTAAAATATCAAGCTTCCATTCCTGAATGTTTTTGGGGAGATTGTGTGGTCACGGCAACCTATTTAATTCATCACGTGCCAACTAGAATATTAGAAGTATTCACCCCTTTTGAAATGCTTTTTGGCAAAGAATCGACGATTGATCATCTTCGGGTATTTGGCTGTCTTTGCTACATGACAAATATAAGACGTCAATATAAGGATCAACGTGCTCTTCAATGCATCTTTATGGGATATCCAGCTTTGCAGAAGGGTTATCGAGTTATGGAGATGTCTATAGGTCACTTCTTTGTTAGCTGAGATGTTGTTTTCCATGAAGATGTATTCCCTTTCCAGGAGATGGCGTCTACACATGAGCCGCCACTATCAATATCGAATCATCGACAATTCTTATCGGTGAAGGATATATCTATGACGCCACAATATTTTTGGGTTGCACCGGATCAATTGTGCTCTAGATCATGCCCTGTAGTGGCACCTATTGAATCTCCTGATTTCTCTGCTGGATCACTAGATTAATCCCCTATGATGAATAGGTCAACCATTTCATCACCTCAGCAAAATGATAATGGGTCCTCCTCATCACCAATTGCTGAACAAACACTAGTTCTAGTGCCCAGGCGTTCGAGACGAGAGGTACGACCTCCAACATGGACAAAAGACTATATTTGTCCAACCATGGAAACACCAGGTATGTAATATCTAGTGTCCTCTTATGTTTCCTTCAGTAAATTATCGCCAGAGCACATGTGCTACATCAGTAGAATATTTGAAAAACACAAACCATCTTCCTATGAGGAAGCGGCGCGTGATATTCAATGGCAAAAGGCTATGAAGGAAGAATTAGCTGCTCTTACGGCAAATGACACTTGGGATGTCGTTCCCCTGCCTTCTCACAGAAAACCCATCAATTGCAAATGGGTCTACAAAATAAAATATAAGGCAGATGGTTCAATTGAGCGGTACAAAGCTCGACTCGTCACTAAAGGATTTAGACAACGTGAAGGTTTTGATTACCATGAGACCTTCTCTCCTGTTGCTAAAGAAGTGATTAGTTGTTCTTTTCTATTTGTTGCTGCAATGCTTAATTGGAACTTAATCCAAATGGATGTGAACAATGACTTTCTTCATGGAGACCTAGATGAAGAAATTTACATGGAACTTCCACCAGGATTACGTAGACAAGGGGAGTCTCGAGTATATCGTCTCCGCAAATCCCTCTATGGACTCAAACAGGCTTCTCAACAATGGTATGCAAAGTTTACTGCGGCACTCACAAATGTAGGTTTTGTACATTCCAAATATGAGTATGCATTGTTCACATGGACCAAAGGTACTTCATCGATCTACTTATTGATTTATGTCGATGATATATTTATTATGGGAAATGATGATGTCACAATTCGAAAGTTCAAGGAATATTTGCATTTGACCTTTCATATTAAGGATTTGGGATCTTCCAAATATTTTCTTGGTATTGAAATAGCTTGATCCAATGAGGGAATTTGTCTCGGTCAGCGAAAATTTGTCTTGGAAATTATATCGGATGCAGGATTATCCAAATGCAAGCCAACTACTATACCTATTGAGTAGATTGTCAAATTGACAACATATGAATGTAATGCAAGCTCTCCTTCTCCAAATAACAATCCATTACTCAAGGATCCATCAAGTTATCAGCGACTCGTTAGAAAATTGATTTTTATCACCATGACTAGGCCTGATATATGTTATGCAGTACAAATACTCAGCCAGTTTATGCACAACCCAAAGAATCCACACATGGACGCAGCGCTGAAGTTTGTGAAGTATTTGAAAGGATGTCTGGGACTTGGAATTTTGTTATCTCGCAACTACAACATGAAGATGACGGCCTATGTCGGTCGTATATATAAGTTGAGAATAAAATCTACCTTTGCATTTGACATTCTTTGTCTAGGCTCAATATAGAATATAAATCTCCTAAAATAAAATCAAAATGCAACGTTTGGTGAAAGATTTTTTTGCTATAATCAAAACTGGTGAAATAGCTTCAAATGTGGGTTTCGACTCTCACTTTCTACAAAAGGGTAAGGTAAAAATATGAGGGGTGAGTTGAGAGTAAGAATAGGACTAACAAAAAAAAAAAACTTTTATTGCTAAACAAGTAAGCACCTCTTTAAGCAAAGGGCAACTTCACAATTCTGCATGGATCGTCCTTGTAATAGGTCCAATCGACACTTTGAGAATTGAATATCTCGTCTCGCATCTCTGACGCGTGCTTGGGAAGGCTGTTTAACAAGTTCCAAATAATCTCTCAGAAGTAGAGCCTAGCTCATGAAAGTCGACTTCCTTTGGAGAGTAACATATATCCATCCTCTTGTAGTTTCTTGTTCTCTAACTTTTACACTTTACATGTATTTCATCCTCAATGCATCTTTAGTATGAATATACAAATATTCTATTGCAAACTGTGAGGAAGGCGTATCGTGAACAGCCCCGGGATATACTGCTTTCAAAAAACATAACGAGGCATTTTATAGTAGGGACCATTGTGCGACAACTCTTTATAAAGAGGATTGAAGTTTCAATCTCAATCTCAAGTTATCAGGATATAACCGACCCTTTTTTTTTGTCAAGCATTTCAACTCTGTGTTATGTAATGTGGAAAACTAGATATTGTATCTAAGTTTACTCTCTTTCACTGTTGAAACCGAACGATGCTTTTCACTTACAACGGTCCTCCTTCTTCAATTTCTGACCACTGGATCTCCTTCTGATCTGACGGTCGCGGATCGGTCCGTAGAATTATTGTCGTTGGAAGCAAAGAGGTTTCAACACTGCCGTTTTTGTGGAAAAAGAAACATAGAAGAAGGGTAATTTATTTAAGGGAGGGTCCATGCAACCCCTTTCGGAAGTAATAGCCAGTTACGCAGTGTCAGTAGAGAGGTGAACAAATTTTGGGTTTTGCATTCTCAATTCACCCTAAGGGAAAAAAAAATGGTTCGGGTCTAATTAAGTATTTACGAGGCTATCTACACATTTGTTAGATATACTAATCAAGAAATAATTTGCTTCTAAAAAGCAGTGGATATGCATAACCCGAGACGATCATGATCAGTGTATTAAAACAATGAAATTTTCATGATTAGTAAATAAGAGTCTTTGAGGCCCCCCACAGGTTATCAGGGTCCTTCATAAGAAGCATAATATACTCAATGGATTTATCTGGCTAATAAGGGCACAAACAATAACCGTTCTGTTTCAAAAATCAATTTCTAACTAGAAATTAATTTTTCTATTTTTATTCTTTGACGAGCTTTTGTGCAAAATATGCGTTTAACAACGACATAAAAATTCTACTCTCAAAATAAAAATTTATTTGATAATGACACAAAATTTTTCCCTCTAAAACAACGGCAAGAAGCGATTGGCGGGCGGGTGGGCGAGTAGGTGGCTAGTAATCATGACAAGTGATAAGAAAAGTTTTTACTTCTCATATTTATTAAAAAAAGTAAATTTTTTTTACTTATGAATTCTATTCCAAACATATTTCCAAACTAAAAATTTATTTCAGAAATAAAAAAATAAAATTACGTTATCAAATGACTTTTTATTCCAAACCTATTATTTCAAATAAATAAATAAGTATAATGATTTTATGCGGGCCCTAATTATTGCCTCATAATCACGGGGTCCATGTTGGATTTCAGTCCTTGTCATTTGACAATAGACTGCACCATTGAGGCGCGTGCGTTTGCATAGGAAAGAGTTTGGCCTCTACTTCAATCAAATGTGGGGCAACAGCTAAAAGAATCAAATGTGGGGCGACAACTAAAAGGACTATACAAAGCTAGTTCTTTGCATCAGCGTTGCTGACGGAGGGAGACGTGCGTCACATGGATTTTACGAAGGATAATGTTATCATCGGAATTATGAAAAGGTTGGTAGCACGCACGGCTGTCGGCAATGAATGATTGGTCAATCGATAAACACCTAGTTTAATCAAAAGATACTTTAATCAGTCCAATGAAGCTCTGGTTTTTTCGTACCTTTCTTTTCGTAAAATCAAAGTTGAATTTCATTTCGTTGGTTCCCATCTCATTTTCATCTCACCGACACTCGCCCGAGTAAAACCCAGAAAGCGAGCTGGTGGACCTGCTTGTGATATGAATACGCGAATGGACGACAAAGAAACAGAGTCGGAATGGGAAAAAGGCCGGCGCCGAAAAGTCGAAATTTATTATTCATGTCCAGGATGCATTCAAACGTGGTTATGTCCGTAGGATTCTCTATTGCTTTCTCCATAGAACCGAGGAATCAGTCCGCATAACCTTTCGTCTTATTCATTCATGAGCATAACCAAGACATGAAATTGTTCGTAATGAAGTGAGTTTTATTAACGAGAGCTCCGACGATACATATTCAACGGTAATTAAAGAAAATTTATAAATTTCAATACACTAAGTTGTTTCTCGTATTATATTCTTCCAATCAATACTTTTGGTCTCGACTTAAAAAAAAAATCAAAAAAAGTACAAAAAGAATGATTTGAAAATTTTTTGAGGATAAAACAATTAGCTCAAATTCGGATTTCACAAAAATTGATGACATTATCTAAAGGCGATCCAGCATTTTATGGTACTATTTTATCAATTATTTTGTAAATAAATGGTTAGCATTCATTTTTTAGCTAACACAATAGTGATTTGCAAGCGGAAAGTTGTTTGGTCTATTCTTCGATACAAATAAAATCAAGGTAAAACAATATTTGGTCTCTACAATTTTGAGGAGTTCAACTTTTATAGTGTACTCACGACCAAAATACTCAAAAATATATAATAAAAAAACGAGAAATTTGAAATGAGGCAAATATATGACCAAAGTAATCATGATTGGTTCATGGACCATCCCGGTGAGTCCAGGATTAGATGGGCCAGATCTCGGTTCAGTTTAGTTCTCGATTTAATAATTCAACATCCTAAATCTCCCTTCCGAATGACCGCAATGTTTTCGCAGGTTTGGCCATTAGAGGTAAATATGACCTTTCCTTTTGATAAATATAACTCTCTGGACCACAAGAAATGATTAATTATACAAGGTATAAAAGCGAGGGAATATCAAATGAACCTAAGCTATTTTCATGTTATGGGGACCCTCTATATCAACGTGTATCATATGAACACACCACAATTATTTGGCCGACGTAAGGTATGCCGAATAGGATGCTTCATACCCACTTTCCAAACCATTATAAATATGCACCGTTCTTATATTCTCGAAGTTCATAAGCAAGAAATTGCACTATAGAGTTGAGAGATAATAACCTTGCACCATGGATATGGTGAATGGAGAGATGGGAAGCCAGCAGCTACTGGCTCAAGCTCACATATGGAACCACATCTTCAATTTCATCAATTCCATGTGCTTGAAATGTGCCATTCAGTTAGGCATTCCCGACACCATCCACCACCATGGCCAACCTATGACCCTCGATGCCTTAGTCTCCGCACTTCAAATTCACCCCTCCAGAGCTCATTGCGTTGACCGCCTCATGCGCATCCTCGTCCACTCCGGATTCTTCCAACAGAAGAAGCTCGCGCCGGACGGTCGAGGCGCCTACCTACTCAATCATGTGTCCAAGCTCCTCCTTACGGACAATCCCTCCAATGTTGCGCCGTTCGCACTGTCCATGCTTGACCCTATTGTGATAAACCCATGGCATGGCTTGAGCGCGTGGTTCCACAACCACGTCGACCCGACGCCATTCGAAATGGTGCAAGGGATGTCGGTTTGGAGGTATGTTGGTCAAGAGCCGGGGCTTAATCGCTTATTCAACGATGGCATGGCTAACGATGCTCGATTGGTGGCTAGCATGGTGGTTAACGAGCACAAAGGGATGTTCGAGGGAATAACCTCGTTGGTCGATGTAGGCGGAGGAACTGGGACGATGGCCAAGGCCATCGCGAACTCCTTTCCGCATATGGAATGCACAATATTTGATCTTCCGCATGTGGTGGCTAATTTAGAAGTTAGCGAGAACGTGAGATGTGTTCCTGGGGACATGTTTGAGGCCATACCACCTGCAGATGCAATAATATTGAAGGTACAAGTTAATCAAAAAATTAAGATTCAGCTACTTCACCTCCTTCAATCTAATCTTATCGAGAATAGGCCCATGTTTTTCATGTAAAGGATTAGTTTACATGTTGCAAACACAAGCCGTCCTAACGTTCAACTTACATAGGAAATCTACGAAATCACGTGTGAACAATATATGGACAAAATGACAAGACTGATAGATGATTTAAGTTATATGCAGTGGATACTCCATGATTGGAGCGATGAAGACGCTGTGAAGGTACTGAAGCGATGCAGGGAGGCCTTAGGCAAAGAAGAGGGCAAGAAAAAGAAGGTAATTATAATTGACATGGTGATGGACAACACGAAGAGCGACAAAGAGACGGTCGAAACCCAGCTCTTCTATGACATGTTGATGATGACCCTCGTGTCGGGGAGGGAGAGGAATGAAGCAGAATGGGCTAAGCTCTTCGTCGCTGCTGGCTTTGGGGACTACAAGATCACCCCTGCACTTGGCTTGCGATCTCTTATTGAGGTCTATCCTTCATGATCGATTATCAATACTTGCCAATTCATGCTCTAGTTCTTATAGCCTTCGGTAAGTTAAAGATCAATAGTAAATAAGGCTTCTCTAGCCACCAAATTTATATATTTCAGTAAGGGTTTAATGATGTAGGAGCATGCACGAACGGCGTGATTAAAACGTCCAATAATCATTTACAGTAGTTGAAGCACGTAGATGTCGTTTGAATTGATTGCCATGCGATCATTTTCTAACTTCAAGCATGCAACTTTTACATCTTATCGTTAATGATGCAAATGTGTAATTCCGGTGACAGAAGATGAAAAGTAGCTTTGAGGAGAATGTGATTTGTATTCTTCAATGAATAATGTGTACATGTACATGGATGTATTTATAGTATAATAAAGAAATCAGAAAACAATATATATGATTGTGTCTTTCTATTTTATCTACGAAATATCCTAAACAATATTCCATATTCCCGATCAACTATATCAATTAGAATCACAATTAAGGATTAGATCAAATCCTTTCTCCAACATCCGATGTGGCAATTCCAAACTTTGTTAGCCATAAGTCTTGAAATGTGTGGACTTACCAAACAATTTGTAAGGAATGTTCACAATGTTAGAGGCAAGACTAGTTTGTAATATAGATCTATATGATAATTTGTAGTTACAAACTGATGCATGCATTTCATATTCAACCGTCAATCAAATCTGCCAGATCAACTCCTCAAATCAATTTAATGAGCTAATTTTACTATCTAGAGCATTTTGCTTTACCCACGCAATCGCTAGACAATATGGCTATGAAGTTTGAATTATCAAAATTAGACCATTTCACATTTATGTTGCAAATACATGGAAAATAATGATAATGATGATAACCGCCCATTCCACAGCATATCAGCAACAATATTTGCATTATCTCTGCGAAGGGAGCCCAAGAACAATGGAAAGAATTGTCATAGTCCCCTAACCTTCGATTTTCAAGTGATTTTGATAGATTTGATCGCAATGGAAGAAGCATGGACATTACTTTACACCCAAAAAAGAGGCACTCTATATCTGAGTTCTTCACAATTTTTTTTTTTGTTTTTGTTCTAAACAAATCCATTTTCATTTAACTAGCAGAAATAGGAAAACAATATATGTTCAAAAATAATCTTTTCTACTTATGTTCCCGTGAACAACGAAGTAGATTTTTTTTTCTTCTTATTTCTATTCCAAATCTATTCTCTATCTGCTTTTCACGTTACCAAATGGACTTTTCTTCTTTTTCTATTCTAGTTAACACAAGAACGAAAAAATAGAAAAAAAACAGGGTGGTTGTCAAATAAGCCCTTAAGAGCATCTAAATGAAGTAAATCCCAAAGGGATCGAGGGAGGGACCCTAGTCCATGGCCTTCTACAATCCAATCCACACAAAGATTAGCCTCGCGAGGACAACGGATCGCCCAAAAACCTTTTGTAAAGATGGCCGAAAAGGCACAAGCATTCCTCTATAATCGACCGGAGAAAGCCCATGGGCTTTTTCCTTGGGCCTGATAAGTCCTGAACGAGCGGTGGTGATAGGTTCTCACTTGATATCCAAGGTTGCAGATCACCCAACACGCGTTTCGAACTTTAATGCGAGAATTTCCTCGTCATTGAAGGTGTGTTTTCTTAAGAAAAGCGAAAGAGCGCCGACAAAGATTTAGGAATCTCCCAGTACGCAGACTGTCGTGAACTCTTCCTCCTCCTCCTCCTCCTCCTCCTCCTCCTCCATGTAGCAGAGACGACCGTGTCTGCGGGTCAATCTCTCGCTGCGCGTCGATCTTCTTCTTGGATATGGTGATGATCGCTCTTCTTCCTTCGTCTATGTTCTTGCTGTTTCTTGATCGCCTTTTTGTTCCCTTGATCTGGGCATTCGATTGTTTCTTGGATCATGGAGCTCCGGATCGGTTCCGATGGGCTTGTCGTGGTTTTGGCTTATCGCGCGTACCCTTTTCGTCCTCAATGCTGTTTGTTCGGAATCTTAGCTTATCTCCGGTTTTGGTCTCTCCGCAATTGAACTTGAAAGATGCTGTGAATTTCGATCTTTTGGTGTTTGATTCCACTGATTACTTGTCGGGAAAGTCGTCGATTTGTACTAGGATTTCTGGGCATGGCTTTTCTTGCGCAAAGTTTTGCTTTTTCCCCCTCTTGCCCGAAGTAAACAAGAATGCGCATGCTGAATTTGGATTTTCCCTTTTGATTTCGATGGTCGAGATTGGAAGTTCCATCTATTGACTGCCGTCCAACTTTTTGCCTTTTTTGGGATACCCGTTTTGTGTTATGATTAACGCAATCAAACTTAACGAGACAGTGTTCTGGGTTTCTAGCCAAAGTCAACAAGCTGAACTGGCTTCGCTTGTTGGCAGTATGAGTTGTCACTCAGATGCACATCGATATTTTGAATGAAGTTGTTTTACATAAGCTTACCCAGCTCTGATTGTATATGTTCTTGTGTTTGAACTTTTGGGGTGTTTTAAGTTTTCTGTCGTTATGGTGTTTATGTACTTGTATTTCTCGAAAAGAAGTTTCATTATGGTGTGAGAGAGAACAACACAAGGAATTTTCATCAATTCTATCACATCGCAGTCCATCCTTTTTATAGGCACTTCAGATACAGGCGAACAGAAGCTTGTCATTCCGTTTCTTTTCATGTTGAAATTCTTTCATGTTTCTCATTGGTCATATCAGTCTTTGTGATTGTTATGGTTAACTTTTGTGATTTCAGGAGATGGACAGTGAGACTAAGATTAAACATGAGGCCACAACTCAGCCACAGTTGTCAGAAAAGGCAAGGAAGCTGATTGATGACATTCAAGAAATTATGACAAATTGTCAATTGGCTTGGAAAGGGGGTCGGACCGGCAATTCTACTGTCTTGGTGGAGCAACTGCTCCGGTTGTTAAGTGATTTGAAGGCTGAGATTAATGCATTTTCCCCAGCATCTCCTATACCGGTTCGTATTTATTGTCATTTATATCTTTTGCGACTTATTGAATCAGTTGATTTGGTACTCTCGTGCTTTGTTTTTATTTTTATTATTCTCGTCATCTTTATGGACGCACCCCTCTCTTCTCAAGCAATTTTCCATATAGTGGAGTGGGGCAATGGTAAAATCATTTATACTCTTGTTAAAATAAATTATTTTGAGGTCTAGATTTCCTGTGGTTGTAATACGCCTACGTTAAAATGGCTGCTTATAAACTTCTTTTCCTCTGAATTTTCTTGTGTAGGTCGATAGCTTGGGATCATTCTCAGAGATACAGCGTATGCTGCAGGTTTGTGATGAGCAAGATGATGCGACCAGCACATTGTTTGAATTGGCAGGTTTGAAGCCTGGACCTGACATTGAAGGCTTTCAAATAACCAATTTCACAACAGCTCAGGAGGTCTCTCTCTCTTTCTCTCATTTTGTTATGTCAGGTAGTTAGGTTGGAAACGCTTCCTTTCCTTGTCTCTTAATAATTATACAAGACATGGCCTTTTCCTATGGCAATGGATATGGGAAAGAAATAACTGATAATTGTTGCCTTGGTATTCAAAAGATAAAATCCAAATGCCGATTAATCTGAATTGCAGGTGTATATAACTTGAGAATGCTGCTTCATGTTCTTTAGGTTGTGAAAAGGGGAATTCTTCAAAGTATATTTGTTGATCTGCTGCCAACATTGTAAAGATTATTGTTGTGCCGACAATGTTCGTCCTGGTTGCCAGTTTCAGTAAAAGTCTAATAGCTGCTCGTTATGATTAGCAACTTATGGGTTTCCCAACACCTATTCCTGAGAACTGGTCCAAATTTGGAGTTGCACAGTTTGCCCACATGGGCACACGAGAGCATACACAAATGCACAAATTAAGTCTTGAAAAGTCTTAGTCATTGGAAGCTTGAAATATCTGAGTTATGCTTGCTAAGTTGAGTTCTGGCATTGATGAGATTTATGCAATTTTAAATCTTGAATGCTTTCATACCTTTGCTTCTAAGTGATTCTCTGAAGCTGCTACTGTGCAGTATGCACATGGTTTATCTTGAGTTTTGTCATTACAACTGTGCTTTTCTTTGTCTTTTCTCAGACTGATTTTCTGAACTTTGAGCAGCAAGGACTTGGTTCCCAAGAATTCTATCAATGTGGAATTGATTCAGGCATGCATAATACAGTTGTTAATGACTCAGATCTGTCTGCTCAGTTGGATTATCTCCATTTTGATTTCCATCAAGATGATGACCATGGGCATTATGGGGAGGCAAACAATGACGAACAAATAGGACATGATTTTGGTGCTAACATTTTGCCTCTCGTCAATCCTCCACCATCTGCGTTTTTGGCCCCAAAATGTGCTCTTTGGGATTGTCAGAGGCCTGCTCAAGGTTCTGAGTTGTGTCTAGATTACTGCAGTACAATGCATGCTGATCTGGCCCTTAGTGAAAGCAGCCCTGGTATGAATCCTGTACTGCGCCCTGGAGGAATTGGTTTGAAGGATGATAGACTACTTTCCTCTCTTATTGCAAAGATGCAGGGAAAAAATGTGGGAATTCCTGAATGTCATGGGGCTGCCATTGAAAAATCGCCATGGAATGCCTCTAGTAAGTCATGCTCTCTCTCTCTCTCTCTCTCTCTCTCTCTCTCTCTCTCTCTCTCTCTCTCTCTCTCTCTATTCTGGGTTGTTTGATCATGCAAATAACTGGTGAGCTGATTGTAATTCACTCCCAATCTGAACCACTTCCAACCTCGCAGAGCTATTTGACCTCTCTCTTCTGGAGGGAGAAAACATCCGGGAATGGCTCTTCTTTGATAAGCCGAGGAGGGCATTTGAAAGCGGAAACAGAAAGCAGAGGTCATTGTCAGATTATCGTGGGCGTGGTTGGCACGAATCAAGGAAGCAGTTGATGAAAGAACTTGGGGGACACAAGAGGTCCTATTACATGGACCCCCAACCTCCAGGGTCTTTTGAATGGCACTTGTTTGAGTATGAGGTCACCTCGTCTGACTCTTGTGCATTATACAAGTTAGAGCTCAAGCTCGTCAGCGTAAAGAAGAGTCCTAAGGGGAAGGGCATGAATGACTCAGTGGTTGATCTCCAGAAGCAGATGGGAAGGCTCACTGCCGATGTTTCCCCCGATACTAAACATCCAGTCAAGGGCGGGATGAAGAGCGATCAGAAGGCCGATTCTGGATGCTGAATATAATATGATGAGACTCAAAACATCCTTGATGCCATCATTCACTGTACATGTATATATCTTACATGGATATTGATACCCAGTTCCTTCTGTTGCTAAAGTATATGACTCTAACAAAGGTCATTCAGTGGTTTCTCTTTTTAAAAAATAGAATGAGGCTGACAGCGCCACCTCTGGTCCATACAAAAACCTGTAAGATTTACGAGTATTACTCTGAGAATTCTTTTTTGCACTTGTCATTCTAGGATGTGTATTTGTATTTCTATGGACGTTTATACGTTCTGGTGATTACTGAGTTCTTACTGGTGTCCGTGCATATATCATCTTATAAGAGTTCCACATCCGCGGTCAGAATGTTCAATTGGAGTCATTATTACTATTTATATTTGAAATAAATAAATAAATAAAGGGCAGGTCGCCAATGCTGATGGCTCACCCTCACTTCTTTCACTTACCAAAAAGACGATATCCTCAAAGTTGCATCCACGAACATGATCATACTCCCCCGCCTTTCCTTTCCATTCAAGTCCCATCCATGAATATGATCTCTCCTCAATGAGTGAAATAGCAAAAGTACGGTTCAATTAAACAAGTTCATCGAATTTTACATTATACGCTTGCTGCTGCTTCCAAAAGCTTTTTTGATGCAACCGCAAACAATGAACACCGTGAAGATTAAGATGTCCGCGGCAAAAAGACCAATTTCTGTAAAAGAAACTGTGGAAAGGCTGCTTCACATAACGCCTCCAAATGCCAGTAAGAAATTTATGCGTTTACAGACACTACTTACACAGGTTACATAATTCGATTACAAAAACAATCTTTCAGAGAAAAGAGTACTACTATGGATATTTCTGTGGGAAAGATAAGAGATCTGTAATACATGACCCTTATTGGGGTGGACAAATAAATAATTGTACATTGTCAAACAAATGGTTCAAAAGTTGCAAAATTGTATATAGCAGTGATGATTCACTCTTTCGGCCTCTTACTCATGCTCTTTCGCTTGTTAACATCCAGGTATTTCTTCCTTAATCTTATTACCTTTGGTGTAACCTGCACAGAAAATAAAAAGTCATCTCAAGCGATTCACCAACTAAAATGATGGCGACCAACAAAACTGCTATCACACCATGAGGCAGATGGCACAAGAGAGAAGGGAAACTGATATTTGGCATATCGATGACCAAACATAATAAATGGAACGTTGTATGAACTTACTTCAATAAGCTCGTCTGAAGCAACATAACCTATGGCTTCTTCAAGAGTCATCTGTTCAAAAGGAAACTCAATTATCATTAATCACAGTAGAGAAATTGCCAGATCAAAACCATTTTGGTTCTACTATCCAAATATAATCCACAATAGGCAAATTTGACATGGTTGGCCAATTGGATCTGGCAATTTCAGCACACAACTAGCAGCAATGAAGGAAATAACTGCCAAAGACAAGCTGCCAATGCCTTCAGGATAGCTAAACCTAACATGGTCGACCACATAATATTAGCAAACTTCAGTGCACAACTAGCAGCACTGAAGGAAATAACAGGCAGAGACAAGTTGACAATGCCTTTCAGGCCTTTCACCAGTATAGGAAAAACACATTCTACTGCTAAATCAAACTGAAACTTCATTCATCGCAGATAGTCAATTCTTTTTACTGAAGAAATACCAGGCGAGGAGGAGACAACTTGACATTTTCATCCTTGCAAGCAGACCGCATATTGCTTAGTTCCTTAGTCCTAACTGGATTCACCTGCAATAAGGAAAGCATTTCCAGATAAGCAAATGTCGAAGCAGTCATGTTGTACTTATTCCAAAAGCAAAAATCTTACATCAAGATCAGAATCCCGTGAGTGTTCACCAATGATCATCCCATCATACGCCTGCATACCAATCAACAAGTAAATCAGCAAAATTTACATAGAGGAAAATAAAAGCCCGCAAGAGACTAAGCAATCTGTGTAAGTCAATCATTATTAAAATACTGATTCAAATCTTTTTTTATCCATCTATTTTTCTTCTTACATATTTTCTTCCATGCAATCCAAGTAGGCCTTACAATTGACAAGTCAACTATTTAATGAAGTACGCTAGTTCAGATCTTCTCCTGAGTTAGCAATGCTCACATTTAGGTTTGTAATCATCAAGGATTGAGGTTACTTGACAAACAAAGACAACAAGAAAAATTAGATGGATATGTCATTTATAGGATCAGAATTAGAGTGGAATGATGAGAGACAAAATGCAGACAATTATATGCTCCTAAAAATGGAAGTCAAACAAGACTTATTTATTCCACAAGAGAAAATGCATAAACATGTATAATCAGCCGTGAGAGACAACCTCCATTCCTGGGCTCACAAAGAGAGTTCCACGAGCCTCTAAACTCATTAATGCATGAGCTGTGATTGTACCATAGCCCATGGATACCTGTCCAGCAGAAGCATGCATGCTTTAATTAAGGACACTGGCAGTGCCGGAGTATCATGGCAAAGCAATAAGAATATCATCATATACATAATGCTAAATATGCTCCAGGAAACAAAGAATAATACATTTAATAGATCTACTAATTAAACACATCCTTAATTAATTTACTCTCTGAACAAATATCCAATGATAAAAGTATGAATGCGGTAGCATATTTAGATAGGGATTCGAAAGAGGAAAGCATTATCTCCAGTCAGTTCCATTTATTTGGTGTTGTAGAAGACATTTCAGCAAAGGGGAATCCAGACTTTCCCCCAAAAGCCATGCACAAAGTAAGGGCCCCCTCTTAAAAAGCGGCCTCTGCTCTTGTTCATGAGGTTCTTTGGGTGGATTCTCACTCTTAAGTGATTTGCATAAGGGAAAGAAGGTTCTTACTAATAGACGTTATCAGTGAAGTGCTTATCGGGTGGTGTCTAGTCCTGTCAAAAGCATGATACAATTGCATGAGATGCAAATCACATTGTCTAGTCCTATATTTTCAGTGTTCACCTCTTTTAACAAACCAAAAATGAAATTACAAGTAGAGTAGACCTTAGGGAAACACAATGGGATCAAGGGAGGTTGATAACTCTTAATTTTGGTCAATAGCAATTTAAACCAAGAGATTTCCTATTAAATTAAGTATTAGTATTAAACAAGTTTGCCTCATGGAATCAGAATCATGGCACAAAGACTTACCAATACTCCTTTCCTCACATTCCCAAGAAGGCCTCGGTGCTTTGCATAGGCTGCAGTGTTCAGATAAAAACATATAAAGCAAGAGAGAGCAACAACCAACAGAAAATAAAATTCCATCTAATCAAATACAAATATGCAGATGTAAGACAGAAAGTGGTGTGACCATATTAAAAAATGTGCACATTTTAAGCAGAATCACATTTGAATTTAGTGCCCCATTGTAAAACAATGTTTAGTAAGAAACATGAGAAAAATTAGAAGTGGAGTAAATAGAAGATCGAATATTTTCAACACTTCTTTCAAGTACGGTCCATTTCCACGCCTGATAAAGCCTGTCTAGAAGCCACCAGTGGAAAAACAGAATAATGACTAGAGAAAGTCCGCTGTGCCATATCTTCTTTATCTTTCTGATGCACATATGTATATACACTGCTCTTTTATTAGTCAGAGAGAATGCATTGATCCATTGGCTAAGTGTAGAAGCATGAATCAACTAAGGTGTCAAAAACCTATCAGAAGTTAATTTGGTAGATTTATTGTTGATGGTGCCTAATTCACCTCAGCATAGTTGCTGGGATAATGGCCACCAGTAACTCACAAGAGCGAGCATGGAACATTTATTTAGCTTGGCAATTGAGGATAAGAAAAATCAAACAACAATCCCATGGGAATATCTAGCTCCTAGCACTATAAACATACTCAGGAAAGCACGATGCATGAATCCAGTTCCTCTTGTATCACTGCTGAAGACACTCCTGTACCCGACCAGGCCCCTGAAGAACAATAAAAGATTAACCAAAGTGCATATCAAATATGCCACTCACTTTATACTTTAACAATGCTTGAAGAATGGTATACCAAAGCAACAATTGAAATAAAATAATATTTCCATGAGCAATTCATTTGCAGAAGATCATCCAGTCAAATATACCCCCAATTATCTAAATATAAATGAAAACTAATGCAAATTTACAGAAAAACCAAAAAAATCAAAGGGGCCTTCTGGTGAAATTCACATTTAAGTAGATCTAAGACTTCAGCAAGAGTAACTTATGCTCAGAGCTTTGGCCATTTAAACCATATAAATGCATCCAACTCCAAAAATGTTGGAGTAGAAATCAAAAAAATTCAACTTGTGAAATGCTTGATCTCATGGTTAATTTTCATGTCAAATCACAATCACACAAAATTGGCAAAAGCTCTCTTTCATTTTTCCTATATGTTACATTTATAAAATTATTTCTTTATCAAATTCAACTTCTGCACTCCACGTTAGAGGTGGATGTTTTACAATACCACACTTTTGATTTAAAGTAAACATAAATGCATTGACCAACACTACAGTTTTTGTCATGAGACTAGCACACACGTTGGCACCTTCTTAGATCCCATAATAAAATGTATTACCATTTTCTCGTCAAAAACATATAATGAAGGGACATAAAAGTACCATGCATTCATTAAAGGAAAAGATTTTATTACTCACTAGAAATCCTGCATAAGCAATTATTTGCAACAAAACAGCAATATCCCAGTGGGAACTCCTAGAAAAGAATTGATAATAGATGAACTAACCTTGATGGACAAGTCAGAGACAATCTAGTTCGGCCAACATCTCCTGCAACAGGACCCATATCAACAATCTCAGCTCGCCTATGAGTCAAGGCTTCCATTACTAACCCAACATGTTCTTCATTAACCTAAAAGACAGAAATAATCTCAGAATTCGAGTGAAAATAATGTAAAGACATGTTCCATATATTTACCTCAATGGTCACTTCTTCAATAGGCTCTAGTTTCTGGCCATTCTCAGTCTTATACCTGTCATAAACAGATATTTGCTAATGCCAATCAAGTCTTTTTTTTTAAAGGAAAAAAAAATGATGTAATATAAAATACTAAAGCTACGGGATAAATATATCCAGAATGAATATGTAGAAAAGTGAATGAAGAAAAAAGAAATAGAAAAACTCTTAAGTGATCTAACTACATAGAAAATAAAACAACAAAAAGAATGTTCTTATCATGTCCTCCATCAAACAATATCCACACGTTACTATTAAGCCTTTATTTCAATTTTGGCCGGACGTAAGGTTTTATTTCTCATTAAGTTTTTTTGTTGGTTTCTATTTCACATTTAGTTTGGAAACAGAATGTCCTAACATGGCCCCTTTCCAACTTGCAGCTTTTAGCTTTAGCTGTAGCTGTAGCTCTTAAAAGGAATAGAAAAATGCTTTTGCTGATGAAACCCGTTGACTCTTCCATATGCAATTATATGACAGAACGTTGCAGTATCAAATCCATGTTTTAATGTAGTATGCCATCATATTTATAATCACTAAGATGAATTAGGATGTCACATAGCCCTCCATGTTTAAATGTAGTATGCCATCACATTTACATTCACTGAGAAGTACTACGATGTAGTAATTCATGAAGGACAATAAATCTTTTTGTACTAGGGTAAAGGACCCAAGATTAAAAGGGGATAAAAAGCTTTGAGAGTGATCCACACCTCCACGTCAAAGCCAAAGTATACAAGGAACTCACATGACTTTTGGTGGTGACACAGATAATTCAAATCCTTCTCGCCTCATATTCTCTATCAAGATACCTGCTCTAAACATTAAAAATATAGATTAACTGGATCTTTCAAATTAGTTTTGCCAAAGAATCATAATCCACAGCTGCATATGTCCAAACATATCTAAGGGTGATCTGAAAATAATATTTGAAAGCTAGGAGGATGAAAAGAAATCATTGAAAAAGAATCGGGAACAAACCTAATTGAAGTTCTCCTCGCCCTTGAACTTCAAATGACTCTGATAACCCTGGAAGCACATTTATTGCAAGATTTGTCTCTGCTTCAGCCATAAGCCGGTCACCAATTTTTCCACCAGTCAACTAAAAAAAGGAGAATCATCTAGTTAACATTCAAAAATGCAAGAGAGAAGGGTATAGAATCTGGTTACTCAATATCTGGCCCGAAACTTACATAGTCCTGAAAAGGTTATCACCTTAATATAACTATATACAAGAAAACGAGACAACGAAGTCCTCATTGGTAAAAATATCCATCTACAGTGTTATCTTCCACTTCACAAAGAAACATGTATGACAGTTCACACAAAGAACAAGATTAAAGCATCTTTTCTAAAAAGCAGTTCAACTTCTCTAGTCGCCCCAGATAGTACCTAACATTGTGGCAATCTCTGCATGACAACAATGTCTGATACTAGGGTTGATCTATTCAAGCCATACATGGATATCTGCTATCCACTATGTTCCAACACCCAAATGGTTATTTAACTTTCTAGATCTGGAAACTAAGGCCATATTACTGGGACAATGAACACAGCTTCATTACTGGAACTTTTTTCTTTAAGGATGTCTCAGCAATAATGGCTACCAAAGGGAAGAAAATGATGATTTAAAGGAACCAGTCATTCTTTTTAACGATAAATACAGGAATTTAGATGCCAAATACTAAATCATGCACATCATATAAGCAAATTCTTTCATATCTGTTCAATTTTATTTTTCCACCCCAAGACAATGTTACAACCTCCAGGTACTAGAATCCATTATGCACAGCTCATGTTAAGCTCCATAAATTAAAAACTTCAACATCATAAATCATACATTTTCATTAGGTGAATATGAGCTGACCCTTTAATGACAATATGTTAGAACTCGTAACATGAGATATTACAAAGTAAGAATCACAATGAGATGGCAGCATATCCTCACGCACTCAAAATTTAGTGAAAGCAATGGAAAGAAGCTTCAAAACTTACATGTGTACCATCACGTCCTGCCAATGGAGAGTCATTCACACCGAAAGTCATAGAAATAGTTGGAGGATCCAACTCAACAGTAGGCAATGGAGTCATTACCTGGATAGGAAGAAGAAGATTAGTTCATACTCAACTCCACAAGTTCACATTAGATAACCTTAATGCTCAAGCCTATGTTGGATCAAAGATGCTTCGTAGAATGCATTTTGTGATGTATCCGGCTGGCTTATGCAAAAATGGTGACAACAAAATTCAAGATTACGCAGCATAATTTTCATTGCAGTAGACTCTAGTCAAACGGTGAGTTAACACATATTAACAGATCATCAATTAACTGGCAAAAGAACCGGAACCCAATATCTCAAAGTTACCAACTATCGACTGATATTTGACATGATTTCATGAGAATCTTCTCAGAATTGTCAGAGTGCATCCCTGACTACCTCATTTTATGTCCAACTAGCACAAATGTTCAGAAAACACAAACAGCTCCATTGATCTAATAAATAGGATGCAATTCCTACACTCATCGTTATTTAGTTCCAAATTCTCTTCTCTTCTAAACTATTCAAAGTCAGTTTTATATCCCTTTCTCAACTCTTGGTATCATGTATTCTGTTTACTGAAGTTTTGATGGATGATAAACACTTTATTTCAATCGCCTTTCCTTTTCTAATTCATGCATGCAAAGGTCAATCCACTGATGAAAAAATTTTGGTTCGCTGATATTTGCAGTTTATGTTTATAAAGAGGAAGCAGCCCATCAAATTTCCCACCAAGTATTTGTTAACAAGATGACAATAAATTTATCAGCCTTACATATTTTGAATTTATTCAGATGAGCTTTATTCCTGTTTTTTCTCCACCCAGAGCAACATGGAGGGAATAATCCATTCATAAACATGATGAGAACTAATTGTTCTATCACAAAGAGGATATTAGTAAATTCTTATATATTGCTCAGGGTGAATGGGACATTCTAAATGCAATTTCAGAAAGTAGACCCTTACAATTAAGTATAGTTTAGTGACTTTCATAATGGTCTTTCAATTATTCTTGCAAGTCTACTTATATTTGATTTCTCTACTTTCCTCTCAAGATTTATAGCATTTTCCCCCTTTCATCTACTTAAAAAAGTTCCATGCCCTCTTCATTTCTGTTCATTACACAAATCTAGACATCATTCTCAATCTTAATGTATTCTACCTGAGTTATGAACACATTCATCATGTATGGTCTCCTCGCTATTTTTTAAAACAAATTTCCACATTATCTGTTGGAATCATCCAAGAACCTTATTAGCGCCTTTAATGTATGCAGAAGACTGAGTATGAGAAATGAGCACATAGTAGCTGGATATAAGTCACAAACCCACTCATCTAACAATATTGTGAATCCCCAATAATAGGAGAAGCAAGGGTTAGACCTGTCATTTAAGTTTACATATTGACTTCCATGTTTTATCCTACTCAGTTTCACTCCATCAAGTCTTATCCTAGACAACCTTTCTGATGCACGCATGAGTCTCATATACGCAATAGCTTCAACTGAAATCTATCAAAAATGGAAACTACATAAAGGCTTTGGATAAAGAAACCAGAATAAAAGGCATCTACATATGGTAATAGGTGAAGTATTATCACTTACAATGCTACAACAGAGAATTTCTCAACTATGAAAATGATGGTGTCATATATGCTAACTCAAGAGAAATCTCAATTGGCTACAACCAATGCAAGCATTAACACTAACTACAGAAGTAAAATCACTCAAGGTGAATAGAAGTTGCCAAAGGGCATGGCAATCAACGATGATAACCTGTAAAGTAGAATCTGAGAGGCCAAGCTGCCTGAGATAAGAATACATTCGCACATATATGATAATTGACAATTATAGGATCACACACCTCCATGTTAGCAACTGTATGGCCTATAGATGGGCTTGCTAGCCCAGCCATCGATATAATATCGCCTGCTCCAGCAGTATCAATAAGAGCCATACTCGTACCCTTCTTCTTCATGAGCTTTAGAACCTACATTCTCACAATATTCAATGCCAAATTGACGCATGTAGGTAGGAAGTCCACAATCAAAGTACAGATATTGAGCAAAGTATGGATTCAAAGCCATATTCATTAGACAGTATTAAAATTAACAAGATCAAACTTAGGTCCTATAGATGGTAGCCTCTGGCTCACTCCATGGTGGCAAGTGAAATCAAGATATCAAAACAGGACTCCAAAGCATGAATAGACCTGATTTCATTTGCAACAATGATATTTTCTTGAGCGCTGACAAGTATAGACAATGGTCTCAAAATTTCATCTTCCATATGAGACATTGGTAAGGGCACAAGCAATCATAAACTAAAGTCCATAAGGAAAGTAGATACCACCTAAAGCAAAGAGGAAAAGTAGAAAATATCCCTTTTTTGGCTAGACAGAGAATGAAATTCTCCTTTGTTTTGCTTGCCACGGGATTTTGAAATGCTGGATTCTCATTGCCGGTAATAAACCTCAACATTAGTTCTTTTTCCATGGTAACAAGAGAATCAATGGCAAAAACATGCCTATCTGGCACACAATTCTGTAAACCGTAGGTTTGAAAGGTTCTTTCAGGGAATAGGGAACAAACCTTTCCCTCTTCAATTTTCTGAACCCCAGACTCTGTGCTACGAATTCCATGTACTTTATCGCCTGCACGAACTACTCCAGAAGTTACACGACCAGTCAATATTCTCCCAAGGTAAAAGTCCCGTTCCATCATGGAAACCTGATCAAGAGCATAAGTTATAAGAGAATAATAACAATTTGTAAAGTGATAAGAAGTTTCAAAATTGTGTCCACAATGACTTAAATGAGATGTTGCTTCATCATCCAGTTTTGAGGATGAGAAATGGAAGAAAAAACACAATGAAATTAATGAGAAAGGCCAACCCATAAACCATTCTATACTAACCATCATCTGAAAGGGCGCATCAAGACTAGCATTTGGTGGAGGAACATGCCCCACAATAGTATCCAGCAACTGTGACATATCTCTGGCACCAGCCGGAGGATCTTTTGTGAAGGTGGCGGAAGCCCACCCCTCTTTTGCAGAAGCATAGAGGACAGGAAAGTCCAACTGTTCCTCTAATTAAAAGATTAATGGGACAAAATTTTCCTTTAGACAAATATACGGGCTGCAAAATAAACTTCACAACATATGTCTACACACCTGTTGCGCCAAGACTCGCAAAAAGATCAAATACCAGGCTCTCTACTTCATTACATCTCTCCTCAGAAACTGCAGAAATTAACAAGAGTAACGCAACCCCCAATTAAAGACAGGAAACATACATGAAACAGAATAGCCATGCTTATACACTTTCAATAACGGATCAGAAGATGGACAATCTATAAAGAAAAGAAAAGCCATTGTTGATAGGCACACCCTATGCAAAAGAGCTGCCACAGCTGCCAACCACCTTTACACTAGTACATAGACCAGAAAGCTGCGGGTATCCACCTTCTTATTGCTGGGGATATGATGCTTGACTTTACACTTGAATGAAAAGTTGGAGAAGGAATTCATGCTTGACTTTAGATTTGAATGAAAATTGGAGAAGGCATTCATACTTGTAAAGATAAGAATTTAGGGCATGTAGGAATTCACTTTTACATTTTACTTTTTGCTTAATCAAAATCTTGTAACTTGAGCTCTTCGGCTTGATCCAAAATATCAGAAACTTCCACTTTATATAAATGTTGACACGTAGATCAATAGCTTGACACTTAAATATTATTCCAAAGTTTGGCTTTTTCCTTCTGATTGAGTGTAAACAGACATGCCCTTAATTGATAGAATCCCTCTTGGCTGATGGTTAGAATGGAGAAAAAGAAGTAGGACACTTTCTAACCAAAAGCCTCCTAAGCTATGGACTTTCTTTGCCAGAAATAGAAGTCAATGAAAATGAACAGTATGCCTTCGCCACTAAAGCAGTTTCTATTATTAAACGACTGAATGTAAGTTTCACTAAGTTAATGCACGAGTGAAATCATTTAAAATGATGAAGAACCATACCAGAAGGCCTGTCTACTTTATTTAAGAGGAGGATAGGCCGTAGGCCATACTTTAAGGCTTTTGCCAGAACAAACTTCGTCTGTGCAAGCGGACCTTCACCAGCATCCACCAATAAAACTGTCCCCTCAACCATACCGACTACTCGCTCAACCTATAATCAAGCAAGGATATTCAAATAAGCACATTGATAACACAGAGCACCAGAAACCAAGGCCAACAAATAAAGAAGCTAACGACCCATTTGATGTATTAAATGTACAATACTTGCTTGTGAGATAAGATGGAATCAATCTCTTACCATTCTGTCCATCCACTATTCATCAATGTATATATGTATGTACCTATCACAAACTATATGTATCAGCAAGAACAAATTTTATCCAGCAGATGTATCAATTATCATACCTCGCCACCAAAGTCTGCATGTCCGGGTGTGTCAACCATATTTAGCTCATTGTCTTTCCATATGATGGACGTTACCTGTGGATACCCCCAAGTTGAAAATGTTCATTTTACACGTAATCTAAAACATAAACAGCATGGCCTCAGCAGGAAAATATAAGACTTTATTACCCGAATAGCAAAGGTTAGGACTTTAATCTATCAACAATTCACGAATCAAAGAATAAGTTAAATGAAAAACGAAACAGGTGCTTTAAAAGTTGCACAGCAATGCATCAACTCCACCGCACTAACCAGTGTGCACAATCACGATTAAACCAAAACCTTGCTCATCCACCTACAGAAGATCATTTCACCTTCGCTTTATCCAAAACACTAAACTATGGTCACGTCAACACTCAACCACGCAATTAGGCAGCTGCATGGTAATTCAATCAACACTTCACACCACCCACTCGCGAAGCTCAGGGAACACCTCAATGCGCCAAACTCCACCAGAACCAAAGCACAAACTGACCTTCGACGCGATGGTGATGCCGCGCTCCCGCTCGAGGCTGATGGAGTCCATGGCGCGCTCGTGGGGGATTTCGGCGCCGCACTGGCGGAGCAGCCGGTCCATGAGCGTGGTCTTGCCGTGGTCGACATGGGCGATCACCGCCACGTTCCGGAGCCGGCCGGGGTCGACCGAAGGGCTGGACGACGCGGCGGCGGCGGCGGCGGTGGAGAAGGCGCGGGAGAAGGGGGCGGCGCGCGGGCAGAAGAAGGGGCTGACGCGTTGGGAGGAGGAGATGGACTTCTTAGCGGCGGAGCAGAGCGATCGGAGCAGGGGACCGGCCATTTCTTACGGCGGCGGCGTCGTAAGAAAAATGGCTGGATTTCCACGCACACCGCCGCTCCGTCTCGATCTGATCTTTAATCGAATTCTCGAGGGTTTATGCAGGGCTTTGAGATGCGCCGTCGTTTTTGAGCACTCGGTGTAAAGTAACTCCCCCGAACGGGAGTTAATGCCAAATCTAAGTTTGTAAGGTGAGATTCTTACAATTCGAATTTTCTCAATACGAAGAAGCGGACGCCGTCGTTTTTGAGCACTCGGTGTAAAGTAACTCCCCCGAACGGGAGTTAATGCCAAATCTAAGTTTGTAAGGTGAGATTCTTACAATTCGAATTTTCTCAATACGAAGAAGCGGACTCCATAATATTTTATAATTAATAATTATCATATAAGCATTTTTCATATGAAAAATTCAATTTGATATGATAGTACTGCATGAATATAAGTCTATGCAGAAGAAGAACGTAGAACTCCTAGCACCAATCCCCCACACGTTTACTTTTCAACCCTTGACGGGATAACTCGCGTCCATCGCGATCCCACACATGCCCCGCCGATCTAGAGTATCCTTCAGCATCCTCACGTAGCCGTCCTCGCCCCAGTCGCGCCCCCACGAATTCTTCACGATCCAATAATTTCTCGTGCCCTCGGATCCGTACCCGACCGCGGCCACCCCGTGATTCAACTCGTATCCGCATATGCCCGTGAAAATCCCCCTAGAGTATAGCTGGAATTCCAGTCCGCCGGCGTCGATGGCCACGGAGATCGGTTGGCGGACCACCGCGGCTTGCAGGCTCTGCTCATCGTTGGCGGGCACATCGCCGTATCCGCTAATCGTGGCCGCGTGACTCCTAAGCATGGTCGCGTCGCAAGATCCGTCCTGTCCTCGGTAGGGATAATCGGACTCGGAAGTGATGCCGCCGTTGCGTTGGATGAAGGAAAACGCCGTGTCCATCTCTCCGCCGCTGCAGCCTTGGTTGTGCTTCCCGACGTCGCAGTCCATGAGCTCCTGCTCCGATAGCGACACCAGCTTCCCCGTCTTGATCTGGTTGAGGCCTTCGACGGCCGCCACCGCCGAAAAAGCCCAACAACTTCCTAAACGTGCAGAGTGAGCATGCTGACTTAGAAGAAAGATGAAATGAGGGGAAAAGAAGTAGAAGAAGAAGAAGAGCTGAATCTTATATACCGCATTGGCCTTGATCCTTGACCGGAGTTACGGCGCCTTTCTTCCTCCAGTCGAAACTCGCCGGCATGTCTCCGTCGGTTTCGTCGGTAACGTTAGTCTCCATATCAGTCCTCCGGTTCGTCCTCCTGTGAAAACCCAGGTAGGTTGCCTTGAACTCGAGGTTTGTCATGTCCGCGAATCCATTGTCGGTGAGCTTGAACGGCAACGGTAGCCTGTTGATGAAGTCGACGTACAAGACGTTGGCCTGATAAATCTGGGACCGCAGCATTCGCTCGGCTCTGCTTTTGTATGTCCGGTTGTACCTTGCCAGCCAGCTCTCGTATCTGTCTTCCATTATGCTCGCCTGGTCGGACTTCAGAGACAAGTGATCGCCCGGAAACGCGCCGGGACGTGCACACAGAATCCACACGACGAAAAGGGTTGGGCCGAGGTTTCTCGAAATCAAACGAAGCCCCATCGTCGGCCAATCGAGTGCGATACAGAAATCGGAGCCTATCCGCTCGAATGGCCTCTTGATTTATACAGATTCGGATGAATTTAGTTAGTACAGGAAAGTTCCTTACCAGTTCATGCTTTAAATGAGTGGTCCGCGCAGCTTATGTTTCCTGCACGTCTCTCGGAGACATTGAACGTGAGGAAAGCGAGTTCATCATGCGAGCATGAGGTTGCGAAAAGCCTGATTAGATCTTCTAGCTTGGAGTGCCCAAAAGCAGGAAGACATCGCCCCGTTGATCTCTGCCAAAAATGCAGTCCATGCATCAAGTATGACACGGCTACATTCCTGCACGGAGCTACCAAAAAGCTCAAGCAGCGCCCAGGCGTCTGATGAGAGAATTCGGAGACGGCTTCGACAGGCTGTAGTTGTACGCCGCCGACTGCTCTTGTCACGCATCGAAATGACCCATTAGGAAGACGGAGCGTACTCTTAGCGATTAGCGATATTTGACTTGTTGTCACAACATCTGAATCGGTTTCATTTTGTTAGCACGTAGAGTCATTTAGCAGATAATGGAACTTTCATGTAAGGAGAAAATTGATGCAAAAGTACTGTTGGTTAGGTCCTCTCTCTCTCTCTCATACACGCACACACAAAAATTTAGGGGTACTTTGTTGGTGCGGCGTGACAATTTTTCGTCACATCAATTTATCTTACATTCACAAAATTGGCGGAATTGTTCATGGTAGGTGATGGAAGAATTCGTTGCATAAATCAAACAAGTTAGAAATTTTAATTGAACGAATCAAGTAAATAAGGAGACTTTAATAATAAACAAGAAAAACATATGATAACCCAATTCCATATTTAACAAGAGTTAGGGACCAAAGTGGACTTAACTTTTTTTATCAACTATATATTGATGAGGTGTAATCTATATTCTCCGTCGATAGAAAAGCATGAAGAGCTCTTCGCTAAGCAGGCAAGGGTCCTAGGCTGCCCCAAATGGGGTTGCAAGACAACACTCCCAGGCTGCCAAAGGGCTTTTATAGCTTGAGCCTTGGTAGTTTGAGTTTAGGCCCATAAATAATTATTAGGTATGTATAATCTATTTCTCTTGTAATTAAATGAAGTAATAGAAAAGTATGAGATGCTAATTATTATATAATCTTCTGCATAATGTAACCCTAGTCGAGGAGTAAACCACAATAAAACGTCGTGTCTTAAATTCTCTTTCCTGCTTTTACTTTCTATTTGCTTATGACTATGCACTAAATCCAAACATTCCGCTCTATACTTCTCTTTTTATCTTCTTCGTTTAGAGAAAAGAGACTTGGCAACTTTGCCGGCCGGGGCAAGGGTGACCTTGCCTAAATGCTAATTTTGCAAATATGTTAAGCAAAGATTCTCTATCGCCATTAAATAAAGCAGCCTTAATTTATTACTAGTGAGATACGAGGGGAAAATTATCAAAAAAGTCCTAAACCTATTGCAATTGTGTCAATTCAGTCCTAATCTTATTTTTTTGACCAATTGAGTCCTAAACCTTTTACAACTATTCTCGATCAGTCCATCTGACCAAAAATGGCCAGCCGACGCTGATGTGGCAACTAGCTGGCGCAGGCAACATTTTTTTAATAATATTTTATTTTAAAAAAAAAAATTATTAATTTTTTTTATCTTTTTTTCCTTTTTTTTTTTTACCCTCTCCCTCCTTCCTCCTCCTCTCCTTCTTCTTCCCTTGGTTTGAGCCTTTTTTTCTTCCATCTTTCAATATCATCCTCCACGTTAAGAATGAGAGACCTAATTGATGTTTCCGTACAATAAGAACGAGCTTGGCCTATTTACAACCTGAAAACACCCTCAATTTTTACGACGATAATATCCAAATTTACCAATGACTCTTTTTAATTATTGTAGTATGTGTTTTTGTTGGATGATACGAACTTTAGATATATAACTTGGCACAAAGGTGAAAGCCCAACTCACAATTCGTCCCATCAGTACTTGAATATCTTTTCAAGAAAGCAAGTAATTGCAAGTCATTTCTTGAAGGGGGCTAGTTATTATATCTATAGTAAATTTCACCACGTTAAGACAAAAGATGTAATCATTTTTTTTTTGGTAAGTACAGAAGATGTAATCATTGAATCTTAGTAAGTCCTTAAACTGGTGTATGAACTCTAAGACGTAAAATTCGAAAATATTCCCTAAGGAGAGGGAAGTATATGGGGTCTCCTCTTTCCTTTTATTTGTTTGGCTCACAGGAGAAAATCTCCTGAGCTTTATAGGAATGATCATTTGCAGACAGGACTCGGCATGAGGTTGCAAGAACATCGCCAATTGGCAACGGTTGGAAATTATGGCTATGTCTCCAACTGCTGCGTCAAATTTTCTTCTCTTGTGCAGAGACAACAATAGAACAAGTTACTGATCGCCTAGTTCAGTTGTTTTCATGGAAGAAATGAGCAATTAATTAGGGGGCTCTTTTTCTCCATCTTAAGTCATCTTCAATAAACCAGTGACCACCCTTCCAGCTTGGAAAGGGGAGGTGGGGGTTCAAATACCCATATTCTCAGGAGGGATTGGGGTGGGGATGATTTCATTTCAAGAGTGGGTTTGACTCCCACGCCCTACAAGGAGGCAAGGAAAAGTCTGAGAATAAGTATTAGAGTAGAACCGACAAAAAAAAAAAGTCATCTTCAATAAATAAAATGCATTATAAATTTACATAAGTGAACCTCTTTTGAAGACTAGATCGCATATTGTAAGGATGATCCCATGCACTAAAAATTCTCAAGAAAGTGAATACAGTGAATGCATCGGACTACACGCGCACATTCTACATAACCCTTGACCAAGTACTAACCACATGAAGAATATTGCCAATTGCACGTGACATGATGGCCACTCCCTAGTTATAGAACAGTTTGCACACTGTAATTTTTTTGGAATGTCAAGCGGGTGAATTTTAACATGAATTTTCGAATCCGAATGTAGAGGTCAGAAATCAAGCACAAACTTGCCCCCTAAAAGGGGTACTCCGACAAAATTTTATAACACTTGCCACGCGACACGAGGCATCATTCATTCAATCAAGTATAGTACATGCTCCTGTGTTGAAATCTCTAATTATGCATTCCATTTTTTTTTCCACCAAACTAACACATAATTAAGGTCTCTTCCGCATTAACTTTGCTCGATTAATTTGGCCATGGGCAATATTATTTGCCCATGAGAACATGCAATTGACTTCTACCCCAATATGTCTGGACCCATTCATGAGTATTTGGTTAATCGTGAATCAATCTTTATTTGCTTAATATATATATAGAAAAGGAGAGGAATACCCATTATTGACAGAGCCAAGACAGCCGCACCATCCACTTGAAATTAGTGGCAGAGAAAATAAAAGTTAAAAAATTGATTAAACAATCGATATCCCAAAGTGAAAAATTCAAGGCCTGCGCCAAGCCGTGGGTCTCTGCAGGTCGTAATCAAGTCCTGAGCAACCGCAAAGCTCAATCGATTCAGAAACAGATGTTATCCTCCTTTGTTATGTCTCAAAGAACAGCTATCTTGAGGCCTGTTGCCTAACCTATGGCAAAGGGAAAGAAAAATCACCTCTTTATACTTCATTCGGCATTTTATTGCAGCCAAACGAATTTGTAATCCTGCATGTGGGAATTCGCTGTGAAGCAACGACAGAGTTCAGAAACTCGCTGCCCAAGAAGCAATGGACTGCTCTGCATTGAAGTTCAAATGCTAGCACATTTTGGACAATGACAAACCATGCCTTCAACTATATGTGCAGCGACACCATATCTATCACGAGTCATCGTATCTCAAGGTACAAAGTTCAACATTTGTAGGACTATCTATCACGTGTCATCATTTCTCAAGCATAAGTAAAGCAGCGGTTTTCCAAACAAGAACATGTAATAATAAATCACATGTTGAGCTCTGTTGGAGCTCATAGGTTTAAATTAATGTACCCAAAAGATCATCCGCAAAATGTTGTCTACCTTTTTCCAGGTACCATTGCGGCATGGTCCTCGCTATGGTTCACTGTTACCCAAAATCAATTGCAAGCAGTTCAAAGGATCCGTATGAAGACTAAGCAAAGCAACCATAGATGTAGTAGTAATGCAATCCCAACCCCTATCTTCCAGTCAACAAAGCGCTTAAATTACAGAATAGGCCAACCAAAATAACAGAAGGGGGTAATGTTGACCCAAATCAAGAACCTGTTCATTGTTAAGAGGCTGAAAATATAAGCCACCATGGAAGCTACCTATATATTATCAAAATGTTGCACAGCAAAGAACTCCTGATAAGTTCATTCCTCCATTGGATCACCAGTTGTAGCTGCTTCCGAGAGTTTTTCTTCTGTAGGAGCAGCAGCTGCAGTTGTTGCTTCTTCTGGGACATTTTCTTCTGTAGGAGCAGCAGCTGCGGTTGTTGCTTCTTCCGGGACATTTTCTTCCGTAGGAGCAGCAGCTGCAGTTGTTGCTTCTTCCGGGACATTTTCTTCCGTAGGAGCAGCAGCTTCGGTTGTTGCTTCTTCCGGGACATTTTCTTCCGTAGGAGCAGCAGCTTCGGTTGTTGCTTCTTCCGGGACATTTTCTTCCGTAGGAGCAGCAGCTTCGGTTGTTGCTTCTTCCGGGACATTTTCTTCCATAGGAGCAGCAGCTTCGGTTGTTGCTTCTTCCGGGACATTTTCTTCCATAGGAGCAGCAGCTTTGGTTGTTGCTTCTTCCGGGACATTTTCTTCCATAGGAGCAGCAGCTTCGGTTGTTGCTTCTTCCGGGACATTTTCTTCCATAGGAGCAGCAGCTTCGGTTGTTGCTTCTTCCGGGACATTTTCTTCCATAGGAGCAGCAGCTTCGGTTGTTGCTTCTTCCAGGACATTTTCTTCCATAGGAGCAGCAGCTTCGGTTGTTGCTTCTTCCAGGACATTTTCTTCTATAGGAGCAGCAGCTTTGGTTGTTGCTTCTTCCGGGACACTTTCTTCCATAGGAGCAGCAGCTGCAGTTGTTGCTTTTTCTGGGACATTTTCTTCCGTTGAAGCAATAGCATTTGTTGCTTCTGAGGCTTTACGCTTTTCCGCTGATTCCTTCAAACGTTCCAATCCCTTCTCAACATTGTGCAACCTGCCATTGAGCAGATTAATTCCTTCAAGACTTTCTTTGAAGCTGACAGTAAAAACGTTTTCGAATTCCTCAATCTTGTCCTTCATGGCCAAAAGCTTCATTTTCTCCTCTTCTTCCTGTTTTAACCGCTGCTTTTCCAGTTCCCTAATGCTCAAAACAAGACCACCAGACCCAGGAACATCTTTATAAAGTGGCTCATCAAGCTGAGGACAACGAGCCCTGTACTCAGTGAATTTCCGGTCGGTTTCCTTCAAGGCCTTCTTGTAGCCATCTAGAAGGTTCGCCATCATATAGAGTTCACATTCAAGTCGATATATTTCCATCTTCTTTTTCACTATCTCTTCATTACTTGTCTTCTGCAAATGCTCGATCAAAGCATCCCGCCGTTGCAGCTCACCGAGGAATATTTGTTGATTCATGCCAGACTCAGCAAACGCTTGCTCTTTTGCCTCGTGCGCCATCCTTGCCTTTTCCACCCAATGTTGCACTTGCTCCATGCACATATTGAAGTCCAGTGATTTACTATCCCAAGAACCGTCAGTCCTCATCCGCTTGTTTCCCCCATTCAGCTGGTGATGCATCCTGTCATTGTCAGTATCAATCTCTCTCTTGTTCACATTGCCAAAGATGGACGAAGAACTTGGACCCAAGTGACTGTCAGCTCTTGAAGCTAAGAACTCCCCACAAGAATCATCTCGAAGTTGCATCCCAGTGTTAAAAGGAATATGAGCAGACTCCAAAACATGCAGAAGATTTGATGAAGGCAACCTCTCCAAATCATTAAACTTTGGCAACATATTGAACCCTCCAGGCTCTTGCTGCTCCTCCTCATTGGTTTCTTCTTCCTCTTCCTCTTCCTCTAGTTCTTCGTCTTCTTGTTCCTCGCCTACTACTCCTTCTCCTTCCACTCCTCCTTTCTGATCCACATCAAACCTTATTTCGTTAGCTTCATTAAAACTGCACCTCTGCAAGAAGTGCTCGCCTGAAATATTTCTCCCATCCAAAAGCCACTGCCCACCTTGTTCTTCTTCCTCCTCTTTACACTCCTGAGAATCCATGACATCATCAAATCCACCTTCCTCTTTATTTTCCTTTTCCATTTCGACGCCCTTCTCCTCCACCAGACCCGCTTCATTTTTGTCGTCCATTTCAGCTTCAACTTTCTCTTCAAGCCCAAGGCTCAGTTGAGCATTGTCCTCATTCTCAACATCAAACTTTTCGTTTTGCAAAAGTCCCAATTCAATGCTAGTAGTACCTTCCTTCTCCTCCTCATCAGCTTTGTTACCTTCCTTCTCCTCCTCATCAGCTTTGTTATCGGCATTCTCCTGTCCAAGACTCAACTCCAATCTCTGCTCTTCTAATTCAGCCATCTTCACATCACCACCATCTGCATCCTCCTCCGCATCTTTCACTTCGACCTCATCCACATCCTTCACTTCGACCTCCTCCACATCCTTCACTTTGATCTCCTCTGCCGACAACAATTCCTCGCGCTGAGACCTAATCAAACACTGCAAGTGCGACGCATAGTAACAATTCTCCAAATTGGGCGCCAGCATCAACTCCTTCTCCACCATAAACCACATCATGCCCGCCCAATCCACCTTCTCAAAACTCCCTTCTCTAATCAACTTGTGCCAACTCATTATCTCATCAGGCATCATCCACGTATCATCATCATGCAAAAGCATCCAATTCGACACTAAATCCAAAACAAACCCAATAGACTCCTCGGTTTCGGAACCCTCACCTGCGCCCTCCGCACTGGCCACGACCCTCTTGGCCGGCAGCTTCAGCGCCCGCGCCAGGTCGGCCCGGCTGACCCGAATCTTGACCCCATTGACGTAGCTGCACCGCTCGATCTTGCTGAAACTGGCGACCAGCTGCGCGATCAGGCCGCCGCGCAGGGGCCGGTCGAAGTCCAGGCGGACGAACTCCCAGAGCCCGAGCCGCTGCAGGAGGTCCTCGCGGCGCGCGAAGTCGAGGGCCTTGCCGGGGGCGAAAGGGACGGGCTTGAAGGTCTTGACGAGCAATTCGAGCTTCTGCTGCGACTTCTTCGCCATGGCGCGCCGCTTCTGCGCGGCCTTCTTGCTCTTGAAGCCGCCGCGGCGGGAGGAAGCCGGGGCGGGGGCGGGGGCGGGGGCGGGGACCGGGTCGGGCTGGTCCTGGGTCGAGTCGTCGTCCTGGACGAGGATCTGGGAGTCCCCGTCGGACCTGGAAGGGTCCGCCTCGAGGGTGGTTAGGGTTTGGGTCTCGGGCGATTCCGGGTGATGGGGCGGGTGGTCGGCCTCTTGATCCGGCGGCGGGTGGCGCAGAGGGGAGGCCGCCGGCGAGCTCATGGCTGAGGGAGAGGTACGCAGAGCGAAGGGGGGCTGGGCAGTGTTTCAGTCGCCGCTGCTCTCGGGCGGCCGGAGAGGACACACGTTGGTTCCTCGCTTCTGAATTGAACGGGGAAAGCGGCCGCGGACGATCGATCGTCGGGTCATTCAAGTCGAGACCCCGTTTCTAATTTTGAGAATATTAACCGGCTGCTGCCCGTATGAACCACGGAAAGCGAACGGTGTTGGCGTGGCACTCGCATCGCAAGAACACATCGACTCAATTTGTGTGTTTCCTTTGGTATCTAAAAAAATCATATGGATATAAGATTATGATTTTTTGTGTCACGGAAAAATTTAGAATAAATATATTACGGAGTGTCATGTCGGTAGGTTCGTAAGTGAAACGGCAATATGGTCAAATAACTCCTGATAAATTAAAAATTAGTTTTGATCCAAAAGAAGAAGATGATATAAGACGGGAGTTTTTGGTTTCACCAAAAAGATATTGTGGTTATCATGTTAAAGTAATTTTTTTTGACTTTCATCCTAATTTTTAAAGATATCTTTATAATTTATTCTAGATTAGTATCTTTATAAGTTACTGTTTCCATATTTGTTTGAATATTCTACGCTTCAACCTCATATCATTAGTATTTAAGTTAATATTAAGAAAAATACTAAACTGACATATTTATAATAAATTTACTTTAGAATGATTTTTTGATCATAAAAAAAATCACATATTTATTCTAAATTAATTTTTTGACCACAAAAAAACTGATATATTTATAATAATCATTCGTTATTTTTCATTTTTGGAAAACTACAAATTGGAATAAATAGTAAAAAACTAAATCGGTATATTTGTCAACCGCTACGCTGTGTTATAATTGAAAACTAATGGAGAGTAAATTTATTACCTATGTCTTAGTTTGAGATTTAATTTGGGCAAAAAATATTATCTAGTTGATGTTTTTTGTGCTGTTAACAATTATTTCATAACAAAATAAATGGGAAAATACTCATCATTTTCTCAGATAAAAATTACAAAAAATGTTACTCCTTGGTTTCGATGAACTTAAGATGCGAAGCGTGCAGGGAAACGGAAGCCAAAAAAACCTTGAACGAAGGAAGCAAATGCGTTTTTCCCTTTGGTTCAGAGCCATCGTGGAGCATAATGCTGCTGGAGACTGTATTCCTCGTTCCGAAGACACAACCAACTCGAAAAGAGACATCTTTACTTCTGTTTCGCTCTGTATGACAAGCTGAATTCCTATGCGTTTCCTCTGTTTCCGCGTCTGAGCTCGACGTCCGTCCAGGTTCAGACTACTTCCGGGATGCTTCCTTTGCTCTGCGCCACCCCCCTCGAGATCCGCGGCGCTTCTGTCGGCTAACGCGGCCGATGTCGGTTTTCTGCCCGTTTGCTGTGGTGCGACAGATCCTCTTTTGCTGTTGCGGAGGCTGAGGAGGACTCCGGGCGCTGGGGGGCGAAGGACCACGCGCGCGTTCGCATCAAAATCCCGACTTGATCCGCGCCGCGACCATCTCCTTCCGACCCACCTTTGGAATCGCTGAATTCTGCTCCCGAGGCAACGAGTGATAGACAACTCGCGTTCGTTTAGCCTGTGAAATCGAGCATTCGAGGGTATCTTCATTTTCGGTTTGTCCTTCATCGTTCGCTTCGATCACCTGGCTCCTTGCCCGCCAGGTTGTTGATAAAATTTCTCAACGACAGGGACCCACGAGTGTTTTCCATTTTCATTAGGTGGAGGAGTTGCAATGGTTCCTAGGAGGGAACTATGTCGAATCTTGCTTGACGGGAGACACTTTTGCAGCACGTATGCCCGATTTTATAACGCCAAAGTGGACTTGAAAAAGCTCCGGCCTATGATTCTGAAGAGGATTGAAGGTAGGGCCAAGGACTATCCGGTCCCTGGTATGGTTCCCGTTGCGCAAGAAGTGTTGAAGGCCAGGACTTTGCTCATCCAGGGCGTATCGACGCTTCTTAGGTTCTTCCCAGTTGCAGCTTGCAAGTAAGTTTGGCAGACCAAACCATAATTATTCCATAGAGATAGCATCGCAAGAAGGTTGTAAAAGTATATAACCATGATTTATGATCGTGCATATCCATTTTGTCTGACTTGACTGTTTGGAACTGCTTGATTCTTATTGAATTAAAAGACACCACTTGGTAAAATTCGGTTGAGCGGCTTGGGGGTTTGTACTTCATGATCATGGTATTGGGTGATGGGATCAAGAATTTAGGAGTTAATTAGGATTGAACGACAGATTTAATGCCAATCAATGACAAAACTCACCTGGTTGCAGATGCTTTTGGACTTAAAGTGGTTTTCAGCCCCTTTGTAGTTTGTACATAGCATAGCAGGATGGGTCTTCAGGTTGTTGAAAACACTAGCTTTCTCTGGCTTTGGTGGGTATGGGAAAAGATCTGGTAGAGGATTGTGGATTGAGAATGTTTTTGGTTTGAGTCTTGTTTAAAGGGTGCCCCGGAGGCATTTGATTGACATGAAAGGATATCTTAAATTTTTAATGTATGGATTGCCCACTCCTTAGAACAGTTAATACATAGTAAATTGTATTATTTCTTTAATTAGCAACTTAACCAGTGCCCCTAGGGCTCTCATTAACAAATTTTCTTCATTTTAAGTTGCATTTGCTGGCCTGTGAAAGAATACATGGAATTGTGGTTATAGTAAAAGAAACATTGGCCATAAGATTCTTTCAAATCAGTTGGATCATCACCTTGTGACATCAACACCAAGTCTAATTCAGTAGTCGAAATAGGGGGATATAATTCCCCATTCTCATGCATTTAGTCTTACATAAATATGCAAAAATGGTCAGATATATGAGATGGGTTCTGAGTGGGATAAAATATTAATGTTCATGAATTAAAATGGTACCGAGCTGAGTAGTTTTCCTATTTTTTTGTGTCTGTACTTTCCTAGAACTTCCTCATCCTAAATCCCACAAAAGGAAAGAAAAATGAAAGAAGCTCATCAAGGAAAGATTTGGAAAAAAATGTCTCTTAAAATTAGGTTGGCTGCAGCTTAATTCTGATAGTATTTGAGATTGTGAGATTAAAATGCTCTATGTTGTCATGCATTTTCAACCATCTTGGCTGTCCCACCCTTCTTGTGCATCCTAGTTGGTTCATTTTCTAGTCCATGTTTACCGTTATTACTAACACTCAAAGACTGTTCATGAGGAATACTTTTGCTTGCCCATGTTAATTTAATGGAGTTTCGACATAAATGACCCCTCTGCAATCTCTTACCGCATGATGCTTTTGTACCATGGTGTTGAGGACCATGATCTTCTTTCTAAATCCCATTGACAATCATCCTATCTTAGTGTACTACATCAATATGAAGGTGGGTAAGCCTTATGCTTGGGTGTGTTCATGGGAGAAGAAGCCTGCAAGAAGTTTTGATATGCAAATGTGTTGTCAAGAGAACATGTGAAAAGAAAAGAACCCTTTGATTATTGGCATATATCTTTATTTGTTCTTATGTTGATGCCTGAGTTTAGTATGGTTTTGCCAATTTCATGTGACCTGCAATTGTATGTAAGGAAGTTGCTATCTAGTCTAGCGGTCTCAGAGCCACGGAAGGAAAGCCCTTATTTTGTATATGTAATGCTTTTGCAGATTCTGTTCGGAAGTATATGTAGGTGAAAAGGGACACCTAATTCAAACATGCTGTGGTTATAGGCCTCGTGGCAAAAATCGAGTTCACGAATGGATCAACGGTGGAATAAAAGATATTCTTGTACCGGTTGAGGCATTTCATCTTAAAACGATGTTCCAAGGTGTCATAAAGCACCATCAGCGGTTTGATTATGATCGTATACCTGCTGTTGTTGAGCTATGCTATCAGGCTGGAGCTGATTTGCATGGCGAGAATCTGCAGTGCATGCCTGAATCTGATGATGCTCAGATCGAGGGCAATGAAGCCGAGGTTATCTCGGCTGATGATCTGATGTTGATAGCAAATGGGACTTTGAGGGCATGGGAGACACTTAGGTCTGGTGTGCAGAAGTTATTATTAGTTTACCCAGCAAAAGTCTGCAAGTACTGTTCAGAAGTTCATGTTGGGCCATCTGGCCACAAGGCTCGGGTATGTGGGGTATTCAAGTACCAGAGTTGGCGTGGTGGTCACTTCTGGAAGAAGGCTGAGGTGGATGATCTGGTGCCCTCGAATATTGTTTGGTTCCCTCGACCTCAAGATCCTCCTGTGCTGGTAGACGAAGGAAGGAATTTCTATGGTCATGCCCCTGCTGTAGTGAGTTTGTGTGTGCAGGCTGGTGCTATTACTCCAGCCAAGTACCATTGTATGATGAAAATCCAGGGTCAAACTGCGCCTGTTTCAACCAAGCTTTGAAGCACAATATGGATTTGGTTACAGTTCGGATGCTCTCATCTTGCACAGTCTTATACCTGCAGCTTCAGATGCTTGAGGCAAGCACACTTTTTCTCTTGCGGCTTGTCATAAGTGAAAATCTTCAGCGGCATGTCTCCTATCATATTTTCGCATGATTCCTCTTACACATAGCTACTATCTAGGCCATTTACATGAAGAATGATGTTCTGCCTCTGAGGTGGAACAGAGAAGGACTGACAAGTTAGTTGAATATCCACCAATGTATTGAGAAATGAAGAATAGCCATTTTAGACAATAAAGTTAATGGCAGAGAAGGGAGAAAATCTCCTTTTTACAGTGAAATGATCAATTATTCCACATATTCCTGTCTCAATTTTCTTTTGATCCGGCAGCACGATGGTGCACCCCTTACTGTATCCAAGTCCATGGATAACAATTAACATGCCATTTAGACCCATTAGTCTGTTGCTTTTCCAGTTTCTCTTATTGATCAGGCAAGCTCAAATGAGGCAATGTAAGGAGTGAGTTCAAAGAAAGGGACAAAATTTGTGCTTTTTTTTATATCTGATTCTGATGTTGGTATAGAATGATTAGACAGAAATGGTTGGATATGCTTCTCTGTCATTGTGCTGTATGAAGATTGGAAGTGTTTCTCTGAACGACATTCACCAGAATAATAAATATACAGATGATTTGTTCTTGCTGCTACATGTAGAACGGCCTCTGAGTGAGTGGTTTTTGTTCCTGAAAAGATTGGTGGTATCGTTGACTGACGATACATTCATGTCTTGAGAGAAATATGCAGGTTCTGCAATTATGATTATGCTTGCCATCTTTGACTAATCCCTTACAAGTGATTCTCCAAACGCTTGTGAGAACATTGACAATACCATGAAAAAATTATATGGTGGTCAATGAGCACTGAATGTATTTGAAGGAAGATAATGATATCACATGAGTAAGAGGGAATTCTATGATGGTTGACTACGAAGCTGTTTGTTACAAAGGTGAGAGTCTTTGTGAAAGCACTGCTTTTTTCATGCATCAAATAATTCTGACAGCATTTTCTTATGCGTAGCACGTGGAGTTAAATGCTAAAATAAAGACAATGCGAATTGTATATCGAAATTTCAATTGTCAAGATAGAGTTCTACAAGCATATTGAATCTAGGATATGTAATTTGGATAATTGTTCATCTCCAACGCATAAATGAGTCTGAAGTTTGTTAGACACACCAAGTATTTCTTGTGGTAATTAGGACTTCGATCCCAACATCAATTATTTTGGCTCAAGTTTCTTGTAAAATTTGGAAGTGCAGGTTAATTTGACGGAACGTTTCATTGAGATGAATTATATTTGGCTGTTGGAACCTTGCGATAGCCAAAGCCCATAGCATGACTCATGGTCAAAGTAGTCTATGAAAGCTCTGTAATACAGCATAATCACCGATGGAGTTACTGGCATGCGTCCTTTCGGCATAATATACAAGACTAACTAAGATTATAGGAGATGAAATGTGTGTATGTATGTTAATTGACATCATCTTCTAATCACATGTATATTAATCAAAGCGATCTACCCATCACTCTCTCTAGCATGAATCTTCCACTTCCATATTTCAGAAATTGTTGAAATGAGCCCGATTGAATTTCTCGAACCTTGTCATTCTGAGTTTGGCAAAGTTGGAAACATACTTAGAAGATGTTTGTAGATTTTTCTGCACTTTCTCCATTTATAATTATTTTTTTTTCCTATTTGTTCTTGTCCCGCAGAGGATCTCAATGTGAATTTCAGGAATGCAATTGCACTGTTCCTTGTAATTTGACCAAAATCATATGTCGACTTCAATATGGTGGGGTGTAGCTTTCTCAGATTTTCCTTCCGGGTCAATTTGGATAACCCAGAAAACGAGCTTATTTTCCATAACGGAGATTTCTTGGGTTGTACTTCTCTTGCATACACACGCAACTTGATTTGAAGAATCACCTTCGGACTATTCACTACTTAACATTTGCATTTTCAGATTTAAATTCTCCCAGAACGGGAACGACAGACACGTGACCAACTTTCTGATTTGCAAAAATCTCCGACTTGTACTTATACCAACTACTTGTGTACCAACATCGCTCACTGGCATCAGAGAACTGATAAGAGCTTGCGCCTCAAGGCTCAGACCTGATGATTCCGCAAGTTATGGTTATTCAATTCAATATATATTTAATGACAACTGGCGGTTTTACTTTGTTGTCTAAAACACGTGGTTGCTTAGTATTGTACAAGCCGATTTGCTCAAAGTCTGAATCCGATCTCTGCACGGACACGTTATTCTAAGTGTAACAATTTGTTTAATCCTCACTTGAAAAGTATATTCGTTTCATTCAAGGTTTTATCCTTGGAAGGTTGAATTCAACCACTCCACACGCTGGTTCTTTGATTGTATAAGATGAACTTTTAAAGTCTTTGTTTAATCCTCTCCATCTAGAAAACCACGTTGAAGATTGAAAAAATGACAAATTTGTAAGTCCGATATAAGATCCAAATCCTCGTATTAAGCAAGCTAGTGGACAAGGCTTCGTCCCCGGGAATGGCGAAGATGAAAGTGCTTCAGTTTTTGCTTCCAGTCGTCTTGCTTTTGCTCGTCTGCCACGTTCAGGCTCGTAAGATTGAGGAAAACTTGGGCTCTGATATTATCTTTGGGGCAGTTCGATATGTAAAGCAGTCAGTGCTGTTCTTGAGCCATTTGGTTTCATCGGACGACTGCGATCAGACATATGGCTTCTTGCCGTGCACCACCACTGTATGGGGGAATGTCTTCCTGATTTTGGCGTATGGTTACCTGATGTTCCTAGCGGCGAAGCTGTTGTCCGATGGAAGCGAGATTTTGCTGCAAATTCTTGGTCCTGGCATTATTGGGGGTCTCTTTCTGCCAGTACTTAGCTCACTTCCTGATGCTACAATTATCCTTGGTAAGCTTGTTTACTAGCTTTGCTAAAATGTAGTCCCTTTTTGTCAAAAATTGTAACCTCTGCTAAGATTCTCTCTCATCCATGTTTTCGATGCAAAAAGGTCATTCTAGCATCAACATCCTTACTCCAAAGCGGTAACAGTAAGGAAAATGTGGGTAAAAGTGAGGTCTATAGATCTTTGGATCAGTAATTCTCACAAAAATGATTTCATGTTTTATTGAGGTTAATAAAGCGATCTTTTCCTATTAATTACAATGCCATATAGCATTTCTTCCACAAAATCATTTCCTGAGAATTACTGTTTCTGCAACTCAGGATGGTTGTACTGTTGGCTTGTAGAAAGGAGACAGCAAGGGCAGAGATATTTGTTCCTTATAAATTCTTAGCCTTAAGTCTTGATTTTCTGCTGCATATGCATACTGTAGAGACATTTCTTTTCACGTGAACTTATTATTGAGAAATGTATGAGGCAGCATAATCCCACTGATGACTACTATATGCTCTGGATGGTGATTGGTTGCTCTTGATCTCTGTGGTCGTCCAACTTCATTGGCTTCATCAGCTAGTCCTGAAGTCATTCCTTTCAGCATGTTGATTTGAATAATTGATGGCTTATGCCAGTGTAACATCTGTTTATTTGTAGCATCTGGCGTCTCTGGGAGCACAGAAGATGCTCAAAGCCAGGTCTCTGTTGGGATGGGCTTGCTCGCTGGATCGACAGTAATGCTCCTGACTGTTCTATGGGGCACTTGCATTATCGTCGGAAAATGCGACATCGAGAACTCAACTACCGTGGATCAAAAGGATACAAAGAAATTCAGCTTAGCTGGTACTTTCGGAACTCTATTTGAATGCGCCATGATCATACTTATGGTTATGAATGCCCACTGAATAAAGGATATGAAGGTCAAAGCTCTGCAACTGCATCAGCTCCGATTTGCAAAATTCTGCTCTATGGCATAGTTATCGAACCAAATGTTCACAGATGAATTTGCAGAGAAAGTAGGCTCCTCAAAAGATCATCTTTGAATGTTTCAAGTGGAACAATTGCATGATTTTTACATTTGTATGTTGCATCTGAAGTGACAATGTTTCCCCCATCCAAGTATCTTTTTAGCTTTACTCCTTTGTTGCAATCGCAACAGGACCCTTGACTAAAACATTTTGAAAATGACCCCCGTTATAGGTTGTCTACTTAGATGCAACTCACATTATATTTCAAATAACGGTGACTGTTGCAGGATCTGGGGTGAGCACTGACATCTGGACAAGCTATGCAGCAAGAATCATGATGATCTCTTTAATTCCATTCATAATAGTCCAACTACCGGAAATTTTTGGAGCGAGCTCGCTAAGCCGAGCCGCAGTTCTGGTTTCTTTCATTGTTTCCATATGTTTGTTGCTGTCTTACTGCCTCTACCAGGTAATCCCACTTTCATTCAGTGAAACTCAATGCTCGCAAGTCTACTAGCTGTCACAGTTCAAGCCACATCGGCAAATTTCATATGACATAAGCAGATGTATTCTGAATTGTGGCCCTTTGGACAACAAAAACTAATGCAGGTTTTCCAGCCAAGAATCCAGAAAAGAAGAATCGCATATGCAATGCATAAGCGTGTAATATCAGAACTCCTACAGCAATTGAAAGCTCGTACACTTGGAAAGCTAGTTACCGATGAAGGCAAACCCAATACGGTTGTGATAGAAAAGTTAGTTGCTTCCTTTTTCCCTCTACTCTTCATCATTTCGTCACTTTATGAACCTTTTGACTCACCTTCAAAGTGGCATGTTCCTCAGCAATTACTGGGAACCCTGAAGTTAGGACTAGGGAAGCCTGAAAAATCGCATATATGGAGACATCCCTAAATTAGACATTCTTGAACATGAAAAAGTCCATGAATGCCAGTGGTTAATGAACCAATAACCATAAGCTGATTTATGGCAAGAAGGGAAAAGCTGCGTCGGTTCAGTGAAACTCAAATAGTCAAGGAGAGATCGGATGTACTTTTAATTCTTCTTAAAAACAATGTGAACTTGATCTAACTTTCTACCAACGTGATATTGCAGGTTATTTGAGACACTTGATGTGGACTCTAATGGATACCTATCCCCAGCAGAGCTACGAGCCCTCATCATTGGAATCCAGTTTGAAGAGGTAGACATAAACATAAATGACGCGGTCCATAAAGTGATAGAGGATTTTGACACTTCTCGGGATTCAAAACTTGATTCTGCTGAGTTCATCGAAGGAATCTCTAAATGGCTCAGAAGGGCTAGACGCACTGCAGCAGGAGCACATGTGCAAGATGATATATCCCTGACAACAAGGCTTCTGGACAGTTTCGACGAGGTATTACAATTATTACAGTCAGTGTTCATTAAAAAATGTCGTAATAAAAATTGGCCATGCAGCGGACGGAGCAACAGCTTGATCAGTTGGTAGACCAGGAAGATGAGCTGGTGGCGGATGATGTGAAAAACGTGAAGTGGAATACTGCCAAAGCGATACTAATGCTGCTTCTCGGAACAGCTATTGCCGCCATCACTGCAGATCCCCTCGTGGACGCAGTCGACAACTTTTCAACCGCCACAAGTATTCCTTCCTTCTTCGTGTCCTTTGTGATCCTTCCATTCATTTGCTCCAGTGAGGTTGTCTCGTGCCTTATGTTTTCCAGCCGAAAGAAAAAGAGAACCATGTCCTTAACGTACTCAGAGGTATGTTTTTCTGGCATCTACGGATCTTTATGAACCTTAATTCACATAGCCACAAATGAAGGTGACTATAACAAAACTTATGAGAGACTATGGTGCAGATATATGGATCAGTGACCATGGGCAATGTCCTGTCCTTGGCGGTGTTCTTAGGCTTAGTTTACGTGCGCCAACTGACATGGGACTTCTTCTCGGAAGTATTGGTGACGGTGATTGTATGCCTTGTGATGGGTGCAATCGCCAGTTTCCGCACTACCTTTCCACTTTGGATGAGTTTCTTGGCCTTAGCGCTTTACCCCCTCTCCTTGTTACTGGTGTACGTTCTCGACTATGTTCTTGGATTATCATAGGTTTGTTGACCCTGCAATTTACTGTTTAAGAAAACTGAGGCTTTATTGAAGCTCACGGCTTATTTGTATTTGGTTTGTCAACACTGAGGCTTGTCATTCAGATCGATTTTTCCGTCTTTTGATAATGCTTAACTCTGAAGTAAAACTCCATCGAGCCAGTTCACCACCATGTTCATTTGCTTCGAAGTAGTCCTCTTAGGGAAGGTTTGTGCCATTTCAGCATGTCTTCGATGCCAGAGTTCCATTTTACATGGTGAATCAATCATTTGCTTTAAGAGCGGCAACGCTGCCTTGCGTCTTGAGCAGTTGACAAACTTCTTACATTAAGCCGGACCAAAGACTTGCAAACACCTTCGTTATTCCTAAAATCTAGGCAAATGAATGGGAATTACGAAATTCAAGAGAGAGTTACGTGAGAAAACATAAGGGAAATCCCCAGGACGGTTATTTCCAACATCGCATCTCTTTCCTTTTCAAGTTCGCTTGAAGCATTTACGTGAATGAACTCAAATGCTTTACATCAGGAGTCGATGAAGCACCGCACTTTTTAATCTAGTGGGAGATTGCATTTTCGTGACAGATACGAAAGAGAATCTTAGTGAGAGCAATTTCTACCCCACCTAACTCTTCCTTTCGAGCCCATCTATGGCACTGATATGCCATTATCAAGACCCAGATGGTTTGGACTTTCGGATTTTCAGTACAATGACGGTGAGCTCATCTCAAAGACTTTTTGCCTTATTTCCCTACGGCTTACCTTGAGACCACTGATCAGATCCCTTCTCTCATAAGCCTCCATCGGTGCGCTCATGCTTGAGCTGTGAAGCAGAGCAGACTATGAAATTGCATAGAGAAATCAGCACGCATTCATTTGATGCTCTTCTTAATTCATTTTGAGGAGAGTGCTAATTCTTCAATCTAACTCGATGGACACAATCTTTGGCATCACCTTCAGCTTCAGATGGACTCCACCATCCGATATACTGTAATTTACAATCATGATCTGGATAGTAGCTGTCGTCGATCTAACCAAGGTTGATTCCATGTACTTGTCCAACAAATTCAATTTCTGATCTAATACTTGTGACAAGTCTATGCGTTCAAACTCGTGCGAATGACGATGATGCATCGACAGCTGTGTCAACACGTTTGGAGGACGCAAAATGTTAGCGGTTAACTTTGCTTGTACAGAAGTTTTCATATTCTACTGGAGGCTATCATCATTAATTATAACGATTTCCTGCAATTCAGGATCTTGATTTCTGCAGAGACAATATGTTTCGTTAGACAGGTCGATGGCTCTTTAGCGTGCCGCACATTGCCACCACCTAATAGTCCACTCATCGTTTCAATTCAAACCTTAGGCTACCAAACACCAGCACCGTCAAGCCGACTATATGAAAACTTTGAACCAGTTCATTTCTTTGACTAATTAATTTTCCCCACATGATTCATCATTCGGGAAAATGTTCAAGCAATTCAACAGCGACTCTCTCCTAAAGGTAGAATATTTGGTAACATTTAAAAGTAATTAACAAGAATGAAAAATTCTCGCAAAAAATCCTGTATTACCTACAGATGTTGCATCATTGTCTCTCTATATCTTCTATGTCATCATCTTCTTGACCACGAGATTGAACTCTCGGGGACAATCTATCCCTACTAAGCATCCTTCTGAACGAACTAAATCGCGCGCTTGACGAACAGCTGTCTTTGTTCGCCCCATGCACAGCATCCAGCATGCCTGGAAAAATAGAGGGTACGCTCTCGAGCAATGGAGCCGTTGCTGCAGCTGTCCCAGCAGGAGGCTCGCGGTGCTCGGCCTTCATCCAGGGCTTGGCCTCGGTGCGGCAAACGGGGCACGTGGATTGCGAGCTCAGCCACTTATCAATGCACTCCACATGGAAAATGTGCTTGCAATTGGGTAACTCCCTCGCCGTCTCTCCATCCTCCAACATGCTCAAACAAACCGTGCACTCGACTGAGGCATCGTCATGGCGGTCACTTCGCTTGAATATAAAGAAGGGCAGCGAGGAAATGACTGTCGGCTCTAGGCCAGTCTTGGGTGGCTCGCCACCGGACTGCACATGGGCGACCCTGAGGGCCAGAACATGCACGGCGGCAGCGCGCCGGGCACGGTTGCGAAGAACGTATCTCGCATACAAGTGGAGGAGGATGACTATTACGAGGACGACGGACAAACACACGATGGCGGTGAGCAGGATCTTGCTGTTGAAGTCATAGGTTGTTTTGTGAGGAAATATGGGTGGAAGGTGATCATTGTGATAATCATCCATACTTGTGTGTGAATAGCGCCAAAGCAAGAGATCTAATGAAAACGAGAGAGATAATAATCAACTTATATGCTTTGGCTATGAGAGGCCTCCCCAATGTGATCTGTACTATATGTAGTTAGCTGAATGTGGGGAGGTTTTTGAGAAGATTAAGGAACTTGTGTGAACATCCAAAACAAAACCGACGAAAAGACGAGCTAATCTCTGTGTAGTTTCAAGGGGTTGACTGTTGAATGTTGACTTGCCGCCTTCCACTTTCCTTCATTTTTCTATAATATGTATACATTGGCCAAGTTTGTTTCCATTACGTTACCACTTGATTTGTTTGAAGTTAGGATGCTGAAGAAAAGTCAACCACGTTAACTTGTTAGCTTGATATTGTGACGAAAAGGAAATTCGCATGCGAATTCAAGTTTCCAATGGGCTGCAAGAATTTCGCATTCGTGATCTGTACTGAAAGTGAAAGATTTAGGGGTTGAAATGTGAGGTTTAACCTTGCAGATCCTTCCTTATTTTATCAATTGTGGAGGAAGCCAAAATGACTTTGCGGTGGAATCAGTACAGCATGGAGTCGCCACTTCATCCATATACCAGCAGACCCCCACGGTACTGCGCAACGAAATCACCTTCTCTATTTTGCAACTAGTTTTCAACTTGAGACGAAAGTTCATACTATTATTTTCTAGAAAAAATGGGAAAAATGTAAGATTTCTGCCGAAGATGCTGAGATTGGAACTTGACATCCTTTGAAAATGCTTTTGGCTCATCTTATTTTAAGATCATTAAACGAATGATAATATGCGAATTGGTTTTCTCTGTGTACATCAGACTATTAGTAAATGGTACGGATCCCATAGCATTCCATCGTAACACCAAAATACATCTACTATATCGGAAGGTGTAATGCACTGGCAAAGGGTTTCTTTGGGCATCCACGATCCCAAAGCCCCCAGAAAGAGCATCGTAGACTAGAAATTTCTTTGGCTATACACCTCTTACGTTCACACTAAAGTTATGACAAAAAGAAATCATATTCAGACCATTCAGTATATATTATTTCCACATTTATATTCACACCTTCTTGCAGAACTGGAGAGAGAGACACATGACCAGCTTCCTGATCTACAAATATTCTTCCATTAATGTTCAATTGAGCTATACATAGAGGATAAAAAAAAATACAACCCCCTCCACATCCGGACCTCTTTGTTCTCCCCATCCCAAAACCTGCATCTGAAGCCAGAATCACCTCTCATCCTCAGCTAAGCGGGCGAAACACGCTTTGACCAAAGCTTTGCGCCACTGCCTGCGCATTGTTGTCGCACGCGCATTGTTGTCTCCCGCGCTCTGCTCCACCTTGGCGGGGTCCCTGCGGATTATCATCCCATGAGGGGACGGATATTTTGCCATCCCTATTTATGATAATCAATCGGGACGTGATTATGTAAAGCTCGAGAGAGGGCTTGGGTGAAAGCCCAGTTTAATCCAAGCAATATCTGCCACCAATCCAGCCTCCTACTTGGAATTTGGTATAATATTGATAAAATTTCAATAATTAGAAATACAAGTGGTAGGGGATCTGAAGAGAATATATACATCTAGAAGGCCAGCATCGTTGGTTTGTTCAAGAAAGGAATCTCATAGACCATTACAATATTTTTTTGCAAATTGAAAGCCCCCAGGACCACTCACTAATGAGGTGAAAATTAGAATTAGCAAGATGGGTTATGAACCAATATTTTAACAAAGATTTGTTACGTTTTGTTTGGCAGGATATGAGTTGCCCAAATTTTTAAACAGGGGTTAAATGGGTCTCATCAAGCAAAGCCCAATTAATAATGGATTTGGAAAGAACCCAATTTCAACCCATTAGTTCTTGCGTCCAAGTCACGTGCATCTAGCTCGGATTAATTGAAACTGGCTCATTTCCTCGATAGTTGGGCCCAAGTCCACAAAGCCTAGCCTAGGTCTTCGAAATTGAGTTTGAGACCTCAACATCAATTCTCTGATCCATGGAGGTTGGACCCAAGGCCCTGGTGTCCATGTTTTGGTAGACCAGAGGCCAAATTTGAGACCTTGATGCCTATCCTGAGGTCTCCAATGGCCATGCCTAGATACCCGATTCCCGCGCCAAAGTCATTGGCACCTGGCTTGAATCCATCAAGGTCAACTTGGGAATGATGAGGCTTGGCTCAATTCCTTGGCAGCTAGGCCCAAGTCCATAGAGGCGGTGCCCAAGTCCCTCAATTCGGGACCGAGCCCTTAGTGTCTGTGTCTAAGTCCCTTGAGGCTAGGCCCAAACCTTGGTACACTTGCTTGGGTCCCCAACTGCCATTCCTAGGTAATTGGCTTACTCTCCCAAGCACTAGCACCCAACTTGGATCTAACGCAGCCAATCTCAATTCCTCAATAGTTGTGCCCCACTCTATATTGGTTTAGCCTAAGTCCCTTGAGGCAAAGCTTGAGACCCTATGCCCATGCCTAAGACACCCATGCCTAGGTTGGTGGTGGCCTTGCCTAGTTACCTAACTCCGACTCCCAAGTCATTAGTGCATGGCTCAAGTCTATCATGGCTAGGCCTAGTTCCTTGGTAGCAGGGCCCAAGTCCATCAAGGTCAAGCCCAAGATCACAACGTTGATGCCCATGTCCATAGAGGCCAAGCTTAGGTCTTCCCAAGGCTTGACTTGGGACCTCGGTGCATGGGTCCTTGATAGGCTATCCTTGGGTATCTAGCTCCCATGCCTAAGCCACTAGTGCCCGGTTTTAGTCCATCAAGGTGGGCTTGGGTCTATTGTGGTAGGACACGGTCAAATCCATGGTAGCTACGCTTAGCTCCTCAAGGCTAGGCTGAAGACCTTGATGCCTCTGCTCAAGTCCACAATGGTCATGTCTAGATACCTGACTCTGCGCCAAAGTCACTAGTGCCTAGCCAAGTCCACAAAGTTAGGGTCTAATTCCCTCCACATGTGCTCAGTTCTTTGGCTGTCGAGCAAAGTTCTCTTTAAAATAAAATAATACTTTTGCATGTATCAAGAATTGAACTATGGTTTTTTAAAATGTAGAAACAACAATATGACATCTCACCAATATATGTATATGTGGTGAAATTACGCAAATTTTATATTTTAATATAAAGATTCTATTTTTATCCAAAAAACATTACCCACATCTCCATGTTGCTCATGTGCCACATGTAAGCCTTAGCCCAAAACTCAATCCTACTAGGCCCCCTCACCAACTCGTGAATCAATTCGTACAGTCTCCTATTCTTCGGAAGGCAAAAACTTAAGGAGAAAAATATTAGGGGTGCTGTTGATTAGTGATCTTAGTGTACTTATTAACCGTACTTAATAAAAAAATATTTCAATTTTTAATATATTAGTTACACATTACATGAGAAAAATAGAGCATTGGAAACTGCACAGTTTCCTTTACTTCTTACCTAACAAGTGCCTTGAGGATACCCTTGAATAAAATCCTTAAATTAGAGAAATATTCCATTAATTTAGCTATAAAGGTTGTAATGGTGCACTCTTAAAGTCAATCAATATAAGGAAATTTGGGTAAAACAATTAGTATTTTTCTCTTCATCTTTTTTAGGCCTAAACTTGGTAAAATGAGTAAGGGCACGAGCCTTGCGGCCCTTATTTTCTTGTGTACGGTTTGGGCCTCCAGGCCTTTGTTCTTGAACAGTAATAATGGAAAAGGTGTGGAAGGGGATCAGTACCGGCGACCCCTCCGAGTGTTACCATAAAATTTCTTACTTTCACGACGCATTGGTTTGAGCAGTAATTCATTTTGGGCGAGCCTATCACAGCTGCCCTCACGATGCTAAATGGGACTAAACCATGGAGTTATCTTTACAATTTAAAACTAGTACTTATTTCATTTGTGCAATTATTTCTATGAGATTTTGTGAAACAATTATCAACCGTTTTAAAAATTCAAGTTATTTTGATGAACGTATGATTTATTATTTAAATCTTTTAACAATTTCTATTAAGGATATAACTTGTCATTATTGAAAAAATAAAAACAAAAAAAAAGTGAGGCTCTATTGACCTTCTAATCATCACAACACAAACTAATCAAAAAAATGTCATCAATCATGATGGAGAACGCAACAGAATTTACTCTGGGAATTAAAAAGATCACCACTATCTTTTGTTTTTCACGCGGAGACATTAATAATATCATTAATCTATTAAAGTAATTATTTGAGGGAAGTGCGATTGCGTCAGGTTCCATGCTCAACAGTAGTTCAAATCCAAAGGAACCACAGACAATGTGGACGATAAGAGATGTGGTAATGTCTTCGCACTGATAGCAACCGTGCAATTTTATAAGAATATGTCTGAAACTCACTACTTCACACCATACCATATGCTAATGATTGCTGTGAAAGTACCACAAAAATTGTGAAATCACCAACGAAGATAACAAGTAAAAGTGCCTCGCAAGCTGAAACACACCACCATTATCATTAAATTCAATCCGAATTCAGCAAAGCCGATGATAAGGAGACTAGACTCCTCTCCGCCTCGCCATCAACCCGGCCCCGACCGACCCAAAAAAAAAATCAACCCGGCCCCGCCCCCGTACGCAAAATCCCGTCACCTGGTCAGGCGAAAACCGGCATCCGAACAGCGGCTTACATGTGTTCACCCATCGCCAACTCATCATTAACATAAGCACCAAGTGGCGGATGCGGCTGTGGCTGGGGCTGCAGCGCCATGTCGGGGCTGGACTGAAGGGCACCCCTCTGATGCGAGAACGCCTCCACCTCGTGGGGCTCTTGGTGCTCTTGCTGCGAGTCCATGAAGAATGTCAATTCGCTTCCTCCTACTCTGTTCCAACCCATCATTCTTTGATAGTTGGACTCGTCGAACCCCAAGAGATCGCCACTTGCAACATGGCTCACCGTCGGTGTCTCTCCTTGCATCGATGATGCCAAGTGATGATGAGCGTGGATCAGACCCGAGCCCGGTTCTTGAAACGAGTGAAGGGAGAGGCCAAGATCTTGGTCGTGGAAGTTGAAGGACGACGTTGTGGAGCTCACCGGGAAGAAGGAATCCAAGAAGGACGAGGAGGAGCCGTTATTGTTATGAGGCATCGTTGTTAGCGTTTCTTGGAGTGCGTGGTTTGGGTGAGTTGGGACAGGGTGGAAGGGAGGGAGGCCGGTGAGCCTGTCGATGGCGGGCTTGGCCTTGCGGATGAGCCAGTCGACTGCCTTGCTGGGGCGGTCGAAGCCGAGGCGGTCCTGGACGTCGTAGAACTGGATGGCGGTGTAGGCCGAGAGGCGGACGCGACGGTCCCGGGGGCCCTTGGCCGTGTGCACCTTGCTGTGGCGGTCCTTCCTCGCCGCCCCCGAGCGGGGGACGTGGCCACTGCCCCGGACTTGGACTGTCTCTCCTCCAGCGGGAGTCTTCATTGCTTCCATTCGAGAGTGCTGGGGTTGAAAGGTTATTTGAGGGTGTTGTCTGACCGGTTTTAAAGTAAGTGATGTCCTGCAAAATAAATAATTAGAGTAAGGAAAAAGCTAAATATATTGAGATTGATTTATTAAATTAGTTTCAGACGTCATGCATCGAAATGTACATTGAGTTAAATTCAACACGATAAGAATTGGTCAAATCCCTCATAAACCGATTGTACGTATCAATCTCTAATAAAACCTAATAGGATTAAAATTTATATGATGGAGATTTAATGGCACCAAGAGTCATTGAACTAGCAAATTGTTAAGGATTCTTTCTCCTTTACTTTTTTTTTTCTTTCGCGCGTGAGGTGAATAGGAGAATGTGAAACTCAACCCGGGGTTGCCCTTTTTTATTTTTCAAATTGTCCATTTTCTATCTTTGTTTATTATTCAACGCAAAAAAAGAAGTTCCTTAGCTAACTTTAAATACAGAAATCACATATGAATTTCTAGAATTATTGAAAGCGACTAGTGAAATTTTATATAACATCGGAACATGGCGTAAAAAATATTCAGCTGAGCCTTACTTAGTACTTTCCATCTCTGGAGAAGATCATCCAAATCGGTTTTTGGCTAACTAAAGAACTAGAGAAAATATGCCCACAGTTAGCACCTCTCGCTCGCGTTACTTGCTAGTCATACACTAAGATTAAGCCCAAGGCCAACCTAGTGCAATGCACTATCAATGGAAATTGGTTTTACAGGACCAATATATATCAATGCCATATATAGGATTAGGACTAGACGAATTGGACATTGATCATGTATATATTATAAGTATAACCCAGCATGCCTCCAAAGGGAAAAAGTAGACTTCCACTCTCCAAAATCATTACATATTCACACCCAGGTAAATTAGCATATGTTAAAGTGGTATGAAAAGCTCTTTAAAAGCCGCGCCTCTCTCTCTCTCTCTCTCTCTCTCTCTCTCTCTCTCTCTCTCTAATGTTGGAATGGATGATGATCCACCGGCCAAGTCCAAGTGACAAAGTCACGTGGATAAATGTCTAATCTCGAGGGAGGGAATTAGTGGGGATAATGATTTGATTATATTTCCATTTCGGGTGGAGTCCATATGAAAAGTTGGGAAACCCTAGCTATATGAGAGCGCTTGAGGTTTGAGATTACATCGGAAGTGGACATGCACCAGGAATCTTTTGGTGCAACTTGGCTAGACACACTTATGCACGCGAAAAGCAAGTTGATATGGGTACCAAGTCAGGGAAGGCAAGATCCAATAAGGTTTCTATCATCTATATGTCATTTACAAGAAAAAATAAAAGGGGGTTCCCCCGTTATGTGCCAATTAAAAAGGGTTCTTTTAATTTTCTTGCGAGCTCTAACCGTTCAATTATTCTATTTAATGGACAGGGATCCTTTATCAACTCTCAAATGATCAAAAGAACCTCATTTTTTATGTAAATTTCTTTTAAGAAAATAAGCCAATCATGCTCTTCCCTCGGTGCCCTCTCTCTCTTACTTCCCTCACCCTCCACCACCACCTGTCGCTCCCTCCATTGCCGATCGATAACCTCTCTCTCTTTCCAACACACTCTTCCTTAACACAATTCCCCCTCCCTTCTCTCTCTCTCTCTCCCCTCGGCCTCCACCACCACCACCACCGCTATCAGAACTAATGCGTTGGCATGCAAAGGCAGTGGAGGTTCGCGACCTTGAGTTGGTGGGCAATAGCACAATGCAGCTAGCAACATCGTGATGGAAGTGATGTCGGCAATGAAGGAGGAAGTGGCAATGTAAGGGTTGCTTGGGGGAGAAAGAAAGACAAAGGGGAAAAAAGTGAAAAACATATCTTAATCTTTCATTTTAAGTCAATTGATACATCATTTATTTAAAAAGTAAATTGACAATATAGATTTATCCACTTGAATTGAGAAGATCCTAATCTATGTTCAATGGTCAAGATGTTTGCAATGTGATCCGAGACGTGCAATGAACCCTGCATCAGCTTTTTATTAATTCTTGAAGCACAAAAACAGCCTACACAAGCTTCTTTCGTATTTTTCTGAGAGTGACAACATGTTGCACGTAATCCATTGACTTTACATAAGAACAGCAGCACGCCTTGATGTTCCAAATGGACTCTCTTTTTGAATTGGAGGATTTTGATGACACGTAAATGAAGTCGAGAATTACTCGAAATTAAGGAATAGGAGGATTGCCATTACACCAGAACAAGCTCTTGATCCAAGAAACAGAAATAGTAATGCCCACTGACTCGGTTCTCTTCATAAATCCGGGAGCCAGATTGTTTCAATGCAGAATTAATGTTTCCGCAGCAGACAGATTCAGAAGTTCAATCCACGTCAAAACTAAGCTGCCAGATTTGTTCTAAACCTTTCCTCGTTTCACTCGTGAAAGCTATACCCAATGGAGAATTCATTTCCCACGTCCCTCAGTCCAAAGACACATGATAATTGATATCGATCTACAAGGCAGTTGACTACCAAAGTAGATATAGATGGGAGACTTTCGGCACAGGGCAATTATTGGGTCTAATCAACTACAAGTACCTCTTCGATCTGGTTAGCTTTTGGTATTCAATGGTTTAATTAGCTGTAGCTTATGCCAAATTGACTAGAACCGGTAGCTGCAACCTACTACTAGATTGATGGGAATGTCTATTTTCTTCTCTCTATTTTCTTCTCTACTCTTTGTTGAGGGAAGAAAATAATGGTTTTCGATGACGTTGTTCATGATGAAAATTGTGGCTATGGCAAGCATTTGCTAGAGGTATGGCATCATACCTAAACTGCCAATGCTCGAAGGGAGGTGACTCAGCACGTTGCGAGTAGGATTGCAATCCCTCATAACTAATCACGACATAAGTTTACATCTTCGATTCGTTACTTTTTACAATATTTTTCACATCGCACCATTCAAAACTTCGATGGTCCAACTTGCTCTAACTCACTAATTGCCACCAAAAAAAAAAAATACTAAACTCATATCATCAATCCCTATGGCAAAAAAGTAATCCCATATGATCACATCTTCCAGCAACAGCATCCACAAGAGACTGAATGAATGATCAAGAGCTTGATTTGAATATAATAATTTTATGTTACTTTTGAGACCTTGTAAAAAAAAAAAAAAACAGAAGAAAAGAAGAAGAACAAGAAGAAGAATATAATAATGCTAACACCACACCAATATTGTAGAGTGAGATTATTAGATACACCAATGTGTGTGTGTGTGTGTTTTTTTTTTTAATAATTTCGTCTCACATCTTCTTAATGAAAGACCACCTACACATTAACCCGTGTAGAAATATAAGCTCTTGATTGATGATTTTCACGTACTCACTAAAATCAGCGTAACAAGATCATTAGATCAATCAATTACTCATTTACTAACTAAGGCTCCATTTATTTTGCAAAAAATGGATGATTTAAAAAATATTTCCAAGAAATAATCTTTTGTATCGCTTGGAATAATTAGTTGATGAAAATATTTTTATTATCAATAACAATTTATATCTAAATATTTTCGTGAATAATAAAAATATTCTTCATTTATTCATTATTGTAAATTATACAACCGATCATTTATAGGAAAATATTATTCAAATCATTCATCTTTCAAGAAATAAATAGAGCCAATTTTTTTTTTAAATCTTTTTAAATGCCAAACCAATTCAATATCCCTACTCCTATCAATTGTGCAAAAGCAGACCTATGTCACAAAGTCCAAACCAAGTTGGCACGTAAATGTCGTTTTTTCAGGAAAAATCGTCCAAAAAATCCTAAATCTATTGCACTTCTGCCAATGTTGTCATGATGTTTTCAATTTTATTTTAACTTTAAATATTTTCACGTTTTGCCAATTGAATCAATCCAGCTAATTATGCTTGGAAATTACTCACATGGGTAATGACCATACTACGTGGCACAACTGCTGGCCAAAGCAAGAGTGTGGCAGCCCTTTCCCAGACCCTACAAGGGCCACCAAGCCCTCACCTAGCCCAAATCGGCAAGGCATTGTGGCCCTTGCCAGATCTAGGCAAGGGCTTGCGTGCCCTCGATTTGGCTAGCGAGGGCATCACAACCCTCGCCTAAGCCCTCAATAGCCATAGCCGCGAACCCTCGCTAGCAACCACGAGGGCTGCGATGCCCTCGCCCATTATTGATTCGCCAGCCCTCAATCCCCAAAAAAAAAAAAAAAGTAAAGAAAATGAAATAAAAAAAAAGGAAAAGTTCAAAAAATTATTAAGAAATTATTAAAAATGTTCACGCCATGGTAGCCGTGCCATTTGGGACAACTAACATCCACATCAGTAATTTTAGACTAAAATTTGTCCAATGGACTCAATTGGCAAATTATCAAAATGTTTATGTCTCAATTAGCAAAATTAAAAGGTTTAAAATTAAATTTGAAAAAATGTAATTGATTTAGAACTTTTCATACAATTTTCCTTATTCTTTTGTGATAAGCGTTCAATTATCATTTGTCGTACAACCATGAGTGATCACGCATGGACCATGCGAGGTCTAGTGACCGAAAAGGTTTGTAAAAATAATCGTCAAGCTGAGCTCAGAGTCTGTTTTATTATATTTCAGTGCGACCTAAACTCGTGGATTCCCTCCTTTATACTTGATCGATTTGGACAAACACTAAACCACATAAGCCACCAGTGAAAGTCCAAATGAGCGCTTTAAATATAGAATAACTTGCCTTTATGCCCTTTTACTTCCTCCATCCCCTTTGGATTCCCGTTTGGCGTCATCTTCAGCGCTCGATCCCAGCGTCACTGATAATCGTGTCGTCCGTTGCTCTCTCTCTCTCTCTCTCTCTCTCTCTCTGCGCGTGCGCGACCATTCTATCCAAATTATCGATGGTGCATGAAAATGACATGCAAAGGCAGGGTGCGCACGGGTGCATGGATGCGTGTGCTTTGACCTTTCTATCTGAGATATCTAACATCATGAAAACAATATGCAGATAGGAGAAACTTATCCAAAAAGCCATCAATTTAATATACTTTTATTAATTCAATCATAAATGATTTCTTTCTTCTTCTATTTTTTTGAAAGAGGCAAGGTCGCCCACCACTAACCAAGGGCCGGCACTTGTTGGATCTCACAAGCACTTGCAAGCCCTTGCCGAATTTGGTGAGGCAAGGGCTGGCAGCCACAGCGAGGGCTTGCAAATGTGACCCCTTGCATGTGGCCAATGAAGGCTTCACAACCCCCAAGGGTTGGCAAGGGTCGCTAGGCCTTAGTCAATGGTTGGCAAAGGTTGCCCACCCTCAAGCTCAACCATTGACTAGCAACTATGTCGAAAATATATATATAATTTGAAAATTTAGCCAAATAGACTCAATTAGTAAAATTTGAAAAAGTTTAGAACTTAATTGACAAAACTAAAAGGTTTAGAACTAAATTGATAAAAGTATAATAAACTTAAAACTTTTTGAACAATTTGAGAGAGAGAGATTTCACGGGGTTTTTCTTTTGAGAGTGACAAAATCATTGAGTAAAAACCCCCTAAGAAATTTGTTGATATGAGTTTCGGAGGAGGAATTCTTGGAAATCATGGCCTTTGAAGTCAATGCAAGTAGGGCTATAATAGAGTCCAATAAGTCTGTACAACTTAACACTTGATCTTGACTCAATTTGGTTATGCACAACTAAATACTCGAACTCGATTGAGCATTCAACTCGGACCCCACTTTAGTTAACAACAAATAAGATCGAGTTCCACTCAAATGATGAAGCTTAACCATCTAATGGGGCTTGTAAGTTGTTCCATGGGCTTTTACTTAGCTAGGTCCCAGCAGTGCCCCTATAATCCTCACACACACACACACACACAAAATTTTAAAAAAAAAAAATTGCACTTACACCTAGCTAGACTAGCAACAGTGTGCTTATGAATTAGTAGGTACTACAATGAATGAATGTTACTAAAATATATAAAATTTCACCTACTTGATTGAGCTCGCGACTATGTAAGTCGAATATAAGTTTTTTCAACCTCAAACTCGACTCACAAAGTAGTACTCTAGCTACTTGAAACCGACTTGAACTCGAGGATAATCAAGTCGAGCCGGACTAGCATACGAACTAAGCTCAAGTAGTTCTTCCACAGCAGCTTACTCATTTACTTTCCAACCTTACTTCATCCTCCACTTTTGTCGTGAATCCTATCATATAACCCCACTTGTTGATCGACTCCAGCTTCACGACAAACAAGAATGGGCAGGCTCAAAAGGCTGGATTGGTGCTCAACTATGAAGGTAATGGGTCACAGCGACGTGAAAAAAAGCGTCATGAAAGGGTCAAGTCATGGATTATGCAGCGATCTCCGCGTCGGATAAAGTTGTCTCGGCATGGTCATTTAACTTATCATGAATCCACTAATTTCTGCCGCTCATCTGTCCCACTAGCCGAACACCCAGTGGTCTTCGTCGCCGAGTCATTTAAATAGGGTGGGCGTGCCTCATTGCATAAACGGGCTCCTAAATCACTCCTCGCGTCTCTCTGTCGAACAACTTCGAACCTTTTCAGACCATCGTGGCTTGCTCAACCGCAACGAACGACAATGTCGAGCGCTGCTGTTCTTGGTCGCGTTCTGAGCTCTTTTTACGGGCTTTGATGGTCGTGTTCTTCATGCAGCATTACCAGCTACAACAGAGAATCAGATGAACAGGGTCATCGCGACACCTTTCGCGTTTCATATGGTGGTCATGAGTTTTATGTTGGCACAAGAAGGTCGATTCTCCTTGATAGGGTTGCGCCCAGAGGACCTTATCCACACCACCATTGACGATAGCTATCGGTCTTGCATGCTTTGTTTGGCCCTTGGGAAGATCCGAGCCAAACTGAACCAGACGGAAAGGTGTCGCAATGACCACTGTTCACCTGATTCCCTGATGTAGCTGGTAATGCTGCATGAAGAACACGACCATCAAAGCCTGTAAATCAAACCAAGAAATCACCGCCCAAGAAGCAAGTAAAGAACAGAAAAAAAAACTACAGTTGCTTCCATTCATGCCGTGGTTCAATTCAAAGTTAATGCATACCCAAACGGTTCAAATTCAATTTGGTTCAGATTTCCAAACTGTTGACACCCCTACAAGTAGTGGGGGTACCGATCTTGTGTCATTTGCCTAATCTACCAAGGCAAGTATCTCATTTATTTATTTAGTTTGGAAATATGTGAATCTGTTTTAGCCAATCACTGATAATTTGATTTTCCTCCTCCTTCGTGAACCCATGAAAGAAATGGCAAATCTTCAAAATCCCCCCTTCCATTTCCAAATCTTGCTCTGCATCTATCCCCATCTTCTAATCATGAATCTAATCTCCACTTCACGCTTTTTGGGTTTTCAGCATATTTCTACTTCGAGGTTTCAAATAATTTGGAAATTTAGGGAGAGTAGATGAAATAGACCATAGTGTAATGAAAATTTAATCGTCACTTCTAGTCCTCGCTTGCAAGGCACATGGCAAGCTTTCTCAAACGTAATTGCTCTCGCATAATTTGGATGTGATTCAATGAAGTTCTCATAAAAAGTAACGTCTCTATTAAATTGAATTAAGACAATGACACGCCTTTCAGTGAACTGAATAAGCTTGGTCTCCATTCCGCCGAAAATTCAATGAAACATATTTTGAGATATCAAAAGGATGTTCCACCGAAAAGTTGATGAAATACTTATCAATATATGAATTACTGAGTAAATGGACAAATGATGCTAACAATTTTTTGTTAATTCTTGGACAGTAAATGTAAACAATGAGGAATTTAGAGATATTGTGATTGGGAACAATCGTTACTTGTCATACAAAGAATACTGTAATGTAAAGACAACCTCAAAGTGAAAATAAATGACAGGTGTTCTTGAATTGATTGGAGGTCGCTTGTGCAAACTATAATTCTAGTATTTATGCGTAATATCAACAGTTAACAAATGAAACATGCTCTATGTGGCTCTTACAATCTAGCAATTCTAATTTACTAACAGTTACTCTGGAATTGTTGATTCTACTACTCCCCGGTTGGACGCTTTCGCTTCTTCACGGTTACCACCATCAGTTGCACCCGAAATCATTGGCTTCACTTCTTGGCAATTGTGTCGGATCAACTTCTTTACCGCTGCCCCCTGAAGGTTTTATCCGAAATCATCGGCTCCATAATCAAGCTATTTCGTTCCCACTTCCTCGACTGTTACATGGCTTCAAGACTTAGCCACTTCCACCGATATCCTTTGTCGGCTAAAATTGGGTTTTCTTGCCGACGGACGGCTCTCGACACTCGGTGATTTTTCGCCACTGTCGCTTCTTATCGATCTCTGTCAACCGAGTCGTGGCTTGAGAACATGGCCCTTTTTTTATCAACAGTTTCTTACATTCCAAATCTCCAATCTTCACACTTTAAGGTATGCAACTTTCACAATTTTCCTTGTATAATGAATTCTGCAATCATTTCAAATACATATTGTTGAATGATTGAGGGTTTTTACTATGATAGTATCAAATGAACATAGTCTAAGATGGGGAAAATTATCATTTATAAACTTATTGTACATATAGTTTTAAATTTTTCAAGTTGGTCAATATAATCATAAACTTTGCATAAATTCCAATGTAGTCTTTCTAACTGATTTTCACTTGAAAATGCTAATGTGACGATCCAATCGTCTTCAACCATCGTACGGGACGCATCAGTTATCTGGCGTGGAAGAACTTAATCGAGATAAAGCCTTTTTGGATACTTTTCTGAATTTTCTGATTTTTTTTTCTCTTATCCATTTGTTTTTACTATATCTTCTTCTCCTTCTCCTTCTTTAGGCAGATCAACAGGAGTGACCTTTTCCTTAAGAACGCGAGCGACCGTGAGCTCCAGAAGGTCTTCAACCAAATTGACGGTGACAGCGACAGCAAGATCTCCCCTGCCGATCCCTCCGTGCGTCCTCTTAGCTAATGGCTCGGCCTCCTCCCCTGCCGAGACCCACCGCGCCAAGGAGAATGTCAACTCTAAAAAGGACAGCTTCATCAGCCATGCTCATGAGTTCACGACCTTCTGAGGATCCAGCTAGTCCTCCTAGGAGACGTAGATCCGCAACGACCTTCGACCCTCTTCTAGAAACCCTCAAATCTCTCTTCTCGCTTAAAACCATCTCTCTTCGTTCGAAGCCGATGGAAAATCGAAACAAACCCTCAAATATCTCTCAGTTTCCTCGATTGGCTCAAACCAGAATGGGTTTTGTAGTAGACCTCTAGTTAGTAGTTGCGTTGCCACATAATCCGTGTGTTGGTCGGGCGATTTTCAGTTGGCGAGACCCATTTTGGATTCACTCATTAAAGCGCACTCTTTACGGAGTCAACGATTAGAGCGGATTCGATGGACAATCAGAAGAATTTGAGAATAAGATGAACAATAAGAAGGAAAGAAAGGGAGGAGAAAGAAAAAGAGATTCACAATAGTGCAGTAGATGTTGGCATGCCATGTAGAACGGCCAACATTAAGTAGACTTCCACTTCAGAATTTCTAAGCCTAAATTGGCCGGAAGAACTACATTAAGGTTTAGGACTAAAATTTTAAATTCAGAAAATGTTGAAATTCTTCCTATGAGTCAAAATTATTCATATTTTTAGGAAAGGAAATTCTCGAGTAGATTAATGGGCAAATTGGATTATTTAGTCTTGTGATATAATTGCCACTTTAGCATTAGATAGGTCACAAATAGGTTTATTTCCCTATTCATAGGACATCAGTATGATTTAAGTTTTGTTAGGCAAGTGTTAATGTAATAATTAGGCTTTGCCCCTTTTCTTATAAAAAATTAAAAAAGATCAAATTAGAAAGTTTAAAATTGAATCCATAGCAGTGTAATAGGTTTAAAACTTATTAGTAGTTTTCTCTAGTGAGACATAACCAAAGCTGATGAGTTAGTAAGAGATGACTTGAAACTCCAAGTTGTTCACACAAAAGTAGACTTGACATATCGATTTAATAATTGCTCAAACAATGCCTTGAAAAACTCTCAACAAAGGTCGATTCTTTTCAAGAAAGCTAAATAATAAAAGGAAAAAAGGAAAAGAAAATCCCCTCTTCGCAACTTGCATAGTTGCATGTACCTTAATCCAAATGCTTGAGCAATTGGGAAAGTGCATTAATCGAGATCCCAAGAATTTTGCCTGCTCTTCTTCACCTACGTATCTAGTTTTGCCTACTTCCCATTAAAGTCGACGATAAGGTAGTGAATGAATACATTATTACAAGGTGGCCCTTGGTTTCGACGTTTTGAGCGAAACTCATAATTGCAACGTTTGGTTGTTGAGCATCAAGAAAGTACATTTCAACTTTCAATTAGTACTCCTTCCTTGGGCTTCTTGCTTGATTAAGCCTTAAAAGGGTCAAGGGATCGAACAACACAGCCCATCAACCATATAGTCACTACTGCCATTGGGCCGCAATTGTCCTTCACGCTTTCATACTACATGAAAATCATTGGATCGTCCATCTTACTGAACTTGTAAAAGTGCCAGTGAGTCGCCAAACCTAGAGTTTATCGTGATACTTGTATGGCAGATCTGGAGATCCTGGAACAACCGCATCTTCAGAGGCACTGAGTCATACCCGAAAAGTGTAATCGCTGAAGCATGTGTAATGAGTAGCAATAGTACTCACTAGAGCTAGAAACCCACGGGAAAAGAAAAGACAGGGAAACTCATCGGGATCTTGGACTCTACCGCGGTTGAGTACTCTGAAAATTAATGTCAACGGCTCGTATCTAGAGGAAGAAGCTGCTGGCGCCATCTCTTGAGTGTGTCGAGACTCTTCCAGGAAACTTATAAACAGATTCAAGAGCTCGATGAAGGTCACATTGGCACTTCAAGTTGTATATCAAATGTCTTGGGAAGTTCACACACTTATCGAGGAGTGCAACCAAAGGTCTCCGGTTGGCCCACTGTGCCTAAGTTTAGAATAAAACTGCAACTTGAGTTGTAAAGGCCCAAGCCCAAAATATCATTCCTCTTAGATGGATTCTAATGGACCCCAAACCCTTTATGATTTGTTATGCTCAAAAACTCACTTGGAACATTTATAAGTTTTTTCAATATGAATGAAATGATACTTATTGCCAATAAAAAAGAAAAGCATATGCATCATCCATATTTTCAACCGCATTCTAAGCTACACCACGTAAGTGAAAAGCCGATTGCAATTAACCCTACAAACAAATAATTGCTTATGGACATCTTTCGAACATAGATCTATCAAAACTAACTTTATGGCCTGCCGTTTGAACTCCACATAAACCTAAAGATAGTTATGAGAGTAGAGTAATTATAAGTCGAGCAAATAGAGAATAAGTATATCTAGCAAAATGGGGAATTCAAAGATTAAAAAAAAAGAAAAAGAAAAAAGGTTAAAATCTAATAACAAGTACCTATTATTCATTGCCAATGTTGAAATGGGAAAGCAAAATCTCAAGGCACGTAATAGTTACGACTTTACAATACAATGCCAAAAGAGAGCAATTTCGAATTTATTACCAAAAAGAGAGGATACCTCTTTTGTCTCCCGCGGGTCAAATATATGTTTGGATCTAATTTTAGAGCTTGGATTACATTGAACTGTTTATAATCTTTTGTTAATTGCGAGCAAGAATACTTGATTATTTCTCCTGTTTTTTTTTGGTATGTCAAATCAAATCTATCCTAATTAATGACTAGTGATGCTTAGGCCCACGTATGATTTTAAATCATTGCCGACAACATAGGAAAAATCTAAAACTAATGGAATTGATTGGGAGGAGAAATGAATGTATGGGAAACAAATGTATCAATCTATTTGCTTCAATGAATACAAGAACAATTATTGTCAGTATAATATATAAGCCTTCGACGACCGAATCCCCCTCTTCTCCTAATCGACTCGAGCATCAGGAAAATTCCCTACGACGTATCGAGATCCTTCCAACTATCGAAAGCCCATCCTCAAGGATTTGGCAGAGCGGGCCGTCGCTCGCCACAAATCGACGTCGTCCAATGCTCTCCTCTTCTTTGGATACAAGGAGGGCAAATGCAGCATCGATAGGTCGCTACTTGCTCTAGCTGAGCTTGAACAAGTCAACCCGGAGGAGCCGACGAAGAGGTGGGTAACATCGGCAAGCGGCTTCCGTGCCATTGCCTTGTTGACAACGCGCTTCTTGAGACACGGTCCGGTGTCCTCTGGCTGCGGGTTGATCCGGCCGGCAGAAAGGGAAGGGACGTTCTCTTTGTTGTCGTGATGGGCACGAAGAGGGACGGCCTCCATTTCAGGTCGTCTATGACAAATAAAGGTGAGAGAGAGAGAGAGAGAGAGAGAGAGAGAGAGGCAGATGAGGGGAGGCTTGAAGGTTCAAGACAGAGAGTGAGGTATTTGTAATGTTGGGTGCTGGTTCAAATTGTGGAGGGCGTTTTGCTTTTGGTGGAAGGTTGAATTTTGGGTTTGGAAGAAGGGAGGGAGCTGGATGGTTGAATTTCATTGCTTGGTTTGGTTCTTATTTCCAGTTTTTTGGCTTCTGACAGAGAGAGGGAGGGAGAGAGAGAGAGAGAGAGAGATTGTTCAAACTTTTTAGGCAGGTTTAGGAGAAAAAGAGAGGGAGAGAAGGATGTTTTAATTTGGGCGGGAGTGGAAGGAGCGAAAAATGAATGCATTAAAAAAAGGGAGGTACTGGAGCTTGGCTCCTCTCCCTCTCAAGTCAAAATTTTTGGCTCCATCCAGGGGATCCAATAGGAATGGAACTGGAGAGAGCCACGTCCGCGGATCTCGAATTTATTACTATTAGGACAGACCAAATTGTTTCACTTGACAACGGGGGAAAGCGAGTGCCCCCTTGGTGGAAAGAAAAATCAAAAGGAACTTTTATCACGAGTCGCATGTATATTATTCTAATTCATCTTAATCGTTACATCTGATGAGTGTTGTGTAGGGTTGATTGATTCGATTCTGGAATCTTGAACTGGTCGGTTCTCAACTCTACTTAAAAATTGACCCCTTTTTTTTTTTTTATGTTTTTCATTATAATAACCCGAATTTTCATAATAAAACATCAAAATCTCTGTGATTTTGTTACAAAAAATGTTACTTTGTGATCCGGTTGTTTTATCAAATTGAATATCAAAATTTTCAAAATTTTATGGTTGTAAAAGTACTACTTTTCGTTGAGAGTGCGCAAAAACCCAATGCCTTCACTTGGGAAAATCACCAAGAAAGAGTACAAATTCAATTATGTCAATATATTCAGTAAGATCCACCTTCACTTTAAAATTTAAGCCAACCAGAATATATTAATTGCTCAATACTACATCAATTCTCTGATATGAAACTTTTTTGATATAACTCACTCACATATGCATCCTAACAATCTCCCCCTCACATGCGAGCGCGTTGTTAAGTCCCCTCCCCCTTAATTCAAGTATCCTTCTGGCCCAAATTCATAACTACGAGCTCGTACATACATCCTCACAATCTCACCCTCATGCGAGAGCTTAGTGTTAGGCTCGCTCCCCCTTAATTCAAGTATCCTTCTGGCCGAATTCATAACGACGGGGCCCGTATTACTACACCAGAACGCTCACTTGCTTGGAAGTCGCAACCATTGGCTTTGATATCATTTGTTGGGAATGCACAACCTGATGCCTTCACTTGGGGAAGTCACCAAGAAAAAGCTTAAATCTGAGTTTGTCAATATATACAATTGAATAATATATTAATTGCTTGATATCACATCAATTCTCCGATGTGAGACTTCTCTAACACACTTCACTCACACATGCATCTTAACACTTTTTCAAGAAAGGTTTCAAAATCAATTCAATTCATAAGTTGGCAGTTTTAGCATCAAAATTGAAAACCAAATCAATCCAAGGTCAAATCTGGATTTTGGATCTAAGAATTAAACAGATTCTCTCTAACCAATCGAGGCTGTTTTAGCCGATTCTTGGATTAAACCGAATGTGATGCTCACATATATTCTTTCTTATCCAATTCAAAGGAGATAAAAACACTAATTCTTTAAATGTTTTTTCTTTCTTACTTCCTTTTCTCAAACTCTACCCACTTGTGGTGTACGTGGCCCACGGCTATGCCTATCTTAGAGAATTTTGTCTATATGTGTCAACCAAGCAATTTGGTGTAAATTATTACCCTTAAGACTATATATCGGTTGTTGAGTGTATTTTGCCTCGGTATAACCTTTCTAGCCATCATTTTCCTAGCGTAACTTTTTCCCCTATTGAGGACTTGAATAACTTTGGAGCACGATGGAGGGAGGGATAGAAAGAGAACTGTATCCATGCCATGTAGACGTGGGATGACTATAATAACACTTCTAAGCATTGAGTCTGCTTCCCTGAATCTAATCTAGCATTGAATGGAATATACTTTGGTGAAAATAAGAAATTCAGAAAATCCAGGATTTAGGAGTTTAAGAGTATCTTTTTTTTCCTTTCCATATTTCTCTTTTTGGATAAGAGTAAGATGTAGAATATAGTAGTATCGGGTCAAATTGTATAGCCGACATCATTTGTATTTGCATTCAATTAAGGGAGACCGGTAAGGAATCTTGTACCAACTCGTATGACAAAAATGCATGGAAACTGTTTTCGCTTCATGATAATAGATCATGTCAATCATATTTGGAATATGACTAAATTTATGTTAATGATAGTTTCATTCGTTACAAGCATGCTACAAAATCAACAACCAAAGGCAAATATTACAGCCATTCTTCTAGCAAAACTCAGGTTGATAGAATCTGGATTCATATATATACTTCACTAAGGATTAGGATTGAGGAAGTTGAGGTTACAGAACAAGATGAAAAGATTTTGCTTCTGGAGAATATCCTCCTGCAAATCATTGAAGTGAGTCACATTGTCTCATAAGCATCCAAAAACTCATATTTGAGATAAACTCCAAAATATTACATAATTTGTTAATCAAGAAAGAATAGTGGACAACACTAGACCAAAATTTCTTAAGGATATTAGAAGACTATTGAGGTCTCATTTTGGCGTCAAAATTCGACATATTTTTTGGGAAGGCAATTGGCCTACTGATATGCTTGCCAATGTTTGTATAGTGAAGCGTTTGGATACTATGTTATACTTGCAGCGTCCTAGAGAATTATCTAATGTTTTTGCTTAGTGATAAAATTGGGATTGTAGATTTTAAATGTAATTTTTCTTAATTTTGTACCTTACCTTTACCCAAAAAAAAAGTGGACGGCCCTTGACAATCTCATGAGATCAATCCATTGCAAGAGCCACCGTCCATAGGCCCTCACAAACCTAAAGGGAAAAAGGGAACCCTAGCCCTCTTACGCCTCCATGTTTTATGCCCTCGATAACCCAGTTGAATCGGAATGCTCCAATCTTAACTCATAAGACAAAGGAAATGAGAATAACTTTTTGGTGTAGCTGGGTTGGACCACTATATAATAAGACAAACGAAAAAAGAATCCCCCAGTTTGCCTTCCAGTTCCCTTAATTGAGCTGGCGAATTGTAATTGCCTTTTCTAAATGAACACCTTATATCATTCTAACTATAAAGATCTTTTGTTAGTTTACGAGAAATTTCCAATTTTCAGCTTTAATTTTAATGGAAGCTAGAAAGCCGTCGGAGAACACATTGGCTAGTTTTTCTTAATTAGTTAGGATATGAAGTATTTTTCTTTTACACGATAGTAGGATTTTGAATTTAGGCTAGTTATGCACCAACAGTTTTGTTGATAAGCCAAGTTTCACACGAGGTCCAAGTGATTTGCGGACTCAAAGTGCATGCCACTTCTCTAATTTGCGCATGTTTGATAAAATGTTCAGGCAAATCGATGGGCTTAGACCACAAGTCATCAAGCCCAATTAATCTCAGATACAACTTTACTGGAATAGTATGTCTTTGCTCAGCGGACTTTCAACTCCCTCAAACTCCCCCAAATTATTACCCTCATGGCTTACTCTCGTCGCCTAAACAACAAGCCTCGAAAGCTCTGAAAAACCCTAAGTAACTTTAAACTCAAACAAACAAAATAAAATAAAAAATTAAATGCCACTACAAGCAACCTCAGCAGAAGTTTTGTCTTGACAACCATATAAAATGACAGGTTGATTCGTCATGGCCTGGTTCTATGATCTCTTCCAAAGGGCAGAGAAAGCGACCTTTGGATAACTCTTGAGGATGGTCGAAAAGAAAGTGTGTTGCATTGCATGTGGCGAATCAACAAGACTGCTCTTCGTATGTATTATAGTTTCGACACCAGCCAAGATTGTCCAATGAGGCTCTGTGCTGATTAAGACAGACTGCGTGATTGGATCGGATCCTAGATTATTTTATGAGAGAGAGAGAAATTATCATATCTTTAGTTATTTTTGTGAATTGTTGACCTTGTAAGACAAAAGTGATGCTACTGAGCCGCTTGGCTTAAATCAAAAGTTGTTAGGACTAGGAAAATTCGAGGGAAATTATTAAAAAAAATTTTAATTTATTGTACTTGGTGCAAATTCAGTTTTAAATATTTCAATTGAATTAATTTAATCATAAATATATTTATATTTTGTCAATTGAGTCTATTTGGTTAATTTTAGCTAACAATTGCTGATGTGAACATTAACCATCCTACATAGTGCGGCCACATGCTAATGTAGACATTTTTAACAAATATTTTAATAAAATTCGTAATTTTTTTTTAATTTTATACTCTTTACTTTTTCTTTTTGGGTTGAGGGCCATAATGCCCTCGCCAGATTTGGGCAAGGGGTCATATGCCCTCTCTTTGGCCGGCAAGGGCCTTGCAACCCTCGCTTAGGCTCTCATTGACCACAGCAAAGGCGTCATAGCCCTCGACAAGTCTAGTCAAGGGCCACGATGCCCTCGCCCAATGTCAACGACCCTTACTAGTCCTTAGCCTAAAAGAAAGTGAAAAGAAAAAAAGAAAAATTTAGAAAAATTTAAAAATTATTAAAATATTATTGAAAAATATCTACGTCAACACTAGCCGTATCCTATAAAATGACTAGTATCCAAGTCAGCAATTTCGGGTCAAAATGACTGGATAGACTTAATTGGCAAAACATAAAAAATATTTATGATTAAATTAGTAGAATTAAAAAAAGTTTAAGATTGAATTGATATAAGTTCAGTGGGTTTATAACTTTTTTGGTAATTGTCCTGAAAAGTTGGGCTCTCGTGACAAATATCGATCGTTAGTAAGAAGAGTTCTCTAATTATCTAAAGAAAGACGTTGAAAATCTTCTAGTGATACTACAATGTTTTAGACTTTTTATTTGTTCAAGCTCTATTCAGAAGCCTTTAAATCCATGAGATGCGTTACAAGTGCAAAGGAAGGATGCTTTCTTTTTATGTGTTTGACAATCAAGGATATTATTAACGAGAGGAAAATCAAAGGATGCTTTTTTTTGGGTATGTACTCGACAATCAGAGTTTATTATTTACCAATTTGTCCCTTCATGAAATATCCTTTGTAAAATTCTCTCATTTGCTTAGTGTGGAGAGTAAAAGTGGTAAAATCAAAAGATTCTTCTTCACCACACACATATGCGCATAGGGGTGACGTTGTTGGTTGAATGAATCATTTGATCTCCAACTTTGGAATTAGAGGATATATGTCAAAAGCCACTTCTAGAAGCTGTTTTGCATTTAAACCTTCTATGTCAAAGCCACTTCTAGAAGCTGTTTTGTCGAACAATGTCAACGACCTACCTTTTGCGGTACGGTTCGATGTTCAACCTAAAGAAGTTTGGTTAAACGTCCGACCAAATGAAAAAGAAGTATGGTTTGATGGGTGATCAAACAAAGCTTGTAAAAGGTCCTTTGTCGCTTCTTGAACAAAAAATGTAAATGACAAGAAAATTAAAAGCACAAAGATTGGAGACCATCATATCTAGCCATATAAGGAGAAATTGTTTAATTAGTTCTAAACATATTATACGAATGCCAATTTAGTTATTGAGACTTTTCCACAATATTCCAATATAATTATTCTAGTCAATTTTTTTCCCCAAAAATTGCTAATGTGGCTCTATGCTACATAGAACGGTCAATAATGATTAAATCGTCACACCAACAATTTCCAGCTCAATAAAAGCCACATTTGCCCATTAAGGCGCAAATCAAGTATCTTGGGAAGTTCATATGCTTACTAGAGAGTGTAGCCACTTGCTTATTAAAGTAAAAGGTCTCTAATCATTGGAATTTGCTTAAATGATCACCCTTCTCCCATAAGAAAAGGGAGGTGGGAGATTTGAATCCTCATTTTCTCAAAGAGATTGTGATGGGAATGATTAACTTTAATTGTAAGTTTGGAATCTCATACTCTACAAAGAAGCATGGTAAAAATCAAAAAGTGGGTTGAAAGTTAAAATAGGACTAACAAAAAAAAGAAAGTAAAAGTCTTTAGTTGGCTCATTGTGCAAGAGTTCAAAATAAGGTTGTGGTTTGGGTTGTAAAAAGCCCAAAATAATCTTCCTCTTAGTTGGGTTCCAATAAGCTCCAAACCCTTTAAGATTTGTTATGCTTAGAAACCACTTGGTACACTTATCAATTTTTTTTAATATGAATGAAATGGCACTTCTTGCCAATAAATAAATAAATAAATAAGCATATTTGTCATCCATATTTTTAATTGAATTCCAATCAATTAACCCTACAAACAAATAACTGCGTTATGGACATCTTTTGAATACCGAATTATCGAAAGTGACTTTATGGCCCACTGATTGAGCTCCACATAAAGCTAAAGAAAGTTATGAGAGAAGAGTAACCATAAGTCGAGCAAATAGAGAATAAGTATATCTAGCAGCATGGTGAATTCAAAGATAAAAAAAAGTGAAAACCTAATATCAAGATAAGCACCCATTACTTATTGCCAATGTTGAAATAGGAAAGCAAAATCTCAAGGCATATAATAGGTACGAATTTACAATCAAAAGAGAGCAATTTTGATTTTGATTACCAAAAAGAGAGGGTACCTTTTTGGCTCCCACAGGTCAAATGCATGTTTGGATCTAAATTTTGGAGTTTGGATTTTTTTTTTTTTTTGGTAAAGATTTTGGAGTTTGGATTGTATTGAACTGACATAACTTTTTGTTCACTGTGACCAGGCATACTTGAATTTTTATTTTTTTTGGTATATCAAATTTGATCTATCCTAATTAATGACTAGTGATCTTTAGCCCTGAGTATGACTTTAAATCATTAAACAGAAAAAAAATCTGAAAATAATGGAATTAAGAAGGAGGAGAAATAAATGTATCAAATCTATTTGCTTTCATGAATATCACAATTATTTTCAGCATAATGTAAAGGTGAATGAGCCTTGGGCGACCGAATTCCCCTCTTCTCCTAATCGCATCGAACATCGGGAAAATTCCCGATGACGTTTCGAGATCCTTCCAACTATCGGAAAACCATCCTCAAGGATTTGGCGGAGCAGGCCGTCGCTCGCCACAAATCGACACCGCCCGACGCTCCCCTCTTCTTTGGATACAGGGAGGACGATTGCAGCATCAATAGATCGCTACTTGCTCTGGCTGAGCTCGAACGAGTCCACGTGGAGCTGCCGACAAAGAAGTGGGTGACATCAGCAAGTGGCTTTCGCGCCATTCCCTTGTTGACGACGTGCTTCTTGAGACATGGCCCAATGTCTGCCGGCTTCAGTTCGATCCGGTCAGCAGAAAACGGACGGACGTTCTCTTTGTTGTCGTGGTGGGCACGAAGAGGGACGGCCTCCATTTCGGGTTGTCTATGACAAAGGAAGCTGAGACAGAGAAGGAGGGAGAGAGAAGGGGGGCAGATGAGGGTGGCTTGAAGGTTGAAGATAGGGAGGGAGATATTTGTAGTGTTGGGTCCTGGTTCAAATTGTGGAGGGTGTTTTTTTGAATTTCATTACTTCGTTTGGTTCGTATTTCCAGCTTTTTTGGCTTCCGACAGAGAGAGGGAGAGGGAGATTGTTCAAACATTTTGGGCAGGTTTAGGAGGAAAGAGAGGAAGAGAAGGACGTTTTTGATTTGGGCGGGAGTGGAGGGAGCGAAAAATGAGTAGATTAAAAAGGCGGGTACTCGAGCTTGGCCTCCTCGCTCTCTCTAGTCAATTTTTTATGATCCATCCAGGCATCCAATAGGAATGCACGTGGACAAAGCCACGTCGGCAAATCTTGATTTACTATTAGGACCAACCAAATCGTTTCATTTGACAACGAGGGAAAGCGAGTGCCCTTAGTGGAAAGAAAAATCAAAAGAAACTTTTATTATATGGGTCACGTGTATTATTCTAATTCATTTTGATCAATTTGATGAGTCTCATGTAGGGTTGAGGGGTTCGGTTCTCAATTTTATTTGGAAATCAACCCATTTTCATGTTTTGGATTAAAATACCCAATTTTTATAAAGAAACATAAAAAGCTTTATTATTTTGTGACAAAGATGTTATTTCGTTGGTTCGTTATTCTGTTGTTTAATCATATTGAATATCATTGTTCAAAATTTTATGGTTGCAAAAGTACTATCTTTCAGAAGAGGTTTCAAAATCAGTTCAATTCTTAAGTTGGCAGTTTCGGTCTTGGAAATGAAAACCAAATAGGTCCAAGGTTAGGATTGCGAATCCAAAAATTAACTAATAGGTTTAGATAGGAAGCAACATAAAATAACCCAAATTTAATTGCTCCTTCTGTTCGAGGAAGATAGAAGGATGATGCTCTCGAACCAAACTGATGAGGCCATCTCGGCTGATTATCGAATTGAACAAAATCCAATGCACACATAGATTCTTTCTTATCCAATTCAAAGAAGGTAAAAATACTAGTTCCCTTAAATATTGTTTCTTTCGTCACTACCTTTTCTCAAACACTATCTACTTGTGGTGTCCAATGTCCATGCCTATCTTAGAGAATCTTGTCTGTATATGTCAAGCAAAAGAATTTCATTTGGTAGGTACCGAGTGTAAGATGGTGCAGCTACAACATTTATGACTAGCACATTTTTGTTGTTGATGATTATATTGTGTATCTTTCATTCATTGATTCATTCATCTTTATAAACAATACAAGCAATATTTTTATATATTTAATATATTTCAAATTGATGGTTTCCTGTAAAATAAATGCAGCCGGAATTTACTATCCTATTAAGGTAAACTATTGTTTGCCACCACCAAGATGGCATCACCATCATCTTTAAAAGGACTAGATATCTCTTTAGATATAAAAAGGCAAGTATTCGACTTACTATATTAGTCACGTTTTGATCTTATAAGTCCTAACGTAGGTATTGGTTTATGACATAGAACTCATGCTCATGCAAAATTATCTGTTCATGACCTAATTGCTGTACGGACTTAATTTTCATTTGGTTATACTGTACATAAAATTTGCTTAGACAATATACGATTTGATTACACTACAAGGAAAAGAGAGTGAGAAAATAAAAAGGGAAACAAAAGTCATTAAATTAATGTAAGGTTTTTGCGTACTTGATTTCTCCTTTTGGAAAATCTTATGACATTACATCCTTGTCCTTACATGTCCAAGGTGAGAATAACCCAATCAGTCATTAATCTATTGTACAAATGTTAATTCAATCATAAACTTTTCAATTTTATCAATTTAGTCATAAATTTTTGCTTGAATTTTAAAAATAGTATTTTTGGTCAACTTTTGCTAAAAATTACTAATATGATAGTTCAGTCATCTCTGGCTTTCCTACATGGTATACGACATGATTTTCAGCAAAAAATTGGCCGGAATGACTATATTGAAATTCCAAACAAAAGTCTAAGACTAAATGATGATATTGAAAAGTTTAAGACGGAATTGATATTTGTATAATAGATTTAAAACTGATCGGCCGATTACCTAACATAGGAAGTTATGAGAATTTGATCATTTTTTGGGCCAACCTTAAAAATTTGGTTCGAAACAGCAATATACAATTATGCATGCCTTGTCACAAGGGCACACTCCTCACTCTTCTTCTAAACGGCAACTAACGGGCGACACCAATGTGGATCCCTTGACAAAGTTGAGTGACCCATCGAGATAAATTATAGTTTTGTACATCATATATTCACCTTTTATTAACTTACATATTAGCTTCATGCTCCATCAAAATTGAATATTATAAGCTTGATCAAACTTTTCAAATTTGTCCCTTCGAGTTGCTCCTAGCTAGACAACTATTAGGGTTAATATAGTGAAATACCCTAAACTGGTATACCTATAATAAATTTATTTCAAATTAATTTTGTGATAACAAAAATCTCAAACTGGTATATTTGTACAAATTTATCATTTGTTAACTTCTGTCAAATTTTACCATTATATCTATTGGCGCAGATAACACAAGGTGACGTGGTCCGGTGATGTGGCAATTTCATGTGAAACTCTATAAAATTTATATAATGAAAAACTCCAAATTTGTCACAAGTTTATCATTAAATTTGTCATAGGCGTACTGATTTGGAGTTTTTCATGGTATTTACCCTATGAATTTTCATATGGACTTGCCATGTCACTATGTGTCGTTCATGTCGGTAAATTTAACAATAAAATTTAACAGAAGTTAATGAATAGTAAATTCATTTAAGGTATATCAGTTTGGGATTAAAAATCAGTTTGAGATAAATTTATCACAAGTGTACTAGTTTGGAATTTTCTAGTGATAAAAAAATTAGTTTGAAGTGAATTTATCATAAGTGTACTAGTTGGAATTTTTGACAGTCAAAAAATTAATTTTGAGAAATTTGTCACATGTAAACTAATTTGAAGTTTTCGTGATATTACCCCATTTATTACCTAGATAGATGTCAACAACGGCTTAGTCTAGTATATATCATGTTTACATATGGTGAAACCAATTAACGCAGGTTGAGCTGGGTTATTAAAAAAAAAAAAAAAAAGTTTCCAAACAATCCCGAGTTGAGCCGTCAAGATAAATCTATCACCAAAAGTGCTTCAAGTTGCAATTTATTAGCAAGGTCGAAGCGATTTAATTCAAACTTTGGAAAAAAAAAAAACAAAACAAAAACCCTCGTTGCACACTTAGGGTATCCGCTTTAGTTAATCTCTGCCGACAAGATTAGTTTTTAATTGAGAGTTTGAGTGCTGTGTAATGCATGCGCAACCCAAGCTTAGGAGGCATTATCAAGTCATATACTTTGCTTTTCTCCACGAATCTCTTCTTGCATCTCTCTCAGATTAGCTAGCAGTTGGAAAATTGAATTATACTCAGACTAGTGCATGCCACTCTTGTACTCCTACTTGAGAAAGTATTTGTAATAATTATTAGGAAAAGAGCGCACGGGTATGCACGTAGAAAAAATAAAAAAGAAATTGGGAGAGTTACCAAAAAAGTCCTAAATCTATTGCAATTATGCCAATTCAGTCCTAAACCTTTTATAATTGTGCCGATTCAGTCCATCTGGCCAAAATTGGCTTGTCGGCGCTGACGTGGATGCCGGCGGGGACAAACCAGCCGACGAATGCGATGTGGCAATTTTTAATATTTTTAATATTTTTTTTTTTCGAATTTTTTTAAATTTTTTTAAAATTCTTTTTATATTTTTTTCTAACCTTCTCCTTCCTTTGGCCGGCCGGCGCGGCCAGAGGCGAGGGCTGGCGAGGTCAGCCTCGCCGGCCACTGGCGAGGGCGAGGCCCCACCAGATCCGGTGAGCTCGGCCCTCGCCAAGGCTGGGGTGGAGGCGGGGAGGGAGAGAGAGACCTGGTAGAGAAGAAGCGGCGGAGCGGGGAGGCGGTCGATCGGGCGGGGGGGAGGGAATTGGGGGGAGGCGGAGCCGAGTTGAGGAGACGACTGGACGCCCTCGCGCGCCGCGACGAAGAAAACGAGTCCCTCCGCTGAATTCCCCCCGATTCGCCCCACCGGAACGAACGGCTCAGCTTGATTCCGACCGCCGCGAAGCTCTTAGATTCCGTCAGCCGAACCTCGGCGTCAATGGCGGCGTCCGCTTGCAACCGAGCGATGCAGTGAGCTTCGACGTCCCTCAGATCGGCCCTCAGATCGAGCATTCGGTTGTCTCCTTAGCTTAGCTCCGCCTCCCCCCGATTCCCTCTCCCAGCCCGGTCGACCGCCTCCCCGCCTTTGCCCCAGCCTTGGCGAGGGCTGAGCTTGCCAGATTTGGCGGGGCCTCGCCCTCGCCCGTGGCCGGCGAGGTCGCCTCCCCCCGATTCCCTCTCACTGCCCAATCGACCGCCTCCCCGCCTCCGCCCCAGCCTTGGCGAGGGCCGAGCTCGCTGGATCTGGCGGGGCCTCGCCCTCGCCAATGGCTGGTGCCGGCTGGCCAGAGGAAGGAGAAGGTTAGAAAAAAAAATAAAAAAGAATTTAAAAACTATTAAAAAATATTTAAAAATTCGAAAAAAAATAAAAAAATATTAAAAAATTGCCACATTAGCTTTCGCCGGCCGGCTGTCCCCCGCCGGCGTCCATGTCAGTGCCGGCCGGCCAATTTTGGCCGGATGGACTGAATCAGCACAATTATAAAAGATTTAGGACTAAATTGGCCAAAAAAAAGTTTAGGACTGAATTGGCATAATTGCAATAGGTTTAGGACTTTTTTGGTAATTCTCCCAAAAGAAATTAGATTATATATATAATTATATATTTAGGGGATTATGGAATTGCTTCATAATAATTCTCACTTTTTATTTTAGGGAAAATGTTGCAAATGGTCATTGAACTATGACTTAATTTGCAATGTGATATCTAAATTTTGAATTTGTTCAATATATTCCATGAAATTTAGTTTAATGTGCAACGTCGTCCTTAAATTTTGAATTTATTCGATATAGTCCCTAAATGTTTTGTATATGTTTAAACTAATCCCTGAATCGTATGAAAATATTTAATGTTGTCCCCGAATTTAAACTAATGGAAGGATGATATTGGTTATCTTTATATAGTTTAGGGACTAGTTTGAACATTTACAAAAAGTTTAAGAATTACATTGGCGAAATTAAAAGTTTAAGACTGACATTGCATATTAGATTAAATTTTAGGGACTACTTTGAAAAAATTGAAAGTTTCGAACCACATTGCATATTGGACTAATGTTTAGGGATTATTTGTATCATTATCCCTTTAATCCTTTTTTTGTTCATTTAGTGATGAAATGCGATCATATATAATTAAATATGCATTTTGCGTTTGTTGAAATTCTTTGTAAAACGTTTCAATTGAGAAATATGGTACAACCAGATAATCAAATATCTATTTTAAGATCTGTAAAAATTAAATCTATCTTCGACAATGTCAAACTGTCTCAACTCCAGTAAGGGAAAAGTCCTCCACCTTATTGGATTTAGACTTGTTCAAATTTCGCGAGAAAATATAGGGAACTTATATGAGAAAAATTTAGTTACTATCTATTTCCCACTTGTCATTTCCTCAAAAATGCTTCGTAAATTCATCATGCTTAGCGGCACAAACCTTTGTTTCTCATAATTATTAGGTATGCTTGAACTAGGTGGTCCGCCACATTCAGTTTGAATGGGCCAGATGTTCAACAAGTCTCGAGCACTTTATTTCTAAGAAAAAAAAATCAGTCGTGATATTTTTCATTGTTTTTTTATACCTTTTTTAAACCTCCCTAGACTATCTCTCACTTTTAGACTATATATCCTGATTGTGGAAAGAGGACATAGTAAACTTTTGTACATTACTCACTTTGATATCAAAACATTTTGTTGGATCACTTAGGCTGCGTTTGGTAACGCTCCTGGGAACAAGCGTTTATGTTTTTTTGTTCTCAGGAGTAGAAATAGAATATAAACACGTTTGGTAAATTTTTTATTCCTAGGAACAGATCTATAACAGAAACAATAAACAAAAAAAAGTTATTTCTTGTTCTTGGGAACAATTCAAGAAACAAGTTTTTTTTTTCCTTTCCTTTTCTTTCTTTTTATTTTCCTCTCTTCTTCTTAGCTGGTTGCCGGCCTCGGTCATGGCTAGCAACCTCGCTGGAGTCTCATCGGCCCCTGGCGAGGCTCGGGGGAGCCTCATTGTGGCTGGGTGAGGCCCCCCGAGCCTCGCCCAGCCACCGCGAGGCCAGGTGATGCCGACCCAACCACCACGAGGTCGGCGTCGCCTGGCCTCACGGTGGCTGGGCGAGGCTTGGCCTCGCCAGACCTAGGCGACGTCGCCTCGCTGAGCCATGGCAAGGCTCGGGGGGACCTCGCCGATGGCTAGTGAGGCTCCCCCGAGGCCGGCAACTTCGTCAGCCCACGTTTGGCCGATTGTTGGCTGGCGATCGGCTAAGAGGAAGGGGAAGAAAAAGAAAAAAAGAAAAAAGAAAAAGAATAAAGAAAAAAAAAAAAAAGTAATAAAATTATTAATATACTAAAAGAAATTATGAGTTACAAAATTATTAGGGATTGTACCAAATGTGTTTCCGTTCCTAGAACAGAAATTTTTTATAGTTACCAAACGCCTTAAAATGCTTAGAAATTGTCCTCCAGAACAGAAATAGAAAAAAAAATGTTTCTCAAAAGAAACTGTTACTGGGAACAAAAACGTTACCATACACACCCTAAAGTGTCATATCGGAAAAAAACGATCACTTAAATGTCTTCTACGAGAAATTTTGACCAAAAGTTATACATGACATTTGTAATTTGAACGCGGCTTTTTTTTATTAATTATATAATTACACGGCTTTTTGATGAAAAAGAAAAGCCAACTTGGAAATTCGAGCTACTCTCTCTCTCTTTAACCAAACCACGTTGTTCCAATTGACCAATTCATGTTCCCTGTCCCCACCACCTCCGTCTCCTCCAGTTTTCCCTTGCTCGACTTCATCTCTTTCGTGCATCACACCCGCGACACCCCTTCCCTCCACTTAGCCTTATTTCGACTCTGACATTACTTTTAGTGGGCCTCCAAGATAGTTGGCAACCATTGTTGTTGTCCACGGAGAGCTGTGATCAAGAGGCTCTATTTCCTCGCTGTCTCCATCTTTCAAGAACTCTCTCATCTCGTTCAAGCCTTAGTTCGTTCACTCTTGGAGCCCCAAAATATTTGCCTCGTATTCCACGTTTCCAACGATGGCTGAAGAAACACTAGTTTCTCCAAGAGTCAGCAACGAAGAAGAACCAAGAGGCCCCGTTTTTGAAGCTTTTGTTTGCACTCTTCAAGGGCCTATTCTGATTACATTCAAAGCGTTATAGCTTTATGGGCTAAACCCAACTCAATTAAAGCTTAATTACCCTCGTTTTGGACTTGAAAATTTCGGCTATTCCTTCCCATGCTGCTGGGCGAATATTACCTCCCGCGTGGGCCAAGTTCATTGATTAATTTAGGCCCATTCAACACCGCAAGTTTAATGCAAATGCACTTGTAATTAAATATTTATTCGAACGTAGCTTTATGGGCTAAAGGCAAATGCATTCACCTAACTCATTTGTAGTTAAATATTTATACAAAAGTGGCTTTTTTGAATTAATTATATAATTACTTGGCTTTTTAATGAAAAAGAAAAGCCAACTTGAAAATTCCAGCTACTCTCTGTCTCTTATACCAAATGGGGTCGTTCCAATTGACCCATTTATTTTCCCTGTCACCGCCACCTTCGTCTCCTCTAGTTTTCCCTCGCTCGGCTTCATCTACTTTCGTGCATCACAGCCGTGGCACCCTTTCTCACCACTCAGCCTTCTTTCAGCTTTGACACTACCTTTTGGTGGGCCCCAAAGATGGTCGGCAACCATTATTGTTGTCTATGGAGAGCTGTGATTGAGAGGCTCTATTTCCTCGTTGTCTCCATCTCTCAAGAACTCACTCTTCTCGTTCAAGCCCTAGTTCGTTCATTCTAGGAGCCCCAGATATCTGCCTCGTATTCTAAGTTTCCAATGGTGGCTGAAGAAACACTAGTTTCTCCATGAATTAGTGCCGAAGAAGAAGAACCAAGAGGCCCTGTTTTTGAAGCTTTTGTTTGCACTCTTCAAGGGCCTATTCTGATTACACTCAAAGCCTTTTTGCCTTGACAAATTCCTCGAGATTAGTTAATTAAGTTAATCCGAGACACGTGGATAACTAACTATACCCAACTCAATTAAAGCCTAATTACTCTAATTTCAAGCTTGAAAATTATGGGTATTCCTCCACATGCTTCTGGCCGAATTTTACGTCCTGTGTGAGCTAAGTCCACATGATTAATTTAGACCTACTCACTGCTGCCATTCTAATGCAAATGCATTTGTAATTAAATATTTATTGAAATGTAGCTTTATGGGCTAAACCCAAATGCATTCACCCAACTCATTTGTAATTGAATGTTTATTCGAACGTGGCTTTTTTTAATTAACTATATAATTACATGGCTTTTTGATGAAAAAGAAAAGTCGACTTGGAAATTCCAGCCACTTTCTCTTTTTTATTTTATTTAAACCAAACGACGTCGCTTCAATTGACCCATCCATCTTCCCTGTCACGGTGTCACCACCATCCTTGTCTCCTCCAATTTTCCTTCGCTCGGCTTCATCTCCTTTCGTGTATCACAGCTGTGACACCCCTTCCCAGCACTCAGTCCTCTTTCAGCTCGAACACTACCTCCAGTGGGCCTCCAAGATAGTCGGCAACCTTTGTTGTTGTCCATGGAAAGCTGTGACCAAGAGCCTCTATTTCGTCGCCATCTCCATCTCTCAAGAATTCACTCTTCTCATTCCAAGTTTCCTACAGCGGCCGAAGAAACTTCAGTTTATCCTAGAGTCAGGTTCGGAGAAGAAGAACCAAGAGCCCTTGTTTTTGAAGCTTTTGTTTGCACTTTTTAAGAGCTTGCCATTCTCGTCCGAGCCTTCACTCAATCCATTCCTGAATCACGAAATTGAGCTGCTTGTCATGCTCTTAGTCTTCATTGCAAGATTCACCACGAAATTTTGACCCAAATTGCTAAGATTTAAATTAGGGTTGAAGAAGGGGGATTCGGTTGATTTGGCATGCTAAACAATGTCGCTTGGGGCACAAATGCTGAGTTAGGTCACCAATAAGTTACATCGATCCAAAAAAATGATAAAATATTGTCATGTCGGATTTCTAGTATCCCAAATTGAAGTTATTTGGGAAAAAAAGTTTTTTAGCAAAGTAAGCACCGTATAAAAGTCATAACACTTATAGTATCATCTTCCCCTCGATTGTTGTGAGCACGTACGAATTTTGTGTTCCCCAAGCCTGACCAATATAATTTTTATTTATATGGTGATGACCTCGCAAGCAAAATTAGTGGAATCCTACAATGAACAGGCTCAAATTAAAATGGTTATTCAACTACATGTCGTTCAATTAGAAAAATTTCTCTATCCCAATGGGTTCGTCCGATTACATCCTACATGTAACACACCCATATGCTGCCTATAAATCAATGAATTGCAAAAGCAGCATCACTTTTCGGAAGCCCATAAAGCAAATTAAATTAATTCCTCATTCTATTTGGCTTAGATAAACATTATTTTCAACATTATGTCACAAACCTTGATTCTACACTCGTAGTGCCACAGTCTGGTAGCCAGATGGCGTCCGGTTCTGTTGACTTCATCAACAATTGAGGCCAAACACGTCGTTTAATTGCTCGAGTGCGGCGATTATGTGCATATTGATTATTTAAAGAACAAGACGAGGGCGTGCGATGGCCACTGTCACCCCCTATCATCTTCACTTTGTTGGCAAGATCTTCGAGTAGGGGAGCTTGCAACTTAATCTAATCTGGTTCGTCAAATCGACATTGTTCTTTGCCTCTTGTCCAGAGAGTGGCTTATGATGTCGGCTAATGCGTGTTGAGATAATCAAATCGAAAGGTGCAACAAGTTTACTTTCAATTGAAATAGACGGATATTCAAAAGGCGCGTGAGAATCTCTCTCAAAACCCTCCTGGCTTATCAAACGCCCACAATGTTTATCGAGTAGCATTTGCGATGATGTAATCAGCAACTTCAACTCATCTTCGAATAAGCCTTGATGATTATGAAGTGTAGGGCCTGTGCTTCCTTTTCAAAATCACAACATCGATCCATACCGGGATTATAATTACATGGCATGCCGAAAAACGAGGTAAATATTATTATAAAGTCCAACTTAAAAGCTTAAACTGATAAATAGAGGACATGAATATAAAGAACATTTACAACAAACATTAGGAAAAGTAGCAAAAAATTCATAAACTTATTATATTGATACCAATTTAATCACAAATCTTTCAATTAAATCACTTTGGTCCTAAACGTTTTCATATTGATACCAATTGAGTCCATCCCACCAATTTATGTCAGAAATTACTGACATAGATGTCGGCCTTCGTATGTGGCATGTCTGACGCCGATATAGACATCTTTATTTAATATTTAATCAATTTTCGTTTTTTTTTAATTTTTTGAATTTTTTCATTTTTCCCTTATTTTTTCCTTCTTGTCTTCTTGTCTTCTTTTTTTTTTGTTTTTGTTTTTGTTTTTGTTTTTTTTTTGCTTCCTTCCTTATTTTCCTCCGCCAATCTCCATTATGGCCAATGGAGGTCAGCCAATGAGGGCAAGGACCCGGACGCCCTCACCGGCCTTTTATGATGGTCGGCAAGGGCTGGTGAGCATTGGGAAGCCTTCACCGGCCTTTGGTGAGGGTCGGCCTTGCCTGGATGAGGCCCCTCGTCAACACTAGAGACTGACGAGGCCAACCCATGCCAGATCCAGTGAGGGGGCCCTATGGCAAGGGCGGCCTCACCTGAATGACAAGGGGCCTCATCCAGGTGGGGCCAGCCCTCGCCAGCCCTCATTGGCCTCTGGCTAGGGCTAGGTGAGGGTCTCGGATCTGGTGAGGGATGGCTTTGCCCAACCCTCTAGCCGATCTAGCTTATTATTGGTGAAGGTGTTTGGCCCTTGCCCTCGTTAACAGTTGGCAACCTCTGTTGGCCATCACGGAGGTTGGCGGATGAAAATAAAGAAGTAACAAAAAAAAAGAAAGGAAAAAAAGAAGAAAAGAAACAAAAGAGAAGGAAAAAAAAGAAAAAGGAAAAGGAAAAAATTAATAAAAAATTCGAAAAAATAATTAAATATTAAATAAAATCTATGTCAGTGTTAGTTGTGTCACGTAGGGCGACCAACGTTTATATTAGCAATTTTTAGCACAAAGTGGCTAGATGGACTGAATAGGTATCAAAGTGAAAATGTTTATGACTGAATTGATTCAATCGAAAGATTTATAACTAAATTTATACAGATACAATAAGTTTATGACTTTTTTGGTGCTTTTCTTGGCCAACACCCCATCTGACGTGCAAGCCTCATGAAAGGGATAATACTAACTTTGATACCAAGTTAGAAGGTCCAATTCAAAAACTTAAATTGATAAGTAAATGGAGACCACATAAATATAAAGAGCATTTAGGATGAACACTCGCTTTGACGGGCAAGCCAAATGATGAGCATGCACATTTGTGAAAGAGACAATATTAGCTTTGATATCATGTTAGAAAGTCAAATCTAAAAGTTTAAGTAAATAGGTAAATGGATACCACATGAATATAAATAACATTTAGAACTTGTTATTAAGCGATGTGGGATAATACTTCAATAATTAATGGATGGGGACACATATCCCATTGAGCATTTGGTGTAAATTATTTCCCTTAAGACTATATATCTATTCTCGAGTGTATTATACTTCGGCATAACTTTTGAAAACATCATTTTTCTAGCATAACTTTTCTCCCTATTGAGGAGTCGAATTACTTTGGAACATGATGGAGGGAGGGATAAAAAGAGAACTATGTCCACGCCATGCAGACGTAGGATGACCACACTTCTTTGATCACAAAAAGCGTTGAGTCATGGTGCTTACCTGAACCTACTTTAGCATTGAATGGAATATATTTTAGTGAAAATAAGAAATTAAAGAAATCTAGAATGTAATAGTATTTTTTTTCCCTTTCCATTTTTCTCTTTTTGGTAAGAGAAAAACGTAGAATGTAATAGTATCGGGTCAAATCATATAGCCGACATCCTTTATATTTGCATTCGATTAAGGGAAACTGGAGAGGAATGTTGTCCTAACTCTTAAGACAAAAATGCATGGAAACTCTTTTTGCTTTTATGATAATCAATCAGCTCAATCGTATTCGGAATGTGACTAAACTTCTGTTAGTGATAGTTTCATTGGTTACAAGCGTGCTGCAAAATTGACATCCAGAGGCAAATATTCCAGCCATTCTTCTAGCAAAACTTATGTAGATAGAATCGGGATTCATACAAATAAGTCACTAAGGATTAGGATTGAGGAAGTTGAGGTCACAGTACAAGATGAAAAGCTTTTGCTTCTGGACAGTATCATACAGCAAATCATTGAAGTGGGTCACATTGATTCAGAAGCATCCAAAACCGTGGACGACCCTTCGAGAATCCGTAAGGAAAAAGTTTCATGGGATCAAGTTCCATTGTAAGAGCCACCATCCTTAAACCCTCACAAAAATTAAATAAACGGATTGATAATATATCAAAGCCAATATCAACTAAATGACTAGACACACACTTCCATCAAATTAATCACCAGAGGAGGAAGGTCTCCTCTCGCCCTAAAAAAAGGGAACCCTAGCCCTCTTACGCTTCCATCATTCATGCCCTCGAAAAACCCAGTCGAATTGGAATGCTCTAATCTTAACTCTTATTGGCCAGCTTCAAAGCTTTAATCTCTGGTGGTCATATAAGCAAAAAATGAAATGCCACCACCATCTAATAAGACAAACGAAATGAGAATCCCCCATTTTGACTTCCACTTTAATTTTCTATTGGAAAAAGAACCATCAAAGATGATAACAAAAATAGAGGATTAGTGGATTAGCAACTATATAAGGACGATCCGTTCGAGCTCTAGATATAGCAAACGGTTTTGAGGAAACTAGAGGTAATACATCATCAGATTCCTCGTCTTGTCAACATACCAAATGGCCAGCCCAAGGTTTTGGTTTTGTTTTCTTTTAATTTTGCTTGCATTGCTTATCAAATCGGAATGTACTCGGCCGCTCCAGCCATATCAGCGAGCGAGGACCCATTCAAGTCCGACATTGAGAGAACTGCTCGAAAGATTGAGAGCCCTAAAGGTGAATTTGCGAGGAGAGGAGCCAATGCAGAGTCCGTATGTATCCAAAAAACAAAGCCCCGGTGGACCCGACCCACAACATCATTAATTTCGAGTGTTGGAATATTTAAATAATAAACAGTGCCATTATGTAACAGATTCAACTTTTAGAATAATTGGCAGTGGTCTCACGAGATCTTATATGGTATCAAAGCTACGAGGTTCTAAGTTCGCATCTTCCATGTACCTATTTGTCTTCCCAATTGAATATTGTTGGTAATGAAATCGTACTCTATTGATGTAATGAAGTTCTTGATGAATTGTACTCTCTCTCGATGTAACCCCAATAAATCTCACATCGAGAATTGTACTCTTTTGATGTAATGAAGTTACTGATCCAAACTTCTAGGTCCCTGTTTGTGTCCCCAATCAAATATTACCGTGCTTTAAAACAGTCAACAAAGGTCCCATGAAATCTTACATCAAGAATTGTACTCTCGCACTCTCTTGATGTAATGAAGTTCTTGATGAGATGATGGTTGCGGAAGCATTTTAATAAATGAATAGTTTGCGAAGCTTTTAGAGGGGACTCAATAGGTTTGTCATTTTGGCAGTTTTGCTCTCCTTAACATTTTGCACCTATTTCATTTGACTCCTCTAGTTCTAAAACCAACACTTGGAGTTGGAGCTCAAGGAAAAACTCAACGAGTGAAAAGACCAATTAGAATCTTATCCCCATAAACCTTAATTCCCTTCCGGGGGGAGTCCTCTTGCCGATGACTGTGGTTCTCTTGAGGACAACCTTAGATCAAAAGGAGAATGACATAAATGATACTTGAACTTTGATTGAATTACTGCCTTTGGATTCTTAATTTGTTCAATATGGTTATTAAATTATTAGTAAATGTTCAATGTGGCTCTTTCATTTGCTCAAAAGACAAATTAGATGTTATATAATGACGTTAATTATTACATGCTGAGTTGGAGTATTAAAAAAGATTAGTCAACATGTCCATTTTGCTATCCATCTACTTTAGAAAAGGAAAAAGGAAATTATGGTGTTAACATGTCCATTGCCATTTTTTGATGTGGATTATTATATCCTAATTTGAGGTCAATATCTTACTTGGATAATCTACGTGTACTTTTTTTGTTGTTGACCGTTTACGCTTAATGGATTGAAAGTCACATCTGTGGATTCTGTTAACTTAAATTTATGAAAGGACGATATTAAATAGATTCATATAATTTAGAGATCAGATTGTTTATTTAACAATAATTTAGGAAATACACGAAACCAATTAAAACTTTAGGGACGATATTGCGTATTAGATCAATTTTTATGAATTATATTTTTGGTAATATTCTTAATAGCCCATGATATCAACTTCCTATCACAGCGCAACCTTAGATCGAGAAAGCCCATGACCTTGACGGCGCTCTTAACAGAGAGAGAGAGAGATTCGTAAACGACCATGATGAACAGTTGCCATTTATGGAGAACTGTGATGTAATATTATGAGCTTGATTACTGAAAGATTGTGGAAGTAGTTCAGTTGTGTTAAGTGGCCATCACTTTTTTGGCTAAAAAAGACGAGGCTTCGCAAATGGATTAAACTTAATATGCTCCTCAATTATGGTAATGTATATTGCGTACTACTGACGTTGTAAGTGTCTTCTTCTGCATATGTACATGTATATAGGCACTCAACCTATTGTTTAAGGAAAACTGATATTAGAAGTTCCTAATTTTTGTATAGCGCTCATTTTAATATCAAAATTTTTCAAATAATTACTTGAGTGCGACATTGATGAAAAAACTATTACTTAAATGTTTTTAGTAACAAATTCCGTACAGGGATTGTTTAATAATATTTTTATTCCTACGTGGCTTTTCTTGTTAAAAAAGTTCCAACTTGGCAATGATATGGAAGTCCTTTTGGACAAAATGAGTCACTTACAATTCAAACTAGCGGTTAACCCAAGAACAACTTGAATAGAAGACATCTTTACAGCTGGTAAAAAAATCTCTTCAAAGTTTATGCCATTCTTTTGACGAAAATCCTTCACAACAAGCCTAGCCTTGTACCGTGGTTGTAAACTGTTTTCTTCCGTCTTCAACTTATACACCACCTTATTTGTGAGTGTTCTCTTACATATAGGCAACTTCACCAATTCAAATATGTGGTTGTCATGTAAGGATTTAAGCTCCTCTTGCATGGCTTCATGCCACTCATTCCTTTTTCGCATGACATAGTCTCTTCATAAGTTTCTGGCTCTCTTGCATCAGTGAGTAATACATACTCATGCGGGAAATATTTTTTAGAAGGTCTACGCTCTCTTTCAGATCTTCTAACTTGAGATAGGATAGGTTGCTCTTGCTCAGCTATTTCACCTGTCTCAACTGAAGAATCAACATTATGTGACGATTCACCATCTTCATGATTTCCATACACTTCTCCCCCATGATTTCTATCAACGGTAGAAAGATTTGGGCTAAAACTAACCGAACGTCAAGCTATATTCATTGGTTTCTTAGCCTTGTTGATGTCTTCAATAGTTTGATACTCACAAAACACCGCATCTCGGCTTCTATTGACTTTCTTTGCAACTGGATCCCATAACCTATAGCCGAACTCTTCACGTCCATAACCTAAGAATATACATTGTTTAGACTTTTCATCAAGCTTGGATATTTCATCTCTTGGAACATGCACAAATGCCCAACAACTGAACAATTTTAGATGGTTATAGGAAACATCTTTCCCACTCCAAACTCTTTGTGGAATATTCCCCTTAAGAGGAACCGATGGAAAAAGATTTATCAAGTCTATTGCCATTCTCATCGCTTCACCCCAAAATGGCTTAGGCAACCTGACATGATAGAGCATACACCGAATCCGATCATTTATTGTTCGGTTCATTCTCTTTGCTACTTCATTTTGTTGTGGTGTCTTTGAAACAATCTTCTCAAGCTTGATACCATAATCCTTGTAATAATGTTCAAATAGGCCTCTATATTCACCACCGTTGTCAGCTCGAGCACATTTAAGTTTCTTCCTAGTTTCTCTTTCCACATTGACATGAAATTGCTTGAAAGCCACAAGCACCTGATCTTTATCTTTCAAAGCAACAACCCACACTTTTTTAGAATAGTCATAAATAAATGTCATAAAATTTAATGCACCTCCAAGGGTTCTAGCATCCATGTAACAAACATTAGTGTGAACTAAATCAAGTATATTTGATTTTGTGTGAGGAAATGAATTATGAAATGAGAATCTTTGTTGCTTACCTGTAAGGCAATGAGTGCATTACTTTAAATTTTTCTCCTTCAAAGGTAGAAAATTATTTCTAGCAAGAGTTTCAAGCCCTTTCATGCTAAGATGGCCAAGTCTCATGTGCCATAAATCAGTAAAGGAATCCTCCACTGCCTTTACCTCTTCTTTAATCAAGTCAGCGTGCATGGTGTAGAGAGAGCCTGTCTTCTTACCCTTTGCCACTACTATAGAACCTTTAGTCAACTTCCATTTGCCATCAAAGAAGGAATTGCAATAACCATTATCATCTAAGGCACCTATGGAGATCAAGTGAAGTTGAATATTCGGAACGTGTCTCACATTTTTCAAAAGCAAATTACATTCAACATCGGTTTCCAAATAAACATCTCCCATGTCAATAACCTTGAAACACCACTATTTCTCATCCTAACATAACCAAAATCACTGCCGCGATAAGAAGCAAAGTAGTCATGCCATGAGGTGATATGAAAAGAAGCCATGGAATCAACAACCCATGTAGAGTCTTGGCATGTAATGTTTACACATCCGTCATCACACACGAACATAATATCGCCATCGGATACAACTGCCATCATAGCTTGTTTATCTTCTTTCTTTCGATCTCCATTTCTATCATGGGATTTATCTCTCTTTGAAAACCAACACTCTTTTGTATAATGCCCCGTTTTACCACAATTATAACACTTCACACTCATCCTCGGTCTTGATTTCGACCTTTCTCTTGACTTGCCCCTGGTTATCATTTCTTTAAAACTTTCTTGATTGATTTCTAGCCCTGTTTTCTATAACAAGAGCATCTGATGTAAAAGCATAATTGAAGCATTTTCTTCTTGTTTCTTCATTGAACAAATTTTCTTTAACCATACTCATAGAAAGCACATCAAAAGGAGCCGAGTTGTTTAATGCCACAACCAAGGTGTCTCAATTATCAAGAAGAGTACCAAGTAATAAGCATGCTTACAATTCATCATTAAGATCAATATCAAGATTTATCAATTGATTTACAACATCTTGAAATTCACTCAAGTGTTCTGCCATTTTACTCCCCTCCTTGTATCTCAAATTCACAAGTTGCTTAACTAGAAGAGCTTTATTTTGTGGAGTTTTTCTCTCATAGAGATCTTATAATTTCTTTCACAAAGTGTCCGCCTTCGTTTCTTGAGCAACATGATGAAACATAATATCATCAATCCATTGCCGGATAAACCTAACCGCTTTCCGATTTATTCTTTCCCATTCTTTGTCTTTCTTATCTCCTTTGGTTTCATCACCTCAATCTGATCAAGCAAGTCTTTGCAATATAACACGTCTTCTATCCAAGGCTTCCAAATATAATATTTGAGGCATTTAACTTAAATATGATGTTGCTAGTTTCTTCCATTTAACACTAGAATTTCAATCAGGCTCTGATATCACTTTGTTGGGGAGAACTCGGGGACACAATTCACCACAAAATTGAATGCAATCCAAGATTAATTTCTCCCCCGAAACTAAATCAACTGAAATTCTCTTGACCCCTAGCAATAACCGGTAATATATAACCTCACAATATGCAAATATAATACTGAAATGATAAGTAGACAAAGTAAATAATGACACCAATGATTTAACGCGGAAAACCCGATGCGGGAAAAACCACAAACCGTCCAAAACATTCACTAATCACCAAAAATAGCAGGATACACAAAGTATTCTTTTCTAGTCATACACTAGAGGCACAACATCAAATCTCATTTCATCACCACATAGGTGGATAAACAAATTCGGAGCAAGAAAACCCTAATCGTCACTGGAGAATTCGGAGGCAGTTCTTGACGAACGAAAACCATCAACTTATAGCCCTCGATCTCATGAACAATATACTCAAATTTGAGCCGATTTCGTCAATGTTTGGCCTTTGAATCAGAACTGCAAAGTTGCGCCCTTTTTCTTCTCTTCTTCTCCACGTTCTCGATTAACTCCTTCGGCGGTTTTTTTTTTTTTTAACTCTACTTTTCTCTCTCCTCACTTTTGAGGGCACACACACGTATGAAGCACCACTTTCTTTTTGTTCTTTTCTTTTATTTTTTATTTTTTTAATGCTAACTGGGCCAACATGAAGATGGACCTAGCCAACAATGGACATCTTTCGAATATTGATCTATCGAAATGACTTTATAGCCCCCCAATTGAGCTCCGCATAAACCTAAAGGTAGTTATGAGACTAGAGTAACTATAAGTTGAGCAACTAGAGAATAGGTATATATAGCAGCGTGGTAAATTTAAAGATAAAAAAAGTAGAAACCTAATATCAAGATAAGCAGCCATTATTCATTGCCAATGTTGAAATATGAAAACAGAATCTCAAGACATGTAATAGCTACAACTTTACAATACAATGTCAAAAGAAAGCAATTTTGATTTGATTACCAAAAAGACGGGATACCACTTTTGTCTCCCGCGGGTCAAATCATGTTTGGATCTAATTTTGGAGCTTGGATTGTATTGAACTGCATGTAATATTTTGCTCACTGCAATCTAGCATACTTGGTTTATTTATTTATTTTTGGTATATCGAATTGAATCTATCCTAATTAATGACTAGTGATCTTTAGCCCCAAGTATGACTTTAAATCATTGCCGACAGCATAGGGAAAATCTAAAAATGATGAAATTGATTAGGAGGGGAAATTAATGTATGGGAAACAAATGTATCAATCAATTTGCTTCAGTGAATACATGAACAATTATTTTCAGTATAATGTAAAGGTGATGAGCCTTAGAGGACCGAATCCCCCTCTTCTTCTAATCAAATCGAGCATTGGGAAAATTCTGGTCGACGTTTCGAGATCCTTCTGACTATCGAAAGCCCATCCTCAAGGATTTGGCAGAGCGGGCCGTCGCTCGCCACAAATCGTCGACGTCCAACGCTCTCCTCTTCTTTGGGTATAAGGAGGGCAAATGCAGCATTGATAGGTCGCTACTTGCTCTGGCTGAGCTCAAACGAGTCAACTTGCGGCTGCGGACAAAGAGGTGAGGGACATCGGCAAGCGGCTTTGGTGCCATTCCTTGTCGACGATGCACTTCTTGGGACATGGCCCGATGTCCGCGGGCTTCGGGTCAATCCGGCTGGCAAAAAGTGGAGAGACGTTCTCTTTGTTGTCGTGGGCACGAAGAGGGACGGCCTCCATTTCGGGTCGTCTGATGAATTGGTAGGAAAGAAGGGGGGGGGGGGGGTGGGGAAGAGAGAGAGAGAGAGAGAGAGAGAGAGAGAGAGAGAGAGAGTGGTTGAAGGTTGAAGAGAGGGAGAGAGGTATTTGTAATGTTGGGTGCTGGTTCAATTTGTGGAAAGCGTTTTGCTACTGGTGGAAGGTTGAATTTTGGGTTTGGAAGAAGGGAGGGAGATGGATGGTTGAATTTCATAGCTTGGTTTGGTTCTTATTTCCAGTATTTTTGCTTCTGACGGAGAGAGGGAGGGAGAGAGAGAGATTGTCCAAACTTTTTTGGGTAGGTTTAGGCCACATTTGGGAAACACTTCAAAACAATGTCTGATTCTATTATTTTGTTTCTCAGACCAAAAAAAGAATAGAAGTTTGTTAAGTAAATTTTTGTTATCGGAAAGAAAAATCCTTTTTTTTAATTCTCAGAAATAAATTTAGAACAGAATTAAGAAGTAGAAAATAAAGTTATTTTTTATTCTTGGGAACAATTTCATTTCAAGCCCAACTTTTTCTTTTTTCTCTTTTATTTTCTTCTTTTTTCCTTCTCTCTTCTTCTTCCTCCCCCCCTGGTCATCGGCTGTCGCTGCCGCCCATGCTGTCGGCAGTTGCCAATGACCTGTTAGGCGAGGTTGGCGAGCTTGCTAAAGCCTCGCTGGTGGCTAGGTGAATCTCGCCTAGACCGCGCAGCTTGGTGAGCCTTGCCTAGCCACTGGCAAGGTTTGACCTCGCCCAAGCGACGCAATCTGGCGAGGAGAATCTCGCCTAGCCAACGGCGAGAGGCCCGTGAGCTTCTAGCGAGCTCGCCAGACCTTGCTCAACTAATCACCAGCCACCACTGTGGCCAGTAACTGGCCACAAAGGAGGAAGAAGAAGAGAAAAGGAAAAAGAAAAAAAGAGAAAAAAAAGAAAAATATAATAAAAGTATTAAAAAATTAAAAGAAACAAAAAAAATTAAGAATCATATTAAACGCATTTCTATTTCAAGAATAAAAATTTTAGGCAATTTACCAAGCGCTTTTAAATGCTCATAAATTTTTCTCAAGAATATAATGGTTACTAAACACACCCTAAAGGAAGAAAAGAGAAGGAAAGAAGGACGTTTTTTATTTGGGCGGGAGTGGAAGGAGCAAAAAAATGAATGGATTAAAAAAGGGAGGTGCTCCAGCTTGGCTCCTCTCCCTCTCTCAAGTCAAAATTTTTGGTTCCATCCAGGCATCCAATAGGAATGCACGTAAACAGAACCACGTCAGCAAAGCTTGAATTTGGTACTGTTAGGACAAAACAAATTTTGTTATTTTGGAAATCAACCCATTTTTATGTTTTGGATTAAAATACCCAAATTTTTATAACAAAACATAAAAGGTTCTAGTATTTTGTTACAAAAAAGGTCACTTTGTTTGGTTCATTATTCTGTTGTTTAATCATATTGAATATCATCGTTCAAAATTTTATGGTTGCGAAAGTACTATTTTTTCATGAGAGGTTTCAAAACTGGTTCAATTCATAAGTTGGCATTTTCAGTCTTGGAACTAAAAACCAAATCCATCATAGGTCAGATCTGGATTTCGGATCCAAAGAATTATATCAATTTTCATTAAAATTGGCTTAACTGATTGAGGCAATTTCGGCTAATTCTTGGATCGAACCAAATCCAATGCTCATGTAAAAAAAATTTTATCCAATTCAACGAAGGTAAAAATACTATTCCTCTTAAACATTGTTTCTTTCATCACTTCCTTTTCTCTAACGTTACCCACTTATGGTGTCCATAGCCCATGGCCACGCCCATCTTAGAGAATTTTGTCTATATATGTCAAGAAAAAGAATTTCATCTGGTCTGTACAAAATGTAAGATGGTGCAGCTACAACATTTATGACTAATGCATTTTTGTTGATGATGATTATATTTCCTTTCTTTCGTTCATTCACTCATCCTTATAAGCAATACGAGCAATATTTTTATATATAATAAATTTCAAATTGATGATTTCCCGCGAAACAATGCAACCTAAATTTACTATCCTATTCAAGGTAAACTATTGTCTGCCGCCACCATTATTGCATTACCATCATCTTTAAGAGAAACTATGCATCTCCATAGATATAAGGAGGTAAGTATGTAACTCACTACATAAGTCACATTTTGATCGTATAAGTCCTATTTAAGGTATTGATATATGGCATAGAACTTATGTTCATGCAAAATTATCTGTTCTTGCAACCTAAATGCTGTACGGACTTAATTTTCATTTGGTTATTCCGTACTTAAAATTTGCTAAGACAATATATGGGTTCATTATATTATAAGGAACATAGGTTGAGAAAATAAAAAGCGAAACGAAAGTCATTAAATTAATGTAAGGTATTTGCGTACTTGATGTATCTTTTTGGAAAATCTTATAATATTGCATCTCTGTCCTTACATATCCAAAGGGAGAATTACCCAATCAATACTAAATGTATTATACTAATGCTAATTTGATTTTAAACTTTCCAATTTTCCCAATTTACTTCTAAACCTTTACATGAAATTCCATATAGTCATTCTGGTTCATTTTCATCAAAAATGACTAACATTGTGGTTTTCTCATTGTCAACTGTTCTACGTGGCATATTGCCACATTAATGATTTCCTAACGAAATTGATCGAACTGATTACATAGGAATTTCAAGTAAAGGTTTAGAACTAAATTGATAAAACTGAAAAAGTTTAGGATTGAATTGAAATTAATATATTAGGTTGAGGATTGATTAACCAATTATCTAATATAGGAAGTTACGAGATTTTGATCATTTTTTGGGCCATAGAAGTACCTTAACGATTTGGTTCAAACACAGACATATACAATTATACATGCCTTGTCACAAGGTCACACTCCTCACTCTTAAATGGCAACTAATGAGGGACGCCAATGTGGGTCCTTTGACAAAGTTTGAGTGACCCATTGAGATATCATATATTCACCTTTTATTAACTTACATCCCAGCTCTCTGCTCGATCAAAATTGGATATTATAACCCAGATCAAGCTTTTCAAACTTGTCCGTTTGAGTTGCTCCTAGCTAGACAGCTATATTCATTACCTAGATGAAAGGTTAACAAGGGCTTAGTAGAGTATATATCATGTTTACATATGGTGAAACTAATTAACCCATCTTGAGCTAGGTTATTTTAAAAAAAAAAAAACGTTTCTAAACAATCCCAAGTTGAGGCAATAGACTCCGTCCAGATAAATCTATCACCAAAAGTGCTTCGAGTTGCAATTAATTAGCAAGGTTGAAGCAATTTAACTTCGACTTTGGAAAGAAAAAAAACAAAAACCTTCTTTGCGCACTTAATGTATACACCTTAGTAATCTTTGCCGACACCATTAGCTTTTTGATTAAGAGGTTGAGTGTCATGTAATGCATGCGCAACCCAAAAGCAGAAGAATACTCCAAGTGTCACAATTTGACATGGAAGGATATAAAAGTATCAAAATTTCTAAAATGTACACTTAAGTGCTTAGTAGAGTATATATATCATGTTGCATATGGGGAGATCAACTAACACATACTGAACTAGGTTATAAAAGAGGGGAAAAAAAACCGTTTCTAAACAATCCCAAGTTGAGGCAATGGACTCCGTCCCGATAAATCTATCACCAAAAGTGCTTCGAGTTGCAATATATTAGCAAGTTTGAAGCAATTTAATTTCAAACTTTGGAAAAAAAAAAAAAAAACAAAAGCCCTCATTGCCCACTTAAGGTATACGCCTTGAATAATCTCTGCCGACAAAATAAGCTTTTTAATTAAGAGTTTGAGTGCCGTGTAATGTTTGCGCAACCCAAGCTTAGGAGGCATTAATAATCCACACACTTTGCTGTTCTCCATGAACATCTCTCAGATTTCTCTAGCTATCAGTTGGCAAATTGAAATAGACTTAGGCTAATGCATGTCATTTTTATACTCCCACTTGAGAGAAAGTTTGTAATAATTATTAGCAAAAGAGCACACATCTATGCATGTAGATTTTTTTAATAAAAAAAGACACTATATAATTATATATTCGGGGTATTAATGGATTTGCCTGATAATCATTCTCACTTTTTAGATTATTTTTGTCCATTTTGTGATGAAATGCAGTCATATATAATTTATCCTATATATACATATACATATACATATATATATATACACATATACATATACATATATATATATACACATATACATATACATATATATATATATATATATATATATATATATATATATACACACATATACATATACATATATATATATATATATGCATTTCGCTTTTGTTGAAATTCTTTGTAAAACGTTTCAAGTTGAAATATACTACAACCAGATAATAGATTTTTTTAGAGCTATAAAAAGAAAATTTATCTTTGATAATATTAAAATGTCTCAACTCCAGTTAGGGACAAGTCTTCCACCTTATTGGATTTAGACCAGTTCAAATTTCACTAGAAAATATAGAGTACTGAGAAATTTTAGTTACTATCTATTAAATTCCCAGTTGTCATCTCCTCGTAAATGCTTCGTAAATTCATCATGCTTAGCAGCACAAACCTTCGTCTCTAATAATTATTGGGTATGCTTGAACTAGGTGTTCTGCTATATTTAGTACCGCTCATATGTTCAAAAAGTCTTTAACACCTTATTATTAAGGAAAAAACAGTCGTGATATCTTTCATTTAGTTTGTACCTCTTTTAAACCTCCCTAAACTATTTCTCACTTCCAGACTATATATCTTGATTGCGGAAACATTCTGGCCAAAAGTTCTACGTAGTATTTTTAATTAAATATTTATTCGAACATGGCTTTTTAGTAAATTATATATAATTACATGGCTTTTTGATGAAAAAGAAGAGCCAACTTGGAAATTCCGGCTGCTTTTTTTTTTTTTTTTAACCAAACGATGTTGTTCCAATTGACCCATCCATCTTCCCTGTCACAACCATTTTCATCTTCCTCCATTTTTCCTTCACTCGGCTTCTTCTCCTTTCGTCCTATTCATCACTCAGCCCTCTTTCAGCTCTGACACTACCTTTGGTGGGCCTCGAAGGTAGTCAGCAACCATTGTTGTTGTCCATAGAGACCTGTGACCGGGAGGCTCTACCTCTCAAGAACTCACTCTTCTCGTTCAAGCTTTAGTCCCTTCATTCTTGGAGCCCCCAAATACTTGCCTCGTATTCCAAATTTCCAACGATGGCTGAAGAAACTCCAGTTTCTCCTAGAGTCAGTGCCGGAGAAGAACCAAGAGGCCCTGTGTTTGTGCTCTTCAAGAGCTTGCCATTCTCGTCCGAGCCTTCACTAATCCATTTTTTGGAACATGAAATTGAGCCACTTGTCATGCTCCTATTCTTCATTGCAAGATTCACCTCGAAATTTTGGCCCAAATTGCTAAGTTTTGAATTAAAGTTTTAGAAGGGGGTTTTGGTTGATTTGACCAAATTAGGGTCTTAAATTGGGGCAAACTATGCTAAACAACGTTGCTTGGGGGTACAAATGCTGAATCAGGTCATCAACGAGTTATGCCAATCCGAAAAAATCAAAAAATATTGTTATGTTGAATTTTTGGCGTCCCAAATCAGAGTTGGCCCATAGGTGATCATCTTTTTTTCTTTTAAATGGCACTCAAATGATCCAGAAATAAAGTTTTAGTACAAAAGTAAATATCGTATGAAAGTTATAGTATTTGCAATGTCCTTTTTTCCTTAACTGTTGAGCAGGTTGCCATGTGTAACACGTGCAAATTATATGGTGATGATCTCGCAAGCAAAATGTGGAATCCGACAATGAACAGGTTCAAATTAAAATGGTTATTCAACTGCATGACATTCAATTAGAAAAATTTCTCTATCCCAATGTGATCTTCCGATTACATCCTACGTGTAACACACCCATATGCTGCCAATAAATCAGTGGATTGCAAAAGCAGCATCACTTTTCGAAGCCCAGAAAAGAAAATTAAATTAATTTATCATCCTATTTGGCTTAGAGAAACATTATTTTGAACATTATGTCGCAAATCTTGATTCTACACTTCGTAGTGCCACAGTCTAATAGCCAGATGGCGTCCGGTTCTGTTGACTCCATCAATCATTGAGGCCATACACGTTGTTTAATTGCTCGAGTGCGGCGAATATGTGCGTATTGATTATTTAAAGAACAAGACGAGGGCGTGCGATCGCCGCTGTCATCCCTTATCATCTTTACTTTGTTGGCAAGATCTTCGAGTAGGGGAGCTTGCGACTTAATCTAATCCGGGTCGTCAAATCGACATTGTTCTTTGCCTCTTGTCCAGAGAGTGGTTCGTGAGGTTGGCTAATGCGTGTTGAGACAATCAAATCGAAAGGAGCAACAAGTTTATTTTCAGTTGAAATAGACGGATATTCAAAGGGGGCGTGAGAATCTCTTTGAAAAGCCTCCTGGCTTACCGAACGCCCACAATGATTATCGACTAGCATTTGCGATCATATAATCAGCAACTTCAAGTCATCCTCGAACGAGCCTTGATGGTTATGAAGTGTAGGGCTCGTGCTTAATTTCAAAGTCACAACATGGATCTATACTGGGATTATAACTACATGGCGTACTGAATAACGAGGTAAACATTGTCATAGAGTCCATTTTAAAATTTTAAATTGATAGATAGATAACATGAATATAAAGAACATTCAGGGCCAACACCCCATGTGACTTGCAAGCCTCACGAATGGGAAAGTATTGATTCTGATACCAGGTTAGAAGGTTCAACTAAAAAACTTAAACTGATAAGTAGAGGGAGACCACATGAATATAAAGAGCATTTAGAACCAACACTCGCTCTGACGTGCAAGCTAGATTATAAGCATGCACATTTGTGAAAGCAATGACATTAGCTATGATATTAAGTCAGAAAGTTTGACCCAAAAGTTTAACTTGATAAGTAGAAAGATATCACATGAAAATAAAAAGCATTTAGATTTCGTTGTCAAATGACATGGGACATTACTTCAATAAATATAATGGATGGAGACGCATATCCCATTGAGCAATTTAGTGTAAATTATTACCCTTAAGACTGTATATCTGTTGTTGAGTGTATTATACCTCGGCAAAACTCTTCTAGCCATCATTTTCTAGCATAACTTTTTTCCCCTATTAAGGAGTCGAATAACTTTGGAACATGATGGAGGGAGGCATAAAAAGAGAACTATATCCATGCCATGCAAACGTAGGACCACCATAACACTTCTTTGATCACAGAAAGCGTCGAGTCTTAGTGCTTACTTGAACCTACTTTAGCATTAAATGGACTATATTTGTGAAAATAGGAAATTAAGGAAATCTAGAATGTATCAATAATTTTTTTCCCTTTCCATTTTTTTTCTTTTTTGGATAAGGAAAAATTTAGAATACAGTAGCATTGGGTCAAATCATGTAGCCAACATCCTTTATATTTGCATTCAATTAAGGGAAACTAGTCAGGAATCTTGTACCAACTCGTATGACAAAAATGCATAGACTAAGTCTTTAAGCTTAGCTCAGGCTCTCCCAAGCCCATACCAAATCACGACTTAAAGTTTTAACATGCAAATGGATTCTATCTAGGAGTCGCCACTAATCAGTTTATGGTAGGTCGATTAGATACCTAAGTAAAATAATGGGAGAATTATTTTACTCCTACGAACCAGAGACTAAGAGTACGGGGACTTGGTTACACTAGACTATTCTAGTGCTCTTTCGGTACAATTTCTTTTTAATTTTCAAAAAATGTTTTTTGCAGGCAGCTTAGACTTATTTTAATTCACTTTCCTAACATGTGAGGTGATGTACACAAACCATCAATTTAACACCCAAGATAGTGAATAAAATAATGCAGGACTTACTCAAAGTAGCGAAAGCATATGCAATGCTAAATTAGAATCCACATCAACAACCCTAGATATGATTTTTAATTAATACTCAATTACTTCAATTTTTGCTTTCACTTTATTTAATGAGAATCATGCGATGCATGTTAATAATTTGATATGACATGGCAACACGACCTAAACTATATGACATGAAGAAATGCAATAATTAAATGCAATCTAAATGACCTAATTCTAATGACGATCAATTTTTAATTAAATGAACCTAGCAACAATGACTAAGTTACATGCATTTCATGAACCTGATTTTACTAATCAAACTCAAATTAAATAATCCTATGATGCAAACTAGTTAACATGCACCTAGTATTTTTGTATTTTTATTGAAATTCGGAATTAATAAAAATCCTAATTAAACTATCTAAAAAAATAATTTTCTAATTCATTTTAGGGATTAATTTGACTTAACCCATATCCTATCTTAGAAAACTACTTTTTTTAAAGAAAAATAAGATTATCCAGATGTGCAAATATTATTTAAGATCAATCCTAATTTATTTAAAAAATTATCTAGAAATGCAATCCTAAAATGCAATCTTATTTACTAACAACTCCAACAACCCTAATGTAAGATTTGATTTTTTTTTAATTTTTTAATTTTTATGCTTTTTTTAGTGTTTTTCAAAGATAAAGCAATCTAAACTAATCAAGATATAATGATTACTTTAATCCTAAGCATCACGACACAGAGTTCAAAACAACTAAAAATCTGATTCGAATTCTTACGGATCAAATTAATAATTATATTAATTCCAGAATCAAAGTACTATCAACAAATCCCAAAAATTAATATAATTAAAAAAATGACCCGACATCTTACGGGTCAAATTAATAATTACATTAATTTTGAGCCAAATCCCTATGGATAATGCCTAAAGATTTTTGAAATAAACATCGACATTCGATATTACAATGTAAATAAATTAAAGAGAGCTATCAAATAAAGTAAAATAAATAAATGAGAATAATAATAAAAAAAAAAAACTAATCTACCTAATTGGATTTTTTTCCTTTTTCTTTTTTTGCTTTTTTCCCTTCCCAGGCACGGCTTGGCAGCTGGTTCGGGGCTCCGGCGAGGGGAGTCGCCGGCGAGGAACTCCGGTGAGGGCACAGCAGGCGGAAAACTGCAGATCCGGCTCAGGTGGACTTCGGGCGAGGCTGGTGCGACCGATCGCACAGCAAGGGAATCTCACGGCTGCTGCGGTGCGGTGTAGGGACGCGGGCTCGCGGGCGAGGGTTCCGGCGAGACGGGACACCGACGACTTCGCGGGTCTGGCTTTGGCGGAGGCACGTCGACTGGCTCGGGATCTACCGACGTCGGGGCAGAAGCGTCGCGGGTGGAGGCTCGAGCAGAGGCGGTGGGCTCGCGGGTGAGGCAGAGCGCGACGGTGTTGGGTTGAGCTGCTGCGGGGATCTGCTGCAGAGGCAGATCGGCAGGTGCACAGGTGCTCGTGGAGGCGCGGCAGAGGCGGATCGGCGATGCGGTGTCCGGCAAGCAGGGAAATCAGATAGGGGCACGGGTTTCTGTGAGTCACGGGTCGCAGGCGAAGGGGAGCAGATGCAGGTCGGCACTGCTCCAGCGTCGGGCTCCACGAACGGTGACCGGCTTCTGGCGAGACGGAGCGGGGCAGGAACGGCTCTGGCGTCAGGCGCGGTCGCTGCGAGCGAAGTGGAGGTGGCGGGGTGAGGGCACGGCGGTGCGGCGCGGTTGAGGAAGATCCGGCGGTCGGTTGCAGACGCAGGCAGTAAGGGCGAGGGAGACGATGAACAGTAAACGTCCCCTCACCCCCTGCCGATTGTCCTTTTCTTCTGCTTGACTTTTCACTTCTCACCTTTTTTGTTTTTCTTTCTTTTTCGAAGACCCCCACGGACGGCTTCACTCTCTCCTTTCACTTTTGACTTTTTTTCTTTTCGATTTCCCAAAAAACCGAAAAAGCCTCCCCTTTTTTGTTGAAATCCGTACACGCCCTTTTATAGGCAAAACAAAATGTAATCCTTTTACAAATATTTTATCTGACGAAAATTGCTTATAACCTCCTGATTGCGAAAATTATTTTATTTTCCTTATTTCATGAATATTCTCTCATGATTTTATCATGTATTGCTAAAGATGAGATTGCAATGCGGTTTTCTCAATTTTCAAAAAATCATCATAATATCGTATCAAATCTCAATTTTTCACAAGATAATTGATTAAAAAAAACAATGGGCTTGGGCTAATTTGCTCCTTTCGTGGGTGTTGACACCTAAATTTTGGCGACCCGTTTAATCATTTATTGCATCAAAAATTAGGGGTTAATTTTATCCTTGAAAAAAATAGTTAATTGCATAGCATATAGTTTTAGGTGCATTTGTTTTTTAATTTGTATTTTTTTTGCATTTAGCATTGGACTGACGGCGAGCATATTTAGATAAGATTTTTCACATATTCAGGTAATATACACCGATGGATATATTCTTGGGTAGATAAGAAATTTTTGGATGGAATATTTGAAAAATACAAAATGGAATATTGTGCGGTATGCAATGATATATTTATGGGATTATGAACAAGCAAAATTGGAAGTGAAATATTTCACCAAAATTTAATTCCCACTCCTATATAATATGTTGTGCACGTACGACAAAAGGAGGCCACACAATAGAATACAAGGCCACGAAAGAGTGAGAGAGAGAAGGCTGTTTTCCTCGGTCAAAGACTTCGTTGGATCCAATTTGAATTACTTGCAGGTTTGTTTGGGTCTTGCCGGAAGTGCAACAGATTCTCTTGCAACACCGTGAGCAATGCCCACCACGGTTTCTTCCGACTTGTCATTGAGGAGCAGTCCCCACCAACGAGCCGTTTTTTCCTTGGCCAAGACACCATCGGGCCGGCCCCCATCACCACGAGCACCGCTTTGTCTGGTCCCCCGACCATGCACCGAGCCAATATTTTGGGTGATTGGATGCTTTCCTTGATTTTGAGTTGATTCTTTCAAATAAAAATCTGGTAAGAAAAAAAGGAATGTTCAAACGGTAAGATTTGTTCTTTTCATTATTTTGACCGGTTAGGAGCTTGAATAAAAATATACACGCAAAGAGGCCTACATAGGAATAAGTTTTCTCGTTGCCATCGCTTTTCCAAAATCTCTTGCTGCCGCACCTCGAAGTTCTGTTTTGCAGACACCTCAGTCCATTCAAGCCATCTCTGACGTTGAAGTTCCACGGCTAAAACAGCCAAATTTGGTCATCGCAAGTCCCTTGCACCAGGCGACTCCGCTGCTGTTGTGGCCTTGCCACACGACGGGGCTGCTTTTCTGGTCTCGCCGTGCGACAACGAAGCTGCTGTTCCCCCCATCTCGACGCGCCGCCCCTACTTCATCCTACCATCGGTGGCGCTGCTGGGCTCGTGTCACACCAAAACCCTCTTGGGCGCTCTTCGCATTAAATATATATATATATATATATATATATATATATATATATATATATATATATATATATATATATTGCCTCTGCAGGTTAAGAGGAGAGCTTCAAACGGGGGTCAAAGGAACTGTATTGGGGGTTATATTAAAATATAGAAAGGCTCCTAAGAGGGGACGATCGGCAAATAAGAAAGTCCACATTTGGTTGTGTCCGATAATATTGACGCAGCCCTTACTGAGCCGAGAGCCCTTTCTACCGTCGAGTGTCGCGAGCGATTCCCAAGGTGCCATCGTGAACTAGCTACCGTGAAGCAAAGTTGATCGTGACTCTTGCGATCTGATACCCGTCCAAACTAGGAAACAACAATCAAGGTAGGTAAAATTCCCATCTAAATTAATTCTCGAATATTTCGTTTGATCAATTGAGGTATTGCATTCTTGATTGAACCCCCGAATGATGTTATCTTGGCCCATGTTTCCCGAATAGTCTTTCAAATTGGGAAATCTTTCCTAATTTCACAAAGTGCATATGATTGACAGTCCGATTTCACGCTTGAAATACGACTCATGATCGCACGAAAAAATCACCAATCCGATCTCACGCTCGAGATATGATTCGTGATTTTATTTAAAAATTGGCCAATCCGATCTCATGCGCGAGATACGATTCGTCAATTTATTTCCCAAAATTAAATGGACACGGATGATATCTTGCTTGATTTGTTGCCGTGCCGTTCTTGATGCCTTTATTTGATTGCTTCCGTAAAGGAAAAACCCAAAAATATATTTGAGTTAGGTTAGATGCATTTTAAAATATTTCTTGTTTTAGGGTTATCTTGCATATTTAGAATAGAGATTTTATTCCGAATTTTTAAAAATAAAAATCCAAAAAATGCATTCATTTAGGATGTTAGTTTTAAATTTGAATTATAGGTTTAATTATTTGGCAATTTTAATTTCGAATTTCATAAAAAAAAAAAATAGAATTAGAGCATTCTTTACACGTCATTGCATATTATGATAGATTGCATGCTTATTAGGAAAATAAAAATTCATGTGCACGTCATATAGAATTAGGTTCATACAATGCACGTCATTTAGTGATTTTTGTTAGGTTCATTTAATTAGAAATTGCCCGTCATTAGAATTAGGTCATTAGATTAATTTAGATTGCATATTTAAGTGTTGCATTTCTTTAATTTCGAATCTTATGGAAAATACAAAAAATTATTTTTTTAGAATAAATCCATCTCATGCTTCACGATAGATTACATACTTATTTATGTCATATCGCTTAGATCATATAGCTAAGTCATGTTGCTATGTCATATCATTTCATGTTAAATCAGTGGCATGCATTGCATAAAGCATGATTCTCATTAATTAAGTGAAAAAAAAAAAGAATTGCGTGTTAATTAGAAATCATATCTAGGGTTGTTGATGTGAATTCTGACCTAACAATGCAGATGCTTTCGTTGCTATGAGGTAAGTCCTGCAATTTATTCATTGCTTTCTTGGATGTTAAATTGGTGGTTTGCACATCCGCATGATCGCCTCACATGTTAGGAAAATAGATTTAAAATCAATTCAAGCTGTTTGCCAAACATTTTTCGAAATAAAAGAGAAAGGTACCGAAAGGGCGTTAGAGAAATCTAGTGTAACCAAGTCCCCGAACTCATAAATCTCTGGTTCGTAGGAGTAAAGTAAATCTCCCGTTGCTTTACTTGGGTTTCTAATCGACCCACCAAAAATAGATTAGTGGCGACTCCTAATTGAAAATCAATTGCATGTTAAGAACTTGCACCTAAGTCGCGAATTGGTATGGCCTTGGGAGAGCCCAAGTTAAGTATAGGCTTAACAATCCATTAGTCAAACCCTAGGTGGTTCGCACCCGAAAAATTGGTCGCGACAATGGGCCTAGTCCGACTTGTCAATTTAAGCTCAGAAACATTAATTCGGACCCGTCCACCACCGGTCCAATAAATAAAATGCAAAATATGCAAACTAAAAATAAATATACCTAAAAATTATATGCTATGCAATTGAATTATAATATTTTTTCTTAGAGATTAAAAATTAATCCCTAATTTTTATGCAATAAATGACTAAATGGGTTGCCCAAAATTTAGGTGTCAACAATCGATCACCTCAATCATATTCAGAATATGACTAAACTTCTGTTAGTGATAGTTTCATTGGTTACAAGCGCGCTACAAAATTGACATCCAAAGGCAAATATTCCAGCCATTCTTCTAGCAAAACTTATGTAGATAGAATCTGGATTCATACATATCAGTCACTAAGGATTAGGATTGAGGAAGTTGAGGTCACAGTACAAGATGAAAAGCTTTTGCTTCTGGAGAGTTTCATACTGCAAATCATTGAAGTGAGTCACATCGATTCAGAAGCATCCAAAACCGTGGACGACCCTTCGAGAATCCGTAAGGAAAAAGTTTCATGGGATCAAGTTCCATTGCAAGAGCCACCATCCTTAGGCCCTCACAAAAATTAAATAAACAGATTGACAATATCTCAAGGCCAATATCAAATACATGACTAGACACACACTACCATCGAAGTAATCACAAGAGGAGGAAGCTCTCCTCTCCCCCTAAAAAGGGAACCCTAGCCCTCTTATGCTTCCATCATTCATGCCCTCGAAAAACCCAATTGAATTGGAATGCTCTAATCTTAACTCATATTGGCTAGCTTAAAAGCTTTAATCTCTGGTGGTCATATAAGCAAAAAATGAAATGCGCTCTTTTGCGTAGCTGGGTTGCACCACCATCTAATAAGACAAACGAAATGAGAATCCCCCATTTTGACTTCCACTTTAATTTTCTATTGAAAAAGGAACCATGAAAGATGAAAACAAAATAAGAGGATTAGCAACTATATAGGGACCATCTATTCGAGCTCTAGATATAGCAACCGGTTTTGATCATCAGATTCCTCATCTTTTCAACATAGCAAATGGCCAGCCCAAGCTTTTGGTTTTGTTTTCTTTTAGTTTTGCTTGCATTGCTTACCAAATCGGAAAGTACTCGACCACTCCAGCCATATCGGCGTGTGAGGACCCATTCAAGTCGGACATTGAGAGAGCTGCTCGAAAGATTGAGAGCCCTAAAGGTGAATTTGCGAGGAGAGGAGCCGATCCAGAGTCCGTATGTATCCAAAAGACAAAGCCCCAATGGACTTGATCCGCAACACCATTGATTCCGAGTGTTAGAATATTTAAATAATAAATCATACATTCATATAATAATTTAAGCTCGTAAAACAAGTGGTAGTAATTCCACAAAATCTTACATGATATCAGAGTTACGAGGCCTTGGGTTTGAATCTTCCCGGCCCCTATTTGCCTTCCCAATTGAATATTTTTACGCTTTTAAAACAGTTAGCAGTAGAATTATACTCTCTTGATGTAATAGAGTTTTTGATGAATTGTACTCTCTTAATGTAATGAAGTTATTATTTGAGTTTTTCATACCACTATTTTCCTCTCCAATAAAATATTATCATGCTTTTAGAATAGTTAAGAGAGGTCTCACAAAATCTTACATCAAGAATTATACAGTCTTAATGCAACGAAGTTCTTGATGAGGTGATGGTTGCGGAAGCATATTAATAAATGAATAGTTTGCGAAGCCTTTAGACAGGAGTCAATAGGTTTGTCATTTTGGCAGGGGAAATGCTGATTACTCTCCTTAAGATTTTGCACCTATTTCATTTAACTCCAATTCTAAAACCAACACTTGGAGTTGGAGCTCAGGGAAAAACTCAAAGAGTGAAAAGACCCAGTTGCACTGATTAGAATCTTATCCCCATATTTTCGAACCTTAGTTCCCCCCGGTGCGGAATCCTATTGCCGATGACTGTCATTCTCTTTGCGGACAGCCTTAGATAAAAAAGAAAATAACACAAATGATACTTGAACTTTGACCGAATTATTACCTATGGATTCTTAATTTGTTCAATATGGTCCTTAAATTATTAGTAAATGTTCAATATGACCCTTTCATTTGCTCAAAAGGCAAATTAAACATTATATAATGACAGTAATTATTATATGCTGAGCTGGAGTATTAAAAATGATGAGTCAACATGTCCATTGCCTTTTGTTGATGTAGATTATTATATCCTAATTTGAGGTCAATATCTAACTTAGGTAATTTACGCGTAACTGTTTTTTGTTGTCAACCATTTACACATAATGGATTGGAAGCCACATTAGTAGACTCTGTTAACTTAAATTCATGAAAAGACCACATTGAATATATTCATATAGTTTAGGGACTAGATTGAATATTTACTAATAATTCAAGGACCACATGAAATCAATTAAAACTTTAGGGACGATATTACACATTAAATCAAAATTTAGGAATTATATTTGTGGTAATATTCTAAATCAAGATAGCCCATGATATCAAATTCCTATCACAGCCCAACCTTAGATCGAGAAAGCCCATGACCTTGACGGCGCTCTTGAGAGAGAGAGAGAGAGAGAGAGAGAGAGAGAGAGAGAGACGTTTGTAAACGACCGTGATGACTGAAGTTAAGTAAAAAATTAGCGTCCAACATCAAAGCTCGGGGTGCAAAATAATGAATTTTACAAATAAAGGATATGAAACTAAAATGATCTGAATGGGGAGGACGTTTTGTTATTTCTAATTTTGGTAATGATGTGAACAGTTGCCATTTATGGAAAACTGTGATGTAATTATGTGAGCTTGATTACTGAAAGATTGTGGAAGTAGTTCAGTTGTGATACGTGCTGAAACCTAAAATCTCCACATGTGCATCACTTTTTTGGCTTAAAAAGACGAGGCTTCGCTGATTGATTAAACTTGACATGTTCCTCAACTATAGTCATGTGTATTGCACACTCCCAAGGTTGTACGTGTCTTCTTCTGCATATGTGTATGTATATAGGCACTCAACCTACTGCTCAAGGAAAAATGATATTAGAAGTCCCTAATATTCATATAGCGCTCATTTTAATAGCAAAATTTTTCGAACGATTACTTGAACACAACATTGGTGAAAAAATGATTGCTTAAGAGAATTTGGTAACAAATTCCATACATGGCTTTTTCTAATGATATTTTTTTTTACTACGTGGCTTTTCTTTTAAAAAAATGTCCAACTTTGCCATGATCTGGTGGTCCTTCATGACAAAATGAGTCACTTATAAACAAAGAGGTCTAACTTTCTCTATCTCTCCTCTGTGTAAATAACGAAATATTAATTCACAATTAATAACATCTTCATATCTAGGTTAAATGGAATAATTGGGAATCTTTAGTAACTGACCTGTCATCCTCCCTCACTCGATAGACAGGGTAAAGGCGCAGGAAAATGCGAGAGATTGGAGGAAAATAAGGGTTCGGTGCTAGAGGGACAATCGCTGCTAAAAGAACAAAATGAGTCGCGTTAGTTGAACATCGAACTGCTCTTAGTCTTGGAAACTAATACGCAAAAATTTATGAATTGCTATTCGCAGGTTTTGTTGTCATGAAACCCTAGTTCTCTTCTTCCCACATAAAATAATCAATTGCAACACAATCAGACGATTGAGCATCACAAATTGAAAAGATACCCACAAAATTAAAAAAGAAGCAAAAAAAGATTTTCACATTAAACCAGCAACTAGCAACGAGAAAATTGAATGGCGTGAGAAAAAGGGGAAAATTCTGGAAGTGGGAATGAAAACTGAGGCTTCGAAAGGGTATCCGCATTCGAAGTGTTGTTTACACTTGGACTTCTGAGCCCAAAATTGCGGTAATGTTAACTTTTGTCATCACTTGGTCGGTGCGATCGAGCCACTGCTCCTACTCCCGCTCTCTATTGCAAGTTTCAGGTAGTAATTTTGCCCCAATATCCTCGACCTTGAGTTTAAGGTTCAAAGAAGAGACTCGATATGTCCCTAATTTGTTAATTTTGGGTCAAACGTGAGTTAGACAACATCGTTTAGGAAAAATATTGCCAAGTACTTTAGAATGTAAATAGACAAAGTCAACGTAAACTATATACAATTCGTTTTGATAACTTACGATCAATCTAGAAGTATCCTGTCTTAAGTTGACGAATTTGTAATTGCCATTCCTAAATGTACACCTTATATCATTCTAAACTATAAGGATCTTCTGTTTATTTACGAAAACTTCCAATTCTCAGCTTTAATTCTAAGGGAAAAGTGTAAAAAAAAGCCTTAAACCTTTTGTAGTTGTATCAATTTAGTTCTAAACATTTAATTGGTACCAATTTAGTCATAAACATTTTGATTTGGTGCCAATTTAGTCTTTTCGACTAATTTTGGCTGAATTTTGCTGATTGGGCACCGGTCGGCTAATATAGCACGGATCAATCTTTGATGTGACAACTTTGAATAATATTTAAATATTATTTTTCAATTTTTTATTTTCCTTTTCCTTTTCTTTTTCTTTTTTTCTTTTTTCCTCCTCCTCCTCTTTCCTCTAGCCGATTGCCAGACCTCGGCGACCGGTTAGGGGTGACAGCCGGCAAGGTTGACCTTGATCTCACTAGCCACTAGTGATGCTCAAGCCCTCGCCAGAGGCTGTGAGGGCGGCCTTGCGCTGGGCAACGAGGCTCGCCCTCATCGAATCTGGCGAGGGTCTAGCCTCACCGGCCATGGGTTAGGCTCACTCGAGAATGCCCAGGCCGCAAGGGCGGCCTCTAGTGAGGGCTCGAGTCTCACCAGTGGCCAACGAGGTTGGCCTCAACCTCATTGGCAGTTGCCTCTAGCCGATCGCCAAGGCCTAGCGATCGACTGGAGAAAAGAAGAGGAGAAAAAAAGAAGATAAAAATAAAAAATAAAAAATTCAAAAAATATTAAAATACATTTTAAAAGTTGTCCACATTATTTGATCGGTACATAGTTAGCAAAATCCGGCCAAAATTTACTAAAGATGACTGAATTGGCATTAAGTGAAAATGTTTAGGACTAAATTGATATCAACAAAATGTTTAAAACTAATTGGTATAAATGCAAAAGTTTTAGAACTTTTTTGACACTTTTCCCATAATTCTAATGAAAGTTGGAAAGCCATTGGAGAACACATTCGCTAGTTTTTCTTAATTAGTTATGATATGAAGTAGTTTCTTTTACATCATAGTAAGACTTTGAATTTAAGCTAGTTATGCACCAACAGTTCTTTTAATCAGCTAAGTTTCACACGAGGTCCAAGTGATTTGCGGACTCAAAGTGCATACCACTTCTCTACATTGCGCATGTTTTTATAGAATGTTTAGGGGAATTGATGGGCGTACACCACGAGTCACCAAGCCCGATTAATCTCAAATACAACTTTACTGGAATAGTATGCTTTGCAAAGTTGAAGGGGGGAGGGGGGGGTTTATTTTTATAATAAGAATATTTCAAGGATATAAAGTGTCACAGCATATTCTTGTTCAGTGGACTTCAACTCCCTCATACTCCCCAAATAATTGCCCTTTTGCTTACTCTCGTCGCCTAAGCAACAAGCCTCAAAAGCTCCGAAAAATCCCAAGTAACTTTAAACCCCAAAAAAAAAAAAAAAATTCCACTACAACAAACCCGAGCAGAAGTTTTGTCTTTACAACCATATAAAATGACAGAATGATTCGTCATTGCCTGGTGTTATTATCTCTTCCAAAGGGCAGAGAAAGCGACCTTTGGATAACTCGGGGATGGTCGAAAAGAAGGTGTATTGCGTTACATGTGGCGAATCAACAAGACTGCTGTTCGTATATATTATAGTTTCGACACCGGCCAAGATCATCCAGTGAGGCTCAATGCTGACTAAGACTGCGTGATCAGATCGGATCCTAGAGTATTTCTTGAGAAGATATATTATTATACCTTTACTTATTTTTATAAGTTTTTCCCTTTTAAGACAAAAGTGATGCCACTGAGCCGCTTGGTTTGAGTCAAAAGTTATTAGGACTTGGAAAAGTGGGGAAAATTACAAAGAGGTCTTAAATCTATTGTATTTGTACCATTTCAGTTATAAACATTTTAATTGAGCCAATTTAATCATAAACATTTTCGTGTTTTGTTAACTGAGTCAATTCGGCCAATTTTGACTATAAATCGCTGATGTGGATATTAGCCATCCTATATAGTGTGGTTGATGCTAATATAGACATTTTTAATAATATTTTAATAAAATTATGAATTTTTGGTAATTCTTTTTGGTTTTTTTTTCTTTTCTTCTCTTTACTTTTTCTTTTTAGGTTGAAAGTTGCGATACTCTCGCTTGTTTTGGCCGTTCTAGCCTCACCTAGACTTGACAAGAGCCACGACAACCTAGCAAGGGGCTAGCAAGGGTTGTAATGCCTTCACCAGATTTGGCCGCGAGCTATGTAACACCAACACAGGCATGCGGTATGTGACACAATACGATAAGACACGACACGCCGACACGTCATTTCTAAAAAAATAGAGAATTCCGACATGTTCTGACACATTATATATTAAATATGTATTTTTACATATAAATGAATAAATAAATAAATAATAATAAGAAGAGCATAGAATTAATTTATACTAAAAAAATTAATCCAATATTTGTTAATATCATTCATTGTTTTAATTTGACAGAGATTAAACGAGAAATTCAAAAATTGCAAACACAAAAGAGTAAACTTGAAGGAACATATCCTCTTTTCTTACACTTGTCGGAGACTAGTGAGATTTCTTATTTTCTCGGATAGAGTTCGAAGTTCCTGATAAAGACTGGCTTGGAGCTCTTCTGCAAAACAAGGTTTGAGAAAAATGAAAATCCAAGACAAGAACTCTTGAAGTACGACCAAAAGAAAAGGAAATCACTAAATTCACCATGGAAAATGTGAGAGATAACTCACAAGCCAATGACAACTCACAAGCCAATGACATAGACCAAAAGAGATAACTTGTAGGTGACGCCTGCGAAGGGCAAAAAGAAGCAAAACTAAAAAATAAAAAATCACAACTTTAAGTCTGCTTTCACGAATCTATGAATGACACAAATACTATGTCTCTTTTGCTTCATCCTTATCAATTTTTTTGACCATGAGCCAAGCCAACTACCCATAATTGGGTCATGAAATCACTAATCCCAAACCAACAAAAAGATGGAATTTCCTAATCGGGTCTCATTTCGAAAGTAACAAAACTACTTGAATTCCAACTTCCGATCGAATCTGACTCCTCATGGCAAATGTCAACCTTGTCCGACATTTTTCCCAGATGCAACCACACAACGACATGAGATCTCCTAGAAATGGCTACTAGACAACATAGTTGGATAAGTTTGCACATGACAAGTGACCCTCCGAGAAAATTCCAAACCCTAATTGGCCAAATCAAGCTGCAAAAAGGGTATAGAAACGCATCCGGTGGAGATGAGGTCGGGTTGAGTTGTTTTGAGGCGGAGGCGGCTGCAGCAGCTAGTGGGGCAGGCCACAGGGGTGGCGGAGCGACATCGACGAGAGGAGCAACGCCGATGAGAAGAGGGACATTCCATCGTCACTCACGGGAAGGTCGGAACTCAGAAGTGAGAAACTTGAGAGTGAGAATTTTCTTCTTTCCCCTTTATTTTTGTTATTTTCATTATTTTTTCATATATTTACATTTTGACCCTTAAGTATTGAAAATTTTTAAAATTGACTTCGTGCGTGTCGGAATCGCTTGTCGGAATTTCGGAATCACTTGTCGGAATTTCGGAATCACTTGTCGGAGCGTGTTGAGAAGAGTTGACCACATGTAGGATTTTCCGACATGTGTTGACCGCGTGTTGGAATGTGTCAGAGCGTGTCAAACATGAGTCGGAGTGTTGGATACGACACAAAAGTTTCTGGAGAGTATCGGTGCTTCTTAGGTCACGAGAGGCCATGCACCCTTTCTTTGGCTGGTGAGGGCATTGTGGCCCTCCCTCAAGATCTCATCAACTACAGTGAGGGCATCATAGCCTCGGCTAGATTTGGGCAAGGGCCACGATGTCCTTGCCTAGTGCCGGCTACCCTTGCTGGCCCTTAGCTGAAAAAAAGTAAAGAGAAGAAAAGAAAAAAAAAAAGTATAATAAATTCAAAAAAAATATTTAAAAAATTATCTAGGTTAGCGTCAACCATGCACCATAGGATGGCTAGTGTCCAAGTTAGCAACTTTGGGTCAAAATTAGCTAGATGGATTTAACTGACAAAATATGAAAAATGTTTGGGACTAAATTGATATAATTGAAATATTTATGATTAAATTGGCACAAATACAATAGGTTTAGGACTTTTTTTTTTTTTAAAGATTGTCCTGAAAAGTTGGACTTTTAGGGCAAAATATCAAGCCTTATAAGAAGGTTTTTCTGATTATCTAAAGAAGAACGTTGAAAATTTTTGTAGTGATATTACATTGTTTTAGACTTTTTATTTGTTCAAGCTCTATTCATAAGCTTTTAAATCCATGAGATGCGTTACAAGTGCAAAGGAAGGATTTTCGTCTTTTCTTGCCAAAATCAAGGATATTACTAACGGGAGGAAAATCAAGGGATGCTTTCTTTGTATGTATATGACAATGAGGAGTTATTGTTTACCAACTTCCTCCCTTCCTGAAAACTGCTTTGTAAAATTCTCTCATTTGCTTAATGTAGAGAGTAAAGGGTAATCAAAAGATTCTTCTTCACCACACACATATGCGCATAGGGTTGACGTTGTTTGTTGGGTACATCATTTGATCTCCAACTTTGGAATTAGAGAATATATGTTCAAATCGCACATATTGCATGCAAATTATTCTATGTCAAAGCCACTTATAGAAGCTATTTTGCCAAAAAGTGTCAACAACCTACCTTTTGAAGTATGGGTTGATGTTCAGCCAAAATCTAAAAAAAAAGTCTGGTTCGATCTGACCAAAAAAAATGAAGTATGGTTTGATAGGTGAATCAACAAAGCTTGTAATAGGTCCTTTGTTGATTCTTAAACAAAAAAAAATGTAAATGACAAGAAAATTAAAAACACTGAGACTGGAGACGATCATATATAACAGTATATTGTCTAATTAGTTCTAAACATGTCATATGGATGTCAAATTAGTATTAAAATTTCTAAATTTTCTAATTGAGTCTTAATTTTTTTTTTTGGCGATATTCCAATGTAGTCATTTGAGCTAATTTTTTTTCTAGAAATTGCTATTGTGGTCGAGTGCCACATAGGAACTATCAACAATGATTGGACCGTCACATCAGAAATTTCCGACAAAATTAGATCGAAAAAAATACATTGAAATATCATGCAAAGTTTAAGACTAAAGCCAAGTTGAAAATTTTAAGACTAAATTGACATTTGTACAACCTATTTAGGACTAATTGAGTAATTAACCTAGCCATGGAAACTAGAAATGTAAAGATGCACATGAAGATAAAATTATAAAATTGGTCTTCTTCGATTGATTGACGATCCTTTACAAAGAGTACAAGGCAGGTATTCATACCTACTACGGACATCTAACAACAATCACAAAGAGATCAAATAGTGACTCCTACAGTTCAATTACTCCTATTTACAAACGGTTTCTTGAAAGTCACTTACTACACCACTAGACGGTTATGTCTCTTCTATTTCTTCATATTTACCATTACCAATTACTTTTTGGATCTTTGACTCTACTATTTGATGGCTGCATTGAATTTCTCTTTTCATGATTACCTCTTTCATGGTCTTTTGTCAGTTGAGTCGACATTTCACTCCGAAACTTGGCTGTTTTCACCTACACCCTCTATCGACTAAAACCAGTTTTATTGTCAACTAACTGAATTTGCTTGCTAAGAGCTTTCCACACGGGTTAAAGACAAACTTTTAATTTATGAGGCTTGTTAGGGGTTCCGTGATCTTCCGAGTAACCAGGCCTTTGTCTTCATGGCCCTAGATTATCGAGAGATCGAGAGAGAGAGAGAGAGAGAGAGAGAGAGAGAGAGAGAGAGAGAGAGAGAGCTGAGCTTTTGTGTAATTGATATTAAGGCGTGTTGTTTTTTCAATACCCAGTGATTATATTAACGAGGGAGCAGGAGCAACACCTGGATGCTTCTGAGTTCTGATAGAAGGGAGAGAGAGAGTATTCCTCAGCGATTATATTAACGAGGGAGCGGAAGCAACACCTGGATGCTACTGAGTTCTGAGAAGGGGAGAAGAAGTATTCCTCATGACAACAAGTGCTTTCCATCATATTTACAAGGGCCGCTATGCCCAATTCTCCTCCACCTATTATATGTCTTTGACCTTTGCCGTCAGTGTTGCGTATGTTGAAGGTATGAATTCGCCTTTGTTTCAAGCGCCGTAGAACAGAAAAAAACCAACTCAAGAGTTGTCAGTTTAAGGTTTTGGCTTTCAAAATAGTATTTGATAGATCCTCCACCTCGAATTTCATTCAATATAATTTGAGGAAAATCGAGTTTGAGCTGGTGGTGGATGAAGATTTATGGTTTGATACTATGTGTTGGCCAGCAGTCAGATCTAAAAACTTTAAAATTCACAAGATACTTCAAGCGCAAACAAAGGCCTCTCATCTTTTTCGAAAGTTTCCAAAATCAAGAATATCATTAATGTGAGAGGTTTGTAATCATCATTTAATTATTGCATTTTTCTATTTATCAAGCGTTCATCAATTCATTAAACTTAGTGAAATTTTTTGTAAATTTAGGTTTCATGTATTGGGAAATACTCTGACACAAACGCCACCATCAACCTCCATCCCATTGTTATTGATATAGACAAAAAAGAGTACTAAAATCTTTATCGAGCAATCCTCAATTTAGGGTTTTGATAGCCCCCAAAAAAAAAAAAAAAAAAAAAAAAAAAAAAAAAAAAAAAAAAAAGGGTTTTGGCCTTCAAAGTTGATAATAGATCCTCTACTTTGGTTTGATTGTCGGATAGATCGAGCTTGAGTTGTTTGTGGATGAAAACTCATAATCTTAGGACGGGTTTTTTAATTTACGTGATTCCTAAATTATTGATGGGCTGAGGATGGAGACAGAAAATCGATCTCGGAGACCCTAGAGAGGAGCTTTGGGAGCTTTGCCTTAATATATTTCTTAATGATTATCCAAGTGAGTACTACCATCTATTCTTTTGACAAGACATATTCTTTGTGGTGTTTTTAATGGGAAAATTATCAAAATAGTTCTAAATCTATTACAATTTTTTCAATTCAATTCCAAACATTTTATAGTTATGTCAATTCAATCCATCTAGGTAATTTCGACCGGCCGGCGTTGACGTGGGTGTCGAGCTAACGCTAACATGGACAAATTTTTAATGATATTTTATTTTATTTTTCCAAATCTATTATCATTATTTTTTTTTCTTTTTTCCTTTTCTCTTTCTTTTTTTCTTCACTTCCTCCTTCTAGTGACCGGCCTCAGGGAAGCTTGGTCATGGCTAGGTGACCTTGCCTAGGCCACCTGCTAGGCTAGCGAGGCTCACCCTCATTGGTTATAGGCAAGGGCTACCAGTGGCTGAGCGGGGCCGAGCCTCGCCAGCCATGGGTGGTGCTTGATGAGGCCGCGAGGTCAAAAGGGCACGGCCTCGCGAGGCCTCTTGCCTGGGTGAGCCTTGCCATTGGCCGGCAAGTTTGATCTCGCTAGCTTTGGGATTTGGCCGGCCACCGGCCAAAGAAGGAGGAAGAAGGAGGAAGAAGGAGAAAAAAAGAGAAAGAAAAAAATAATGAAAATTTTGAAAAAATAAAATATTATTAAAAAATTGCCTACGTTAGGGCTAACCGCCAAAATTGGCTAAATAAACTAAATTGACATAATTTAAAAATGTTCAGGACTAAATTAGCAAAAAATAAGATTTATAACTAAATTGAAAATTTGTAATAAGTTTATGATCATTTTGGTAATTATTCCTATTTCTAATAAAACCAAACGCTGCAACTCCTGTACCATCACGGTTCGCCACTTCCCTCCGCGAGTAGATTCTCTCCCAAAACAAGTTATTTATCCGCGGGTAGAAGCCGCCGACTTGGTCCATTAACGTCGCTTTCTCAGCGATTTCTTTGATTAATCTATGCTGGGTTTAACCGTGTCTAAGCGATCCAACCCGAATTAGCCACAAGAAAGAAATCCAAAACCCTTGATTTTTTTACTCTTAAATGGCGACATTTTTTAATGAAGATCAAACCATGATCTGCTCCGCCGCCAAGAGCAATATTGAAACTTGTCCCTAACAATATTCATAAAGTCTACCGGCAAACGAACTTTTAAGCGGGACCATCTGAGCTGACTCATGGATGCTTTCCCTTTAATCATTTTATACACCTTCCTAAACCGGGCACCCTTTCTTGCTTGATCAACATTATAATAATTCCAATCGATTGATTTAACCCGACCAATATAAAGGGAATCGAGGTGGATTCTAGCTTGTACCTTGTGGACAGAATCGCAAAAGTTATGTATCTTTCGATCATGTGGTTGTTTTTTTCTGCTTTTCTCTTTGGTTGGGTGAACGTGACGAGGAAAAGGGAACCGTTATATATTCAATCAACCACCAAAACTGTCGCTAGGATTTTGCATCATGGACTCCCACTCCGTGCTTCTTCAATCCCACCGTCAATGCACCAACTTTGGGCCACGAGGCTCGGTTGTATATGCTCCCAAGCATTCCACTTCCTTTGTTGGTTGAGGTACCGGAGATAGAGTGGCAAATGAAGAGAAAATCCCAACTTTTAAAATAAGTGCAGAGAGAAATTTTACAAAAGAATAAGGCGCATATAGACGTGTGTGTTTAAAACCGTAACACATCTTAATAGTAAGAACTAAGATTGGAATCTAAGAAATTGGGAAAATTATCAAAAATGTCATAAACCTACTGTACTTGTACCAATTTAGTTCTATATATTGCAATTATATCAATTCAATCATTAATTTTTTAATGATTAAATGTAGTACTTTTGATCAATTTTGAACGAGAACACTGACGTGGCGGTCTAATCAGTGCTAGCTGTCTTATGTGGCATGGCCAATACTAATATGATTTTAAAAAAAAAATTCTCTCTTTTTTTCCCTTATTTTGTTATTTTCTTTCTTTTTGGCTGATGGCCAAAGATCGGCCATAGGCAATGGCTGAGAGGGTTGAGCAAGGGATGGCCTTACTTAGGCGAGGGTCACCCCTGTCCGCATCTAGTGAGGGCCCACGATAAAACAAAAAAAGAAAAAGAAAAAATTGAATAAATAATAAAAAATTATTTAAAAAATTATCAATGTCAGCAATTTTTAGTCAAAATTAACTAGACGAACTATGTTGACAAATTATCAAAATATTTAAGATTAAATTGATCAAATTAAAATATTTAGTAATGAATTGGTACAAGTGCAATAAGTTTAGGACCTTTTTGTTAATTTTCCCTTAAGAAACAAATACACCAAAATAAATGATAAACATAGTCTACTTGATAGATATAAATTGGCCAAAATTGGATTTTAATTTCAAAATACCATCAAAAGAGTCCCCAAGTGATAAGCTTTGGTGTCTTTTTGTTCACATATCTCCATGTGATTCCTTTAGCCACTCTTCAGCAATCGTGTTTGCATCCTAACATTACTTAATTAGTGAGTGCAAAGTTAGATAGATAATTACCATGTTACACGATAAAAAGCAACTATAGCTGGTGGAAAATTGCAAATGATCTTTAGGAAAATTCTAAAAGGTCTGAAACTTATTATACAATGGTCAATTCAGTTCTAAACTTTTCAATTATGCCAATTTTGTAATAAACCTTTTAATAACTTGCCAATCTAGTCTTGTGCCAATTGAGTTCTAAACATTTTAATACTTTGCTAACCTATTCCTAAACATCTTAAAGATTCATCAATTTTAGCCAAAATCACCGATGTAATAGTTCAGTTGGCGCCGACCATCCTAGATGGCACAACTGGTACTAACATGGACAATTTTTGTCATTTTCTTAATATCTTTTATTTTCTTTTCCTTTCCATTTTTTTTCTTTTTCTTTTTTCCTTTTTTCCTTTTTTCCCTCTACTACTCATCGTCGGGCCTCGTTGATGGCCCATGATCGTTGCTAACCATTGACAAGCCTTAGTGTTGGCTGAAAAAAAAGAAAAAAAAACAAGCAAAAAAAAAAAGGAAAGGAAAAAAGAAAAAAATTGCAAAAAATTATCCACATTAGCACCAACCGTATCACATAAAATGCCCAATGCTAACTAGATCCCACTTCAGCAATTTCTGGTCAAATTTTTTCAAAAAGACTAAATTGGCAAACCGTTAAAAAGTTTAGGACTAAATTAACAAATTGTCAAAAGATTTAGAACTCCATTGTTAAAATTAAAAAGGTTTATGACTAAATTGACAAGTTGTCAAAATGTTTAGGACTCAATATATTTAAGATTTTTTGAACAATTTTCCCAATGATTGCTAAATTAACAATTACAATGTCAGTCCGTCAGCCTTTGTGGGGCTTGCTATAATTTCTATATGGTATGTCGGTTTGTAATTTTTTTGTACAAAAGTCACTTCTAACACTATTGATCTTGATGATTAGTTAATTTTCAGGAACTTAATTATCCATGTAAAAGTAAAGCAGAGTCGAGTTGTGTAAAAAGTGGATTATAAAGACTCTTTCTATCATAGTCCACTAGAGTCTTTTTCAAAATTCTCCAACTTCTAGAATTGGCCAACTAAAGCTCTCTTGTTCAAACTTCCCTTTGCGTTTCTCAATCTATTTCCGAGTCTCCAAAAGAATGATAGTTGTGTAAAAAAAAAAGGTTAAATAAGATTCAAACGCCTTTGGGGAATTAGATTCCCATAAGGTATTCCTTTTTTTTTTTGGGGGGGGGGGGGGGGGGGTGTTGTGTGGGATGTATCATGTTGTGGACAGAGACGCCGCCGACATTCCCATGTGATCAATGAAACCTTTCCGTCATTATGGATAGAAACGAAAAAGATTGACATGGAAAACAACAAATCCTTGTGAGAGCCGCCGCATGTGCTGATGCTTCTTTGCTTGTCATATTCCTTTCTTTAACAACTTGACCGTGTATGCGTATCACAAGGGAGAGGAAGAGAGATAGAAGGAGAGAGGCTTCTATAGCTAAAAGAAACGTATAGGAGATACCTAACTCTACTTATCTATTTCTGAGTGCTCTTTTGTGTGTGTGAGAGTGGTGGGGTTTTTTTTTTTTTGGTAAAGGAGTGGTGGGGTTGTCTTTATAGGGATCCTATTCTATTGGGAGATACCTAACTCTACTTATCTCTCTCTTGGTGCTGCATTGTATGATTGATTGTTGTGAAATCCAATTAATCTTGTAATATTTATATATATATTTGTAGGTCAATTATACAATTTAGCACTTAAAGTTAGATTAACTAGAGTTAGGTATCTCCTACAAGAATAGGACTCCATATAATTCTCTCTCTCTCTCATTTCCCTCAAACTCAAAGTCAACTGGAGTTTGAAGAAAAACTCTTGTAAACGCTTGAATCAACATCATAGTGAAACATAGCATTTTGTTCAATTGATGAAGTGGAGATGAGACAAACAATGCCATGAAGCACTTGATAGCTTATGAAATGTCAAGTCTATTTTAATGTGCATGGTGCGTTCATGGAAAACATCAATTTTTGTTGTTTAGATAGCACTTTGATTATTATAATAAATTATTGGTCAACCATTATAAGAGACATCCATATCTTCCAATAACCAACCCAAGCATAGTAATTTTGATGTCACATTAGCAAGAGCATGATATTCTACTTATGTGCTAGATCGAGAGACAACGATATGTTTCTAGCCATGAAATAATATACCTTTGACATAGCGAAGAATTTGAAGAACAACATCAAAGTGAGTTGTGCACCGTACAGTCATAAAAAGACTAACAATGTGAACAACATAAGCTATATTAGGACGAATAACAATGAAATATGAAAGATTGCCAATCAACTATTGATAAGGTGTAGTATTCGAAAGATGAGTCCATCTTTGTCATCAAATTTGGCATTAGATTCAATGGAAATGGTGGCAATTTTGTTATCAGTGAGTCTTGATCAAGAAAGAAGATCGGTGACATATTTCACTTGAGAAAGATGATAGCAAGCAATCTCCGCCACTCGACATCTTTCATTTTCAAGTTGTTGACTAAGATGTTGCTAGAGTTTTGTAATTCTGGTTTTGATCGCTGCTAGTAATAACTATGTCGTCCGCCTGTAAGAGCAATGGAATATACTTAGGAGATGTTAGCTGAACAAAGAAAGCATTGTCATAAGTATTGGATGCAAACCCAAAATATTCCATGGTAAAATCAAACTTGGAATACCGTGCACGAGGATCGTGCTTCAATTTATATAATACTCAACATAAGCGACATACTTTGCTTAGAAGAATGAGTGTATTTAGGAGGAGTTCTATATAAACTTCTTCAATAAGATCGCCATTGATGAATGCATTTTTAACACCCATTTGGAATAGTAGCCATCGCATAATAGAGGCAATAGCAAGAAAACTTTGAGTAGAAGATGTGCAATTGGAGTAAAGGTCTCATGAGTAAAACCTTTTACTACTAGTCGGGCTTTTCAACATTCCACATTATCATTTGTTTGACTTTTTTAATCTTGTATTGTATAAGTTATACACCCATATATTACCTATAACCAACTTTCCAAGAGTGTGTCGAGCATATTGAAATAGGCTGTCAAATTCCAACACAAAAGCTTAAGCTAATTGATAAAGGGAGATCATATGTTTATAAAGAGCATATAAGTTCAAATAAATTTGAGTAAAATCTGCTTTTGATAAAATGTTAGAAAGTCCAACCCAAAAAGTTTAAGTATAGGTGAAGGGAGATCATATGTACATATCGTTTGTGCCAAGCACAAGTGCATGCACGAGCGAGAGAGAGAGGTTTGTGGTCCCCTTGCATGTTGCGGTAGTAGTGACGGGTGGCTTGGTGATCGTGAGGGGCAACCTAAGGAATGAGCAAAAAGAGAAAAAGATAGTGATACCGAGAAAATATTGGGTAGAAGTGGGATTTCAGCATGTCAAAATCCCAATCACTTCACCGAGTGACATGTGTCGCTTGGGGTCCACTGCGCCAAAAGCCTCCCTCACCTCACATCGCCATCTAGCCTCTCTTTTCCCTCTTTTCTTTTTTTCCTTTATTTTTTCTTCTTCTTCTTCCCTTTCACTCTGACGCAAATATCTCCCCTTCCATCACCACCACCCCACCACCATCTCAATCCACCCCATCGTCGCTGTTTCAGTCCTTTGTCATCGAGATCGAACTAGGCCGGCAAACTTGGGCCTTAAATCCCCCCCCCCAAAAAAAACACAAGAAGAAGAAAAGTTGGCAAGGAGGCCTCCGATCAGCAGAAAAAGCAGCAGTAGCTCAAGATCGCCCCCACCATGTATCTTAGAAATTGGAGCAAGCATCCCTATTCATGAGCTAGATCTTGATGATAGTGGTGATGATGACGATGATGAGGATGAGGTGGAATTGCGTTTTAATTGCCAAGAAGGAAAAGCAAATGGAGTTCTAGAGCAACAGCAATTCGGCTTTGATCATCATAAGAAGCACAACCCTACCCCCACCGCTCCTCTACAGCTAGTCCCTCTCTCTTCTCCCTCCAATTTCGCCACTGGGCTAGGAAACTCTCACGGGTCAAACCTCCATGGCCCATTCAAGGGCTCTATCTCTATCCAACCAGCTAAGCCCCCAACCCCCCCCCCCACCTCGGTCCCTCCCAACTCCACCTCCCTCGGCTCCAACCCCTAACCGTCGTCTTTTTTTTTTTGCGATTCAAGGCCCAAGTTTGCTGCCTGAGTTCGATCTCGACGACGAAGGGTTGCAATGGTGGCGAGGGGGTGGACTGAGATGGTGGTGGGGTGGGGTGGTGGTGGTGGAAAGGGAGACATTCATGTCAGAGTGAAAGGGAAGAAGAAGAAAAAATAAATGAAAAAAGAAGAGAGGGAAGAGAGAGGTGAGATAGTGACTAGGGGTATGCAAAAGAATCGGGACTCATCCGAACCGCTCGGAACCGGACCGGAACCGCTCGGAATCGGTGGTTCTTGAGAGAACTAGTCTGGTTCCCGGTTCTAATTCATGGGAACCGGTGGATACCAGTCTGGTTCCCGGTTCCATGGGCGGATCCATTCACCCGCCCACCCGAACCAGACTGGTTATATTATAATAATATATTAATTTTTAATATAAAAAATTCAAAATTAGCAAATCTAAAATTTAGGGCTCTAATCACCATTTTGTCTCATTCACTACTTTCCTACTCCATCTCGTCTCTCTCAGTTCAAAATCTCCCCGAGCTCTCTCTTTCTCTTTGATTCACCTCCAGATCTACTCATCTCCCTTCAAGTCCTAGTCCGAACTCGGTAAAACAGTGAGTTGATTCTTTTTTCCTCCCTCGAACTTGAACTCTCTCTCCACGTCGTTGCCATCATCGTTGCCACCTTCGCATTCATTGTCACTATCGTCCTCTTCGTTGTTGGGCTCATCCTGCTTCTACCTCCCCTCTTCCTCCTCCCTCTCCTCAGGCTTCTCCCCATCATACTCATCTTCGGGGACGGGTGAACTCCAGGTCTAAGAACGGCTCATCGTCCCCATTGTCCTCTTCATTGTCGGTCTCGAGGGAGGAGTGAGAGATGGCGAAGGCGATGGCAAAGATGGTGGTAGTAGCTGGGACGGAAGTGGAGCGAGGGTCGCGACCGACACCGCCATGGCACTAGTAGTTAAGGAGAATAAAGCTACCATGGTCGGGAGAGCCAAAATAAGCAAATGTGGGGAGGGCAAAAAGGGGAAGGCGCGGAGGTTGGACCAGTTCTATGGATCCACCCGGGAACTGGACTAGACTGGCGGTCCGGTTCCCGGGTAGATCTATGCAACTAGCAGGCGGTTTCCAGTTCCAATTTTTCGGAACCGGTTCTTAGTGGGTAGCTTTCAGTTCTAGGTCGGGAACCACCCACCCGGACCATGCACACCCCTAATAATGACGAGAGGCGAGGGAGGCTTTTGATGTGGTGGGCCCCAAATGACACTTGTTGCCTATTGAACGGAGGGGGATTTCGACACGCTAGAATTCTATTCCTACCCAATATTTTCGAGATGCGGACTCCTGGAGTGCCATAACTTGGCAAAAAGGGACACTTAAGTGCTATAACTTACGAAATGTACACTTAAGTGCCAAAATCAGAGCAAAATGGATCACTTGAGTGCCAATCTGGCCAAATTGCATACGTGACATTTTTCCGGTGAAGCGAGTGTAAAACGACGCCGTTTTGCATGCTGACGTGGCCAAATAATGCAAAAACGACGTCATTTTGGGCTGACGTGGTAAAAAAATATAAAAATTAATTAAATTTAGTTAAAATATTTAAAAATAATAATTTTAAAATTTTAAAAAATTTTTTAAAAAAAAGGAAAAAGGGTGGGGGGAGGTGGCTGAGGGCTTGCCTCCCCACCGCCGCCGGGAAGGGCCGGTGAGGGAGGGGGGAGGGTCGGCCGCCAGGGCCCGGTGACCCCGGCAGACCGGCGGCAAGGGTTGGTGGCCCTCGCCCGGCCTAGCTAAGGGCCGCCGACCCTCGCCGAATCTAGGCGAGGGTTGCGAGCCCTTGCCCGGCTGGGCCAAGGGCCGCCGACCCTCGTTGAATCTAGGCGAGGGCCGTGAGCCCTCGCCACTCGCCACAGATCTGGGTGAGGGTCGTGGCTCTTGCCTAGATTTGGCGAGGGTCGGCAGCCCTCGCCTAGATTTGGTGAGGGTCGGCAACCCTCGCCTAGTCGGGCCAAGGGCCGTTGCCCGCTGGGGGTCGACCCTCGCCTAGATCGACGAGGGCTCGAGGCCCTCGCCCAGATCCAACGAGGGGGGAAAGAGGAGAAGGGGAGGCAGCCAGTGGCTGAGGAGGAGATAAAAAGGGGGGGGAAGGAGGAGGAGGGAGGCAGTGCTGGGGCCATCGAGCCTTGGCCGAGGGCCGGCGGCCCCAGCCAATCAGCGGCTAGGGCCTGCGTGCCCTCGCCCCAGATCTGGGCGAGGGTTGCAGCCCTCGCCTAGATCCGACAACCTCGCCGCCGGTCGGCTGGGGCCGCCGGCCCTCGGCCAGGGCTTGGCGGCCCCGGCCGACCCTCCCCACCTTCCGGCGACGACAGGGAGGCGGCGGCAGCGAGGGCTCAGCCCTCAGCCGCCAGCTTCCTCCTTCTCCTCCGTTTTTTTTTTTTTAATTATTTTAAATAAATATAAATTATATTATTATTTTGTTTTAAATTTAATTTAATTAGTTTTTATATTATATTAAAATTCAAATTATGCCAAAACGACGTCGTTTTGGGTGAATTAGAGTTGAGTCAACTCTCCGGCGTGCCACCTCAGCGAGAAATATTAATATTTAATTGCCACGTATGATTTTCGGCTGGTTTCACTGGAGGTGGCACTCAGGTGTCCCACTTTTCTTAAAATGTGGCACTTAAGTGTACATTTCGTAAGTTATAGCACTTAAGTGTCCCTTTGTGCCAAGTTATGGCACTTGAAGCATTCTTTTGCCCAATATTTTCTCAGTGATGAGAGGATAGTCTTTTGTCTTGTTAAGCCCAATAAGCCTCTAAATGGATATCTATGGGTGATAAAACAGATCGTAGATGATTGCCACCTAAGCGGACAAAAGCCATCATAGGCTGGTGCCCGGTCAACAATTAAACTTTACAGTCAATCAAAAGAAATTGATCCTAGGAAATTAATAACTTTCTGATGATGACCACGATTAAATGCTCCATTGTTTTGTGCTCACCTAAACAAAGAAATGGTAGGGCTCTCCTATAAATAGGAGTACCTCTGGTCGACACATTTGATACGAGTCACTTCCATGTCACTAGCCAGTCCTCTACTCAATATAAACCGCCACTTTCTTTGATTTTCCCTCGCTACCAACAATGCACGCAACAAAGAGAACCACCTGGTTTTATCTATTTCTCTTCTTATCTTTCCATGCGGTGTTCCTGGGAAGCTCGGACGCACGTGTTCTTCACAGCCCGCCTATACCAAGCCACCAGCTCTTGCGTGGATTAGGGTTTACCGATTTGGTGAGCCGAGCTGAGGCGATGGATCGAAGAAGCTTGGCGTCTGGAGATAGAGTCGCTCCTGGAGGACCAGACCCTCAACACCATGATTAGCTAGTAACAGAAACCACAATCTTATTTGAGGTTATAGCAGGCGGTGTATGATGAGCTTCCTTCTGTCGAGGATATTTCTCCTTAACTTTCTGGTGATTTCCGCTATTTTGCTTGCTGAACAATCTGATGTACTTTTCTGCTGCTTCAACGTTTTCATGTTTTTAAACTACCGTGTTTCTAGTTTCTCTTTCTTCTTTTCAATCACAAACGGTGTTAACATGATATAGACACAACGAATCACACTTGATCGGTATTGGTAGACGAATAGAGTAGAGTCATCTTGGACAGTTCATTCTGTCTTTCCTTGATTTCGCAGCCGATCGAATGCGTTGCGTTCAGTTAGGTGAGTACAGTCCCATTAAGGCAACTCAGAATCTTTGATATGGCCCATGGAACAGCATGTTTGCATGGCTTGAATCATGAAGGCACGTGGGTACGCACTTTACCGTCGCTCATCAGTTATAAGACAAGATTGCTGAATTCAGATTCAAGGAATTTCAAAAGCAACATTTTCATGCCCACGTCAGATTGTCCATCGCCGTTTAATTAAAAGAAGGGAGGGGAAAAAAACTCAGATTTTCCTTAGAACGCATGGAGGAGTCACGAGCCATAGTGATACCTATGATTATGGTTCGCTGTTTCATCTGTTCAGCAGTTTCGGGCGATTAGTACTTTCGAAAATTGAGATTAACATAGAATTTGGAGTTCTAAGGAGCTCATGTCAAATGGATTTCGATTTTTGCCAACACGACATATGGAATTTCATAGGATGGGGGCGACTCGAGCAAATGTGTGAGGATTAATTGGAGGCCCCTAAAAAGTCCAACATAGCTGCAATCCCTGTTACCATTAATTGCAAGCAATTAAAAGTACGTAGAATGTCATTTGAGTTGGGGATCATCCCTTGCATCGAATTGAAACTACTTCCGGATAAAAAAAGAAAAAAAAGAAAAAAGGGTATCCGACTCATTCATCATTTCTAATTAAATCAAGGAACATGAACAGGTTAAGGAAAATGTTTTCCCAAAAGTATAAATATTTAAATACCGTTTGTTTCACGAAAAACAATTTCCCAGAAAACAATTTTCAAATTTTCTGATATTTAGTTCATTGAAAATGAATAAGTGAAAAAGAACATTTCCTTCCATTTAAAAACACATTCAAAAATGGAGAAAATGAGTTCCTCTTTTGAAAAGAGGAAATCATTTTTCCTCCTCTTTCTTTCACCTAAACCAAACACGTTTTCCTCTTTGAACGCGCGTCCATATGTTATGTGCATTAAGAACGCATACTACCAAAATCTGCGCCTTAACTCATTAGATGATCAGCTTTATTATGGTCAGCAAAATGCTAGCTTAAGTGGAGTTAAGCCTCGAGAAGGGAACAAGTAACTTCGATGTGAAGACCTATAAGCTTTCTTGATGTGCTAACGTTGCAAAAGGAGAAATTTGTCCAAAAAGTCCTAAACATATTGTGCGATGATTAATTTAGTTTTAAACATTTCAATTGTGTCAATATAATTCTAAATATTTTGATGATTTGTCGACACAGTCCTAAACCTTTTAACGATTTACTAATTTAGTACTTTCAGCCAATTTTGACAGAAAATAGCTGATGTGGTGGTCTAATCAGTATCAATTGTTCTATGTGGTACAACTGATATTGATGTGGAATTTTTTAAAGTATATGATTTTTTTCTTTTTTTCCCTTTTTCCTTTTTTCCTCCATCGGCCTCAAATGAGGCTACCCTCGCTGGCCTTGAGCAAGGGTTGCTCTTGCCAGATACGATGAGGGTTGCCCTCGCTTGAGGCCGACAGCCTCAATTGTCCATTGACAAGGCTTGATGATGGTCGGTGGAGGAATAAAGGAAAAATGAAAAATGAAAAGGAAAAATAAAAAAATAAGAGAAAATGAAGAAAAAGAGATAGAAATATTAAAAAATTTTAAAAATAAAAAAATTTATTGATGTCGGCGTCAGCTATGTCACATAGGATGACTAGTGTTAATTAGACCATCACGTCAATGATTGTCGGTCAAAAAAATGTTGGAATGACTAGATTGATAAATTATTGAAATGTTTATGATTAATTGGCAAATTATCATAAGGTTTATAACTAAATCAGTATAATTGAAAGGTTTAACGTTGAATTGGCCGCTGTCCAATAGGTTTACAACTTTTCAAACAATTTTCCAGTTGCAAAAGAATCATATTGCCAAAAATGGTTAAAGGTGGATTGACACCACACCGTGAGAGTTTGAAATACTTCGGTTTCTGAGATCGTAGCGTCCCCTCATGCATGTGATCTTCCTTATTGGCTGATGCACATACCACATGGGGTTATCTATCTTGTCAATCTTGCTTTATTCATTTTTTTTTTTTTTTTGCTCTTAGGGTCCAAAGCCGCGCGGGTTAGGCATGGGTAGTTTTCTTAGCAAAAAGTAAGGGACACGAAGAAGAGAGTTCACGAGTATATTCGGATTAGCACTTCGTAAAGTAATATGTGTGTTCGACCAAAAAAAAAAAAAAAGGCGATATTTGTGGGCCAGCGTGAATTCGAAACCCAAAATGATTTTGAAGGTCTAGGAAATGCATTTTCCCTCTCGCCTATTCACGATGGTTTCTTGATTGCTTTGTTGCACAGCCAATGGTATAGGGATGAAGATCCTCTTTTCTCGACCTTTACCATAACTCAATGGCAACATGACCCTTGTCGAGATCTCGCTTATTTCAATCAGCCATCGTGATCTCGATAAGATATATAGGCATCGAGGTCAAAATATTGATGAACAAATAGTATATGGATTTGAATAGGGCGCCTCTAGATATCTCATCAAGATATCTTGTCAGTGGCTGCGAGTCCCTAGCAATAGCAATCGGCCGAGCTCAAGCAAGGCTTGCCCTTGTCGGACCTCTCCTAGGCGATTGCTAGCCATGGCAACTGGTGGAGGAAGAAGGGAAAGAAAACAACAAAAAAGAAAAAAAGGAAAAATAGCAAAGATCAATAAAATTTTAAAAAATTTGTTCATGATAACGTTAGCTATGCCACATAAGACGACTAGTGTCTACGTCAATGAATGCCGATCAAAGTTGGCCTGAAAGGTTATATTAGCAAATTATTAAAAGATTTAGGATTAAATTGACCAAATTGAAAGGTTGATGATGAACTTTTTGGTAATTATCACACTATTGTGGTCAAGATATCAGTTGAGAATAAGAAAGTGGAAAATAGAACTATGGAATTTTTAGTATAATTTGATGTATAAAAAAGAGTACATGGAGAGCCTATTTAAAGGGTTTTAATATATGACTATCTAAGGAAATCAAATGAGATATGCATGATCAAAATAGATATAGAACATTAGAGGGGAAATAGCAAGCAGTTGATGCTACTAGCTTGTGAAATAGTAATTGAGCGACACAGCCTATATTGCTAGTGTCATAGCATTAAACGGCCTATATGGCTGGCTTGGGAAAATAGTTACTAAGTAATGCATCATGTGCAGCTGGTATTGAAAGAAAAGCCACATTTGTGATAAAGGCTCAACTAGGCAATGCACTTTGTATAGTTGGTCATCATGGAATGGATTAAATTAAGCACTTCCTTAGATTAGACTTGTGTACACAAAGTGAACATTGGTGACTATTGAGTGATGTTAACGTCGGATTTATTTGGGTATGCATTAGGGAGCTCGAGATGCATAGGTGCATCAGGTGCAACATGCACCCAGTGCACTAGCATTATCTTAGGAAATGAGGCTCTAATACCAAGTTGAGAATGAGAGCAGAAAAAAGAATTGTGGATTTTTTTTTTGTATATTTCAATAAATCGAAAATGAAAAAAGTACACTTCAAGTGCCAAAACTTGGCACGAGTGGATACATAAGTGCTAAAATTTCAAAAAAGTACACTTAAGTGCTAATTCCGATGAGATATGTTGGAAATCTGACATGGCATTATTTTATTAATAAAACTAGTTTACGTGGCTTGTCGAAATGTACACTCAACATTCTTATCCCAAAACGACGTTGTTTTGCCCTTAAATTATATTTTAATATAAGTATTAATTTAATTTAATTTAAAATTAAGTTTTTTTTAAAAAAAAGGATCGATCTATGGCCATGGAAGCCCTTGCCACCGTCGCCCCACCATCATTAAAAAGCGGCGAGCTAGGGTTGACGGCCAATGGCCGAGGCCCGGTGACCCTAGTTGACACTCGCCCCATTATTGCCGACTCTTTCCAACGATGGTGGGGCAGCGATGGCGAGGACCTTGATAGCCCCAAATCTAATCCTGTTTTCTTTTTCTTTTTTAAATTTAATTTAATTAATATTTATATTTAAAAATCAAATTTAATTCTAAATGGCGTCATTTTAGTTTATTTAGGCACGTCAGTACCACATGGATAATTTTTTTTTTTTAATTTTGGTATTTAAATATACCTTTTGGAAATTTTAGCATTTAAAATCTTTGTCATCCTATAGAAAAGAGTCAATGGAGTTAAGTTGTAATAGATGACTATTAAAGGAAATCAAATAAAATAGACATAATCAAAATATATATAGAAAATCAGAGGAGTATCCTATATTGACGAATCGATTAGATATGGAATTGAAATTAGAAATCTCATCGAGGTATCCTGTCAATGTCAGTAATGACGGCTGCAGGATTGACCCACCATGTAAAGTTCCGCTCTCCAACTCGCAAGTGCTTCACGTGAAATCATGTGCAACCGAAAAAGGGGAAATAAACTGAAACAACAAGCCACAGACAAATTTAAACGTCGTGAAACATGAGGCAACTGAGATATAATTTGATACCGCTTTATATGAGACCAATTGAACTCAAAAGTTCAAGTGGTCAGGTTTCACGTTATCTTAGGTAATTGCGTATGATAAGGAACGCCAATCGAGATAAAAATGAATGATGAGCAACGTAGGACAAATCAAATCACAGAAAACCATCCTCATTCGAAGGTATTTCCCATATATTTTTCCCATTTGGCTCATTAAAAGGTGCTCTCCTTTCCATGACTTTCACCAAATGGAAAAATATGGCGAACTCTAGCGAAGGTCTATTACGTGGAGCCACGCTCTTTATTGAATAATTTAGAAGAAGGAAGAAAAGCATATGTCGATCTCATCTTGATCCGGGCGCCAAATTTTCCTACCTTACTTACCAATCAAAAAGAAAAAGGGGAAAAAAAAAGTCCGAAACAAAAACTGGAGAGGAAAAAAAAGAAGAGAAATTGTTCGGTTTTGGATAATTGTTGACGTGATATACGAAATGCATCCGCAATTCTCTGTTTACTGTAATTTGGTGTCTACAATTTCGCATTAGCAGTACATGTAAGTATACGGGAAACCTGCAATCTAGAGTTCTTTTTTTTTTTCTTTGCTTTTTTGTTGGTGCTATCTAGAGTTGATAGCACGTTTTTTCACTCAAATGAGACTATCTATGATCATTATTGTAAGCTTCACAAGTAACGGGTGTCTTTTGATCAAAATCCTTTTTTATAATCCAAACGCATCCGCTACCTGCATCCTCGTAATGTTGTAATATAATGCAGAAACTAATGAATCTCTACAATTAAATAAACATGAGAATATGAAATTACTAGAGGAATAAATGAGGAACAATAAACAATATTGGATATTTATTTGGTGAAAGAGTCAACTGCAAATAATCCAATAAACAATTGGAGAATTATAGTGATATACTCACTCACATGTTCAAGTATTTTCCAATTCTACTTTACACCCAAACCTGCAGTGTTTAGTCAAGCAACACTACGGGCCAAACAGCACCCCCGCAAGTGTTAGTTCTCCTCTTCAGACCAAAAACGATATCCCACAAACTTTGTATAATAATAAAGAAAGTGGGACCCAAACCAGAAAATTGGCCAAACCAATAGGAAAACTTCTTTTTGTTAATTCTTTGAAGATTTCGGCCAAGAGTAAAAGGAGTTTACTTCCTTATTTTTTCACACAGTAAGGCAACAACGGTCTGGATTTTCCAATCTAATTTCAGATTAAATTTTGTTCAACGATGCAAACTAAAGATAAAATGTAACACATGAAATACTCTGCAAGCCTCATGACATAAGATAACATGGTCTTGCATTATCTTATGACAAGGATTTCAATTACACTCGACTGACTTAATAAATCTTTTTCCCCGATATTCCCCTCCGTAGATTCTCCACCAAAGGTTTTTAAAATAAAGGGAGACAAAGAGGAAGGTCAATCAGACGGATATCTAAATATAGCGGTGGACGTGAACTCTCTATAATGCGCATGGAGGCTCCGTCGCCAAAATTCTCTAGCGTGCGCATGGGCAAGTGCAACCGTGATTAGACTAACGAGATATTCCTGACGATCTAGTGAAAAAGAACATAAATCCGCATGCCATTGGAATTCTCTCTTTGCTCCTGCAAATTGCTAATCCGTTGCCGTGTTGCAGCTTCTTTAATGAGTAGTTTGGCACCTCCACCGCCATCTTCCAACGATTCATTTTTGAAGGAAAGATGATGGATGGCTCGTGTTACCATATTGTAAGATGTCATGTTGGAGATGGAGAGAGATGGCGCATGTAGTGGAACTTCAGCCACTCATGCTGGGGAACTGATAAAAACAGAAAAGAAGAAGAGACTAATAGATTGAGACCTCCGTGCAGCAGAGGGCAATGTTACATCTTCACTTTGTCCAGATGAGAGTCATAAGCCAAATTCAAACCAGCGATTGGATGTGTTTTTACTACCTTTCTTTTGTCCATTGCTTCTTCTTCTCTGAGCAAAGCCTTCTGCTGCAAATTCCGTCATGCCATCGCGAACTAGAGGATGCGTTCCCCCACTGAATTTGCACTCCACCCCGCTGGTCCCTCCCTCTTGTTCTCGCTGATTCGATGCCATGAGGCCCACCTTCGATATGAGGTCACGGACCACCGCCTTCATCGATAAGAAGGTCCATGACTATTTCTTTCTTTTTTGGTCGAAGTCCATGACGTCGTGAGATTTAAGAAGGTGTGACTAAGGCGAGTAGTGGTGGCGGGCTAAGTGAGATAGAAAGCAGGAAAGAGAATGTTAGGGTTCTATGGTGTATTGTAAGCAATTGCATAAAGTTTTTTTGAGATGACAAGACAAGGTCCAATTACCCTCCACTTGTAGAAGATCCATATGCAACAATGATAAAGAGAAATAACCATTAAAAAGAAAACTTCCTTTTCTCATTGTTCTATGATAATAGTTAGGTTAAAAATTTAACAGGAATTTAAACTAGGGGTGAGCATGGTTCAAGGTAGAACCTGGAACCTGAGAACCAGACTAGTGAGAACTTGTTCGATTTCAAATTCCGAAAATTGGGGAGTTCGTTTCTTTGGATATGTTCTAAGTTCTAAATTGGTCGAACTCAAAACCTAAAACCTAACATCTAGAACCAATTTTGATGTTTTTCTTGGTTAATGTTTTCACACGATTCAATCTGGAACCATTAGTCTAAGCTTCCATCTTTTCGTATGTCTAAATATAAGTTATAAACAGTAAATTATAGCAACAAGTAGTGGTCATTAAAAGTGATATTTTACTGCAATCGTTCAATTAATAACACATTTAAACCTGAGTAGACTCTGGAACTAACCTTGAGTTTTTAGATTCCAAAATACGAAAGGTAGGTTCGGGTTCCAAAAAGGAGGAAAATGTTTCAACAAGTAGATTTTTAATTTTAAGTGGAACCTATACAAAACTTGAAACTGCTCACCCCCTAGTTTGAACTTCAGGATTAAACGATGATCTAACGTGTTATTGACACTCTTTCTGTTAAAACTTTGAATGGTAACATTATCGAAAATTATCCAAAAAGTCATAAATCTATTATACATGGTTAACTCAGTCCTAAACTTTTTAATTGTACTAATTTAATCTTAAATCTTTTGATGATTTGCTAATTTAATTATTGTAGTTAATTTTAACTGGGAATCGTTGACATGAACGTTGGTTAGTCACCAGTGGTCTTTTGTCACATTGCTAGTACTAACATGGACAATTTTTACATTTTATATATATTTTTTATTTTTTCCTTTTTTTTTCCCTTTCATTTTTTACAAGGCCTTTCACAAGCAAAAGGAAAAGGAAAATGATTAAAAAAACAGAAGAAGAAAGGAACAAGAGGAAAAAAATGCAAAAATTATTCCCATAAGCGTTGGTCATATCATATAAGACAGCCGATAGTGAATTGACGTGTACGTCAACAATTTTCGACCAAAATATTTAGGGCTAAATTGGTTCAATTGAAAAATTTAACTAAATAACTGTCGTACTATATGTTTATGATCTTTTGGACAATTATCCCCATTTTTATGATATTCTATCATTTATTATCCAATATTATGTTTCTTATTTTTAACTACTGCTATAATTTTCCTTCATTCCTAATTGAAGAGGACATCCTCCTTCACCGTTCACATAAAAACTGGACTTTAGAAAAGAACGAAAAAGTAAAACTCAGAACTCCATGCCTTTCCCTGGCCCATCCCCTTTTGGGTTGCCGTTGTGCGTCATCATCGGGTCGTTCGTTGCACCACCTCTCTCTCTCTCTCTCTCTCTCTCTCTCTCTCTCTCTCTCTGTGCGCGTGCGCGCGCGACCATTCTATCCAAAGATCGAAGTGGCTTGAAAATGATATGCAGAGGCAGGGTCTGCACGGCCGCATGGATGCGCGTGTTTGACCTTTGTATCTGAGATTTGAACAGATTTTTTTATAATTTTTAATAATTTTTAATAATCTTTATTTTCTCCCTTTTAATTCTCTTTTTTACTTCAAAGTGCCGGCGGCGTCACCTGGCTGAGGGCTAGCGTCACTGGTCCTTTGTTAGTCCAAACAAAAAAAAAGATTAAGAAAAAAAAAGCAAAAAAAAAAAATCAAAAAGTTGGCCGAATAGACTTAATTAATAAAACTTAAAAGATTTAGGACTCAATTAAGAAAATTAAAAGAGTTAGAACTGAATTAACAAATTTGTAACATGTTTATGATTTTTTGGATAATTTTCCATAGAAAGAGAAAGAGATTTAATGAGATTTTTGTTTTGAGAATGATAAAATCATTGAGCGTAAAAAGCCTAAAAGAAATTTGTTGATTTGAGTTTTTTTTTTTTTTAATTGGGAGGGGAAAATTTTGCTGGAAAGTATGGCCTTCAAAGTCAATGCAAGTAGGGCTATAATATTAAAAGAGTCCATTAAGTCTGTACAACTTAATATACGTTCTCAACTCAATTTGGTTATGCACAACCGGACTAACATACAGACCAAGCTCAATTAGCTCTTCCATAGCAGGTCGAATCATTTACTTTCCTTACTTCATCCTCCACTTTTGTCGTGAATCCAATCTTATAAACCCGCTCGTCGATCGACTCTGGCTTCACGACAAACAAGAATGTGCAGGCGGAAAAGAATGATAGGGAAGCTCACCTATGACGGTAAAGGGTGACAGCGACATGCAAAAAAGTGTCTTCAAAGTGACAAGTCGTGGATTGTACAGCAATCTCCGCGTCGGATAAATCTGTCTTGGCATGGTCATTTAACTATGAGCTGTACCACTTGCCAAACATCCAATTGTCTTCTTCGCCGAGTCTATAAATGGGGCGGGTCGTATCTCATTGCAGCATCGGGCTCCTACATCACTCCCTGCGTCTCTCTGTCGAACGACTTCCAAGCTTTTCAGAGATAATCATGGCTTGCTCAACTGCAGCGACGACGACAATGTCGAGAGTACTGCTGTTCCTGGTCGTGTTCTGGGCTCTCTTTACGGGCTTTGATGGCCGTGTTCTTAATGCAGCATTACCAGCTACGTCAGGGAATCAGATGAACAGTGGTCATCGCCACAACTTTTATGCTGTGGGCGGTGGTCTCGAGCTTTATGCCGGCACGAGGAGGTCGATCCTCCTTGACAGGGCTGCAGCCGAAGGACTTGGTCAAGTTGCACCCGGAGGACCTAATCCACACCACGACTCTGGACACGGAGGACCTAAGTCACACCATGACTGACAATAGCCATCGGTCTTGCATGGCTTTGTTTGGCCCTTGAGAAGATCCCTCAATTGCATGCATCCAATAAAGAAGTTGATTATAACAAGTGTTTAGACTTTCGAGTGTATAACAGTCTTTCGAGTACTGTAAGAATAATAATTTGTTGTGAGTCACGAATTCTGGAAGAAGTGAATCTTACAATAATTTATAAGTATTTGCATTTTGATTTTTTGTGATTTAGAATAGACTAATATTCTCACAATACAAAGGGTGCAATCTGAAACGAACGCAAGACGCGAGACCCTTCTAGTTCCCGCGTTACTGTTCATCCGACTGGTGAGCTGCTCACTCCCGAAGTTCTAGCCACCCATTTGAGCTGAAATTTGGAGGGTAGATTCCTCTCTTTTGCCTCTTCCTTCCCATCGAACGGATTTGGCTGGGTTGACCTATGTCTCCAGATCTCGCTAACCCTAGGAGCTTCGCATCTGCTGCTCGTCTGGTCTGATTTCCGCGTGCTGGGGGAGTCTTGGCTGGTCGCTCGTTCGGTTCTCGGCTTCTTTGGGTATTGCGTTTTGCTCTTCCCGTTTGCTGCTTCATCGGACGACGTCCTTGGTGTTTGGGGAAGGCCGAGCTTGGTTGTTCGGAGTTTCCCCTGTTTTCAACCGGCTTCTTTGTTCGCCTTTGACGGACTCCTCTGCTGGTCGGCATTCCATCCCAGCTGGTGCGACCCCTCTCTCGGCGCCTGGTAAGTCCCCTTCCCGAATCGTTTATGGCGAATTGCGGATAGGGGCTGCTTTGGTTTGTTTCGTTCTGATGAGATTGATGGACTCGGGGTTGAATCGAGTCCTCGCGGAGGATGGGGAGACCTCTGCTCGAAGCTCCTCTCCTGCTGCTGCTGAGATTTCATTATTGGCTGTTGCTCCGGTGAATGACCAGAATGTTGGGACCTCGAATCCATCTGTTGCGTCTGGTAGTGGCGATGCACAACCCCCTCGAGCTCTGGCTGCTGCTAGAACTCGTAGTAGGGTTAGGTCGCGCTCGAAACGTCCTCAGCTAAGAAGAGAGGCTAGTAAGGCGAACCCTCGCACTTGGGTTGCAGTTGCGAAGACCGTGGCTAAAGGGTACGAGTTGGAATATACCCCTTCGACTTTCAGGAACAACAAACCGGTCATTGTTATGATAGAGCAAGATTTACAAGCGGCAGATCCTAAGCTACACGACTGCTTATTGGGTTACTTTCTTGGGCGACGCCTCCCATTTAAAGTTGTTGAGGAGGCTCTAAAAAAAGCTTGGGGACCAAACCTATTCGAGATCATGTCCAATGGACAAGGATCCTTCCTTCTCCATATCCTGGACAGGGACTTTAGGCGGAAACTTCTTGAAGGCGACCCTATAACCGTTGCTAGAATTCCTCTAGCTCTGCAGCAATGGACCCTTGGTTTGGAGCTCAAGAAAGCCGCTCAGCTTTCAGTGTCGGTATGGGTGAAGCTAACGAAGTTGCCCTACTCTTTTTGGTCAGCACGATCCATTGGTAAAGTGGCTAGTGCTTTGGGGAAACCATTATATGTGGATCACCGAACTGAACAATTGAAGGCAATGTCGTTTGCGCGGGTCTGCGTTGAGATAACTGCTGATCAACCTTCGTGTGACTCAATTGAGCTAGAACTGAAGGAGAAACCATTGAGGTTGGAATTGAATATGAATGGAGGCCAGTCGCCTGCTCGAGTTGCGGAATTTTTGGTCACAAGTGCCCTCCATTTGCTGAAAAACCTTCTGCTCGTGCCTCTGAAGCACAACCTTTGGTCTCTACATCCGGAGTTCGTCCTGCTCCTGCTGCAGATACGGTTCTTCTCTTTCCGCTGGATACTGCCCCTACTCAGCAAGTGATGGTTGAGGCCTCTTTGGCCCCTGTTTTACCTTTGGCTACACCACAGATGCCGCTGCCTATAGTCCCTGATCCCACCAGCATCCTTCTTGTTGGACCATCTGGTTCAGGTGAAGACAAGATTCCAGCCTCGGCGACTTTGCCTCAAGATTCTTTTAATCCTTTTCTTGCTGATTTGGGTTGGAAGAAGGTCAAGAATAAGAAGAAAAAGCAGTCTCCAAGTAAGGATGAAGCTTCCTTCCGTCTTGCCCCGCCCAGTGAAGGGGGCAGCTCTTGAAACTGAAGTCCCCTCTACCGTTGAACCTAGCTACTGTGGTAAGCTCCAAGCCTCCGAAAAGCTCCTCTCAGGTTACTATCAGAGCTAATCAAGGGCGATCCCAGCAGAAGTTGGGTCTCGCGTCCCCTGTTGGCTCTCTCCATAATTCGGATGTAGATGAGATTTGTAGTGTGAGTAGTTTGGTTGCTCCGAGTGATGATGTCTGCTCTCAGATAGACCCCTGTCCTCAAAAGGCCCGAGTTCTCCTAAGGCGGTTATGAGCGTTCAGGACCAACTCTTGTTACTTCCATCGGACCCTCCTCCACCGCCCCCTTCGGCTGTTCCTAAGGCGACTTCTACTAGTCGTAAGGCCTCCAAGTGGAGGTAAGTCCCTGTCCCCCCTCCTAATGTTTTTTGGCTTCTGGAATATTAGAGGCATGATGAATCCCATCAGATGTGCGGAAATTAGAAAGTTTGTTTCTTCAAACAAGTTGTACCTGGTGGGGCTTTTTGAGACTAAAGTTCCTGAATCTCTTTTTGATTCCATATCTTTTACCTTGCTAAGAGAATGGAAGTGGGTTGCCAACTATGATTGTGCCCCGCGTGGTAGAATTTGGCTCGGGTGGAACCCGGATTTTGCAAATTTTGATCTTATCTCTACTAGTGCTCAGGCTATTCATGGCCGCTTCAAGCTTAATGTCGTCAATACCTCCTGCTGCATTTCGGCGGTGTATGGAGAGCACACTTTTGTCAAATGCAGGTCTCTGTGGGAGGATCTCGTCCATTGCAATGATCTTTTTCAGGATTCGGCTTGGCTCGTGGCAGGCGATTTCAACGCTATAAAGGACCCTTCTGTCCGTTTTGGTAGTTCTAATACATGGTTGCCATGTTTTGATGATTTCCGGCTTTGTCTTGACCAAACAGAATTAGTGGACCTAAGGTATGTTGGTCTTCGGTATACTTGGTCAACTTCGGTTGGTTCCTCTAGGAAGCAAAGGAAGATTGACAGGGTCTTAGTTAACACTAAATGGAACATCGACTTCTCCTTCTCGGAAGCGGCTTTTTTGAACCCCGGAATATCTGATCACTCTCCGATGTTTGTCAGGGTTATTAATCCGCCGTCCAAGAAGAAGCCTTTTAAATTCTTCGACTTCTGGGCTAAGCATCCAAACTTTTTAACTATTGTCCAGCAAGCATGGAACTCTCCAGTGATTGGCTGTCCCATGTTCAGACTTGTCTCTAAATTGAAATTTCTAAAGGCTCGCCTCAAATCGCTTAACCAAGAAGCTTTCTCGGACATCTCTATTAGAACTACTGAAGTTAGAGAAGCTCTTCGGTCTACTCAGGTTGGTCTCCAATTTGACCCTAATAATGTTGATCTTGCAGAACTTGAAAGATGCCAGCAGCGTATTTTCATAGACCTTTGTGGTCAAGAAGAATCCTTTTATCGCCAGAAATCAAGAGTTAAATGGCCTAAGGAGGTAAGGAGGGAGATCGCAACACAAAGTTTTTCCACAATTCTGTGAAGGCGAGACACCTCACCAATCGAATCCTCTCTGTTAAGGACTCCTCTGGCTCTCTTATTTCCGATCCAACTCAGGTGCCGCAGGTTTTTGTCTCTTTTTTCTCGGATCTATTATCCCCCCATGCTGCCCTTGTCAAGCCGTCCCTGGAAGACTTGCAGCAAGTTATTCGCAGCCCACTCTCGAATGCCCAGGTTTGCTCCATTGCTGCACCTGTCTCGTACTCTAAGATTAAAGACACCCTTTTTTTCTCTTCCAAGAGGTAAAGCTCTGGGCCCTGACGGCTTCACTGCTGAATTCTATAAAAACAATTGGAGAATTGTTGGACCTTTGGTGATTCGGGCTATGAAGGACTTTTTTTCCTCGGGTCGTCTCCTGAAAGAAGTTAATGCTACAATTCTGGCGTTAATACCTAAGGTACCTAATGCTTGCGAGGTTACTGATTTTAGACCTATTGCGTGCTGCAATACTATTTATAAGGTCATTACAAAAATCTTGGTAAATCGGATTGCTATGGTTCTAAACAATATTATTAATCCTACTCAGAACGCCTTTGTCAAAGGTAGGAGGATTAGAGACAACATTTTATTGCCACAGGAGCTATTTGCAGGTTTTCACCTTGATCCTTATCTTGCGAAATGTTCCGTTAAAGTTGACTTCCGCAAAGCTTATGATACCGTGGATTGGGATTTCTTGGAGTTAACCCTTCTAGCCTTCCGATTTCCGGAATGGTTTATTAAACTGGTCATGGTTTACGTTCGCACGCCTATGTTCTCTATATCTATCAATGGGGAGCTTCACGGCTTCTTTGCTAGTGGCAGAGGCATCCGGCAAGGAGATTCGATGTCTCCTTATCTATTTACCCATGTGATGGAAGTTTTTTCGGGCATCATCAATCTGAGGACCTCCGTCAAAGATTTCAAGTTCTTTTGGAGATGTAAATCTACGAGACTCTCTCATCTCTTTTTCGCTGACGACGTCTTCCTGTTCTGCCGTGCGGATTGGAAGTCGGCGGTGGTGCTTAAAAGGAGCCTTGACACGTTCTCCTCCTGGAGCGGTCTTGTACCGAACGGAAACAAAAGTGATGTTTTCCTATCGGGGGGGCTCCTCTTCCCTTCAGAGGAATATTCTATCTACATTTGGTTTTCAAGAAGGCAAACTCCCTATTCGGTATCTAGGGGTTCCTATCATCTCTTCTAGATTGACCAAAACCGACTGCACTGAGTTGATCAACCGTATTACAGCAAGAGTCCAATCTTGGGCTCATCGGTTTCTCTCTTTTGCGGGGAGACTCCAACTTATAAGGTCCATTCTCCATTCCATTCAGGCGTTTTGGGCCAGTGTCTTTTCTTTACCTGCTGATGTTCTTCTGAATATTGAGCGCATCTTGAGACAATTTCTTTGGAAAGGTTCTGCCTTGGGAAAAGGCGGGGCCAAAGTCTCCTGGCTAGATATTTGCGTGCCACAATCTGAGGGCGGCTTGGCTATTAGAAACCTTAAAGATTGCAATAAAGCTTCCTTGCTCAAATACATTTGGTTCTTATTTACTGATAAGGAGTCACTCTAGTGTCGTTGGATTCACTCGAATTTCTTAAAGAGAGTGAATTTCTGGATTTCACCTCAACCAACCTTATGCTCGTGGGCTTGGAAAAAAATCTTGCAGCTTAGGCCCTACTTTCACCAGTCGTTTCGCTAGAAAATTAGCAACGGAATGCAGACATCTCCGTGGCATGATAACTGGCTTTCGTGTGGTCCTTTGGACGCAATTGTTTCTTCCACTGTAATGGAGGACTCGGGTTTATCTAAGAAGGCAGTTGTCTCTGAACTGTACACTTCTGCCCCGGCCTTTAAATCCTGCCTGGAAAGTTGGGGCTTCTCCTTGCTGGCGCTTTCTAATGTTTGTGACCGGTTCCTTTGGTGCGGTGATTCTTCAGGCCTTTTTTCGGTTGCTTCGGCCTAGAATTTAATCAGAGTTAAAAAAGATCGAGTTCCTTGGGCGACTCTGGTTTGGGATAATGCCTTAGCGCCGCGTTATCAATTTCTGTTATGGCTTATTGCCAAGAAGTGCCTACCGACTCAATCACTCTTACTTTCTTACGGTAGGATTGACTACTCGGTCTGTGCCTTTTGCTCAACTCAGCCGGACTCTATTGATCACCTTTTCTTTCACTGTCAAACCCCTGCTACCCTGGCTTATTTCTGGGCTTCTAGGTGCAACCTACCTTGGAGAATCAGACCGTGGACCGAGACCTCCACTTGGATTCTAAAGTTTTTATCGGGTAAGGATTTCTTCCACAAAATTGCTAGGTTCTCTTTTGGAGCTCTGTGTTATCTAATTTGGAAGAAGAGAAATTGCATCATCTTTCGGGGTGAAACCGTTTCCGTGTCGGCTCTCAAAAATCATTTGATCAAAGTTTTCAAGGACAGAGTTCTCTCCTTCAAGAATGTGCCTCCTACCCCAAGAAATAGAAGACTTCAAAGGAATTGGGGCTTCGACCCCTCGGTCTTTTCTCGGTAGCTTTGCTTGTTGTTGTTGGTGCTTGTCTTTGTACCGTCCTAGTTCTCTCGTCCTGCTTTTAAGCGTGTAGTAGAGGTTTGCTAGGTTTGGATTTGCCTCGGCCCGGGTTGTGGGCGTTTTCTTCTTTCTTTTGTTTTCCCTTCGACTCCCTTCCACTCTTCCTGCTGCGCGGTCAGAGTGTAAGTTGGCGCCGTTTCTGGTTTTGTCCAAAGTTATCAATATATTTCTTACATTTCACCAAAAAAGAAAATATATTCTCACAATACATTAACGACTATTATGCAATCATTTATCTAAGTGTTTTGCGCAGTGAAGATGACTTATATGTCACGACTCACCAGATTTGCTCCCTTTAGTTCAATCGTGGTGGAGGCATGGAGTCCAAATGTGATTATAAATGGACATTTTAGATTTCTTGAGCAGTTCAAGCGTACACATATCTATTTTCTAATAACATTAATGAGGACTATTTTTCATTAGTTCTAGGTGAATGTGATAAGCTGTCATATAAAATGTGTGATCTATTAAGAACGATCAAGAATTTATATATGTATTGATTGTTCGTGATATAGTCGATGTTCATTTTCTTAAGTAATCTAATTCATAAAATGCAATCTATATCAATAGTTACGTATCAAAATAAATATATTTAATTCTACCAACCAAAAGAAGTTATTATAGAGACCCATCAATATTTTTCCCACGTTCTTGATCATCTACCATGCTTCACTAACTTTCTAATATGGGCCGACTGACAAGCTCATTTTCTTTTCCAAATAAATGCCTCGTAATATAATCTTTTATGACTATATGTATTTCGCAATCCTGCCTATTTTGGCCTTCCCATGGGCTTAAACCACTATACCCATGTTTGAGTCTAATTCTAAAACAAGAGGAGTTGAAATTAATGGGTTTCTCAATTATCAATCCGAGTCTAAAAATCCCGTATATAATCATTTTAGTGCACCAACAATATGACCCTGGAATATTTTCCAAAACCTAGGGCATTTGGGGAAACCTCTCTTCTTTCGACAGTCAAGAGAATACTCACTAATACTTGTGTATATTTTTACTAGTAGTGATGAGATGTTGACCAACGTCCTAGAATTATTCACCAACCTTTTCTAAATAACCTAATAGCATTTTATTTACCACAAGCAATGAGAATTTAATACCTTTGAGAATCTACTAAATCTTCGGGACCCTTATTGCATGGACATTTTTAGTATGCTACTACTATTGTGTACAATAATGACTAGGGCCCCATCAATAGCGTATCAGAGAAGTTCCTAATTGGAAGGATGCGATCATCGATTTAACAGATTTTTCTGGACATTCATCATATTGATTATTGAAGGCGGATGGCCGTTATGAACACGAAGACTAAAAAGCATACTAATACATTGAAAATCTTACCAAGCAATACCGTCAAAGTAGCACGACCCATTACTAATGCGAGCGTGAGTATACTTTGCGAACTCATTTAAACATTAACTGCTCAGCTAATTAATGACAACTATTCACCATAAGAACCGAACCGAACTGTATTGTCCTACTGAAAAAAGTTACCTTACTAGAACTACCAAACAATTAATTAGCCTATTACCTATTGAAAAAATTTACTGATTATTAATTAATTAAGTGTTTACCGATTCCTGTTTTAGTGAAAATGAAGCTTTGACGAGAGGAAAAAGGGAGGGGGGGGGGGGGGGGGGAATGATTTCCTTTTTTCAGAAAACGGATATCATTTCTCTCTTTTTAAGAAGGGTGTTTTCCATCATCGACCGGAAAGTATTTTCTTTGTCCACTCATTTTCCACGCTACAAACACCGGAAACTGTGGGAAAGTTTTTTGCGAAATAAATACGGTCTCATCATACATTTGAAAAACTTACGGAAATCTTGTTTGCGTGGGCTGGCATCAAACGTGGGCTGAAACTCGGCCCGACCTCTCGCGGTCTTGCTGGTTACGTCGAGCGTCCACGACCAAAGGGAGGATTGGCTTGGGGCAACACGTCATGGGAATGGCCTCTTCCTCCCCACCTTTGAAGTTCATCCGATCCACTCCTGATACTTTTGAATTGAATCTCTCGCGGTGCAGGACTCCACCACCCGCTTTCGTGCGAAACCAGAAGCCGCCGTTTGCATACGGCCCCAGAAGCGGCGCCGTTTTTCAGAAAGCTCCCGAGCAACGCGCTCTTTCCGCTGTTGCTGCTGGCGCACCAACGCGGCCGTCATTTCCGTGATTCTCCAACCAAACATTTTTTCTAATTATTATTGTTATTATTTTTTAATTTCTCGATGCACACAACTCCTAGAGGTGAGCATGGTTCCAAAGTAAAATTGAGAATTGAAGAATTAAACTAGTGGGAACTTGTCAAATTTCAGGTTCTGAAGTATGTAGGATATGTCCTATAACATGTTTCGATAGGTAGGTTCCAAGTTTTAAATAGGTGGAATTGGAAACTTGGAACTTGAAATAGATTTTTGTGATTTTCTGTATCTATGTTTTCGAATGATATTGCAATATTCAAATTCGTACAATGATAAGTATATAATCTAGAAACACTAATTTGAGTTTCCATATTATGGTTAATATTTCATCAAAAGTGATGATTCACTATAATCATTCAATTAATAATATAAGTGAAATTTAAGTAAACCTTGGAACCAAGCCTAGAACTTATGACTGGATAAATTCTATATTCTAGGGTATGTATAGTAGGTTTCGAGTTTCTAAAAAAAATGAGTCTATTTCAATGGATAAGTTTTAGGTGGAATCTATATGAAAACTAGAACTGCTCACCCTTAACAACTCTAGTCAACGAAAGCATCAGGGAAAGGGGAAATAACCTCCTCCACTAACAACCGAAAGGGGGAATTAAAAAGACAACCAATTTTATTTATCAAGGGTCTTTTGCTTGTTTTTGAAAAAAAAAAAAAAAAAACCTAGTAACTTTCTTTTTACAGTTACGTTGCGATTTTAAAATTCCCTTATTAAAGATGTTTAAGAACTTTTCCTCGTTGGTGGAAACACTCATCAATACAAAGAAGGTATTTCTAAAGCATTTCTTAACACCATTCCTCGGTTCAGTTGGATCGATCATTGCATGAGAAGAATTACTTTTTTTTAAGAAGATGAATTAAAATAAAATATTCGTAAATGGTAGAAGTCTTTGTTATTTCGTAAGCATTTAAGCAATTATCCATATATAGCAAGACTGATATAAAAAGGGGGCTTTTTTTTGGAAGATTTAATTAAGGCGAGAAGAGCAACATGATTTATCTACCCATTTGGTTGCCTTGATAAAATACAAGGAGATAGAGTTAATAATATCCAATATGAAATATGAAACGTAAAATAACATGCTGAGAAAACGAAAAAGAAAAAGGGCAAAAAGGAAAGTGGAGAAGAAGAAGAGCTCTCTCTACAAAGAGGTGTGAATGTTGGTCACCCATTTGGCTAAGGTCGGTCATCCATTTGGCTGCAAACGCATTCTAGAATATCTCTCTCTTGAAAGTGTTAGTATGAAGACTTAGAGGGAGGTGAATATGGATCAGAGTCTGAATAAATATAGAATAAAATAAATTTCGAGCAAAGTCTGAATAAGGATCAGAGTCTGACAAACGAGCTACCAGACTTTTGGTAGATGTTCAGAATTTGTTATGCGATGGAACAGACTTCTGAAATAACCTGTAAGTATGCAACAAACTTAAATAAAATGAGTTAAGGAAAAAGAATGTTACATACGAAATTTATAGTGGTTCGGTTTAGATCAAGCTTACGTCCACTCTTCCACGCTGACATCCTTCTAACTAGATTCCACTATGTGATCAACAAGAGATTGCAACTTTGAGTATAAACACTCAGTGGTAGATCACACTATCTTACTAAGTTACTCTTTTGGTATTTTTCTCACGATCGCAAACGTTTAAACTCATCAAAGACAAGTGTATGATCGAAGGTCGCTCAGACTTTGGAATTATAAATTCTACGCTCCGTCTCTTACTTGCTCATCGGTCATTGGTCTCCTTAAATATTCCTCCACTTCCAAACTAGCCATTGGACAGCATCTAGAGGATCGTTTTCCAATTTACCCATTGGACAGATCTGTATCTAGAAGATTTAGTAGCCGTTGAATGATAGAAGTAGAATCTCAAATTGATTCCGATCGCCCATACAAACAGAATCTTGATTTCCATAAGTAGAGCTTCTTTGTTTAGAAAGTTCTTGTCTTCAAGATTCAATTGTCAATCAATTAGATTGAGTCAATCAAATCTATCTTGATATGAAATCCAAACCAAATCACTAGCCCTTATATATTTTGGGTTTCTGTTACGTTCTGTTAAGTTGTCTCATTCTGAACATGTTACGTTCTAAACTTGTGTCTCGTTCTGGACTTTATCATGTTCTGGACTTATGTCTCGTTCTGTATGTAAAGTCCGAGAGTATTATGTCTGAAGTAAAAGTAGAGTCTGAGTATCTTCTATCTAAAATAGACTTTACAATTTGGATGTAAGTCTGAAGATATTCTGTTTCTGATCATATTTAGCCTTAAGGTCTAGACACAGTCTGAATAAGTTCAGCTTTAACATAGAGTCTATCTTCTAATTCTTTTGAGTATAAACATTAATAATATCATTTTCATGTTCTATTATCTGCATAGTCTGTTACTCAACCATTAAACATGTTAGTAGTCTTTGATTTATTTTGTCATCTTCAAAACATCATAAGAGATTTCCCTAACATCTCTGAGAGAGAATTAATTTCGGCGTTGTGCAACAACAAATCGACGGCTTCATCTTCTTCCTCTTCTTCTTCATTGGCATTGTTGTCGTCGTCTTCATCTTCGTCTTCTTCGAGGTTCTCTTTTAGGTACCCCTGAAGTCCCCTGCAGTTCGGAGGCAGCGGTGGAGACTAGAGGAAGTACAGTGGGATCGCCCTCGACGACGCCGTTCTGGTGGACAGCAGGGAGCGGGCGGCCGTGGAGGAGGCGAATAGGGCCTATTCCGAGCGGCAAAGTGGGAACTGGGTCTTGAATATATTATGTGTCAGGTCTCCGTGGAAGGAGGAGGGACAGCAGGGGAAAGTGATTGAGGACGAGGGAGTGGTGGATGATGGCGGTGAAGCCAAAGAAGTAGAACGGGGGGTCTCGTGACATGGTGATTGATGAGAGAGAAGATGGCGATGATGACGAAGACCTAGAGGACTGCGATGCGATGCAGTTAGGGTTGGTGATCAGTGATCACGATGATCATGACGAAAAAGAAATAGAATTTGATTGGGATTCGTTTCCTAGGTTGCTGAGGAAGGTGCCTCTGCATTAAGCCAAGCCCTATGCTATCTGTTCAGCAGTTTCGGGTGATTAATACTCTCGAAAATTGGAATCAACATAGAACTAGGAGTTCTCGGAAGCTCATGTCCAATGGATTTCGATGTCTTTTGCCGACACAACGTATGGAGTTCATTGGATGTGGGCGAGTCGAGCAAATGCGCGAGGATTCATTGGAGGGCCCTGTGGCTGTGAACAGTCCAACATAGCTGCAATACTTGTTACCGTTAATTGCAAACAATTAAGAGTACGTGAGAATGTCATTTGAGTTGGGGATCTAAATAAAAAAATCACTCATTTTTTATTTCTAATTAGATCAAGGAGCGTAACAACTATTGAAATATAATACACAAAAGCGACAGGATTTTATAATTTACATTGATACGAAATCATTAGAAAAATAAACGAGAAATAATATGACACTAGAAATATACGTGGTTTAATTCGAGTATCAGTTCCTATATCCATAAGAAGAGCTAATGGCAAATAATCTAAAATAAACGAAAAATTAGAGTTTACAATTACTCACACACTAGAGTTTTTTCATACTTAAATTTAAGTCAAAACCTAGAGTGTATACAAATAAACAACTCACTTAAATATAAACTCACGACACAAAATTATCACATGTTCAAATTCAAGCAAATCACTCCGTGTCAAAAATAAGAACTCCAGCGTTCATCTTTTGCTCGGCATTCGTATGGCTTCGGTTTCTTCTTTCTTGATCGTGTGGCTTATGCGGCGGCTTCTCTCTTCAGCTCTTCAAAGAAAAACCCACGTCGCTTGATATTGTGCCCAGAGTCAACAACTTTGACCCTGGGCCCCACCGTGTGCAACTCTTCTGCAGGTACAAAAAGATAACCTTGCTTTTCTTTTCTTTTATTTCCCCTTTGTGAGCTGCAAAGAGTCCAACGAATTACTCCTGTTCACCAACCAATCAAAGGACTAGGATTTGCAGAAGACATCGAAGACCTAAAGAGGATTTCTTTTCTTGAGCGCAATCTAAAATATTATCTTTAACAAAAGAGATATTTTTGCGATCAAATATTAAAAAAATACTTATCCAAATAGATCGCGTTTTGTAAATGCTCAAACTTAAGATATAATTTAATAGTAACCATACATGACGCTCTTTTTCACAGACATTTAGATTCGTTCATTCAGAGCGACAAATGCAAAGAATTCAAAAGAAATGAGGTCATACATACATGTGTGCATCCATATGTTATGTGCACTAAGAATGCATATACATCACTGAGTAGGAACTACCAAAATCCGTGCCCTAAGTCATTTGACGATCAACTTTATTACAGTCATCTTAATGCTATTTTTGGTGGAGTTAAAGCCTTAGGAAGTGAACAAGTAACTTCGATGTGAAAACCTATAGCTTTCTTGATGTGATGGTGTTGCAAAAGGAGAAAATTGTCCAAAGTTCTAAACCTATTGTACGGTGGCCTATTCAATGCTAAATCTTTTAATTATACGGATTTAGTTCTAAACTTTTCAATAAGTTGTTAATTTAGTCCTAAACTTTTTTTTTTAATTTAGTTCTGAATCTTTTGATGATTTATTAATTTTATCCTAAACCTTTTAAGATTTGCTAATTTAGTTATTTGGCGATCTAGTTAGACAAATTGTTCTATATGGCACAATCGACGCTAACTAGACAATTTTTTAAATTATCGATTCTTTCCTTTCTTTTCCTTTTTCTTTTCCCTTTTGTCTTCCACTAGCCTCAAGCGAGGGTCGCTCAAGGCCTAATGTCAACGACCTCTGCTGGCCATTTACGAGGATTGGCGATGGCTAGTAGAGGGATAAAGGGAAAAAGGGGGGGAAAAAGAGACAAGGAGAAAAAGAAAAAAGAAAAAATTTTAAAAATAAAAAAATTGCAAAAATTGTTCATATTAGTGCCAACTTTGCCACCTAGAATGGCTAGCATTGACTAAACCGCTACGTCACTGCTTTTGATTAAAATTAGTCGGAATGACTAAATTGACAAATTGTTAAAAGTTTTTTTGGTAAAAGGTAAGGGGCACGAGGAAGAGAGTCTAAGAGTATATTTGGACTAGCGGGACACGGACACCTAGAATACCAAAACTTGGCACAGGGAGACACATAAGTGCTAAAAGTTCGGAAATGTACACTTAGTCCCAAAATCGAACTAACATGGATCAATTAAGTGTCAATAGTGAGAAAATCCTGTCAAAATACTAACTTGGTATTTTGCCGGTGAGACAAGTGCAAAACGATGTCGTTTTGAATGCTGACGTGGCTAGATAAAACCAACAGCGTCGTTTTGCACGCTGACTTAACTAGATAAGCCAAAAGCAATGTCATTTTGCCTCGGATTTAAATTTTAATATAATTATTAATTTAATTAAATTAAAAGCTAAATTTATATTTTAGAAAAAAAAGAAAGAAATTGCGCAACCCTCGCCACCGCCTCCCCACTCTCACCTAGGGGGAGGATTGGCGACAGCAGTGAGGACTTGCATAGCCCTTGCCAAATGTGCTACAATCCCTTTTTTTCTTTTTCTTTTTTAATAATTTAGCTTTAAATTTACTTTAATTAATAATTATATCAAAATTCAAATAAGAGGCAAAATAATGCCGTTTTGGCTCTTCTTTGCTGACTTAGCTTTCTGGCAAATCATTTAGGCAAGTTATATTATTAAAAAAAGTGCTATGTAAGATTTCCGGCACCTTTCGTTGAAGTTGACACTTAAATGTCTCATTTTTAATAGAAAATGACACTTATGTGTACATTTTGTAATTTTCACCACTTAAATATCCATGTGCTAAGTTTTGGCACTTGTACTATACTTCTGTCTCGGATTAGCACTTTGTGAAGTAATATGTGTGATTGACCAAAAGAAAAAAAAAAGTGATGTGTGTGGGCCAGCGTGGATTCGAAACCCAAAATGAATTTGAAGGTCCAGGAAATGCACGGCCAATGATATGGGGATGGAGATCCTCTTTTCTGGACCTTTACCATGTATCTCTGCCCCTATAACTCAGTGGCCACGTGATCCTTGTCGAGATCTCGTTTAGTTCAATTGGCCATTGGGATCTCCCTCAGATCTATAGGTATCGTGGTCAAAATTTTGACCAACGTATCATATATGGATTTGAACAGGACGCCTCTAGATATCTTCGTCAAGATATCTTGTCAATGGCTGCAGGTTGTTGGCCATGGCGATTAGCCGGCCTCAGGCGAGGCTCGATCTTGTCGGACTTCTCTTAGCCGATCGCTAGCCATGGCAACTGGTGGAGGAAGAAGGGAAGAAAAGAAAAAGAAAAAGAAAAATAATTAATTAATTAATTAAAATTTCTAAAAACTTGTCCACGTCAGCCTTGGCCATGGCACATAGCACGACCGGCGTCTATGTCAACAATTTCCGATCAAAATTGGCCTAAAAAATTAAATTGGTAAATTATCAAAAGGTTTGTGACTAAATTAACTAAATTAAAAGGTTTCTGATAGAGTTTTTCTAGTAATTATTAGGCCATCGTGGTCAAGATATCAATTGAGAATAAGAAAGCGGTAAATAGAATTATGGAATTTTCACTATATTTTGGTGTATAAAAAAGAATAGATGGAGGGCCTATTTGTAGGCCTTTGATATATGACTATCTAAATAAATCAAAGAAAATTAAATCAGATATGCATAATCAAAATAAATATAGAGTATCAAGGGAAAATAGCAAACAACCGATGTGATTGGCTTACAAAATAGTAATTGAGTGACGTGGCCTATATTGCTAGCGTCATGGCATTAAATGGCCTATACGGCTAGCTAAGGAAAATAGTTACCGAGTGATACAACCTATGCGACTAGGATTGAAAGAAAAGCCACCTCCATGATAAAGGCTTGATTAGGCAATGCACTTTGTATGGCTGGCCATCGTGCAATGGATTAGATTGAGCGCTTCCTCATATTAGACTTGTGTGTACAAAGTGAACACTGGTGACTACTGAGCAATGAAGATGGAGGATTTATTTAGGTATGCATTAGGGTTGTCAAGGTGCATGGGTGTGTGGGTGCATCAGGTTCGAAGTGCACCCGGTGCGCTAGGGTTGTTTTAGGAAATGAGGTTCTGATACCAAGTTGAGAATGAGTAAGCGGAAAATAGAATTGTAGAATTTTTTTTAAAAATATTTCGATGTATATAAAAGAGTCAATGGAGCTCAACTTTAATAGATGATCATCAAAAGAAATCAAACAAGATATGCATAATTAAAAAATATATATACACAGACAAAATTAGAGGAGTATCCTATATCAACAAATCGATCAGACATGGAATTGGACAGGACATATTTAGAAATCTCGTTGAGATATCTTATCAGTGTTAGTGATGATTGTGCAGTTCGATGCACCATGTAAAGTTCTGCTCTACAACTCGCAAATGCTTCACGTGAAATCATGTGCTACTGAAAAAGGGGAAATAAATTGAAACAAGCCACGGACAAATCGAAACGTGGCGAAACATGAGGCAACTGAGATATATTTTGATACCGATTTATATAAGACCAATTGAACTCAAAAGTTCAAGAGGTCAGGTTTCACGTTATTTTAGGTAATTGCGCATGACATGGGATGCCAATCGAGATAAAAATGAATGATGAGCAATGTAGGACAAATCAAATCACAGAAAACCATCCTCATTGGAAGGTTTTTCCCCATATATTATTCCCATTTGGCTCCTTAAAAGGTGCTCTCCTTTCCGTGACTTTCACCAAATGGAAAAATATGGCGAACTCTTGCGAAGGTTCATTACGTGGAGCCACGCATTTGACTGAATAATTTAGAAGAAAGAAGAAAAGCATATGTGGATCTCATCTTGATCTAGGGCGCCAAATTTTCCTACCTTACATACCAATTAAAAAGAAAAAGGGAAAGAAAGAGTTCCCTTCTAAACAAAAACTTGAGAGAAAAAACAAAGAAATTGTTCGGTTTTGGATCATTGTTGACGTGATATACCAAATGCATCCGCATTTCTCTGTTGAGTTTACTGTGATTTGATGTCTAGAGTTTCGCATTAGCAGCTTTAGCAGTAGATGTAAGTATATGGGACATACTAAAACCTGCTATCTAGAGTTGATAGCACGTTTTTTTCACTCCAATTAGAAAAAAACAAATACTACCTACGATCATTATTGTAAACTTCACAAGTAACAGGTGTCTTTTAATAAATTTTTTTTTTTTGATAATCCAAACACATCCATTACCTGGATTGTCATAATGTTGTAATATAATGCGGAAACTAATGGTTCTCTAACATTAAATAAATGCGAGAGAATGAAAATACTAAAGGAATAAATAAGGAACAATAAATAAATAAATAAAAACATTGAAATTTACAAGGTAGAAGAGTCAACTGTAAATAATTCAATAAACAATGAGAAAATGACAGTGGTATATTTGCTCACACACTGAAGTATTTTCCAATCCTAAGTTCCCATCAGCAACAGGCCATATTCTCCAGCAAAGTCCTCTGACCAGCATCTCCACGAGTGTTAATTCTCTTCTTCAGACTAAAAACAATATCCCACAAACTTCGTATAATGATAAAGAAAGTGACACGTCAAATGTGGAAATTGGCCAAACCAATAGGAACACTTCTTCTTGTTATTTCTTTGAAGATTTCGGCCAAGAGTAATAGGAGTTTACTTCCTTATTTTTCACACAAGAAAGGCGACAACAATATGGACTGTCCAATTTAATTTCTGGTCAGATTTTGTTGAACGATATAAACTCGAGATATAATGTAATACATGAAACACCCTATAAGTCTTATGAACTTCAAGTCTTTAACTCGTACTGATGTCCCCAAAGAGTAGCTTACACGTGTTGGTGGGATTTGAATGGTTTGCCACTAGTTACTGAGCATCTCAACATCCTAATCAACTGTGCCAACCTTGAAAAGCAACGCAACAGTGCATGGAGAATTGTATATTTTCTAAATCTCACTAGATAAATTGGAAATTTACACAGACAAACTTGTTTCACTCTTGCTATTGATATGACAAGGGTAAGATCTTACTACGCAAAATAAAATGTTGTATATCTATAATCAAATTACTTTATCTTACATGATAAGACGGTGTGAGTAACCTATATTCTCTTTCCATGCTTCTCAAGATTACATTTGTTAGAATAATTAAATATTGAACTATACCTTCATCTGCAAGTTTTAATCCTTTAGAACACTTGATAATGGTTCAAACAATATTCTAACAATATAAGTTATCTCTTTTGTTTAATGGTGGTTTCTCGGTGGACACAAGAGACTCTTCCTCGACGTTTTCTCCAGAAGCTAATATACTTAAGAGGCCTATCCCATTAATGTGACTCCAATATCCTTTGTTAAGATATGCAACATGATAAAAAAATCTTACCATCTTGTCTTGGGGAGGTCATAGGGGGAACTTTCATTAGTACCCAACATGTTCATGGCTAAGCGGGTTCTTCATAAGATGCTCCTCCAATTCCGCCTTCTGTTCGAACAAAGTATTGGTGAACTGAGGCAAAGGAAATTGAATTCCTGAGGCTGGTAATCGAGATTGATTATGTTTTTTGTGTTATGATGCATGTAGAGAAATCCTAAATCAGAGAATTGACTTGGTATGCAATAATTAATATATCCTAGTTGACTCATAACTCATTAATTTAAGTTTTTGAGTGGAGATTGATCCAATTGGATATATTGACGGATTAAAACTTAAGCTCCCTCTTGGCAATTCACCTAGATAAATATATCAAATTTCTACCACGCGCTCCCAACAAATGGTATCGGAGCCCATGGTTGTGATTTCCAGGCATGTGGACATTGTGATATAGTAACACAGGCCCATAAGAAGTTGATGTAGAAGGACGTTTGAATTAAGGGAGAGCACACATAAAACTAAGCTCACACGTGAAAGGAAGATTGTTAGAATGCACATGTGAGTGAGTTGTGTTAAAAAAATTCCACATTAGAGAATTGATATGGTATGAAGCAGTCATCATATTCGAGTTGGCCAATAACTTTTTGGTTTAAACTTTTGAGTGAAAATGCGTCCAACTAGAAATGTTGATGGGCTCGAACTTGAGCTCCTTTTTGGTAATCTCCCCAAGTGAAAGTATTGGACTCTTGCTGCGTGCTCCTAACATTTCCATCTTTTAGTTGAGTAACGTGGAGGGAGATTTGAAGGGGACAATCGAACCAACAAGTGCACAATATAAAATGATGTGGTCCTGCATAGTATTTTTACAAGAATTTCAGGTACGCTCAAAAGACTTAATAAATATTTTTTCTCGACATTACCTTCTGTAGATTCTCCACCAAAGATTTTTAAATAAAGGGAGACAAAAGAGGAAGGTCAATTAGTTGGATATCCGGATATAGCGGTGAATGTCAACTCTCTATGATTTGCATGGAGGTTCTATCGAAAGCAAAAGAACACCCGAAATACCAAGACTTATCACAATGGAACACATAAGTCCCAAAAGTTAGGAAAATAGCACTTAAATGCCACTTTTTTTAAAAATGGGACATTTGAATGTCACCTCCGGTGAATCCCATTAGAAATCTTACGTGGCAATTTTTTTATTACTTTTGCTCACCTACGTGGCTCGCTAGAGAGCCGACTCAACAAAGAAATGCAAAAACGATGTCATTTTGGCACAAATTTGAATTTTAAATTAAATTTAAAACCAAATTTTTTTGAAAAGGGAAGAAGATGAATAGAGGCCAGGGGCTGGCAACCTTGGCCGACCCTCCCTCCATAGTCGCAACCCTTCCCGGAGACGGTGGGGAGGTGGCGCGGCGAGGGCTAAGCCCTCAACTGCTGTTCATCTTCTTCCATTTTTCTTAAATTTAATTAATTTTTATATTACTTATTTAGCCACGTCAACAACAAAATGACGTCATTTTTGCCCTTGTCTCTACTCGTTATCATGCAAAATAACGTTGTTTTGCACTTGCCTCTCCAGAAAATCGCCACATCAGCATTTTGATCGGATTTTCTCACTATTGTCACTTAAATGATCTATTTTGCTCCAATTTTGGTACTTAAGTGTCACTTTCGTAATTTTTAACACTTAACTATCCCCCGTACCAAGTTTTGACACTTCAGATGTCCTAATATCCTCCGTCGCATAAAGTGAAAAAGAAAATTAACTTCACATGCCATTGGACTTCTCTATTTGCTCCTGCCAATTGCTGATCCATTGCCATGTTGCAGCTTGTTTAGTGAGTAGTTTGGCACCTCCACCTCCATCCCCCAATGATTCATTTTTGAAGGTAAGATGATCGATAGCTCGTTTTACCATATGGAAAGATGTCATGTTGGAGATGGAGAGAGATTGTGCTTGTACTGGAACTTCAACCACTCATGCTGGGGAACTGATAAAAACAGAAAGAGAAGAGACTAATAGATTGAGATCCTTTCTGTGCAGCAGAGGGTAATGTTACATCTTCAATTGGTCCAAATGAGAGAGTCATAAGCCAAATTCAAACCAGCGACGGGATGTGTTTTTACTATCTTCCTTTTGTCCTTTCCTTCTTCTTCTCTGAGCTAAGCTTTCTGCTGCAACTTCCGTCGCACCGTCGCGAACTAGAGGTTGCGGACCTCCACTGTATTTGCATGCTACCCCGCTGGTCCCTCCCTCCCTCTTTATTCTCCCTGATTCGATGCCATGGAGGTCCACCTTCGATGTGAGGTCACTGACCATCACCTTCACCGATTTAGAGGCCCATGACCTTTTTTATTTTTTCGGTCGAAGTCCATGACGTTGTGAGATCTAAGAAGGCGTGACTCAGACGAGTAGTGGAGGCAGGCTAAGGGAGATAGAAAGCAGGAAAGAGAATGTTAGGGTTCTATGGCGTACGATGTGCAATTGCATAAAGTATTTTTGAGGTGACAAGACAAGGTCCAATTATCCTCTACTCGTAGAAGATCCATATGCAACAATGATAAAGAGAAATAACCATTAAAAGAAAACTTCCTTTTCAATGATAATAGTTAGGTTAAAAATTTAACTAGGGTTTAAACTTTGCGATTAGACGATGATCTAACGTGTCATAAACACTCTGCGTTAAAACTTTGATGGTAACATTATATTTCTTGGGGAAAAATTGTCCAAAAAATCCTAAACTTATAATTTGGAAATCAACTTAATCCCAAAATTTTCAATTGTGTCAATTTAATCTTAAATTTTTTGATAATTTACTATTTAGTCTTTTGGTCAATATTGGCTGGAAACCGCTGACGTAGACATTAGCGGGTTGTCAATTGACCTTCATGACATTGCTAGCATTAAAGTGGATAACTTATGCATGTTTTCTTTTTCTTTTTTTGCTATTTTTTTTACGAGGCTAGACACAAGCGAAATGAAAAATTATAAGAAAAGTGTAAAAATTATCCATACAAATATCGACAATGCCACATAAAACAGTCGATAGCTAGCTAGCATTCATACCGGCGATTCTTTTGTCAAAATTAGCAATTAGGATTAAATTGACATTATTGAAAGGTTTAAAATTAAATTAGTAGTCTTATAATAGGTTCAAGACCTTTTAGATAATTAACCCCTTTTACGGTATTCTAACATTTATTATCCAATATTATGCTTCTAGTTTAAAAACGTAAAACTCAAACTCTATGCCTAAACCGCCCCATCCCCCTTTGGGTTGCCGTTGCGCGTCATCTTCAACGCTCGATCCCTATGACGTGATCGAAGTTGCATGAAAATGACATGAAAAGGCGCGGTGCGCACGGGTGCATTTGCGCGTGCGTGCATGGGTGCGTATGTTTGACCTATCCATATGAGATTTGTAGTTTCATGAAAACGATCCGTATAGAGTAGAAAATTATCAAAAAAAAAAATCCTTAGGTTATTGCACTTTAACAAATTCAGTTTAAACATTTACTCTTTTTCTTTTTTAAAGTTCAAAGGGTCAATGGGGCCGCCGACCATTGGCTGAGGGACGGTGGAGGTAATCCGACACCAAATGTAGCGAGGCGAGGGCTAGCAACCCTCGTTGGCCACAGTGAAGGCTTGTGATGCACTCACCGGCCATGGTGAGGGGCCATGACCCCTCATTTGTGGTCGACGAGGGCTTCGTGACAATCACCCAAGGCCCAGCAAGGATCACTAGCCCTCGGTCAGTGGTTGGTGGAGGTCGCCAGCCCTCAACCAAGCTATCGGCCCATTGAACCCAAAAAGAAAGAAAAGAAAAGAAAAAAATATAAAAAATTCAAAAACTTGGCATGATAGAATTAATTGGCAAAACTTAAAATAATTAGGATTCAATTGATAAAATTGAAATGTTTATGATAAAATTAATAAAAGTGCAATTGGTTTAGAACTTTTTGGATAATTTTTTTTTTCTAAAGAGTGAAATTTCATGGGTTCTTCTTTTGAGAGTGACAAAATCTTTGAGTGTGAAAAGCCTTAAAGAAATTCGTTGATCTGAGTTTGGGAGGAGGAATATTTGGAAATCATGGCCTTTGAAGTCGGTGCAAGTGAGGCATCCATTAAGTCCGTTCAACTTAACACCTGATCTCGACTCAATTTGATTATGCACAACCGGATACGTGAACTCAATTGAGCATTTAACTTGAGCCCTGTTTAGTTAAAAATAGATAAAGTCGCGTTCCACTCAAACAATGAATTTTAACTGTCTTATTGTAAGTTGTTCCGTGGACTCTTTTTTTTTGGTCAGAGTTCCGTGGACTTTTACTTAGTTGGGTTTCTACGCCATGCCCCTAAATAATCCACACACGCACACACAAAATTGCACTCAACCAAACTCGAATAGCAAGCGAAGATCTTAATCATGAAGCCCTAGGTGGCAACAGTGTACTTATAAATTAGTAGGTAATACAATGTATGAATGTTTCTAAAATATATAAAATTTCATCTACTTGATTAAGCTCACGACTAAGCAAGTCAAATGTAGGGATTTTCAACCTCAAACTCGACTCACAAGGTAGTACTCTAGTTACTTGACACCGACCTGAACTCGAGGATAATCAAGTCGAGCCGGACTAGCATACGAACCAAGCTCAAGTAGCTCTTCCATGGCAGCTTGAACCACTTACTTTCCTACCTTATTTTATCCTCCACTTTTGTCGTGAATCCAATCATATAAACCCGCTCTCGTCGATCCACTCTAGCTTCACGACAGACAAGAATGTGTAGGCGGAGAAGAATTAAAAGGGAGCTCACCTATGACAGTAGTGGGTGATTTTTATTTTTATTTTGGTCGGTGACAGTAGTGGGTGATAGCGACATGCAAAAATGCGTCATGAAAAAGACAAGTCGTGGATTGTACAGCAGTCTCCGGGTTGGATAAATCTGTCTTGGCGTGGTCTTTTGACTATTATCTGTACCACTAGCCGAACATCCAATGGTCTGCTTCACCGAGTCTGTAAATAGGGCGGGTCGTATCTCATTGCATTATCGGGCTCCTACATCACTCCTTGCATCTCTCTGTCGAACAACTTCGAAGCTTTTCAGAGACCATCATGGCTTGCTCAACTGCAGCGACGATGACAATGAACAGAGTACTGCTGTTCCTGGTCTTGTTCTGGGCTCTCTTTGCGGGCTTTGATGGTCGTGTTCTTCATGCGGCATTACCAGCTACGTTAGGGAATCAGATGAACAGTGGTCATCGCCACACCTTTCGTACTGCGGATGGTGGTCACAAGCTTCATGTCGGCACGAGGAGATCGATCCTCCTTGATAGGGCTGCACCCAGAGGACCCGATCCACACCACCATTGACAATAGCCATCGATCTTGCGTGGCTATGTGTGACCCTCGGGAAGATCCCAACATCGCATGCATACAATAAAGGAGTCGATTATAATAAGTGTTTTGTGTGGTGAAGATCACTTACATGTCACCAGATTTGATCCCTCCAGTTCAGTCGTGGTGGAGGCGTGGAGTCCAAGTCCATTTATAAAATAAGATGTTTAAGATTTTTTTAGCAGTTCAAATGTACGCATTTCGAATTTCTTATAACATTAATGAAAAATATTTTTCATCAGTTCTAGGTGAACGTGGAAAGTTTTCATTCTTTGAAGATTTCGGCCAAGAGTAAAAGGAGTTTATTATTTTTTCACACAGTAAGGCAACAACGGTCTAGACTTTCCAATCTAATTTCAGATTAAATTTTGTTCAACGATGCAAACTCAAGATATAATGTAACACATGAAATACTCTGCAAGTCTCATGACATAAGATGATATGGTCCTGCATTATCTTTTGACAAGGATTTCAGATACACTTGAATGACTTAATAAATCTTTTTCCCCGACATTCCCCTCCATAGATTCTCCACCAAAGGATTTTAAAATAAAGGGAGACAAAGAGGAAGGTCAATCAGACGGATATCTAAGTATAGCGGTGGACGTGAACTCTCTATAATGCACATGGAGGCTCCGTCGCCAACATTCTCTAGCGGGCGAATGGGCAAGTGCAACCGTGATTAGACTACCGAGATATTCCTGATGATCTAATGAAAAAGAACATAAATCCGCATGCCATTGGAATTCTCTCTTTGCTCCTGCAAATTGCTAATCCGTTGCCGTGTTGCAGCTTCTTTAATGAGTAGTTTGGCACCTCCACCTCTATCTCCCAACGATTCATTTTTGAAGGAAAGATGATCGATGGCTCGTGTTACCATATTGTAAGATGTCATGTTGGAGATGGAGAGAGATGGCGCATGTAGTGGAACTTCAGCCACTCATGCTGGCGAACTGATAAAAACAGAAAAGAAGAAGAGACTAATAGATTGAGACCTCCGTGCGGCAGAGGGCAATGTTACATCTTCACTTTGTCCAGATGAGAGTCATAAGCCAAATTCAAACCAGCGATTGGATGTGTTTTTACTACCTTTCTTTTGTCCATTGCTTCTTCTCTGAGCAAAGCCTTCTGCTGCAAATTCCGTCATGCCATCGCGAACTAGAGGTTGCGTTCCCCCACTGAATTTGCACTCCACCCCGCTGGTCCCTCCCTCTTGTTCTCGCTGATTCGATGCCGTGAGGCCCACCTTCGATATGAGGTCACGGACCACCACCTTCATCGATAAGAAGGTCCATGACTATTTCTTTCTTTTTTGGTCGAAGTCCATGACGTCGTGAGATTTAAGAAGGTGTGACTAAGGCGAGTAGTGGTGGCAGGCTAAGTGAGATAGAAAGCAGGAAAGAGAATGTTAGGGTTCTATGGCGTATTGTGCGCAATTGCATAAAGTTTTTTTGAGATGACAAGACAAGGTCCAATTACCCTCCACTTGTAGAAGATCCATATGCAACAATGATAAAGAGAAATAACCATTAAAAAGAAAACTTCCTTTTCTCATTGTTCTATGATAATAATTAGGTTAAAAATTTAACAGGAATTTAAACTAGGGGTGAACATGGTTCAAGGTAGAACTTGGAACCTGAGAACCAAACTAGTGAGAACCTATTCGATTTCAAGTTCCAAAAATTGGGGAGTTCATTTCTTTGGATATGTTCTAAGTTCTAAATTGGTCGAACACAAAACCTAAAACCTAACATCTACAACCAATTTTGGTGTTTTTCTTGGTTCATGTTTTCACACGATTCAATCTGGAACCATTAGTCTAAGCTTCCATAATTTCGTATGTCTAAATATAAGTTATGACTAGTAAATTATAGCAACAAGTAGTGGTCATTAAAAGTGATATGTTACTGCAATCGTTCAATTAATAACACATTTAAAACCTGAGTAGACTCTGGAACTAACCTTGAGCTTTTAGATTCCAAAATATGAAAGGTAGGTTCGGGTTCCAAAAATGAGGAAAATGTTTTAACAAGTAGATTCTTAATTTTAAGTGGAACCTATACAAAACTTGAAACTGCTCACCCCCTAGTTTGAACTTCAAGGTTAAACGATGATCTAACGTGTTATTGACACTCTTTCGAAACTTATTCAAAAAGTCATAAATCTATTATACAGGGTTAACTCAGTCCTAAACTTTTTAATTGTACTAATTTAATCTTTAATAGTTTGATGATTTGCTAATTTAATTATTGTTGTCAATTTTAACTGGAAATCGTTGACATGAACGTTGGTTAGTCGCCAGTGGTCTTTTGTCACATTGCTAGTACTAACATGGACAGTTTTTGCATTATATATATATATATATTTTCCTTTTTTTTCCCTTTCGTTTTTTACAAGGTCGGTCACAAGCAAAAGGAAAGGGAAAATGATTAAAAAAAAACAGAAGAAGAAAGGAACAAAAGAAAAAAAATGCAAAAATTATTCCCATAAGCGTTGGTCATATCATATAACACAGCCAATAGTCAATTGACGTATACGTCAACAATTTTCGACCAAAAAGTTTTGGGCTAAATTGGTCCAATTGAAAAATTTAGAACTGAATAACTGTTGTACTATATGTTTATGATCTTTTGGACGATTATCTCCATTTTTATGATATTCTATCATTTATTATCCAATATTATGCTTCTTATTTTTAACTACTGTTATAATTTTCCTTCATTCCTGATTGAAGAGGACATCCTCCTTCACCGTTCACATAAAAACTGGACTTTAGAAAAGAACGAAAAAGTAAAACTCAGAACTCCATGCCTTTCCCTGGCCCATCCCCTTTTGGGTTGCCGTTGTGCGTCATCATCGGGTCGTTCGTTGCACCACCTCTCTCTCTCTCTCTCTCTCTCTCTCTCTCTTCGCGTGCGCGCGCGACCATTCTATCCAAAGATCGAAGTGGCTTGAAAATGACATGCAAAGGCAGGGTCTGCACGGCCGCATGGATGCGCGTGTTTGACCTTTGTATCTGAGATTTGGACAGATTTTTTTATAATTTTTAATAATTTTTAATAATCTTTATTTTCTCCCTTTTAATTCTCTTTTTTACTTCAAAGTGCCGGCGGCGTCACCTGGCTGAGGGCTAGCGTCACTGGTCCTTTGTTAGTCCAAACAAAAAAAAGATTAAGGAAAAAAAGCAAAAAAAAAAAATCAAAAAGTTGGCCGAATAGACTTAATTAATAAAACTTAAAAGGTTTAGGACTCAATTAAGGAAATTAAAAGAGTTAAAACTGAATTAACATATTTGTAACATGTTTATGATTTTTTGGATAATTTTTCATAGAAAGAGAAAGAGATTTAATGGGATTTTTGTTTTGAGAATGATAAAATCATTGAGCGTGAAAAGCCTAAAAGAAATTTGTTGATTTGAGTTTTTTTTTTTTAATTGGAAGGGGAAAATTTTGCTGGAAATTATGACATTCAAAGTCAATGTAAGTAGGGCTATAATATTAAAAGAGTCTATTAAGTCTGTACAACTTAATATACGTTCTCAACTCAATTTGGTTATGCACAACCGGACTAACATACAGACCAAGCTCAATTAGCTCTTCCATAGCAGGTCGAATCATTTACTTTCCTTACTTCATCCTCCACTTTTGTCGTGAATCCAATCTTAAAAACCCGCTCGTCGATCGACTCTGGCTTCACGACAAACAAGAATGTGCAGGCGGAAAAGAATGAAAGGGAAGCTCACCTATGACGGTAAAGAGTGACAGCGACATGCAAAAAAGCGTCGTCAAAGAGACAAGTCGTGGATTGTACAGCAATCTCCGCGTCGGATAAATCTGTCCTGGCATGGTCATTTAACAATGAGCTGTACCACTTGCCAAACATCCAATTGTCTTCTTCGCCGAGTCTATAAATGGGGCGGGTCGTATCTCATTGCAGTATCGGGCTCCTACCTCACTCCCTGCGTCTCTCTGTCGAACGACTTCCAAGCTTTTCAGAGATAATCATGGCTTGCTCAACTGCAGCGACGACGACAATGTCAAGAGTACTGCTGTTCCTGGTCGTGTTCTGGGCTCTTTTTGCGGGCTTTGATGGTCGTATTCTTCATGCAGCATTACCAGCTACGTCAGGGAACGAGATGAACAGTGGTCATCGCCACACCTTTCATGCTGCGGATGGTGGTCACGAGCTTTATCTCGGCACGAGGGGGTCGATCCTCCTTGACGGGGCTGCACCCGAAGTACTTGGTCAAGTTGCACCCGGAGGACCTAATGGACACCACAACTGACAATAGCCATCAGTCTTGCATGGCCTTGTTTGACCCTTGGGAAGATCCATCTATTGCATGCATCCATTCGAGGAGTTGATTATAATAAGTGTTTTGTGTGGTGACGACTTATATGCCAACAGATTTGATCCCTTCAGTTCAGTCGTGGAAGAGACGTGGAGTCCAAATCCATTTATGAAATAGACGTTTAAGATTTTCTTGAGCAATTTGAGTGTACGCATATCCAATTACTAATAACATTAATGAGAACTAATTTTCATCAGTTCTAGGTGAATGCAAAAAGCTCTCATGTAAAATGTGTGATCTATTAGGAATGATCAAGAATTTACACACGAATTGATTGTTCGTGATATTATCGATGTTCCTTAAGTAATCTTTATTCATAAGATGTGATCCAAATCAATAGTTACGCATCGAAATACATGTGTTTAATTCTACCAACCACAAGAAGTTATTATAGAGACCTAGCAATATTTTTCCCACGTTCTCGATCAATTTGTGAGAAAGTCTCCCGCGAAACAAACACGGTCCCGTTATACATTTGAAAACTTAACGGAAATCTTGTTTGCGTGGGCTGGAAACCCGGCCCAGCCTGGCCCGAACTCTCGCGGTCTCGCTGGTTACGTCGCGCGTCCATGACCAAAGTGAGGATTGGCTTGGCTTGGGGCAACACGTCATCCGAGGGGCCCCTTCTTCCCTCCACTTGACGTTGACATTTATCTGCACCGGCTGACGTGGCCTCCGCGTGCTGATCGCCATCCGATCCACTCCCTATACTTTTGAATTGAATCTCTCGCGATGCGGGCCCCCACCACGTGCTTTCGTTCGAAACCAGAAGCGGCTGTTGCATACGCCCCCCACCCCCCCCCCTAAGAGTGAGCATCGTTTAAAAGCAAAACCAAGTTCCAAGATTAAAGATATGTAAGTACCATATTTCAAAAATTGGAAAACTTGAAACCTGTCTCGATGGATAAGTTCCAGAGTCTAAATAAGTGAAATTGGAATCTTGAAATTTGAAATAGATTTTTATATTTTTCTGTATTTATATTTTCGAATGATCCTCCGATATTTTATTTAGTACAATGATAAGTATATAATTTGGAATCACTAATATAAGTTTCTATTTTATGATCGAGACTGTTGCTTTGTTAATATTTCTTCATCAAAAGTGATGATTACCACAATCGTTAGGTGCACACGGTTCCTGATTCTAGTGAGAGAGGTTTCAATTCCCGATTCCTCTTTTTTCAAAATCAAGAATCGAGAGCAAGAACCGAAACCAAACCCAATCTGGAACCAAACCAGAATTCCTAAATCTAAAATTATTTATGCCTTTTACTTTTCTTTTTGCCTATTGTGTATTTTTTGCCTTCTGCTATTCTATTTGTCTTTTACCAATGCGTTTTGGTTCTTATAGGATTTCTATCATCTAATTTAGGAAACATAACATTAAGAGACTCCATCCATTTGTTTAATTGAGTTGTGTACATTTGTGAGTCAATTTAGCGAGCTCTTTGTAAAGATAAACAAGAGATTAATTTAAGTTCATTTCCTATGATTTGTTATATACTTTAGTGAGATACCCATCGACTTAAGGAGTAAATTTTGTTTTTTCTTTCCGTTGCTTTATCATTCTTCTCCGAGCAAGTATTTTCTAAATAAGATATTTGGATAGTCTACAAGGACCTAGATTCATCTTTGTTCTCTTTCCTTTGCTTTTTTCATGATTATGGCTGCAACTTACTTATGATTTCTCTTAAAAGAATGTGGGATGAATTAAATAACCATGGAAAATTCATATATGAATGATTCTCAAAATGCTAGAAAAATTTGAAGTTGACAGTCAATAGGGTTTCTATATGTTTCTTTTAAGAAGTTCTTTTGCCGCTCTTCCATCATTTTAAGAAGCTAAGCATGGCTAAGCCAAACATGTCTAAACTTATTCATTATTATTGCCTTCATTTTCGTTCTGTTTAACTATTAAAAAAAAGAAAAGAAAAAAAAGAATCCGTTGGACCTTGGAACTGACCTTGAAACTTGTGATAAGGTAGATTCTAGGTTTTAGATTTCAATAGATAGGTTTTAGGAACTTATACCCAATGGTAGATTTCAGATTTCAAGTGGAACATGTAAGAAACCTCAAACCGCCCAACCCTAACAATTGTTCAATTAATAATATAGGTAGAACCTAAGTAAACTCTGAAACCAACCCTAGAACTTGTGGTTCCAGGGTATGCATAGTAAGTTTCGAGTTCCTAAAAAAAAGAAAGCATGTTTCAATAAATAAGCTTTAGGCGAAATCTATACAAAATCTAGAACTACTCACCCCTAACAACTCCAGTCAACGAATGCGTTAGGGGAAGGAAAAACAACTTTCTCCACTAACAAGGGGGAATTAATAAAACAACCGATTTTATTTATCAAGGGTCTCTTGCTTGTTTTTGAAAAAAAAAAAAAACCCTATTAACTTTCTTTTTACAGCTATGCGCGATTTTAAAATTCCCTTATTAAAGACGTTTAACAAATTTTCCTCGTTATTGGAAACACTCATCAATACAAAGAAGGTATTTCTAATGCATTTCTTAACGTGATTCCTCAGTTTGGTCAATCGATTATTGCATGAGAAGAATTACCTTTTTTAAGAAGATGAATTAAAATAAAATAATTGTAAATGGTAGGAGTCTTTGTAATTTCCTAAGCATTTAAGCAATATTTTTATGTAGCAAGACTTTGATGTAAAAAGGGTCCCTTTTTTTTGGGAAAAGATTTGATTAAGTAAGGTGAGAAGAGCAACATGATTTATCTACCGATTTGGTTGCCTTGATAAAATGCAAGGAGATAAAATTAATAATATCCAATATGAAATATGAAACAAAAATTAAAATGCTGAGAAAACGAAAAAAAAAAAAAGAAAAGAAAAAGGGCATAAAGGAAAGTGGAGAAGAAAAAAAGCTCTTGTTACTAAAAGTGCCTGAGGGGTCTGAGTAAGTCCTTAAAAGACTCAAGAGAAATAAACAGACGAGATCCGCCTAGGGGTGAGAGATTATGCAATGTCACCCTCATATTCCATTTCTGTCAGGGAGATAAAGATAGACAGGAAATTAAGAGATTTCACGGTGGTAAAGGTAGACACCACTTTGGGACTTCAATCCTAGTCATCACTGGGTAGGCAGGTATAATAGCTTTCCACGTCTGGGGTGAATGAGAGTTGGTGAAAAGTCAACTGCAAAGTTGGCGCGCCTTACGGCACTTCGATGTCTTTTGCTTACACAACATATGGGATTCATAGGATGTGGGTGAGTGGAGCAAATGCGCGAGGATTCTTTGGAGGCCCATGCGGCTGTGAACAGTCCAACATAGCTGCAATACTTGTTGCCATTAAATGCAAGCAATTAAAAGTACGTAAGAATGTCATTTGAGTTGGGGATCATCCCTAGCAACGAATTCAAACTGCTTTCGGATAAAAAAGAAGTATCGGCTCATTCGACATTTCTAATTAAATCAAGGAGGATAGCAACCATACATGGCGCCCTCTCTCATAGACATTTAGATTTGTTCATTCAGAAAGGCAAATGCAGAAAATTCAAGAGAAATGAAGTCATTCATACATGTCCATGTCCACATGTTATGCGCACTAAGAATGTATAGACATCATAGAGTAGAAACTACCAAAATCTACGCCCTAGCCCATCGGACCATCGACTTCCTTATAGTAATCGGAATGCTATTTTTAGTGGACCTAAAGCCTCTTGAAGTGAACAAGTAACTTTGACGTGAAAACCTATAGTTTTCTTGATGTGCTGGTGTTGTAAAAGGAGAAAATTGTCTGAAGTCCTAAACCTATTGTATGACGACTTATTCAAGTACTAAACAATTTAATTGTATTGATTTAGTTATAAACTTTTTGACAACTTACCAATCTAGTTTTAAACATTTTATTTGTTTTAATTTAGTCATAAATCTTTTGATAATTTGTTGATTTAGTTTTAAACCTTTTAAGATTTGTTAATTTAGTCATTCCGATCAATCTTGGCCAGGACTCGTGGAGGTGGTAGGCCTAGTTAGCACAAACTGTCCTACGTGGCACGATCGACGCTAACTGGACAATTTATTAAATTATATGATTTTTTCTTTTCTTTTCCCTTTTCTTTTTCCCTTTTGTCTTCCACCAGGCTTAGGCAAGGGTCAAGGCCCAATATCAACGACCTCTGCCCGGCCATTGACAAGAATTGGTGACGGCAAGCAGAGGGATAAAGAGAAAAAGGGAAAAAGGAAAAACAAAAAAAGGGAGAGAAAAAGAAAAAAAGAAAGAAAAATTTAAAAATTTAAAAAATTTAAAAATTGTCCATATTAGTGTTGACTTTACCAACTAGGATGATTAGCATTAACTAGACCACTATGTCACTATTTCTGGTCAAGATTATTCAGAATGACTAAATTGGCAAATTCTTAAAAATTTTAAGATTAAATTAAAATTAAATTGAAAAATTTATGACTAAATTGGCTCGTTATCAAATAATTAAGGACTAAATCTGCACAATATTTCAAAATTAACTTGATTGTCGTACAATAAATTTAGAATTTTTTGGATAATTATTCAATTGTAAAAGCATGACATTGCCAAAAATGGTTAAAGGGAAATTGATATGACACCATGAGAGTTTGAAATACTCCGGTCTCAAAGATCGTTGCGTCCCCTCATGCATGTGATCTCCCTTTTTGGCTGATGCACATGGGATCGTACAAGGGCATTGGTTATCTATCTAGTCAATCTTGCTCTATTCCTTCTTTTTTGCTTCTAGGGTCCAAAGCCGCGCAGAGTAGGCGTGGGTAGCCTTCTTAGCAAAAGGTAGGGGACACGAGGAAGAGAGTTTAAGAGGATATTCGGATTCGCACTTCGTAAAGTAATATGTGTGTTCGACCAAAAGAAAAAAAAAAAGTGATGTGTGTGGGCCAGCGTAAATTCGAAACCCAAAATGAATTTGAAGGTCTAGCAAGTGCATTCCCTCTCGCCTATTCACGATGGTTTCTTGATTGCGACGATGGTTTCTTGATTGCTTTGTTGCACGGGCAATGATAAAGGGATGGAGATCCTCTTTTCTGGACCTTTTACCGTGTATCTCTGCCCCTATAACTCAGGGTGCGTTTGGGAACTGCTTTTGGGAAAAGCCTTTAAGGAAATGCAAAGGCCTTTAGTCTAAAGGCCTTAGGTGAAATGCAAAAACTGTTTGGTAAACTATAATTGAAAAGCGCCTTGAGAAGCAACTTTGGGAAAATGTTGTTTGGTAAACACATATTTGGAAGTCCTTTAGCGCAATTAATTTAAGCTTTTATTTTTTATTTTTTAAAATTGAAAACAAAAATAGTGATTTTTTTTTTATATTTTTGCACTAAGATATATATATATATATATATATATATATATATATATAAAAGAGATATATTAACAAATTCAATGACTTCTTTTTTTTATATATATTTTGTACTGAGATATATATATATATATATATATATATATATATATATATATATATATATAATTAACAAATTCAATGACTTTTTTTTTTTGCACTGAGATGTATATATAAGAGAGATATATTAACAAAAAGAAATAGTAATTTCATTATAATAAACATGATTACATATGCATCAAAGAAAGAAATAGATCTTCATTGAAAATTATAAACATCCTCCTCAAGTATTTACTAAACTCATTGCTATTTGATCACGTAAACGCGTCATGTCAGAAAATAAATTGTCATTTGAAGTACCGGCCCCCTCATTTGTATTATGAAGGTCAACTGAATATCCATAATTGGGATCCAAATCTGCTCTTGCAAAATGTCTATCATTGGCGGCGTTTCGTCGTATGTAATTATGCAAAGTCATTGCTGCTATAATAATTTTTACTTGCTTTTCAAAGGAGAAATTTGGCATATACTTTAAGATCTTCCACTTCTTCTTCAACACACCAAAAGCTCGCTCAATTTCCGATCGCAGCGAGGAATGAGCACGATTGAATACCTCTTGATAGCCCAGGGATGGGACCTTGTTGAAATTCTGGCAAATGATATCTAACTTCTTTGTATGGTCCCAAATAACCCGTCGAATTTGGATATCCAGCATCTACTAAATAATATTTACCTGCATAAATATAATATAAATTTGATCAACATATACCATATTTATACATATTAATGTACAAAAACCATTAATTAACAAACCTGGAGGAGGATGAGGAAATTGCATATCATGTCTCCCTAAAGCTTCATAGAAAATACGAGTATCATGGGCTTGGCCCTCCCAACCAGCCCAAACATAAGTGAATTCCATATTAAAATTACACACCGCTAAGACATTTTGAGTTGTTGTACCTTTTCGACCAATAAAACGAATCTGATCTTTTACAGGTATCACCGCTGGGATATGAGTGCCATCAATAGCTCCAATACAATCCTAAAACAAAAACGCAAATATTATTATATAATCAAAATTTGCATTTAGTTCTTTCTTTCTATTGAATAATCAAAACATACCTTAAAATATGGATAAAATCTTTGATTATTTTTTATCTTCTCCGAACATCCCTAAATTGCCGATCAGCCAGTTGGATCAAATCTTTTCCCATTTCACATACTTTGTCTAATACTAAGCTAAAGTACCGCTTATAGTTTCCCCAGAGCGTTGAAAACGCTCTTGTGTTGACCTGTTACCTATACCATGTCCTAAAATATGAAGAAATATTCCAAGCATTTCTCTAACATCAATATTCCTAGTTCCTTCAAGACCATAACGTGTTATTAAATCACGCATTAAATTATTAAATACAATCTTATCCATCCTAAACATTTGATAACACCTTATCGGATTAGCATCTTCGCCCATCAACTCTTCTAACCATGCATATCCTGTATATGAAGATGTCCTACAAGGTTTTTTCTGACTGTATATTGCTTGACAAGCGATTGTGGCTTGAGTAATTTCCACAAGTTGATTGAATTCCTCATCCTCTTCCTCATGGATTTCTCTTTCAGGAGAATCGTCCATATCTGTTTAAAGTAATAAAACAGTAAGAAAAGTGATGAATAATCATCCATCAATGGAACAATTATTTTCCATAATATATATGCAAATTCCACCAAATCAAAATAACATAAATTGAAAACACATGTCTCACATTAAAACATAATCGGAAAAAGAGTTCACAAATAGTGCAAATTAGTAACCGAAAATAAATCTCTCATTACAACATAGATTAATATGAAAGAGCTCAAAGAAATAACTAGTATCCTAATAGCGACTATCATGCTCTTCCAACTTATACTTCAGCCACTCAACTTTTTCTTCATCTTCATCCAAGTTCATAAAAATCTGCCTATTGTTTTTCTTTTCAGCAAAATGAGAGAGTGCAAAAAAGAACAACTTTCTGTCTTGCTTAATCTCAGGTATGGCTTTCAATGTTTGCACAATTTCTTTGTAAAGATCAAACTCCTTTGCAACCAATGTTGCATTGCTCCTACTCTCAACAGCTGAACAAAGTCTGTCAATTTGTGATGCTAACTTATCAGGTCCGGTCAATTTTTTTCCTCTCTTTCCTCGAGCTTGCTTCGTTGAACTTTCTACCGTCCTTTTATTGCTCTTACTTTGACTTGGTTGAGCATTTGTTTCACCTGCATCACCCTCTAAAGTATCATCAATAGATCCTGCATAATCACCAATATCAGCTTGTGTGGTCTCAACATTCTCATTATTGCATAAACGTTGTGTAGGATTCCAGGTAACACTTCCAGTAGCAACTATACCCTGGAACATTTGATCCAACAAAGCTTCAATATCTGGATGTATGCCTTTCGTTCGAAAGGCTTTAAGCTTAGGATTGGCCTATTATAATAAAATATTTTTAGAAGTTATATTATAAAAGTTGAACTTACAAAACAAAAAGTAACAAAAGATTAGATAAACACCTGAATTTTTCTCTCCCACCATTCGTCACTCACGTCAATGGTTTTCTTTTTTGGATCCCATCCTAGTCCTGTTTCCTTTTGAACCAATTGCTTCCATTTTTTCCATTCTTCCTTTAAATTATCCCACTTGCTCTTCATTTTATTTTTATCATACATTTTTCCCCTCAGCTCCTCAAACTTGTTAATTATATCCGTCCATCCATCCCTTTTGTTGCTCGCAGGACGATTACTTTTTTCAATTTGTTCAATGCATAATCGACAAAAAGTTTCTATATCTTCAGGGCTCCAATATGCTTTTTCCTTTGATGAACTTGCCATCTTTCAATAAAATGAATACAAACATATTTGAAAAATGAAAATAGATGATATTAACTATGAACACAAAGCAAGGGACACTACAAATAAATTAAAATGCAATTCATATAAACCCATGAAAGAGCAAACCAAGCTGGATATGTAAGTGGGGAAAAAGAACAAAAACATAAGAAATAGAAGTGAAAGAACCTGTATTCAAAGTGGGACAATCGACACCTTTTGAGCGAAGAGAGAGGGGAGCACTTCGGTGAAAGAATATGAACAAGGAGTATATATCCTGCTGTGGAAATTGAAACACACAAAAACAATAAGAATAAAACGTGTTCCTAACTCAGTAGCTGAAACAGTTAAGCATGTCAACGTCAATCATGTTCACCCATTTCACTAAAATAAACCCGGCCCATACAAAAACCTCTTTTCTTTCAAAGCTGTTCAATGCTTTTCTTCAATCTGCTTTAACATGCTTTTTTGAACAGAGGTGGATTGAAGGAGATTATATATTCAGCTCATCTATTAATTACTTCATCTACAATTCACTCAAATTTCAATTAGGTATACATGAGGCATGTTCTTGAATGTGGAACATTAGGTTTCTCTTTTCAGCGTGAGAAAAACTTGGTCCTACAGTCTGAGCTGAAGTCTGTTGATTTCTGTACAGTATGCTCTCCAAAAGCAGGTAATCTATAAAGATATAGAGCATCTTCTTCTTTAGACAACCGGAGATCCAAAAAGAAACCATGGATATTTGGATGTTGGAAGCTTTATCATCAATATTAATGAAGTGTGACTTCATCAGGTGAGGTAAAATTTGTTGGAAAATCGGTACGCTTATTAGTATCGAACCCTCTTTGCTCATGATATAATTGACATGAAAAAAATGTACATACTGGTGTAGGGAATAGATGTAAATGCTCATTAAAACTTAGTTGCGCATGGTATATCAACCACCGATAGACATAAATACTGGGTCAAAGCAAAGAGCTGTTTTTTAGCAACCAAAAAATAATTACAGTGCAAAAGCTCTCGACTACCGCCCCATATTGCTTTCCTCATCAACCTAATACATGCCGGATAACTCTCTTATTTTGGTGATTAACTATAAATAAAAAATAAATATATGTAAAATCAACAATCACCCCTTGGTTATTACTTAAAGAATTGTTCTTATTACTGATTGAAACCCACTTAAATTAACATCTTAGATTCTCGGATGGCTATTTTTAGTGAAAGTCTCTCCCTTTTCCTACCCACCTAGGGCCAAAAAAATAGTGGTAAGTCTTGACAGATGCCATTAGCCACCACCTATTCATCAATGAGGAAAATTTCCCACAATTGGTTTGATTCCAAGCTTAAATGGAAAGTCTTTTTGGCTTGTTGGGCCTCTTAAAGAAATCAAAAAGAGTAAGTGGGCACAGAGTAGTTCAAAAAGCAGGGGAAAATAAAGGAAGCACATTGATTAGTAATGCCACTAAATTACTTGGATCATTGGATGTTTCGATTAAAGTTTCTGATGTCAAAAGGAAGTTGTATATGCCATTAACCATCTCTTCCGAGCACCGCTATGAGCCATCAAACATTTTTTTTATAAAACAAAAACCAGGCAGAACAAATACGCACAAGAGCTATAAAGTTTCCATGACTAGCCACTGTTTTAGCTTCATCACAGCATGAGCTTTACCTAGCTGTAAGACCCTAAACTTTGAAGGGCCAAAAAAGAAAAGAAAAGTTTTTGCTTCATTAGGATTTGTCATCGCCAACTAGGGTTGCTGCAACTACACCCTAGAGAAAGAGAGCTCTGAAACAGAGTTTCGAAATAGAGTTTATTATTGCTATCAGTTATAAGGAGCATAGTCAGAATGATTAAACCTTTTTTCGATTCTGTAAAAGCTGGCAGGAGTATAGATAAAACTGCCTTTCATTTCTGTGCTACTGTTCTAGGACATCATGTAACGTTTTAGTGAAATCAGAACATGACAGTTGTGATTACTTTGTCGAAGCAATTTAATCATTGACATTTAAGCAAGAGCAAAATACCAAGATTTGATCACCAACTTAAGAATGTCCACAATTCGAAGAAATATTGCCTCCTATTGATCAACTGCCCAACGCATGATCTGAAAGAAATAATGCTAAATACAAGGGTAGCTACGTGAGTAAGAAAACTGAGCACGCTTCCGTCAGTTAATGCTCCAGAAAAGTAGCTTGAGCTTGACAAACAAGCAATCTAAGGTGCAAAAGAAGAATCCATTAGCCGATCAGCTTATTTGCACGAAAACTCCTCCGCAAAACAAGCGAAACGAAACCCTCAGGGAAAGATCCGGTCAAAACTCAAACTAGCGCAGCTCATCAACTCCCGTCCCACCAAAAACAGCTCGTTCGCACATCAAATCACGCACAAATCTAATCACGAGCACCGAACACGCACACAACACTTCGAAGAAAGAAAATGGGTAATCCTTCAACTACGACTAACGACTAATAAGCAGAGAACACGCCAGAAACCCAAAACCCAACTTCAAAATGTCGACGCCAGAAACCCAAAATCGGAATTCAACTAGGCACGAAAGAAAATGGAATCGAGAACTCACCGAAGCAAAAAGAGAGTCCGGCGTTGGGTGGCTAGCGACGGTGGTGGCCGGGGCTCCGACGACGACGATGGTGGCTGGGCTTCGACGGAGACGGTGGTGGCTGGATCTGACGGCGACGATGGTGGTTGGGCTTCGATGGAGACGGTGGTGGTTGGTTCCGACGGCGACGGTTGGGGTTGGCGGTTGTGGAGAGCGATGGAGAAGATCGGGGAGAGGAGAACTTGGTTCGGACGAGAGAAGCGAGATGAGAGAAGCGAGATGACGAGAGAAGCGATGAAAATTAGGTTTTCAAAGGGGTAAGTTGGAATTTAATAAATTTGTGAGGGCAACAAAGGCAAATCAAAACTTTCCTTTAATGAAGCTTCAGCATGCCGAAAATGCTGAAAAGCCCAAGGCAGCCCCCAACCTGCCTTGGGCTTTCAGCCTTAAAAATGCTAGCTTTCAGCCCAAGTCCCTTCCAAAGTTTTTTGCCAAACACCATTTTTTTTGCCCAAAGGGCTTTGGACCCCCAAAGGGCTTTGGGAAGTGGTTCCCAAACGCACCCTCAGTGGCCACGTGATCCTTGTCGGTTAGTTCAATTGGCCATTGTGATCTCCCTAACATCTATAGGTATCGTGGTCAAAATATTGACCAACGTATCAGGTATGGATTTGAACAAGGCGCCTCTAGATATCTCGTCAAGATATCTTCTGCAAGTCGCTGGCCATGGCGATTAGTCGGCCTTAGGCAAGGCTCGATCTTGTCGGACCTCTCTTGAGCGATCAACCAGTGGAGGAAGAGGGGAAAGAAAAGAAACGAAATCAAAAAACTAAAAATATTAAGAAAATTTAAGAAAGCTTGTCATGTCAGCATCGGTCGTACATGAAAAACGATCGGCGTCCACGTCAATGATTGCATATCAAAATTGGCTTGAAAGATTATATTGGTAAATTATCACAAGGTTTAGGACTAAATTAATTAAATTGAAATGTTTAAGATAGACTTCTTCTTTTATTTGTAATTATTAGGCCATCATGGTCAAGATATTAATTGAGAATAAGAAAGTGGTAAATAGAATTATGGAATTTTATTATATTTTAGTGCATAAAAAGTGTAAATGGAGGGCCTATTTATAGGCCTTTAATATATGACTATCGAAGGAAATCAAAGAAAATCAAATCAGTTATGCATAATCAAAATAAATATAGAAATTGAGGGGAAATAGCAAGCAGCCATGCGACTGATTTGCAAAATAGTAGTTGAGTGATGTGGTCTATATCGCTAGTGCCATGGCATTAAACAACCTATATAGCTATCTAAGGAAAATAGTTATTGAGCGGTAAGACTTGTGCACAAATTGTCCTACATGGCACGGTCGAAATTAATTGGACAATTTTTTAAATTATATGATCTTTTTTCTTTTCTTTTCTTTTCTTTTCTTTTCCTTTTTCTTTTTCCCTTTTGTTTTCCACCAGCCTCAGGCGAAGGTCGCTTAAGGCCTAATGTCAACAACCTGTGCCGGCCATTGACGAGGATTGGCGATGGCTGGTGGAGGAATAAAGGGGAAAAAGGGAAAAAAGAAGAAGAAGAAGAAGAAGATGAAAAATTTTAAAAATAAAAAAATGGCAAAAATTGTCTAGATTAGCCCGGCTTTGCCACTTAGGACAACCGATATTAACTAGACTGCTACGTTACTATTTCTGATTAAAATTAATAGGAATAACTGAATTGGTAAATTGCTAAAATATTTAAAACTAAATTGATAAATTATCAAAAGATTTCATAACTAAATTAGTACATTTGAAATTTTTATGATTAAATTAGCAGGTTATCAAAACTAAATCTACACAATTGAAAAGTTTAAAATAGAATTAATTATCGTATAATAACTTTAAAACTTTTTGAATAATTGTCTGGTCGTAAAAGCGTGACATTGCTAAAACAAGGTCAAAAGGGTGTTGACATGACCCACGAGAGTTTGAAATACTCCCGTCTCTGAGATCTAGCGTCACCTCATCCGTAGGATCTCCCTTTTGGCTGGTGCACATGGGATTGTATAAGGGTATGGGTTATCTATTGTCAATCTTGCTTTATTCGCTATCTTTTGCTTCTAGGGTCCAAAGCCGCGCAGGGTAGGCTGGATAGTTTTCTTAGTAAAAGGTAAGGGGCACGAGGAAGAGAGGTTAAGAGTATATTCGGATTAGCACTTAGCAAAGTGATATGTGTGTTCGACCAAAAGAAAGAAAAAAAAAACAAAAGAAATGTGTGTGGGCCGGCGTTGATTGGAAACCCAAAATGAATTTGAAGGTCTGGGAAATGCATTCCCTCTCGCCTATTCACGATCGTCTCGATTGCTTTGTTGCACGGCCAATAATATAGGATGAAGATCCTCTTTTCTGGACCTTTACCATGTATCTCTGCCCCTATAACTCAGTGACCACGTGATCCTTGTCGAGATCTCGGTTAGTTCAATTGGACATTGTGATCTCCCTAAGATCTATAGGTATCGTGGTCAAAATATTGACCAACCTATCAGATATGGATTTCAACGGGGCGCCTCTAGATATCTAGTCAACATGTCTTGTCAGTGGCCGCAAGTTGTTGGCCATTGCAATCAGCCCACCTCAGGCAAGGCTCGATTTTGCCAGACCTCTCTTGGCCGATCGCTAGCCATGGCAACTGGTAGAGGAAGAAGGGAAAGAAAAGAACAAGGAAAGAAAAAAAAAGAGAAAAAATTAATAAAAAAATTGTAAAAGTTAATAAAATTTATTCACGTCGTCATTTACCTTATCATGTAAAACTACTAGCATCCAAGTCAGTTGATTGCCAATCAAAATTGGCTTGAAGGATTATATTGACAAATTATTAAAAGTTTTGGGATAAAAGTGACTAAATTGAAAGGTTTATAATGGACTTTTTTTTAATAATTATCCTAGCATCATGGGCAAGATATCAGTTGATAATAACAAAGCGGAATAATTATCAAATAATTGATAAAATGGATCAAAAATGTTTTTTTTCTTAAAATTTCCCAAAATGGAGGAATTACGGCATCCAACAAAAAGAAGAAGAAAAAACACAAAACTCGGATAGAAAAAGATCAAAACACATCCCCCAGGTAAAGACAGCAAGAAATTGTGTAGAAAGGGCTCGAAGATACAAATAGAACAATGAACATTGACAAGATCTCTTCATTGTTCCAATCACCACAAGATCACTACTTCCAAGAAAGTAGTTGAATGGATATCCCCCGACTAAGAGATCTAAGCCTAAATTCAAGCAAAATTCAAAACATGTTCACTTATGTGAAGTTTGGTTAGTTGCTAGAAGAATGGCACTCTAAATTGTCTTCGGTCAAATGGGAATCCACTGAGGCATCCAAATCCATATCCCTATCCCCTTCCTCATAAACTGAGGTAACGTAGTTCAGAGAAGAGAGTGAGTACTTGATTATTCTAAGGCAAGAGAAGGACCTAAGAGTTCCCTTGAGACTTTATTGAGTCCGGGGATGGCTATGTTCTGTCTCGGGATTACCTGGTCCTATAAAGTCTAAGAAGAAAGGAAAAGAAAGTCTATGCATAATTTGATAGGTCAAACTTAGTAAAAGAGCTCTGGTAAGGCTTGCATAGGCTATGTCTTTGAGCATAGAAGGATTGTAACTTCGCTATGCATAGATCTCTCTATGGGTTATACCGATGAAAGAAGTGGCTATGATGGTTCGATAAGAGTCTTCGACAAGCTGCCTTGGAGAAATGGGAGCTGAAAGGAGGTTCTAGCACTGGATTTTTGAGCAAATACCATAGCACATAGTACTAGGAGCCCAGAGACCAAGACTCAATTCTTAAAAGCTCGAACTTACCTAGACAAAGAAAGCGAAATTGAAAAGGCATTAAGGTAATATAAGTTGCTATTAGGATTCCCCTAACTCAAGGCGCTCGCTAGCGAGATACTTGATTGGAAGAGAGGAAGAAAGAAAGCTTGAATTGACTCGCCAGGATTGAAAGAAAGATGAAAGTCGGTCTTATATCCTCGCTTCTTTTTGAAAGAGGAAAATATAACTATGGAATTTTCAGTATATTTTAATATATAAAAAAGAGTACATGGAGAGAATATTTAAAGGCTTTAATAGATAACTATCTAAGGAAAACAAATTAGATATACATAATCAAAATATGTATAGAAAATCATAGGGGAAATAGCAAGTAGCCTATGCGACTGGCTTGCAAAATAGTAACTGAGTGATGCGGTCTATATCGCTAGCTTCATAGCATAAAATGGCCTATAGCTTAGGAAAATAGTTATTGAGTGATGCGATTTGTGCAGTTGGTGTTAAAAGAACAGACCCCCTCCATGACTAACTAAGAAAATCAAATAAGATGACCGATTGAATTGTGGAATTTTTGTATATTTCAATGGACGTAAAAGAGTCAATGGAGAGGAAAGCTTTAACAGATGATTATCTAAGAAAATCAAATAAGATATGCATAATCAAAATAAATATCGAAAATAAGAGGAATATCTTAATACAAGATATCTAAATATATCTATTAAGATCAACGAATTGATAATATATGGAATTGAATAGGGCACACCTAGAAATCTCATTGAGATATCTTGTTAGTGTCAGTAATCATAGGATCACACTCCATGTACAGTTCCGTAGGATCACGTACCATGTATAGTTCACCTCTCCAACTCGCAAGTGCTTCACGTGAAATCATGTGCAACCGGAAAAGGGAAAGTAAACTGAAACAACAAGCCACAGACAAATCGAAACGTCATGAAACATGAGGCAACTGAGATTTATTTTGATACTGCTTTACATGAGACCAATTGAACTTAAAAGTTCAAGTGGTCATGTTTCACGTTATCTTAGGTGATTGGGTATGATAAGGAAGGCCACTAGAGATAAAAATCAATGATAAGCAATGTAGGACAAATCAAATCCCAGAAAGCCATCTTCATTCGAAGGTTTCTCCCCGTATATTTTACCCATTCGGCTCGTTAAAAGGTGCTCCTCCTTTCCATCACTCGTTAAGAGGTGATTCTCCTTTCCATCACTTTCACCGCATGGAAATATATGGCAAACTCTTGCAGAGGTCTATTACGTGGAGTCACGCATTTTATTGAACGATTTAGAAGAAAGAAGAAAAGAATATGTCGATCTCATCTTACTCCAAAAAAAAATGGAAAAAAAAGTTCCCTTCGAAACAAACACTCGAGAGATAAAAAAGAAATTGTTCGGTTTTGGATAATTGTTGACAGGATATGCGAAATGCATCTGCAATTCTTTGTTGAGTTTACTGCAATTTAATGTCTAGAATTTCACATTAGCAGTAGATGTAAGTATACGGGACATGCTATAACTTGCTATCGAGAGTCGAAAGCACGATTTTTTTCACTCAAATTAGGAAAAAAAACAAATACTATCGACTATCATTATTATAATCTTCACGAGTAACGGGTATCTTTTAATAAAAAGCTTTGTCAATATATATATATATTTTTCGTTGAATCGTCAATAATGCAGAAATCAATGGATCTTTACAATCAAATAAACGCAAAAGAATGAAATTACCAGAAAAATAAACGAAAAAAATATAAATAATGAAAGAACCAGCTACAAAAAATCCACTAAACGATCGGAGAATTACAGCGGTGTAATCGGTCAAATGCTCAAATACTTTCCAATCTTACATTACACCCAAAACCGCAGTATTTAGTCAAGCGGTACTCAGTTCCCGTCGACAACGGGTCACATTCTCCAGCAAGGACCTTTGGGGTTCCGCTGGCATTACAGTTTTTGGGCTATTATTAAAATAATAACAAGTTAATGAGTTACAAATTCCTGAAGGAATCGACCCCACAACAAAAAATAATTATTTGTGATCCAAAATTAACTATTATTCTCACAATAAATTAAGAATAAGCACATAAGTATTTTTCTATTGTATAATAAGAAAGTGAGCCTGCAATCAGGAAATTGGTCAAAACCAAAAGGAAAACTTCCTTTCATAATATCTTTGAAGGTTTCAGCCAAGAGTAATAGGAGTTTACTTCCTTATTTTTCACACAATAAAGGCCACAACGATCTGGGTTTTCCAATCTAATTTTGGATCAGATTTTGTTCAGCGAAGCAAACTCTTGACATAATGCAAAACATGGAACATCTGCAAGTCTTATGAACATGTTAAGTTTTAGTTTTAGCTCGTATTGATGGCCTCCAAGAGCAGCTTACACGTGTCGATGGGATTTAAGTTCTAGTTACTAAACAGGAAATTCCCCCACATCCTAATCAAACTGTGCCAACCTGAAAAGCGACGCAACAGTACATGGAGAATCTTATAATTTAGTCAAGCAGCACTACGGGCCAAACAGCACCTCAACGAGTGTTAGTTCTCTTCTTCCGACTAAAATCGATATCCCACAAACTTTGTATAATAATAAAGAAAGTGAGACCCCAAATCAGGAAATTGGCCAAACCAATAGGAAAACTTCTTTTTGTTATTTCTTTGAAGATTTCGGCCAAGAGTAATAGGGGTTTACTTCCTTATCTTTCACACAATAAAGGCAACAACGGTCCGGACTTTCCAATCTAATTTCGAGTCAAATTCTGTTCAATGATGCAAACTCAAGACATAATGTAACACATGAAACATCTTATAAGTCTCATGAACATGTTAAGTTCTAATCTTTAGCCTGCACTGATGGTCCCAAAGAGCAGCTTGCAATGTTGGTGGGATTTGAATGATTGGCCACTAGTTATTGAGCAGGAAATTCCCCAACGTGCTAATCACCTATACCAACCCTGAAAAGTGACACAACAGTGCCTGGAGAATTGTATATTTTCTAAATCTCACGAGATAAATTGGAAATGTACACAGACAAACATGTTTCACTCTTGCTATTGACATGATATGGTCAAGATCTTACTAAACAAAAGAAAATGTTGTATATCTATAATCAAATTACTTTATCTTACATGATAAGATGGCGTAAGTAACCAGTATCTCTTTCCATGCTTCTCAAGATTGTATTTGTTAGAGTATTTAAATATTTAATTACGCCTTCATCTGCAAGCTTTCTTTCCTTTAGAATACTTGATAGTGGTTCAAACAAAATCCTAGCAATATTAGTTATCTCTTTTGTTTAATAGTGGTTTCTTTGTGGATAAAAGAGACTCTTCCTTGACGTTTTCTCGAGACGTTAATATAATTAAGAGGCCTATCCCATTGATGTGACTTTGATATTCGTTTGTTAAGATATGCAAGACAAAAAATCTTACCATCTTGTCATGGGTAGGTCACAAGAGGAAGGCCGAATTCGAGCTAATGTATATACCCAATTAGATATTATTTTGCTCGTAAGGTTAAGCTACTAAGTTATTAATAAGGTAGATATATTATTAACTTCTTCATACCCAGATGATATTGCAAGTGAGTCTCTGAATTTTCTTCATCACCCAGCACGTTCACGGCTTAGCGGGTTCTTCATAAGATGCTCCTCCATTTCCGCCTGCCGTTCGAACAAAGTCCTGGGGGCCGAAGGCCCGAGGCTGAGGAAATTGAATTCCCTGAGGAGGGTAATCAAGGTCGACGATGCTTTTCCATCTTTTAGTTGCGTAACGTGGAGGGAGACTTGAAGGGGGACAATCGAACCAAGAGTACACGACATAATATGGCGTGGGCCTGCATTATCATTTGATGAGGATTTGAGGGGCGATCGAAAGACATAATAAATCTTTTTCCCCGACATTTCCCTCCGTAGATTCTCCACCAAAGGTTTTTAAAATAAAGGGAGACTTAAAGTGAAAAAAGAACTTTAACTTCGCATGCCATTGGGATTCTCTCTTTGCGCCTGCAAATTGCTAATCCGTTGCCGTCTTGCGGCTTCTTTAGTGAGTAGTTTCGCACCTCCACCTCCATCTCCCAATGATTCATTTTTAAGGAAAGATGATCGATGGCTCGTGTTACCATATAGTAAGATGTCATGTTGGAGATGGAGAGCGATGGCGCATGTAGTGGAACTTCAACCACTCATGTAGAAAAAGAAGAAGAGACTAATAGATTGAGACCTCCGTGCAGCAGAGGGTAATGTTACATCTTCACTTTGTCCAAGTAAAAGAGTCATAAGCCAAAGTTCAAACCAGCGACTGGATGTGCTTTTACTACCATTCTTTTGTCCTTTCCTCCTCCTTCTCTAGCAAAGCCTTCTGCTGCAACGTCCGTCGCGCCGTTGCGAACTAGAGGTCGCGGACCTCCACTGTATTTGCATGCCACCCCTCTGGTCCCTCCCTCCCTCCCTCCCTCTTATTATCCCTGATTCGATGCCATGGAGGCCCACCTTCCACATGAGGTCATGACGACCACCTTCATCGATTAGAAGGTCCATGACTTTTTTTTCTTTTTGGGTCGAAGGCCATGACGTTGTGAGATCTAAGAAGGCGCGACTAAGACGAGTAGTGGAGGCAGGCTAAGGGAGATCAAAAGCAGGAAAGAGAATGTTGGGGTTCCATGGCGTATTAGGCGCAATTGCATGAAGTTTTTTTGAGGTGATAAGACAAGCTCCAATTATCCTCCACTTGTAGAAGATCCAGCAATGATAAAGAAAAATAACCATTAAAAAAGAAAACTTCCTTTTCTCATTGTTCTATGATAATAGTCAGGTTAAAAATTTAACTAGAGTTTACACTGGGGGTGAGCATGGTTCCTTGAACCTGAGAACTAAATTAATGAAAACCTATTCAATTTCAGGTTCCAAAAAATGAGGAACTCATTGTAGGTTCTAATTTCTAGGTTGGTGGAACTCGAAACCTAAAACTTAGAGCTTGTCATCTAGAACCTGGAGCATATTTTTGTATTTTTCTTGGTTCATGTTTTCATGTGATCTTACGATGTTTTGTAGCGTTCAATGATGAGTGCATAATGTGGAACCACTAGTTTCAACTTCCATCTTATGATTAAGATTTTTACTTTGTTAATATTTCATATTTTTCGTGTGTCTAAATATAAGTTATGGTTAGTAAATTATAGCGGTAAATGATAGTCATTAAAAGTGATAATTTACTGCAATTGTTCAATTAATAATACATTTGGAATCTAGGTGGACTTTGGAATTAACTCTAAAACCGGGTAGGTTCTAGATTTCAGGATATAAAGGGTAGGTTCCGAGTTTCAAAAAATGAGGAGCCCGCTCCAACGAATAGGTTCTAAGTTTTGGGTGGAAACTGTACAGAGGTTAGAACTACTCACCCATAGTTTAAACTTTGGGATTAAACGATGATCTAACGTGTTATGGACACTCTGTGTTAAAAATTTTGAATGGTAACATTACTGAAAATTGTCCAAAAAATCATAAACCTATTATACAGGAGTTAACTTAGTCCTAAATTTTTTTAATTTTAATAATTTAGTCTTAAACCTTTTAACAATTTACTAATTTAGTCATTCTAATCAATTTTGGCCGGAAATTATTGATGTGGATGTCAACTAATCACTAGTGGTCTTTTGTTGCGTTGTTAGTACTTACGTGGATGATTTTTGCATTTTATAAATTATTCTGATTTTTTCCTTTTTTACTTTATTTTTTTTATGAGGTCAGTTGCAAGTGAAAGGAAAAGAAAATGATAAAAAAAGAAGAAGAACAAAAGAACAAAAGGAAAAAAAAAAGAAAATTAAGAAAATGCAAAAATTATTCATATAAGCAGTGGTCATAATATGTAAGATGGTCAATGGCCAATCGACGTGTACGTCAACAATTTTCGACCAAAAGGTTTAAGATTGAATTGGTCTAATTAAAAGATCTAAGACTGAATTGGCTATTATGCAATAGACTTAGAACCTTTTGAGGATAATAGGACATTTGGGACAATTATCCCCATTTTTAGGATATTCGAACATTTATTATCGTATATTATGCTTCTTATTTTTAACTAGTATTATAATTTTCCTGCATTCTTGATTGAAGGGGATATCCTCCTTCATGCTTTAATTATTAAGATTCCACATGAGTATTGTTCACGTATAAACTGGACTTTAGAAAAGAACGAAAAAGTAAACCTCTAAACTCCATGCCTTTCTCTGCCCCATCCCCTTTCGGGTTGCCGTCGCGCGTCGTCATCGTCGTTCGTTGCACCACCTCTCTCTCTCTCTCTCTCTCTCTCTGCGCGCGCGGCCATTCTATCCAAAGATCGAAGTTGCTTGAAAACGACATGCAAAGGCAGGCGCGCACGGCTGCATGGATGCATGTATTTGACCTTTCCATCTGAGATTTCGACAGATTTCAATAATTTTTAATAATCCCCCCCCCCCCCCCCCCCACTTTTTCTTTTCTCTTTTCTTCTTTTCTTTTTTGATTCAAAGGGCCGGCGAGGCCACCAACCACTAGCCGATGGCTGGCAACCCCTGGGTGAGGTTGCGGCCCGCACCCAAGGATGACATGGGTGGCCGGTCCTCTGTTAGTCCAAACCAAAAAAGAAAGAGGAAAATAATAGAGAAAAAAAAAGGAAAAATATAAAAAAAATCAAAACCTTGATTGGATGGACTTAATTGATAAAACTTAAAATGGTTTATGACAAAATTAAAAAGTTTATAATTGAATTGACAGATGTGCAACGTGTTTAGGCTTTTTGGATAATTTTCCCTAGAGAGAGATTTCATGGGATTTTTGTTTGAGAGCAATGAAATCATTGAGTGTAAAAAGCCTAAAAGAAATTGGTCGATCTGAGTTTGGGAGGAGGAAATAATGTTGGAAAGTATGGCCTTTGAAGTTGATGCAAGGAGAGCTATAATAGGGTTTACTAAGTCCATACAATTTAACACCTGATCTCGACTCAATTTGGTTACGCACAACTGGATATTCAAATTCGATCGAGCATTCAACTCGTGCCTTACTTTAGTCAACAATAGATAAGGGTGAGTTCCACTCAAATGATGAAGTTTAACCATCTTATGGGGCTTGAAAGTTGTTCCATGAGCTTTTACTTGGCCGGTTTCCACACCCCTGCCCTAAGATTATCCACACCACAAAAAAACGTATTGCACTAGACCAAACTCGACTAGCAAGCGAAGATCTAAGTCTGAGCTTGAACTTAATCATGAAGCCCTAATGGGCAACAGTGTACTTATGAAATTTCACGTACTTGGCGAAGCTCACGACTAAGCAAGTAAAATGTAAGCTTTTTCAACCTCAAACTCAACTCACAAAGAAGTACTCTAGCTACTTGAAACCGACTTGAACTCGAGGATAATCAAGTCGAGCCGGACTAGCGTGCAAACCAAGCTCAAGTAGCTCTTCCATAGCAGCTTGAATCACTTATTTCCCAACCTTACAACATCCTCCACTCTTGTCGTGAATCCAATCATATAAACCCGCGCGTCGATCGACTCTAGCTTCACGACAAACAAGAATGTGCAGGCTGAAAAGAATAAAAGGGAGCGACATGCAAAAAGCGCCAGGAGGAGGACAAGGCGTGGATTATACATCGATCTCCGCGTCGGATAAATCTGTCTTGGCATGGTTATTTAACTATTACCTGTGCCACTAGCCAAGCACCCAGTGATCTGCTTCGCCGAGTCTATAAATGGGGCGGGTCGGATCTCATTGCAGTATCAGGCTCCTACATCACTCCCTGCGTCTCTCTGTCGAACGACTTCCAAGCTTTTCAGAGATAATCATGGCTTGCTCAACTGCAGCGACGACGACAATGTCGAGAGTACTGCTGTTCCTGGTCGTGTTCTGGGCTCTTTTTACGGGCTTTGATGGTCGTATTCTTCATGCAGCATTACCAGCTACGTCAGGGAACGAGATGAACAGTGGTCATCGCCACACCTTTCATGCTGCGGATGGTGGTCACGAGCTTTATCTCGGCACGAGGGGGTCGATCCTCCTTGACGGGGCTGCACCCGAAGGACTTGGTCAAGTTGCACCCGGAGGACCTAATCCACACCACGACTCTGGACACGGAGGACCTAAGTCACACCACGACTGACAATAGCCATCGGTCTTGCATGGCTTTGTTTGGCCCTTGGGAAGATCCCTCAATTGCATGCATCCAATAAAGAAGTTGATTATAATAAGTGTTTTGTGTGGTGACGATGAATTATATGTCAATGGATTTGATCCCTTCGGTTCAGTCGTGGAGGAGGCGTGGAGTCCAAATCCATTTATGAAATGGACGTTTAAGATTTTCTTGAGCAATTTGAGTGTACGCATATCCAATTTCTAATAACATTAATGAGAACTACTTTTCATCAGTTCTAGGTGAATGCAAAAAGCTCTCATGTAAAATGTGTGATCTATTAGGAATGATCAAGAGTTTACACACGAATTGATTGTTCGTGATATTATCGATATTCATGATCTTAAGTAATCTTTATTCATAAGATGTGATCCAAATCAATAGTCACGCATTGAAATACATGTGTTTAATTCTACCAACCACAAGAAGTTATTATAGAGACCTAGCAATATTTTTCCCACGTTCTCGATCACCTATTATGCTTCACCATCTACTATGTGCTAACCAACAAGTTCATTTTCTTTTCCGAATAAAAGCCTTGTAATAATCTTTTTATAACTAAATGTAATTCACAATCCCACCCAAATTGACCTTGGCATGGGCTCAAACCACCAGACCATGATCTAGTCTAATTCTCAAACAAAAGGAGTTGAAATTAATTGGTTTGTCAATTATCTATCAGTTTAAAAATCCTATATATAATCTTTTTATTGCACCAACAATATGATGCTGGAATATTTTCCAAAGCCTAAGGCATTTGGAGAACCCTCTCTTCTATCAACAATCAAGAGAATTGATATGGTTGTGAGATGGGGGAGAGTTGTTTTGAGTGATTATCAATAATATTCACTCTAAACAACTCTTCTATCAACAACCAAGAACACAGGACTGCGGTATTGACGAAGCTCATCACCAAGGCTTATAGGAAAACTACAAGCTGAGGATATAGTGTTTTTTTGGCTCACCACCGAGGAAGAATCCACCTTCTAAGGATACAAAAATCAGGAGTAATCAATTCTCTAAAAAGATTCGCTCACACAAAGAAAAATCTCAAATATTCATATATTCAAAATTCACCATCTTGCATTTAAGAATTCGCCTTATTATATAAAGTGATTATTACATAGGAAATAGACTGAAAATTGAAGAAAAGAAACTACCTAATTAATTTAGGACATTGGAAATAGAAAAACATAATAAAGTCATAGGAACTATAAATGCATTAAAACACCTAGAGACTTGAACTTTTGATTGGGATTATTATTATATGGGAAATAGATTAATATGACATTGGAACTAAAAAAACATTATAAAATCCTAATAATTATAAAATGCATTAAAACACCCAAAGACTTGAATTTTTGACGCTTGAAACCTACAACACGCTTATAACTTTACTGATGTTGACAAGATGCAAAGTAAATAAAATAGATGTTAAATTCGTTCATCTCTTTGGGCATTCCAATAGACATCTTCAAAGAATGCCAAACAACAAAGAAATTGTCTAGAACAACCTTTGGTTGTTAGATAGTCTATTAATAGTCTCGGATTGACAACAAACTTGTATATTGATGTCTCGGTAGCTAATCAACAATCATGAAATTGGCAACTTGTCCATTGAATAGACAACTTTTCTGAATAATCAACATGTTTCACTTGAATCGATTGACGAAGCCCGCAATGCTCCCACATCAAGAACTATCGGTAATACTTGTGCATATTGTTATTATTAGTGATGAGATATTGACAAGCGTCCTAGTATTATTTACCAACTTTTTATAAATAGCCTACTAGCATTTTATTTACCACGAGCAATGAAATTTTTTTTTTTTTTGGTCGGAAAGAACACATATATTAAACACTCAGCAAAGAAGTTACATTAAGATCAGAATACACAAGATCCTGCAGAAAAGGAGGAAGGTGAAGAACCCAATTCGTAGGGAGTAAGGAGGCCCGATGGGCCTTCGCAAGTCGATCCGCAACACCATTGGCTTCTCTATGACAGTGTAGAAGTTGGAGATTAGGCCACCGAATCATTAGCACCAGAGTTTCTTCGAGGATTGCTCTGAGTTCCCACGGCCGTCGGGCAGGATCACGAACGGCTTCCACCATGGACAAGCAGTCAAATTCCACAACAATCTGATCCAGCTCTCGTCCTCTCCGAAGCAGAAAATGCAGTGTAAGATTTAGGGCAATCGCCTCAGCTTGCAGGGCCGAGGAGGCGCGAACAGACTGCGCGAATCCATCAATCCAACGGCCGGATGAGTCTCTGCACACGCAAGCCACCGAGGCGTTGGTGCAGGATGAGTGGTAAGTTGCATCAATGTTCAATTTTAAGACTCCTTGGTCCGGTGGATTCCATCTGTGATTCGAAATATTCTGTTTTGGAGCAGGCCGTGACACCGGGGTATCAAAATTGCGCCTAGATAGGGCATCTGTGATGGCCAACTGCACAACTCTCTCAGCATTCGGCTGTTGTTGACGGAAAAGGAAATCGTTCCGGGCTTTCCAGATGTGCCAGAGAACAGAGGTAATCGTTTCAAGGTCCGGTAAGCCACCCTTGCTGTCAATAAATTGAAGTAGCCAACTTTCTATTCTCTGTACAGTTCCTATAGGACTCTGAATAGCTAACTCTGAATGCATCCAAACAAAGATGTGTCCATGGGCGTAACAAAAAAAGATGTTCGGGGGTCTCGTGCACTGATACGCAAGTCGGGTCTCCGTCAAGATATGTCGCTTATATAGATTTTCTCTAGTCGCGAGTGCATTATTGCAAAGAGACCATAGAAATGATTTTAGTTTAGGCATAGTGTGTATTTTCCAGATTGCATTCCATAATCTGCAGGGTGGCTGAAAAGATGAAGAGGTCTGATTTGTGATATTTCTTTTGTGCTGAGCTCTGATGTGATTATAGCAGTTCTTCACTGTAAAACTGCCATTTTGCGTTCCTCTCCATATTAGTTTATCTTGAGTACAGTGGGGTCGAATAGGGATAGATAGGATCTCGTCAACTATTTGGCTTTCAAAATTCTAATGCAAAAGTGAAGTATCCCATGAGTTGGAATCTGTTGATATAAAGCCTGCAACCATGGCCGGTTCATCCCTAGGAGCAGGACCTCCAATAACTCCACTAGGTAACCAGCTATCCTCACGAATTTTAATTCTAGATCCATTTCCTACAGACCATAGAACCTTATCTGCAATAGAGTCCCGGCCTAGTAAAATGCTCTGCCAACCCCAAGAGGGTCTAGCACCTTTAGAGGCATGCCAAAAATCCTGATATGGAAAGTATAAACCTTTTAGAAGCCTGCTGTACAATGAGGTAGGTTCTTGAGCTAGGCGCCAAGCTTGTTTACCCAGTAGAGCTCTATTAAAGGCCATAAGATCACGAGACCCTTATTGCAAGGACATTTTCAATATGCTACTATTGTTTACAACGATGACTAAGGGCCTCATCAATAACGTATTGGAGAAGTTCATAATAGGAAGGGACGCGATCATCCATTTAACAGATTTTTCTGTACATTCACCGCAACAATTATCAAAGGTGAATGGCCATTATGAACATGGAGACTAAAAAGCATAGTGAAACATTGAAAAACTTACCAAGTAATATTGTCAAAATAGTCCGATTCATTACTGATGCACACGTGATAATACTTTGATAACTCGTTCAGACATTGACCGTTTGGCTAATTAATGATGATTGCTCACCACAAGAACCGAACCAAACGGAACCGAATCGAACCGTACCGTACCAACTTATTGAAAAACTTTCCTTACTGGAACCACCAAACAATTAATTAGCCAATTGCCTATCGAAAAGGTTACCAATTGATTAATTAAGTGTTTGTCAATTACTATTTTAGCGAAAATGAAGCTTTCATGAGAGGAAGAATATCATTTTCCTCAGTTTTAGAAAGGTATTTTCCGTCGACCGGAAAATATTTTCTTTGTTCACTCATTTTCTACGCCGGAAATTATCTGATGGTAAATATTTCCTGTGAAACAAAGCTTCGCTATACATTTGAAAACTCACACCAAACGTGGGCTAAAACTCGGCCCGGCCCGGCCCGACCTCTCGCGGTCCCCGCTGGAGGCCTCCTCACGTCGAGCGTCCACGGCCGACCGACTTACAAGCGCGTGAAATGCACGTCGTGTCCCCACGCTCAACCCAACAGACACGTCGAGCGCATCCACCACGCGCCTTTCGTCTCCGGCCGCGACAGGGACTCTCTCCGAATCCCGCCCCTCCTGCACCCCACGCGCCGCAGAAGCAAAGCTTGCGATTGGCCACGTGGGCTCCACGCCCCGCGCACGCGCGCTGACTCGACCCGCGCCCGCCCCCGCCCTCGGCCCCTCGGTCAGGAGCGCGTTGATGCCGGACGCGCTCGAGCGAATCCCCAGACGCGGGTTTGACTCGAGTGCGGTGCACGGACGCACGGCCACCGTCCACCTGTAAGATAAGGATAGAGATTGGCGAGTCTAGAGAGAGAAAGTGCTCTGCCCCCCGAACTAGCGAGAGAGAGAGAAAGAGAGAGAGAGAGAGACTCGAAAGATCCTCTCCGCTAGAGAGAGAGAGAGAGAGCGAGCGAGCGAGTCGAAGATCCGATCGAAGCTGAAGGGAGGCGGCGATTCCGCAGCCCTAATTCCGGTCGCCGGCGTGGTGTTCTTCCGGTAAGCCCTAGTCACCTCTGTTCCTTCGAGCCGCGAGCCGCGAGCCGCGGGGCTGAACCCTAGTTGTCCGTGGGGAATTCGCCGATCTGCTGCCGCGGGGGGAGGTTTCGCCGGCGGGATTAGGGTTTTTGGGGGTTGCTTTTCCCCCGGCCGGAATGTCCTGAGCCGGAACCGATCTGGGGGATCTCGTGTCTGCCTCGGCCGTATTTTCGCGAGGGTTTATTTAGTTCGATTAGGGTTTCTGGAGTTTCATGTATGGCTTCGGGGCCTATTGTTGGAGGTGATGACGGAGCGAGGGAGAAGCAGAGGTTTGGGGAGAGCAAGGTCTACACGAGGAAATCATTCAAGGGTTTGAAAAAAGACGCCGCCGCCGTTGCAAACAATACCAATACCGAGCCCGACGCCAACGCGAAGCCCACCGCGGACGCCGAGCCCGACGCCAACGCCAACGCGAAGGCCACTGCGGACGCCAACTCGAACGCGGACGCTGCGGACGCCGCAGACGCCCCTGCTGGGAACCCGGGCAATGATATTGAGAACCACGACGATGGAAACGGCGCAAAGCAAGTTCCTTCCCAAACTATTGCTTCTGAGGATGACAACTCCGCGCAGCAACTGCCTAGTTCCCACGTAGATGTGGCCTCGGAAGATTCTGGTGCCGACCGGCAAGAACCTGCGGCTGCGGCGCCGAGCCCCCAGGAACTTCCTTCCCCCCAGGAACTTCCTTCCGGGAATGGTTCCATGGTGACGACGGGTCTCGATGGTAAAGTTAAGATCAATTTATCTTCTCGGTCGAAGCAAGAAATTCGCGATCTACGTAGGAAGCTTCAGAGCGAGCTTCTTACCGTGAGGAACTTGGTGAAGAAGATTGAGGACAAAGAGGGACAGAGTATCGGTTTCGTTCACTCGCGTCAGTTGGCGAATGATGTGGTTGATAATGGTCCAAGAATGGTTCACTCCGAGGTGGGCTCCGTTGGTGTTACTCCTCGTGAGAATCGGGCTTTGAATCAGCTGAGCATATCTGTTTTCGAGAATAGTCAGGGGATGACCGATAGCTTGGATAAGGAGAAGAGGACACCAAAAGCTAACCAGTTCTATAGGAATTCTGAGTTCTTGCTTGCAAAGGATAAGTTTCCACCTGCTGAGAGCAACAAGAAGTCAAAAACAAATGGGAAGAAGAAAGGTGGGGAGGTAAGAAGTGGGTTGGGGATGGGAACTAAGTTCTTCAAAAGTTGCAGCTCTTTACTGGACAAATTGATGAAACATGAATATGGATGGGTGTTTAACACTCCGGTTGATGTAAAGGGCCTCGGTTTGCATGATTACTATAGCATCATAAAGCATCCAATGGACTTGGGCAGTGTGAAGACAAGGCTGAACCGGAACTGGTATAAGTCACCGAAAGAATTTGCAGAGGATGTCAGACTTACGTTCCGTAATGCCATGACATATAACCCTGAAGGGCAAGATGTTCATGTCATGGCTGAGATTCTGTACAAGATATTTGAGGATAGATGGGCCATTATAGAGTCAGATTATAATCGTGAAGTGCGGTTTGCGTTAGACTACGACATGGGTCTTCCTACACCTACCTCAAGAAGGGCATTCCCTCGCCCCCCTCCCCTAGATATGAGAAGGGTGTTAGATAGGTCTGAATCTATGACACATCCTTCTGATATGAGGACGAAGCCATTTAGTGTTACTCCTTCTGGTCGGACACCTGCACCTAAAAAGCCCAAGGCAAAGGATCCTCATAAAAGGGATATGACATATGATGAGAAGCAGAAACTTAGTACAAATCTCCAGAATTTGCCTTCTGACAAGCTGGATAACATAGTGCAGATCATCAAGAAGAGAAATTCGTCTCTTTTTCAACATGATGATGAAATTGAGGTGGACATTGACAGTGTTGACACTGAGACTTTGTGGGAGCTTGATAGGTTTGTCACAAACTATAAGAAGAGTTTAAGCAAGAATAAAAGGAAAGCTGAACTTGCCATGCAGGCCAGGGCAGAAGCACAGCAGAATGTTCCTGATAGGGTATGGGACTCCTCTCTCTCTCTCTCTCTCTCTCTCTCTCTCTCTCTGGTTCTTTTCTTACTCACTCATTGGCTGGGTCATTTCAGGGTCAGGCCACTGTTGTGGTAGAGGCACCAAAAGAAACTGACACAGGTATTGTTTAGGATAGTAGTATTAATTACTGTTAATTTGTTAAATCATGTTAAGATGCAAATATCTATTGTTTGCAGGTCAGAAGAACGTTACATCCTCGCTGCCTGTTCAATCAGAAGGAAAGGGACCTAACTCAAGTAGGTCAAGCAGTTCAAACTCCTCTAGCAGTGACTCTGGTTCATCCTCAAGTGGTAATGACAATGTTTGACTTGAATTGCTGCAAAGAACTCACTTGCTTCCAAATATCAAGGATAGTTCCTGTAATATGTTATTGATGTTAAGTTGTTCTCTCTGTTTTTCAGATTCAGATAGTGACAGTTCCTCAGCTTCAGGATCTGAAGCAGGGCATTCACCAAGGACCTGAATATGTTTGTTCAGGTATCAAGTTTGACTTCCAGAATTGAAGTGGTGGCATTACTTGCTTGTTTCTCTCTTTGTTCATCTTTATTTGGTGAAATGATATCTTATGCATTGTGTAGTGTAGTGTATATACGTTTCTGTGGGACCTTTTTTTCGTACTGCATTTCATTTTGCAGCAGAAATCTCGTTAATTCCTATGATATAACATGTCTGCCAACAGGATAGTAGGCGCCCCTGATAATTAGCGGATCATCTAACATGCCTTCCTGTGTATGCTCTGCCACATCTAGTTTCTGCATAATTTTCGGCCCTTCTTGTCTTTTGTTCGCTTCATGAATTACATGAACTTAAGATCTAGGAGGTGGACTAAATTTCAAATATTGGTGCCCGTTGTCAATACAGCATGGCAAGGACTATTTTCTCTGCCGGGCTTGAATTTAGTAGCTGTTATGATGTGAGAAGTACCAGTAGCTGGATATCTACTGAACTTCTTTATCATGAAGCAATCAAAAGAATGCTTTGTTGTCAAATCGAAAAGAATTGTGTTGTTAGCAAAGATGCTGATGAACCTGGCTATCTTTCTCCTAAGGCTGTTTGAATTTGTTAATTCAGGAAATCACTTTGGATTGGCATCACAGAGAAATAAGTTCTTGTGAAAAGATGTCTTTTAGCTGTTTGCTAATTGACCCAACGTGTATTTGTATACATAAAGAAGATAAAGATGAATAAGAGGGGCATTTCCTCTCTGGCTCCCCTGACACAAGTTGGTTAGTAAGCTGCATGCTAAAAGAAGTTATGTAATGGTTTTCAATATTTGGAATATGTTTTTTCCTGGGCGAGATCAAATTATTGCAATTAAGAAAATGGACAACTGAATGAAAGAACACTGCCTGTTTAGCCAAACCAATACACACACACACACACACACACACACACACACACACATGTTATTCATGAAATAAGTAGAAAGTCAGAATGAAAAGAAGAAAATTCGTGTATGAGAAGTTTTGCTTATTGCCCCCTCAAATTGGTGGAAATCATAGTACTGTCTGTTGTCAACGATGTATTGTTTTGAAACACAGTATATTTTCATGTCCAACTCTAGCAGTCCATAATTGATATGGACGACAAGTTGATGGGTGAAAAACCAGATATGTGTGGCTAAAAAATATTCTTGCCAATGAAAAATGGGGAGGGAATGCTAAAAGCTTGAAAATAGGAGAGGTTGATATACTTTTTAGAAGAAGCTTTGAATAGCGAAGAGCTCATTATTTTTAACGTTGGTTCATTCATCTATTGTACTCGTTTACTTTTATTTTACAGATAATGTCACAAGTTCACATGGTTTTTCATTGAATCTATTTTTAACATATTTTTGACCTTTTCTTGATTATGTCTTTTTAACATTTTGTTACTGTTAAAAGTCCCCTCTAGCTGGTAGGCAGGCGGTTTGTTTCTGGTGTTCTGCTGCCTAGGCCCTGGAAATGTTCGGCTGATTGAGGCTGCTCCTCTTAGTTTATTAGGGTAAAAACTGCATGACTAAGTATAAATACCCAGGCACACAAGGCAGTTACTTTCTACTGCTGTAATTGAGTTGATATCCTACTTTCTGTTTCAGTAAGTTGCTGTGTAGGTGTCAACTGCTTTCTCTAAATTATTTGAGTTGACTTTGTATTCATAAAGCCTAGTTTATTTTTTAGTCGCATTCTTAAAGCCTAGTTGACTTTGTGGAAGTAATACATGTTCGTTGGGGTCCCTTCACTCTGTGTTCCCCCCTATATGTTCATTACCAATGGTGTGCAAGATGAATTTATTTAATATACGATAAAGTGGTGATTTTGCAGTGATGTTTAAGGATGGAGTCTCTGACTGATATTATTTTTTGTCATGTGACAGATGGTAGGAACTTAGATAGGCGCAATTTACTGGGCAACAAGACATGATGCTTGGGACATTCAAACCATCTACTCTGCGAAGGGTAGTGAGATTGTTGCTTGCCGTTTGGCCCTATGGTCAAGAATTTGTACAATATAGGATAGGCTATGGTGACATTAGATAGGTTTTTCTTTTTGTGGTAGTACGTGTACATTGCTAACTATTGTCGCTGGGCCTCGCTGGACCCTGTGACATGTTTGAAGCTTCAGCTCCTCTAGATTCAGGATTCTTTTGTGTATACAGAAAATTGTAACCCCAGTTCCTGAAGTAACGATTGCTTCATAATTGCTTCATAATTATTTCTCTTACTAGGGTTTCTGCAGCCTGCATGGAATAACTTAATGGGTTTAGATAATGATTGTCACACCAATGGAATCGCAAGCTTTCACAAACTTTCTGCGCCTGCCGGTTTGATTGGTGTTGTAAATCCCATTGTGGCCTGCTTATGAAATTTGTTGTGCCCGCAAATGTTTTTTTTATGCCCCCTTGTCTCTTTGCAGAAATTTCTCTGCTGTTCAGGTGGCGCAAGAAATTATGTGGCTTTTGTCCTTGTACCGAAGTGGAATATCCAGCGGTTGAGAGAATCCAACGGGCTTTTCCAATTGTTTCGGCCGAACAACTCTTTCCATGTCTTTGATAATTTGTCTTGAAATTTGGTTTTATTACGAGTTTTTGAGTTAGTCCTGCCCTTTTCTAGCCAAAGCTTATCTGAGATTTCAATGTCAGAGAAGTCTAGTAATTTCGCCATGGTGTGCAGCTTCTCTTTGGCTGATACGCTAATTAACCGTGCGCTCGCATTCCCCTGGTTGGCTTTGTGGGGACTTGGAGACAACTGTGAACATCAATTTAATCGATGTCTAAATATAAAAGACTAAATGATCAGCTAGATTATGATAAACGCAATGATCCTACCATGGTGACTTCTCTGAGGCGCATTTTCCTCCCTCATTGTCGCGTTACTGCTCGTTTCTGGGTTGCTTACGTCCCTACGTTACGGCCGCCATATTTTGTCCTAATTGACCCAGGCTCAACGAGAGGAATCTGATGCCCAAGGAATCCTTGCATAGTGGAACTGACCTTTGATGTGAATTGGAATCATCGATGGCTTGAGGTGGTCATTTCTCAATTCAGTTGTCCCCTTCCTAGGCCCAAACGTTTAAAAAAAGGGAGCTAATACGTTCTCTGCACATCAACCATTCTGATACTCCATTTGAACTAGCAATTGCCCATACGTTTTCTTCCTTCTTGTGTCCAGGAAGGCCTCCTTCCTCATAAATCATTCGTCACGAGAATGCATAGGATAATTCTTGAAAGTTGCTAAACTTGATTCATGGGAATGATATTAATATCGGACCATGTTAATTAGATGTGTACAACCACCATCTCTTGTCTATTCTTGTGCCCCTTTTGAGTTTGTTCCAAGAGCCCTAGATAAAAACAGTGCCTAACGAGTAGAACTGTTTTCATGGCCCGGACTCTCAAACCATGTTTTTCAATGGTTCGAGAATCCAATTTGTAAAGAATTAAATGGCTAATGTCCTCTCTGCACACGAAATTCTCCACTTGGAATGTAGATAGGGTGAGAATTTTTAGCTGATGTCAAAATACAAGGATTTTTCCTGTGGATATATCAACATACAAGAGATTGATAATTGAACACCGTATTGATCGGCATGCAAGCATCAATTTTCTCCACGCTTGATTTGAATTCTTCACCAAGAGTCCCCTTATTGTATCATCAACTTTCTTGTCACTGCTCACCAACACCGCTCTATAAGGAATTAGGATAGGTGTCCCGGACCTAGCTCTGTGCAGGCAGTCAGGCACTTAGCTTGTCTGGGTTTGAGAGATTCATCTCTGGCTACGGCAACGGCAAATGGTCGGAGGATCAGGGGTTCAAGACTCATCATCGGATGAATCGTTGTCCATCTCATGATCCTCCAGCTGCCAGGAGCCGTCCTCCATCTGAACCATCCCTCTGTTCTTCATCACCCACCACTCGTCTAGCACCAGATACTCGTCCCTAATGAATGAATGGTGCTTGTTCACCAGCGCTACGTCCCTCTTCACTTCCAGCTTGAATCCCCCTTTTGTCCCTTGCGTCCCTGCCAACCCGTGCAGATACGTTTCTACTGAATGCCAACTCGAAGTGTTCCCAGGGTTCTTCAGGTACATGGACAGTTGAGTGTTGATGAGCAACTCTTGTCCCGCATCAGAGTACCCTGTCACTGGGACCTTCGGGACTATGTCGGGCAAGTTGGCAGTGCGCAGGAGGCGCAGGCTTGGGATGGAGTTGGCAATATTGCAGAATTTGAGATTTCCTACACGGGGGCTCGCATAGGCAAAGGCAGTCACGGGGCAGGGTTGCTGTGATTGGATGCCGCACGACCTGTTGTAGCCGTTCCAGGCTATGTCGACAGCGTTCAGTGATGCAAGCGCTGCCCCTAGGCTGTGGCCCGCGACGGTTATGCTGATTTCCTCGTCCTTGTATTGGTCAACCAGCCGCTGCACTTCCGTCAGGACCTGGAATTTTGGATGAAGAAAACATCAGAAACACCGCGACTTGAGAGCAACGCCTAGAAACACAGTAGAGAAAACATGGGCTACATAAGGTATAATGATTTTTGCACCAAACAATTTCTTCAATGCCCTGAAAAGGACGACATTTACCTGCTCCCTGGCACTAGATTTGTTGAACTCCGAGCGAGGATCGTCCGAAGTGTAGACGGAGAGGAACCCGCCATGCACTTTAGGAATTATATCATCAACATCGTCTGCGGCTGCATCTGCAGCGGTGTCCGCGTCTGCATCAGGGTCTGTGCACCCCAGTATCTTTGTAGCAGGCGTCAACGGAAAATTGAAATCGCTAGCCCATTCCAGGACCTGAATAGTACCTCTCCAGGCGATCAATATATCCCTCCGCCCCAGTGCGGCCTTGCCTTTGTCAGTCGCCACCGCAACATACCCCATCCAGTTCGACTCCTTGTTCCAGGCTTCCCTAGACAAGGACCTCAGCAGAAAACATCCTGGGACCTTGATTGAAGATGTCGCGTAGAAGTACTTGGTGGCAGTGTACTCGAAAGGGTTGGCGATCGACAGGCCAACCTTCGAGAACAGATTTTTCAAGCCGTACCGGCTGTCACCAGCATACTTGGACTTGACCTCAGCGTTGAATGCGTCGTAAGTCGCCGAGGCCCGCTCGCCATAGTGGATGAGGTACCGCCTCAGGTCGAGGTCGAGGGGGTCCAGCAGGTTCTTCCAGTTGTTCTGCCCACTTAACTCCCTCCATCTCTCTGGTATTTGCTTAAACATTGGACTGAATCGGATGAAATCAATCCTCCTCCAACGCTTATTCAGTCCCAAAAGCCTTTGAACTCGTTCCAAAAATTGATGATTCAAAGTCAAGTTCAGTTTATATGACGATCTGATGGCGTGCAAATCCTGGTAGGTTGGCTGAAACATGAACTTTGGTCAACCTAGCAATATGCGGATTGTTGTCGTTCACGGAATTTTGGTGGGTTTCATTGGAGCTTGGTGTTATCGCCATCATTTGTTTTGCATGACTACATCACCGAGACGATACGCAATTCTCATGGCTTCCCATTACTGTTTTGTCTCCATGCAACTATTAAGTTCACGTGCAGAGCTTGCAGTTTGTGTTGATGTGCTGTAACCAGATATATGACTCGTATCAGTTCGTTCTCAACATTCGTTGACATAAATCTTTAAGGTACAAATTTAAAACAAAATCACAATCGCAGCGTCGTATTTAAGTTTCCTATCTACCACGTATCATGTTCGTACCAATGCCTGTATTCTACTCCAAAAATACAGGAAGTACCCAACTAGACAGAGGGAAGATACTGGTCCTTCCGATTGAGACGTGCCTTCAAACATCAATCCCCTGCCTCTAGAAATCTCTCTGCCTTAGAAATTGACACACAGAGAGAGAGACTTCAGCTGCAGGCGAATATGCTACGAACACCATTTAGCCATTCTAAGATCACAAGCATCTTTCAACTTCATTTGAACGCTTCAAGAGTCCAAGAAAGCAGGGGATTATACAGAGAAGGAAAAAGGGAAATGCTTGTCTTTCCGCACACGCGCGTACATACACACTTTTTTACTCTAATTGAGACGGGCTTCACATGTTGGTGATGACTTCTCTCACTCTGCGGGTCGCTTGCCACCACAGCCCAAGTCGTACACCACTGCGTTCTCAGGCTTGCCAGTGTGGTCCTTGCCCAAAACCATGTCCTTGGTCGACTGCGCAATCTCGACCAGCGTCTCTCCAATGGCTCCCAGTATCCCTCCCAATTTCCCCTGCTTTCCCTGTTTTCGCGTTCCATCGAACTCCACCTTCACAGTGCCTTGGTTTTCCTTGTCCTGGTACTCCACTGGCTCCTGCGAGATCTCATCCATTGTCTCGGTTCCTCTCTGCTCGCTTGCCTGCGTGCCCTCCACAAATCACAGTTTATTCATAACGAGACCATAGCCAATACATTGACCTAAGTACAACAAATATATCTAAGCAGAATAAAAGAAACATATCTCGCCGTGAACCTTCCTTGTGTGTTGCAGAATAAACGTGCATTATCTCAGCATGATCTTGAGTTTCATTTTGAAAGTCAGGTTTCAGCGATTTTGACCACGCCTCTACTTCTCTAAACATGTCTGAAGTCATTTAAAAACATGAACAATAATCGAAGTTCACTATAACATATTCAAAATGGACAAGGTGTCAGTTACTTGGGTCGGTCACGGACTTATAGAATTCATCTGCATCAACTGCGGCGTAATGGAGCGAAAACAACAGTCCAGTAGAACCTAGAGTCTACTGCGATTTGATTGACGGAAAGAAAAGGTCGCGTGTGCTTGAAGAGAGAGGCAGCTCTTAAATCATTTAACACCTATACACCTATCATTCCATATACCTGCCGTTCTCGCTCCATCTGCTCCGTCTTCGCAGCCGTCGCCTCCTTCGCTCTATTGCCTACCGCCACCGCAGCATCCTTAGCGGCCACCAAAGGCTTTGCGGCCATCTCTGCCGCCTTCTGCCCTGCCTCCACCGTATGGTCCTTGGCCTTCGCGGCCGTTTCCTTCACGGCCTCATAGCCCTCCTTGCTCTTCTCTGCCAAGTACTGGGTCGTCCCACTCGCGCCTTGCACCACCTTCTCCTTCACTTTCCCTCCCTTTTCACCGCCACCGCCAACTCTCTGGGACGTTTCGTCCGGCTTCTCCGCCATCTTGGAAGAACCGTCGTGCTTTGTTTTGGTGCTGGTCGTTTCGATCGGAGCGTCTCTGCCGCCGACGATGGTGATGGCGGGTTCCTTGGCCTTCTCGGCGAGGGACTCGTAGTGGCTGGCCATCTTGGGGACTAAGTCTCTCTCCACGTCGTCGCTGTTGATGTGGTCTCCTCGGTGCATTTGTTCAGAGGCCATTTGGCTTTTAGTAGCGACCCTGTTTGGAGTTTGATCCTTTTGCTTTCGGTTCTGGATAATGCTTGCCTTTGAGAAGCAGACGGTGGCGAGAGAGAGTTGGAAGGTGGACGTGTGTGCGAAGATGGAGGAGGGAGTTTTTGTCTTGGAGCTATGGAGTTTCGACACGTGTGATGAGCTCGGACACGTCATCGCGGCCACTCTTTGTAGAATTAGTACTGCCTTTCTTGCTGAAGGATTGTGCAAAAGTTCTTAAACGATTTACATCCTTTACCTCGTCGGCAGAGTCTCGTCTTTCACTGAACTGATATGCAAAGCACCAAACATATGGTTTGACATCAAATCGAGCGTCGTTATGACACTTTTCTCTAATACATAGCCTATAACTTCTCGGGCATATGTTAGACATGCTAGATTGAGATACATGTTTTTCACTTAATTTGTTTTGCGTTTGTACAAATGAATCAGAGGTTCGTATGTTATAATTAGATCTTTTGAAATATTTAGGACATGATAGATGTTTAGGCCCCCCACAAAAAAAAAAAAAAAAAAAAAAAAACGAAAATTTTTTCATCCCACAGCCTTCAATGGAAACAAAAACCCTTTATGAGGCTTCTTAACTTCAGAGGGAACCGAAAAGTCATTTTTTTCTCTTCTCCTTTTCCATTGTCTTCTTCAACCTTTAGTCATGGGGGAGGGTTTGAGCTAGTCTCACCCTCCCCCCTCTCTTCGTTGATTTTGTTTGTGTTTTATTGTTCTTTTCTTACTTATTTTCTTCCTCCCAATTTAGATTTGGGAGTTCTCGTCCTCCGGTTTAGTTCTCGATTTGAGAGTTTGAACGCTCTCGATCAAAATTCTAAATTTGGGTGCCATCATCTCCCAATTTAGATTTTGGAGTTTAATAAATATGCTTTTGGGGAGTCAATGATTCTCTGCTCTGTTCGTGTATAGGTTCTTTACCTTCAGTCTCAATGATGATCGCGGAGTTTTGGCATCTCATTGAATTACAAAGATTTGCTCCTCCACACTAGCATGCGCAAATAAGTGGCTTGTGTTAGCCAAACAGAGTCTATAAAGCTCTAGCGTGTTGTTTTATTCAAATAATATTGCGCGGCTTGCCGTGAATTCCTAAAATCTCTCTCCCCTCTTCCTTTTTGCTTGGTATGGTACTTTAAAATCAGAAATGTTCTAATCAATCCTGGTAGTATACTTTGCACTTACCATAATGTGGAACCTGCGTATCAAAATTATGCTACTCTAAAATTTTCTATAATATGAGCCAAAAAACAAAGAATTTGGTGGCTAACAAGCAATTCCTATTCTGAGGCCGAGGAAGGGCCATGCATGTGAAATAGCATACTTGTCACAGGTTTTGTTTTCATTTTCCTTGACTCTTGTCATAGAGCTCTACGATGATGGTGTAGAGGAAGCCAAACCTAAGCATACACCACCAACTGGCAACGTCATAATTATTGAATAAGGAATTTTTAGCGTATGCTCATAATTGACAAAGACACGAGATTGATACACGAGATTTAGTGATCATCTGTCAATTTTATTTGAGAGATCTATTCATACGGAACGAGTTTGTGCTTAACTTTGTAGTTGCTCCAGCAATCCTCTTTGTGTTTTGGATTTGGCTTTATTTTTCAGTATTCATGCTTGTTTCAATTTGCTTTGTCATAAAGATTATGTACTTCTATAACTTTTTAAGTAATGAATACAATTTTCTTTCAACCAAAAAAACAGGACCTTCTCACCAATTGCAAACCAAATTTTGGAGCATAGCCTTTTCTTCTACAATCAATTTCAAATGAAAACTCAAAGTACTTCATCTTCCTATTTGAGCTTCAATATAAATAAGTGGTGGTAATTGCAGTCGACAACAATAATAACAAATTAGCAAATTGATATTTCCAATACTCTCATGATAATTAACAAATTTGAATAAAATCCTTTTTTTCTTGTATTTACACTGGTTATTTAGCCATTGGTTGAGTCCTCAAAGTAATGTTTTCCCATGGGGAAAATTTCAATTAAGGGCCTGAAGTGGAACCGTTTTCTCAAAAAAGGGCTTAAAGTGGACATTGTATCAAATAAAGGCCCAAAGTGTCCGATTTAGTCTCGAATAAGGGTTTCAACTTGAAAGCCAGTCAAATCTTATTTGCAAGTAGGGGTATTTTTGTCTAAAGACTTTTTTTTTCTTTTTCCTTTTTGTTTTTCTTTTCTTTCTTTTTTCATCTTGCTCACCCCCTTCTTGACAAATGCATCAGACTCCTCACGCACGAGCTTGTACAAGTGCAAAACAATTTGAACAATTTAGGAACAGAAGAAAACGAAAAGATATTCGAGAAGTTATGCAATTTTGCAAAACTGCAAATTGTGTACTTTAGTTTTGCAGCCTCCCCATTAGCAAACTTCAAAGCGCATGCTCTACATTATGGAATTTTGCGTCCTCACCCAAGAACTCATCGATTTCGGCATAAGTCGGTTTTTAAGTTATTTTGCACCACTCACCTTCTCCGATGATGATAATGAACTTGAGAATCAAGAAATATCCATTAGTGGGTTTTGTTTTTATTCAATTTGCTTGTAAAAACTTATTATGGCAATTAAAGTAACAATTTCATGCTCTCCCCGCCAATGAGATTGCCTATGCCATGATACCTTTCACTCGTAGCTTCTTGGGAATGTTTTATTGGGTCCGGGTTGGATTATTCATAACATTCATAGACGCAGCTTGCATTGAGGTGGAATATGTGGCTTCTTGAGAGGGTCCAATTGTGTCGTGCATGCTAGTTATTTTCAGAGGCTGCTGAATCATTCTGACTCGTGATTGAAGATACTCGCTTTTGGTGGTGATTTGAATCAGACAGCACTCAATCTAAAAATCGAATGACTCTGGTCTACACATGTTCAAACAAATTTGTCTCTCTAACTCTGGAATATTATCTACACAAATTTGAGAGAGAATAACAAGATGAAAAAAGTGCAAAATTGCTCAGAAATTCCCAAAACAACGTATTTCATTGAACAAATCAATGCACATGAGTATCACAGAGATTCCTCAAAAACCTCTAATAAATTTGGTTTAGGCACTTCAATCTGGCTTTTCCTCGCTAAGATCGATCATAGCCTGCGTGAGCACCGATTTGAATTCAAGCATCGACAACAATGAGGGCAGCAAGCTAATGGCTTACACCTCATCATGCTTCGTGCCTGACCACAACCACAAGATGTGGGGATCGAATCAAGCTGAGCGTCACATCTTGGTCCACTTGTGCTCAATCTAGGGCTTGGATTGACCTCCATCTTTCAACAAAGGTACTGGAATTGCTGTTGAGGGCAATGACAAATGAGGTTGAGGGCGTTGATAGCTAATTTGGCAAGGAAGATAGAGATGGACTTTGGAGAACGCGATCTAAAGAGTGAAAAAGGCGAAGGCATGATGATGATGAAGAAAAGACAGAGAAAGAGAAAATAAATTAAAAAAAAGGAAAAAAAAAAGTCTTTAGACGAAAATACCCCTAGATGCAAATAAGATTTGGTTGGCTTTTAAGTTGAGGCCCTTATTTGAAACTAAGTTGGTCACTTCAAGTTCTTGTTTGAGACAATGTCCATTTTGGGTCTTTTTTTGAGAAAACGGTTCCATTTTAGGCCCTTAATTGAAATTTTCCCTTTCCCGTGTCCCTAGCTTCAAAAAATTTCCCACAATCGTGCCTTTAAGTGATGAATTTTGAAAATGACATCAACCACTTTTACTTTCACCAAGTTTACATGTGGGAAGGTGTTTATAAATTGTAAGCCACCAATTAGAAGTGGTTGGTAAAAAATATAACCTTCTTTTTCACAATGAGCCTCAACTACAGTTTGATTAATATTAAGGAGAGTTCTCTTTTATACTTGGGCAAGAGGATTTGACAATGTCGATCTTGTTAGGGAGAGACACAGAGTCGCTGCTCTCGAACCCAACCGAGTAGATTTCACTCATAAAACTAGAAACACCCATCAATATTAACTTGAAAATCTAGGCTAGCTGAAGTGTAAGATACTACAGTTCTCTCGTGTTGAATCTTTTGTCTAATACCAATTACTTAATTCAGTCACAGTAACCATACTTGTTGCCCAAATTATATGATTTTCATTTAGCATAATTCAAGTGTTATCTTGCGAACTTACCAGCTCACTATTTTTCATCTTTTTGCTGCAGAGCCGAGAATTGAGGTGGGATTGCAGGTCACAACTGCTTCGAAGAAAGATAACCGATCACCAAAGATGGGTACAGGGGAAGCGGGTCGAATCGTGAGTTGATGAGCATGCTCCAGAAGGCGATCCACAAGCTTCGAAAAAGAGGCCTCGACCTTCATGTGTTCAACGTTACGCAACTCTCAAAGTATCGTAAGGACACGCACTCATCCATGTACAAAGAGCAAACCAAAAACCTCACATGACTTTAAATTGCAAACCTCATCACCTTTGCAGATTGCTTCTGCTGGTGGCTTCCCGGATTGCGTGATGTGTGGAACAAGCTCTTGTATGCCTACATTTTACATAATTAGACTCCCACACATAAGAATTAGATAAATTAATTAACAGATCATGAAACTATTTTGAAGAAGCTCTAGTTGACATTACCCGATTAAGTTGGCTACATCCATTAGGATAATTTTCTTTATTAGACATATTTTGATGATTTTGTTGATTATCCGTATCTGTTAAGATTGCATGTATATTGCACGTACGATGCATGTACATTGTATGTCTCCTATTATACATATCTTTATTGATATATTATCTTAGAATAGTGAATTCAATTAACAAATTGTAAAAATGTTTACAATTTAATTGACAAATTAAGGGATTTATGACTGAATTTGTAAAAGTGCAAAAAGTTTATGACTTTTTGGTAATTTTTCCTTGCATAAGCAGATCGAAGGCCCAGGTGTTCTCCATTGGCATGTATGAAACTCATTAAAGGTAGACTTCCCTCAAGTAACTAGAAACACACGTCAATATTAACTTGAAAATCTAGGTTAACAAAAGTGTAAGATACTACAGTTCTCTCATATTGAATTATTCCTCTAATACCAATTATTTAACTCAGTCATTGTAGTCACACCTCTTGCCCAAATTTTATGAGCATGGTTCAAAGGTTATCTTCCGAACTTACCAGCTCGTTATTTTTTATCTTTTTTCTGCAAAGCCGAGAATTGGAGTGGGATTGCGGGTCACAGAACCCATCACCGAAGAAGGCTATAGGGGAAGCTGGTCGAAATGCAAGATGATGTGCGTGCTCAAGAAGGCGATCGACAAGCATTTGGAAAAGAGGCCTCGACGTTAACGTGCTCAACATCACGCAGCTCTTGGAGTACTGCATAAACAAAAACCTCATTCGATATCAAATCGCAAACCCCACCACCTATGCAAAGTGCTTCCAATGGTGCCTTCCCGGACTGCCGGATGTGTGGAACCATCTTTTATAGGCCTACATTTAACAGAATTAGATTCCTAAACACAAGAAATAGATAAATTAATTAATAAATCGTGAAACTATTTTGAGTATGTTCCCAGTCGACATTACTCAACTAACTTGTCTCAATACGACTCTATCCTTGTCACACATTATAATCAAGCTATGTTGTCCCAAATCAGAAGATGTCATATGCATCCAGTTTTTGAGTATTGTAGATTATGGTTTTTATTATTTATTCGCCCACATGTTTGTCAAGTCCTAAATGAATGAATCAATGGGGTTTGCCTTTTAGCGTGAACTTTAAAAAAAAAAAAAAAGAATTACGCAAATTAGTTTCTCAATGTTGTTAACCCAATAACGGGGCTACGACTTGCTCCTCGCGTTCTTTATATTTATTTCCTTCATCGCCAAAATGCGAGCACCCTAACCCGCTGAGAGACTTTCGATTGACAAGGTCATTAGAAGAAGAGGTGACGCCTATGCCTGTATCTAAACCTATCTTTCAACTCTAACGTTATAGTGCACATTATATATCAGTCGAGGACGAGTCTACAGTCCAATCAACAACAAAAAAAAAAAATCTGGAACAACTTTGATAGTTGGAACATCTCTGAAAGTGCTGGTAAATTTCTAATTCCTACTAGATAAATACCCTAAGGCGACAAGAATTTTTTGCCCCAAGCCTTAGGGTACCCAACAGCATATTGTTGAGTTTGTGACGTTAGGATTAATCAAGGACAACAAATTCTTCAGTTTGTTGCATTAGCTCATATTATAAGGCGACAAATTCAGAGTTTCATTGCCTTCGGTTAGACTTAAGCGATAAATTCAGAGTTTCGTTGCCTTCAGTTTCATCTACAGTCTTTGTTGTTTCTGGTCTCCTTCATCTCATTGTTTTTTTCTTCATGTTACCTTACTGGATGTGTGGGCTCTTACTGGTCCTTGCCCCTTTGGGAACCTTCCGAACTCAATGTAAATCTTTGCCCAAACTTTCATAACTTAGCTTCTCTTGACCTTCCCTATGAGGCTTTTCTTGGCATATTCGCTAAATCTAATGGGGAAATACTTCCAAGGAACATTCTGCTTTCTTTCTTTATTGACTCTCACAATATGTCTTTTGCCATCCTTCTTCGATTGCCTCTAAAGAATTCATTGATATAGCGTGTGTCCTATCTCAAGGTCTTAATATCGGTCTGGGTAGAATAGCTTTTGCAATGCTTCATAGGGCCTTGTCTTATGTGCAAACTTCCCCCTTTAGCTGGCATCCTAATCCCTTCTTTGGTCCTTTGTGAATGGACATGGCTGTATTTTCTTAGCCTTCGTTTCTGATGAATGGACTCCTCCACCTGGCTAGTCCGAAGTTAGTTCTTATTTCATAAAGGCCAAGTTTGTGCTTTGGAAGTATTGTCACCCACTCAAACCTACTCTTGTTAGTTTCTCCCTATTGAGTGTTTTCTCACTTACTATCTCTGACGGACTTCAACTTTTGTTCAATCGGCACCGACGATATAGAAAACAATCTGCTTTTGACATTATCGGCATCGACATACTTTGGAAAAGTGTCTTGACGTCAGTGGACGTGGGCTTACATTTCTCAAATAGAGGAAAATTCTATCCAGGATTCAAGTTTTATCACCCTAAGTTTTGCGCTCGCCAATTTGGCCTTAACTTCTTACGCCGGTGATCTACTTAATCGAATTTCCTTTTTCACACTTATCTTTAAGGAGAAGCTGCTACCTTTTGTCACAATAAGCTAGTTAGCACTATTTTGAGCCCATTTGACCTTACCACCTTCTATGAGGCTCCTAGAGTTACCGATGCTTTTGTCGATTGGTTCGAGTATTGAAGCAACAATTGCTAAATTTACCAAATATCTTCCCTCAAGGGTTCATCCGTTTGGCGACAGCCCTTTATATTTTTGAAATTGAACCTCCGTCGAATGAAGGTGAACCTACAAGATGATGTGGTAGAGCATACATTGTTGGAAATTTCCTATAATATGGGCTTATATTAATTAACTAATTTTTTATTTTAAATAATCGGGTTAATTGATATTCCAATATTTGTTAAACTCTATAGTGATCTTATTGAATTGAGTTTTAGCATCTATTAATAGCGAGCCTAGTTGAGCAGCAAAGTGTATGTAATTTTGTTTAACTGAAACCCATAATGGGAATGACCAACTTGACACGCTGTTTATTAAAGTTTGCTAGGTCGCCTCTCTAACCAATAAAAAAGTAGATTATACCTATCATTTATTTGAATCCCATTGAAAGCTACTATACTGAAATAGGTCATAGAGAGTAAGATATGTCATTGATCTATTTTTCTTCAAGTGAAGCAATGGCTCAAACATGTACGCTTTAATTCCGCTATGCTTATTGGTCTCGGTGTTTTACAGTCATCTATGGATCCGATTCTTCTTTATTAATAAGTTGTTTATGTGAATAAATTTCTAGTGGTACCAAAGCAAGTCATATATGATTGTAGAACCCAAATTTTTTTATGAAGAAAATTCGAAATTTTCCTCTTTAAGCCGAATATGAGCATGATTTTTTCGTGTGGATTTTTTGCTTGATTGATCCTGAAACCATAGGGATTTTGTTCTACATGTCGAGATCTTTCCAAAAATATATAATTTGTATAATTTAGTTCAGAATTGAGTGAGAATTTTAAATTTGAAATTCTAGGGTTTATACATGAAAAAGTTCTAAAATTTTCAAATTACTTGCAAATGATTGATGTTCGTTGTAAATCGTTGCATGGGTATTGTTATATATATATATATGTTTTAGCATCCTTTTTTTTTTTTGTATTAAAGTAAGTTTTTAGGGCTTAAATTTAAGGAAACCGAGTTTCGGCCATGGGAGGCTTGGATCCGAAATTTTAAAGCTTATATGTGGAGATTTACTCGTTTTTTCTTCGTTTAATTCATTCTAGTAAATTATATTGATCAAAAAAATCAATTATTCTATGTGTTTTTTGGAGCTTCCGGTCGAAATCGGGTCGTGCGACCCGGTTTGTAGGAAATTTGGGACCCGGCTAGAGGTTGAAGAAGACCTCTAGCCAGGCTAGGCCAATGGATGAGTGTAAGCCCATCCTTGTTTTTAATGTTTCAGGTTCTGGGCGTAGCCGAAAACCTTAATATTTCTTTTTTTTCTAGGCGTGAGCCTAGGCCCATTGGTCACGTGGGCTTGTAGCCCAGAATCCGTATGTCAAGCCCACGCAAGGAGACAGTCTGGTCTTAGGCCCCGCAGCTCGTGGGTCATGGGCCTTGCGGGAGTCCAAAAGATTAAAATAATATTAAAATATTAAGAAAAATATTTAAAAAAATTGTGGTAAAAATTGTTGTTTGATAAATGCAATATGATCTTGAGAAGCACATGTTATAAAGTGTTTCATATTGTTTGATGAATTTTGGGCAAATTTTTTTGGAGTTTCCTATTGATATGAATCATCAATCATATAGATGAATTTTTTGAAAGAATTTTTCAAGAAGAAAGGGAACCTTTCTCCCGATATTAATTGATCCACAAACTTCCTCCTCTTGGTTGATCAACTAATCTTATTCTTGGATCTTGTCCGTGAGTTGAGAAAATCAATGTATTCATTTCTATTGTATTAAACTACTCTACTATTCTATATTTCATATTTTACATTATTCTTTTGTATTCTTTCATTTTCTTTTATTGTATTTTTTTATTATATTTCCTTTTACTTCAAATGAATAGAAAACTCCAAAGTATCTCTTTTGCGGTTTGAAGCAAAAAATACAATTTGAATATTTTTCTATTATTTTCTTTTCTATTTGTCGAGAAAACAAAATTAATATATACAATAATTCGCCCAAATGAGGTTATTGTGTATATTAATTTGGAAAATGACATGAAGATTAATTCCCATAGATGGGGATATATAATTAAAAAATATTTATCTGCCCAAAGGAGATAAATTTTTTGAAAATTATATGTAATTTCCCTTTATATTGATACTATGGAGATATATGATTTAAATGATTTGTTTACCCAAATGGAATGGATCCTTGACAATTATATGTAATTCTCATTGTTGTTACTTTATAAATTTCATGCTGTGGAAAATAAAAGTGCATTGTACACTCTACCCAAATTGGAGTTTATAATGTACTAATTATTTTTGTTGAATTGCTTATTGCCCATAATTAATGTTATTGCATTATGTGTGACAAATAGTTACCTTCGTTGTAAATAACAACAATGCCACATTTGAAATGTTAACTGGATCAAATATTATAATGTTAAAGACTTGGTCAAAAAGGTAGACATTATGATCAAGAATATCAAAACTGAGTCCGAGTTAGCTGATCCTCTAACTAAAGGCTTATGATTCATTTTGTTTAAAGAACATGTGAAGAATATTAGTGTTTTAGATTCTTTTGATTTCTTTTGTTAGTGGGAGCTATATAATTTGTATTTCTAGATATTATAGTTATATGTAAACTGATAATGCTTTCATGATGTCTATTAAAGCATTTATTTTCAAAGATCATTATTATTGATTCTATTGTTATCCTTTCTCCTATTAGCTGAGAAATGGAAGTATAAAACAATATCTTTAAACAAATTTTAGTTTAAAGATTATTGGATGTCACTGATTATGAGATCTCATGTTGGATTATGACATAGTCTTGTGATTTCATGTTGTTTAGAAATTGCGCTAATGCAGTTTCATGTCGTTGAGAAATTGCATTGAGGACCGCTAAAAAATAATATATATTTTGATCACATATTGGCACTATTTCTTACTATACTCTTAGGCCCATGATCCATGAAAATATAATGCTTGTTATATATGATTATGGAATGTCATGTGTTGTGGTATTTTCTTAACACTTTGATTTCCATAATCCTATACTGAGGTTATATATGATTAGATTGGTTTTGAGATGCCGTTATTGGAATTTATTTTTTAAAATTGTGGCCACATAAAACAAAATTTTTAGTTATTAACTCGATAGTGTCGTTTTCAATATAAAATCTTTTTCAAAATAAAAATAAATTAATTAATGTAGACCAAGTGGGAGAATATTGGAAATTTCCTATAATATAGGCTTACATTAATTAATTAATTTTTTTAAATAATCAGGTTAATTGATATTCCAATATTTGTTAAACTCTAAAGTGATATTATTGAATTGGGTTTTGGCATCTATTAATAACGGGCCTAGTTGAGCAACAAAATATAAGCAATTGTGTTTAACTAAAGCCCGTAATGGGAATGGCCCAGTTAACACGCTGTTGATTAGGGTTTGCTAGGTCCCCTCTTTAGCCTATAAAAGAGTAAGTTATACCTATTAGTTACTTGAATCCCATCAAAAGCTGTTATACTAAAATATGTCATGGAGAGGAAGATCTAGCATTTCAATAGATCTTTGGTATCAGAGTGATCTATTTTTCTTCAAATGAAGCAATGGCTCAAACAGGTACGCTTTAATTTTGATGTGCTTATTGATCTCGGTGTTTTACAGTCATATATGGATTCGATTCTTCTTTATTAATAAGTTGTTTATGTGAATAATTTTCTACATACATGACTTGGCATTTATATGTAAGATGACATGGCTAAGTTAACATATAAGACAAGATGGCATCATCCAAGATCACCCAGCTAAAATTGCATGTAGAATGAATGCAAGATAATCGCAAAATGTTTTATGTGTACGATGATGAGGTGTAAATGTGATTACGTGGCAACGTGCAAGATGATGGGGCAAAAATGACAAAGGTTATAAGGCAAACGTACATGACCACATGACATTTGCCATTTATGTGTAAGATAACGTTGTTGCACGTGTCATGTTGTCACATAAAGATGATGATGCAACATAGACAAGCATGATGGCTTGGAATTGGCATGCATGATGATGTGACAAAGATAAGGTGGTGTAATGATGCTTAATGAATTAAGAAGATTATATGCGCAATGACGTGGCGACAGGAAAGATGGCATGGTAGAAAGATGCATGATGACGTGGCATTGACATGCATGATTACCTAGCATAGTCATGTATCCAAAGTATCGAACATTTTTGTGGATTACTTTTTACATGTCAGTATTCACTAGGCACTATAGCACATTTTTTCAAAAATGCAACTCTTCTCTCTCTCTGAGTTTTACTTTGCTTACGGTCGAACCCCATACCTCAAACTGAACGTCTCCACCTCATCTTATTTTTTCACATCTTTGAAAATGAATTTTCAAAAATCATCAAAAAACATGATTCCCACATATCGAACCTGATTCATGTATCGTGTTAAAACATTATGGTCCTAGATCATCTGGCTGCCTTACCATTAGAGAGACCACAATTGTTGAACACGATCTCATTGGTTGCATCCTAGAAGGGTACCAAGAAATGGAGGAGGCTTGACAAATGCAATTATTAAATAGACGGAATGCAATTATTAAATAACGATTAAAGTGACAAATAAATTGCAAGCATTAAATTTAGTATCATGATGATTTAACTACGGTAAGATCTATTTGATGGAAATTCTAGAAAGGCATGCATTTTCGAGTTTTGGTTTCAATATTGACGGCCATGCATGGTTAACTAATTGTTCTAATATCTCAATTTCCTAATTTTTATACTTGAATCCCTATCACCTTAGAAGTTATTACCATTAAATTTGTTTTCTAGACTAATTGCGGACATTTTCTTTTTATCTAACCACATATTTAAAACATTTTTTTTTATCTTTCCCCCTCTTGTATACCCGTAGCCAGTATCGGAGCTAGGATAAACTTTTAGTGGGATCCATTGAATTGAGCACAAGGTACTTACAACCCTATAATTATAGAATTTCAATGTAAGCGATTGATTTTGCCCCAGAAAGATACCAAATAAATGTGCAAATGTTAGGAACAGATTACACAATTTTTTTGGGAATGAAAGTTTTCCTAGTACAATTGTAAATATTAATGACTTTTATACATGAGTGCGGGTGATAATCTTTGGAAGAATGTGATCAATTGATTTACTTAACCAACACTAAGGTATTGTTAAAACACATCAATGCAGTCAATTAATTTTTGTAATATGATTTAGTTGATAAAGCGATTGAACTAAAACCTTTTAATATTTCTTTAAAGACAAGGCAATGAATCCTAATCACAATGTGTCATGCCAAAAGCGCCGCATGTTATTAAGAATACATAGATTCCACATATAAAGACTGTAGTCGCTTGTGCAGTAATTTGAGCAATTCTGGCTCCATTTATTTTGCAAAAATGAATTCTTTGGATTTTTTTTTTTAAAACAATCTTCTATTATGCTTGAAATAATTAGTTAATGAAAAATATTTTCTCTATTGTTAAAAATTTATTTCCAAATATTTTCGTTCAACATCGAAAATATTTAATATTTTTCAAATAATTTATTTTACAGGAAATAAACAAAACCTAAAATAAGAATCTTTTGGTCACTCGTTTTTAAATGGGTGGGGCTTTTCTTCCCACATTTTTAGCAAAACATACTATTTTTAGTTAATAGACCAAATTCTAATCCAAGGAAATAAAATGTCAACTTCCATTCGCCGGTTCCCTTATAGGAAAACATCTAGTTTACCTTGTGGCTGTTTAGTCACACCCACAAATGATATAACCATTGCTGTCTAATTTAGTTACGTTATAAATTTTCCTCGTGTATTACTTACACGTAGGCAAGAGGAAGTTTTATATATTCAATTGAAAGAGGGAAAAATCCATCAAAAGAAGAATTTTCCATTTGTTCGGTAGAAAATGAATAATTTGAATTTTTTTTCCAAAAATGATAGAATGAATGAACGAAAATATTTTATTATCTATGAAAATATCTATATATAAATTATTATCGACAAGGAAAACATTTTCCATTGCATAATTATTTTAAGCTATACAAGCAATTATTTTTTGGAAGATATTCTTAAAAACATTCATTTTTTACGAAACAAATTGAGCATCGGTGAAAAATCAAATTCAATATTTAACTTCTTTGGAATTTGGAATCTTAAGAACATCATAACACAATGCGAGATTAAAGAATACTCAAGATTCGGTGCAAATGAGGCGATTCAAAGATGAACAAGACACGTCATTGAAAGCTAGCGAAGATCTTCTCTTTTTCCATTTTTCAGTTCGTGTTCATTGTTTGACTTTGGTTGAATTTATATGCACAATAAATATAGCCAAATAGCCGGAGTCCAAATACATTAGAGAGGACAGTGATCCGATTTTGAAAGAGTCAAAATCAGGGAAATTGTCAAGAAGGTCTTAAACGTCAATTCAATTTTAAATGTTTTAATTACGTCAATTTAATCTTATATCTTTTAATTAAGTCAACTTGGTCATAAATATTTTAATGATTTGCTAATTTAGTCCTAAATTTTACACGATTTACCAATTTAATCATTTCAGCTAATTTTGATCTAAAATCACTGATATGGATATTGGCTATTGAATATGACACAACCTATGTTGACATCGAATATTAGGATTTTTTACAAAATTTTCTTTTTTCTTTTTTTTTTAATTTTCTTTCTTTTTCTTTCCATCTTCCTCCGTTGGTCGCCAAGCCTTGGCGATGGCTATCTTGAGTCAACCTTGCCAGCCCCTGATAAGGCTGGCCCTTGCCCTACCCATAATAGAGAAGGTCGGTCCTTACTAGTCTTGCTTGTTGCCAATCGTTAGCCATTGCAAGGCGCTAATGACCAACGGGGAAAAAAGGAAGAAAAAAAGAAAGAAAATAAGGAAAAAGGAATAATTAATACTATGAAAAAAATTAGATTTTTTTTTAAAAAAATATTGTCTATGTTAGCTATCTTTGGCCAAAAATTAGCTAGAATGACTAAATTTAAATTGTAAAAAAAAATAGAACTAAATTGGCATAATTAAAAGATTTAAGACTAAATTGGCATATCGTAAAAATTTTAGGACTAAATAGACACAAATATGTTTAGAATTGAAATAGCCACTGCATAATAGCTTTAGGATTTTTTGGACATGGGAAAATTGTCTAAAAACTCTTTAATATGTTACACATTTGCCAATTCAATTTTAAGACTTTTCAATTTTACTAATTGGTTTCTAAACCTTTTACCAATTAAGTCTATATAGTCAATTTTGGCTGGAATTCACTGACATAAATACCAACCATCTTACGTAGTACGTCTGGTGTTGATGTGAATAATTTGTAATAATATCATAATTTTTTTATTTTTTATTTTTATAAAAAAAAATCATTTCTTCTTCCTCCTTTTGCCAATGATCGGCCATTGTCTATGGTCAAACGGACTGGCATTGCCTGAGTGAAGATTGCCATCACCTAGCCAGGCAAGGGCGAGTCCTGAGAAGGGCTCCCCTCGCCAAATTTGGTGAGGCAAGGCTCGGCGAGAGTTGGCCTCGCTTAAGCCCAAGTATGGCAAGGTCAACCCTCGCCTGGCCAGGCCTTGCTTATGGTGGGTAATTGTGACCCTCGCCCGCGCGAGGTTAGCTCACCCAACCATGGCCGGCAATTGGCAAAAGAAAGGAAAAAAAAAAGAAAAAAAATTGAAAAGATAATAAAATATTATTAAAAATTATCCAAGTCAACGGCAGTCGTGCCACATAGGGTGTGGTTAGCATCCATGTCAATGAATTCTAAGTAAAATTGGTCGGATAAATTTAATTAGTAAAATTAAAAAGGTTTAAGATTAAATGGGTAAAAGTGTAATAGGTTTAAGACTTTTTAGACAATTTTTCGTTTTTAAAAAAATCATATGGTATTGGTTATTCGATGTGGTTTTTGTGGTATGTACATGAGAGAGATTATTACATATTTGAAAGAGATGCTTAATAAATGCTTGATTTATTTACTATGTAGAGAGTAATTTAGTCAATTGACTTAAATAATATTTTTAGTAAAAGAGTTGTGGAAAGAGCACCAACTTATTTGGGTAGGTAATACATTGGGGCATAAATAACCGGTGGTAATGGTAGTCGACAAATTCATTTTTCTTATACTCTCGTGATAGTTGACAACTTTGAATAAAGTCCTTTTACTTGTAATTACACCGATTATTTTAGCCATTAATTGATTCCTAAAAATAATGTTTTCCTCTATCCCTAGTTTGAAAGAATTTCAACCATGCCTTTAATTGATGAATTACAAAAATGACATCAACCACTTTTACTTTCACCCGAATTTACATGTGGGACGGTAGTTATAATTTGTAAGTCACCAATTAGAAGTGATTGTTAAAAAATATAACCTTCCTTTTCACAATGAGCCTCGACTTTAGCTTGATTTAATATAATTAATACCTAAATTTTGGTGATCCATTTAATCATTGATTGCATAATAAATTAGAGATTCACCCTTGACTCCTAAATAAAGAAATTGGTTAAATTGCATATAGATATTTGGAGCATTCACATTAATAATTAATTAAACTCATGCAGGTTCATTTAACTTGGATAAGTAGTGAATGAACTTAACTGATTGGCCTTGAATTTAATTGAGCCCATGGGATGTAATTTTGTTCAAGCCCATAGAAAATCTTTATGGCGCATTAAAATGCGAAGTTGGAAAACATTGGTTTGGAGGTGGAGGGAATTAATTTGGATATTATCATGACGTTATCACAGATTATTGAAGATATTGGAATATCTTCTTTTAATAAAAACAAAAAATAAATGAGTAAGAAACCTAGACCTACACATATAAATATATCTCAAGGGGGACACATAGAAGGGGAGCCTTCACAGTTTGGGAACACACGGCCGCAGTACAGCACACCCAAAAATTCGGGACAGACGGCTTCAACTAGAGAGAAAGAGACGGACAATTTTACAAAGAGAGAAGGAAGCAAGCTCGTCCAAGCCGTGAAGGCTGGCTTTTTCCCTTACGCCTGCAGCACGTCCTCCTGCCGATTACCTCCGCGAAGCGCTCACGGTTCCCTTCAGCGGTCGAAGCTCCAGCTGTGCCGAGTTCCTCCCCTTTGCCGCCTCCATCTCCCGGTCGAGCCGTGATCTTCTGCAGTCTCGCCCAACGATCCACACGACTGGTTTTGCAGCGATCGTTTCACGAGTTTGCTTGCCGTGTGCGACTCCAGGCCAGCCTAGGCCAGCCACAACTTCCCTTTTTGGTCGAGTTCCTGTGGCAGTACATTGACCTTCCCGTGAGGCTCCGGTTTCGTGTTTTTCTGCCAGTTTTCCGGCAAAATATCGAAGCTGCGCGCCACCTTCACGGTTGCTTGTCCCTGCTGCACCGAGACGCCACCACCCCAAGTCAGCCATGATCACCAAGATTTAGCAACGCCAACGAGCTCCCACCTCGGCCGCGGCTAATCCGGTCACTTGTGATAGCCCGCAAGAATCACGTGCTCATGCTGCCATACGAGATGCTATATCCTTCGGTATCTTCTTACTGATGGTCCTTCAATCTGTGGCTTCTTCCTGTGAAATACAAAATATTACTGAGAAACCAAGTCGAATGTTGGAGGCCGTGAGCCCAGCATGTGGGTTTTGTCGTTCCTCTTTGTATATCACATCTTGCTAACCGAGGCGAAGAATATTCAGACCAAAAACGCCATAGCCGCATGATAATGAGCGATAATTCCAAAAAGAAAAGACAATAAAAGGGGACAGGGCAATTGAAGAATTCGGTCGGAGAAGCAAGCAACGGGACATCCACAAACCAAGGAGACGTCCATCACCGATTACTCGTTTCACCCGCGAGGCGCATCAACAGTCATATATTCGTATCTGCTGTGACTGTCTTGCTCAGACCCCACGCAAAGCTCTTCACGACCAGCAGCCCCTCCTGCCGTCAATAGCCGAGCACCACCTTCCCGCCGGCCATACTCTCTCGCACCAATCTTGATCCACCGGTTCGAATTCGGAAATACATATTTCAATTTAGGTAATAATCCATTCAATTAAATATTCCATTGCCTAATTTGAATGATATTAATATGAATTTTATTTCTTTGATATACTTCCTAATTGGCAATTGCACATGGTATACTTCCTAATTAACAGCGCACATGGTATTTTATATATTGATTTTTAAGACTTAATATCAATTTATCGATTTTATTCACGAAATTTCAAGTTGATTTGATATCATTAAGATAATATTTAAGTTGGTCTACTTCCTAACTTAAAGTAGATAATATCTCATTATAGATAAATTTTAATTTTTATTGATTTTTAGTTGCGAATTTTAATGATAAAAAAATATAAAAGTATCATGTATGTGTCATATACATTAATTGCATTACATCCATGACATATGCCACGTCATATAGTTTAGGTCATGTAATTAATGCATGTCATAAACGCACGTCATTTAATTGGATTCCATCAATTAGAGTTAATTAAAGTTAATTATTGCTCATCATCAAATAAGAGAAAACATTAAAAAGATTTGAGTGCATATAGTTTAGGTCATCTAATTAATGCTTGTCATAAACATACGTCATTTAATTGGATTCCATCGATTAGAGTTAATTAAAGTTAATTATTGCTCATCATCAAATAAGATAAAACACTAAAAAGAATTGAGTGGAATTTTGTGTTAATTAGAAATTAAATTTAGATTGATAAATGTGGTTTTCTAACTAACCCTACAGATGCTTACGTTGCTTTAAGACAAGTAAGTTCCTTCTTTACCCTTGCAGTTTATTCATCGCTTTGATTATTGGGTGTCTATTAATGGTTACGCACCCGTATATCATGTGAGTACATTTAAAATAAATCCAAGTTGCTTGCCAAACATTTTTTTTTTTAATAAAAGAGAATGTACTGAAAGGGGCGTTGAAGTAGTTTAGCGTAATCAGATCCCCAAATCTATAATCTTTGATTTGTAGAAGTAAAGCAATCCTCTTAATGTTTTACTTGGGGTTCTAAACGACCCACCAATGATTAGTGAACATGAAGTTGTGAATTGGTAGCTCGAGTTAAGTTTAGGCTTAATAATCTATTAGCCGTCTTAAGTGTTGTAGGTAAGGTTGCGACAAATGTTAAGGATAGTATTTCTTTAAACCTTTTGAGGCGAATCAAACTACATCAGTTCACTTGGTTTAGCAATTTGAATCATTTTGTTTAATTTTCGACTGGACATGCTAGCTTTATATGTTGATATGAATTGACGCAAATTAACACGTTTTCATCATAATTTTGTTATCTGACATATATAATCAAAATCAAAATATTTTAGACCGGCACAAATTAACACGAATTACTATGAATTACTAATACGATTATGTCATACCAACGCAATAGAGAGCCCGTGTGTATTAGTACTTGTGCGTTGAACCTTGTTCACAAAAGCTGCACATAATGATAATCCTTTCCTCTTTTATATGAATGAAGTTCACACTGGTATAATTCTAGAAAATAAAGAGGGTGTCTGGGGTCATTTTAACTCAAAGAAGTAGAGGTTCTTTCTTTTTTTTTTTCATAATTTTTGGAAAAGAACAATGCAGAGTCTCCTTCTCCCATTGTATAAGAACCGATCACCGAAACTTTCTTTATACGAAAATTACAATCTTCCCTTAATCTTTTCTTTTCAGTTTTCCCAGCGGAGAACACAAGATGCGCTGGACCATCTTCCCTTCCCTGGGGGCTCTGCTTGTCAGCACCGTCATCCTCGCCATCATATACCCCAGGCGGTATGGGGAGAACCAGCTATCAATCTTCGCGGAGAGACGCCGAGAGTCGCTCCTCTCGAATTCGACCAACATGGCAACACCGTCGATGACCACATCGCTGTGCGATGTCTTCTCGGGAAGGTGGGTCTTTGACAACACGTCGCGCCCCCTATACAAGGAGGGACAGTGCAAGCACGTGGGCACACTGGCTTGCGGGAAGCAGGGGCGTAGGGACTTGAAGTTCCAGCAATGGAGATGGCAACCCCATGGTTGTGACCTTCCCAGGTATTTCCCCCAGCTGAAACAATGCTACACACATTTACGTCTCTCCATAATCTCCCTTTCTTCACTGGAGATTACTTTCATTAGGGTTTTTGACAGTGTGGATGGCGACATCATCGTAGGTTTGATGCCACGGCACTGCTGGAGAGGCTAAGGAACAAGAGATTGATGTTCGTGGGGGACTCTCTTAATAGAGGTCAATGGGCTTCTCTCGTTTGCATGGTGGAGTCGTCGATCCCCAAGGAAAGAAGATACCTCTCGAACCGTCGTCGTGGCCGCCCTACGATCGTCTTCACTGCCCACGTAAGTCTCTTCTGATTTCTGCCCTCAAATTTTTTCCCAAAAAAAAAAAAATATTCACGTTTTCTTATTATATAAAACTACGGTTATCCTGATACATGTGAATTAATTTGATCGTCTTTAATTTCTTTTCCTGTCTTAATTGAAGTGCGCCTTCACCGCACTACACGAAATTTGCCTATTCTAGGAAGATTGGAAAAAGATAGCCGCTTACATTTTTGGTCAATGATTTGACAACATTTTCCTGATTTTTTTTCTTCTTGTAGTTTCGAGGATTCGGTACTTATACTTTCCATAAATACGGTGGCAAACCACATGTTTAGATATATTGAACATGGAGGAAGGGGGAATTTTTAGATATACTCTGATATTTTTTCTAATCGAATTTCTAATAATTTTTCTCTAAAGAGAAATATATGAAGCAAAATTTCACTAGTGGGGACCGGTTGAGTTGTGGCGACATTATTGCACATAACATATCTAAAGTTCTATCATTTAGTTTGCAAAAAAAAAAAAAAAAGAGCTGATCTAGGATAAGAAAATAATATGGGACAATGAATGCCAATATTGCAAAGGAGATGCTTACTCAATACCGAGTTATTTCTTCAATTCTAAACTTGCAGAGCTAGATTGATTAACAAAGAATGTCAAATTTTGGATATAAAGCCATGTTTTCAATTGATATTCTAGCAGAAGAAATCAACAATACCAAATGTGTCTTGTCAACTGATAAATTTTGGACACTTCAATAAGGATTCTAAAAAAGTAGGAATATTCTTCGATGCACATCGAAACACTTTTAATTGTTCAAATCAAATCCTTTTTTAAGCATGTTACTACAAAAGACAATTTCAAAACCTACGTAATAACCCTTCATCAAGTGTATTGATGGCATTTTTTGACAAGATCCAACCAAATATATATCAAAGGTAAAGATGGTAAACATAAGCATGTGAAATGGTGAAGTTGGCCAACTGGACTCTTTTCGGGTGCATTGAAGTGATGTGTGCGCTTGACTTTTGGATGACATTGATTAGGATTACAATGCAACAATTGAATTCTATTGGGCACCCCTGCTTGTGGAGTCCAACTGTGACGATCCAGTGATCCATCGGGTAGACAATCGGATTGTTCGAGTTCAGGCCATTGAAAAGCATGCAAAGCATTGGTCTGGCGTGGACATCCTCGTCTTTGATTCCTATCTTTGGTGGAGGCAAGGACCCAAGATCAAAGTTTCGTAAGTGTGTACATGTTGAGCTTACCCAGTATAGTAATTTTTTCCTCAATATTTGCATTTCATGCATCTTGGAATTTCTAAAGTTGCCCATTAGACCACTAAGTTTTCTAGTTGCTACTTTGCAGAGGGGAAGAGAGGAACTCTTTAGTTCATTCTCTACGTTAGCTTACTAGTTAAATTGGGCAATGACACCTTACTTATTAAACTTTTGCTTGACATTTAATACCGTCACCACAAGTTAACAACACAATGTGCAAGTCAGATGATGCCCTTCATTTTTATTTTTTTTAATGGAAACACCGCATTTGGACAATTTTAAATCTTTGGGTAGATGTCATTCGATGTTTAATAAAAGTTCAAGGACTGTTGATGCAATTATCCTCTTGTTAAATTCATATGCTTGTTGTTGCAATGCTCATTAGCATAAGAGAATTGATTCTTTAGTCTGTCGTCCTGTACGCTATAGCTCAAGAAGATCATCTATACATATTATTTGATAAAAATTGGAAAAATATCTTCCCAAATGTTTTTGGGATATCTATTAACATACCTTTTCCTTAAATGTTGGCAACCAGATGGGGATCATTTGAAAGTCCTGACAGAAAATATGAGATGATGAAGATGCCTCGAGCATACAAGATGGCTTTAGACACTTGGTCAGATTGGATGCAGGTTCATATAGACAGATCGAAGACGCAGGTGTTCTTCATTGGCATGTCTTCTACTCATGAGAGGTAGACTTCACTCAGAGAAACTTGAAACGCACGTCGATATTGACTTGAAAATCTAGGTTTACTGAACTGTTGATAGTCACAACAAAGGAAACATACTACAGTTCTCCCATGTTGAATTATCCATCTAATACCAATTACTTAACTCAGTCATTGTGATCACACTTGTTGCGCAAATTTTATGATTTTCATTTAGCATGGCTCAAAGGTTATTATCCGAATTTACCAGCTCATTATTTTTCATCATTTTGCTGCAGAGCCAAGGAATGGGGTGGGATTGCGGGTCACAATTGCTTCGGAGAAACAGAACCGATCACCAAAGAAGGGTATTGGGGAAGCGGGTTGAATCGCGAGATAATGCACGTGCTCCAGAAGGCGCTCGACAAGCTTTGTAAAAGAGGCCTCAATGTTCAAATGCTTAACATTACGCAGCTCTCGGAATATCGCAAGGACGCACATGTGTCCATATACAAAGGGCAACACAAAAACCTCACTCGACGTCAAATCGCAAACCCTGCCACCTATGCAGATTGCTTCCATTGGTGCCTTCCCGGACTGCCAGATGTGTGGAACGAACTCTTGTATGCCTACATTTTACAGAATTAGACTCCTAAACACAAGAAATAGATAAATTAATTAACAGATCATGAAATTATTTTAAATTTGCTCCCCGTTGACGTTACTCGATTAAATTGGCTTCAGTAGTCTGTATCCATGACTCTTATCCTAGTCACACACTGTAATCGAGCTATGTTGTCCTAAATCAAAATAATTCATGTGCATCCGGTTTGTGAGCACTATAGATTATGTTTTTTATTATTTATTCGCCTACATGTTGTCAACTCCTACATGAATGAATCAATGGGGTTTACATTCTAGCGTGAACTTTCTTTTGAAAAAAAAATTAGCAAAATAGTAGAAGAAGCGGTTATATGCCTATATCTAAACCTATCTTCAACTCTAGCTAATGTATTATTTAGTAACGACATAGTGAACATTATATTTCAGTCAAGGACGAGTTTAGGTCCGGTCAACAAAAAACTCTGGAAAATCTTTGATAGTTGGTACATTTCTGAAAATGCTGGTAAATTTCTAATCCCCTACTAGATAAACACCCTAAGGCAACAGAAATTTTTGCCACTGGCCTTAGGTTACCCGATGACAAATTGTTAGGTTTATCACGCTAGAATCAACCAAGGACGACAAATTCTTTAGTTTGTTGCCTTAGCCCATACAATAAAGGCGACTAATTCAGAGTTTCGTTGCCCTTAGTTAAACTTGAGCGACAAAATTTGTTTCTTTGTATTTGGGACAATTTTGAACCTACAGCAATAAATGTGAAAATTCATCACCTTATGCAAGACCTAAAGTAACAAAATTATGATTTTATCGCCTTGAATCTGATTAAAGTGTCAAATGGTGCATTCGAGAGTATTTTGGCTTTATGTATGACTTTTCATTCAGACAGGATATTCACTCAATGCATATGTCGTTTGGGAACCTTGAAATTTGACTCTTAAGGACTTTGGGCCACCAACGCCACCTCACCTTCTCTCCCAGCACCCCATGCCTCATGACAACTTAACAAACGTCCCCAAGCGCCCACATTTTTTGTCACCTCACCTGTTGATTGGTGACGAGACCGAAGTACCAAATTAGAGAAACGGGGGAGGATATGAAGATCAAACACTGGATTATCATGGGAAACAGACAAGATCAAACAGACACTAGTAAGTGAAGAAAGTACACCTCTCCGCTTTAGCTTTTCTCTTCAGTTCCTCTAATTCACCACGAGGTTTTGACTTGTTCAAAACAGATCCAAAGTTGAACTTATACATTGTGTGTATCCCTCCCTCTGTTCACATTGACAGTTGACTCCAGGTTGGAAGGTTGAATCTAGCGTCGGCGATCTCATATACCCAGCCTCACCAGCCTCCAGCGAGGCTCAGCGGTGACGCCAAGCCTCCCTTTGTCCTCAGCTCACTTAAGCCCCTTGTCGTCAATCCTCTTGAGCTGCCGTCTTGGTGGTGCAACTTCCTTGTCGAGGTCCCGCAGCCTCAGGCAAGGCGCCACCGCCGCTCAACCTCGAATTAGGGCTGACCCAAGCCAACAACCTCATATTGATGAAGGTGTGAGGCTGAACGGAGCCTTAAATCTAAGGTTCAGTCAAGCCCTACAGAGTCGAAACTCACACCTCAACTAGTCACTGTCCCCTCTCGTCCAGTCATCCTCATTAACGGCAACGGTGGTGGCCGAGGAATTTGGTTGAAGAGTGAACAGAGAAAGAGATGAGTTCGCGATGGAAGAGATTGGTAGAGAAGAAAGTGAGCAGGGAAAGAGAAGGCACAAAACAAGGGTAAAACATGAATACTTATAAGTGAGGGCAAGATTGGGAAAATAATTTTATTAAACGCCTGAACTTAGCATTCTAAAAACACTGAATCCAAAATGCTTTGAGAGGAAGGGGGGACTTTACTTGACCTTTGAACACTTTCATGGCTCCAGCTTGTACTGAAGGCCCCTAAAATTATGTTACCAAACGTCGATCTTAAGCTCAGGGTCTTTGAAGGCCCAAAACTGCTTGGAAATACCTGCCAAACGCATTCAAAATTATAATTATGTTGCCCGAGGCTCAAGCTCAAGTGAAAAAAGTTCAACTCTGTTGCCGTTGAGTATGTAAAATTTTGAACCTATACCAATAAAATAAAGTTTTTTTTTTATCTCAGGGTATACCTAAAGCGACCATATGACTTTTTTTTTTTTTTTAACACTTGAGTATGAACTTTTGGGTATGATCTCGTCCATTGTCTTCGTTCCTCTGTGCTTGATCGCCCACTTGCCCTCCATAAATCACAGTTCATTCATAATGAGATAACAATCAAGACATTGACCTAAGTATAAATCACATAAGGCACAAATCTTCTGCCCCCCCAAGCCAATAGGTCCATACACGTGATGTCGGAACCCTTTGATTGTTGAACTCACAACTTCATCAATCACGTAGAGACTAAAGGGAGGCCTTGAAACAAATGAATTGCGGTTTAAAATCTCTCTAAGATCAAATTAGAATAGTTTTATTAACCGCATAATACTAGAGCTTCAGCCAAACAAAACCACATAGAGTTCATTCCAAGCGTCGGGCAACCTTGGGAGGCACCAATGGGTGCAATCCAAGCTCTTGTGTGCTCCACTATACATCAACGGGTGCCGTTCTTCTGATACTAGGAGAGGGTCGTGATGTCGAACAGATAGACTAGCTTCTTGATCCCACTCAAGACTTTGTTCACACTGGGCCATGACATCAGAAGCCCCGCGGGGCACTTGGCACTAAAGTACGGTTGCGTTTGGCTGGAGCAAGTCCGTGACGATTCATTTCAGTCCTTCCCTTTAATAGCACAGAAAAAAGACAGCTATAAGAATGAGGAAATTAGCATCGAATTTGTCTCGTTGTACAAAATGTTGCACTAGGCAAGAACCAACTTAGAGATATGACACTAATTCGGACATTGCAAAGAAGATAACTATGCTTACTCAGAGTGGTCTGGGGAAATTCCTTGGAAGAATACCTTTGTTCTTGAAGGATCGACATTAAGGTCCACCCATCGAGCCCACATGGTCATTCCTTTATAATACTCCTTCGGTTAGTTCATGTCCTTGTACAACTTATCACCTTCTTGAATATAATCCCAATTGCATTGTCATATACCAAGATTTTGGGGAAAATTACCAAAAAGTCATAAACTTATCGTAGTTTTTCCAATTTAGTCATAAACCTTTTTTTTTGTCAATACAATTCTAAACATTTTGTAATTATATTAATTTAGTTCATTCAGCCAAATTTGGCCAATCAGCATTAATGGGGGCGCTAGCCGACACCAATGGACAATTTTTTAGTAATATTCTCTCTCTCTCTCTCTCGGCAGTAATGTGGGCATCGGTCGACACCAATTCTCTCTCTTGTCTGGCATGATCTAGTAAGGGCTTGCCTCACTAGATCTGGTGAGGTAGGCCTCACTTAGCTAGTGGATTGACAAGCTCGCCTCGCCATCATTGGATGAGGGCAAGGCAAGCTCGCTATTGGCCAGCGACCAGCCCTCCCCTCTAGCAGATGCCGAAGCAAGGGGAAAAAGGAGAGAGAAGGAAAAGAAAAGAGAGAGAAAAACTAAAAAAAAAAAAAAAGTAAAATATTATTAAAAATTGTCCATCAATGCCGGTCGGTGTTCATGTCAACGTTGACCGGCCAAATTTGGCCAAATTGACTAAATTAACATAATTACAAAAGATTTATGACTAAATTAGATTAATTATAATAGATTTTAGACCTTTCTGGTAATTTTCCCCAAGATTTTGTCATATGCACGATGTAAATATATAATATTTTAATGACTATGTGCTTGAAAATCATATTGACTTTAAAATTGTGTAATAATGCATAGGATTAGGAACCGTTCATTCATATCATCGAAAAATGGAAATTTCAGCTCAATATGTCACGATTTATTCGGATCATACAGGCATTGCTAAATATCCCCTTTTATGTTGCAGAAATAGTGAATCTGAATATGGAAGAACTCAGAAATGGTGCGATTTACAAACGGGGTCTTTTGCCAAAGAAATTGAATCAAAACAAGATGGAACTTGCGGCTGACTGCTTCCGGTGTAGGTGGAAAACCAACATGTCCATCCTTCGCCGCGCATTGCCACTATTGATCGAGTCAAGCTTCAGGACCCGTCCCGCCTGCTCTCGCCCGAGATCCACAAGAAATTGCGACCAGTACAGAGATATTTCCACATCATAATCCTGTTCGCAAGATGCAGTTGTGAATATATTTTCATACATGATATGATATGCTAATTTAATAAGGTAAGGTAAATTATATGTGTCCTCTTCAGTAGAAATGCTGGGTGTGTATGTGGGGACAAACCTCATATGTTATTGAAGAAAGGTTTCCTCTCGTGATGGATGAAGTCTTGGCATCGGGCAACTGGGCATGAATCATGCAAGACAGAGACTTCCAAATGTGCACGCTCAGCGAGTCACCCAGAAACATGATCTTTTTCCCCCTCCATCCTTTCAATAAATTCACCGCACTGAACCTGCACAACAATCGGCGCGTTTACATTTACAATCACACCCACAATCCCTTTTCACTAGTAATATAGAAGAAGGCTTGAAGTACACACTTTTATTGACTATAAGAACGAAGGACACACTTTCATACAGAGAGAGAGCGGGGAGGTGGTGGGCTTAAAATTAAAAGCTTGGACCTTGGCAAGTTACAAGAGAAGGGCTGCCATCTGTACTTGAGATACTGTTTATCAGGCCTTCCCGTACTTGATGCAGTTATTTTGTGGATTGATGTGGGGACAGCTTGGGGAGTCATAGAGAGGGTATGAAGCATCATACACCCATTCTCCTTGGAAGAAATTGCAGCCTCCAGCAAGTAGTTTTCATGCACTGATGTTGGCGACGAGACTGTGGCCTGTAAGAATCGGGAAATGTTCTGCTTTTGCATGCTAAAGGGAAAAAAACAGAGGAAAATGGCTCTGAACAGGAGAAAGCCATCTAAGGTTTATTTGAAAAACAACCCTTGATCTGTTTAAAGAAAATGGTCTAGGAATAGTTTGGTCTCTAACAAGTGCTTATACAGGGAATGTGTGTCTGTGTTTGCTGGGGTGTTTTTACATGTATGTGCGACAAGAGGATCAGTATTCGTAGTAATGTCTGATGAAGTGAACTATTCTTTTCCTTTTCTTCCTGAAATCTTTGAATGGACTCCTTTCAATATTAGCCATGTGGGTTTGGATCCAATCCCTTGTTTTTCGAAAACAATATCGGTAATCATGACGGTCCTGATTCTAAAATAATGAAGACATTTCGCCACCAAGGCGAGAGAGCTAGTAATCAGGGGATGCTGCACTTGAAGTTCCTTTACCAGTTGATGATTGCAAGAGTATCTTTCTTTCTTCTTTTTCCCTCTTTTTTTTCTTTTTTCTCTTTCTTATATTCTAAATAACTCTTTTTTTAATAGTGTCAGAGCGTCTCCCTTTTCCCAACTGAGACACCATCTGATCTCCTCTTGCTTACAGCTCTCTTAGGAATTGGATTGCTAATAAAATTTTCGTACCCCAAGATTTTGCATCAACAACAGGAACGACAGAAACTTCATAGGAGTCCTGACTACTGAGTGAAGAATTTTGCATCAAAAACAAAAAGTACAAAAGTTTCAGTCTAGTCCTGAGTGAAGAAACTTGGGTGATGGTCCAAGGAAGCCGAAGTGCAACTGCTCCATAAAATTGGTACATGTCGACACCTTTGTGAGCTTCTGTGTGATTTTTTCATCCAAAATATGATCATTTTAGATTGGACCTGAAGATATACGCGTGGACTTACCTCCCAATTCATATCAAGGAAATCTGAGAAACGAAAAAATCAATGTCCCAATGCAAAGCAACCATAAAAGGGAGAAAAAAACATATCAGAAAAGGTTGGCTTTCTTCAGAATTTTCACTTACAGACACATGGAATTTTGTGAAGTACAATGTAACATTGTAAGTTTCTCAATTCAAGGGCGCATTCTTTTTGCATCTAGGGGCAATCTTCAGCCCCCCCGAACGAATACAGATATATACGTGATGTCAGAACCCTTTTATTGTTGCACTTACATTTTCATCAATCATGTAAAGACTAAAGAGAATGCCCTAGACCTTGAAACAATGAGTTTCAATCTAAGAATTTCAGTGAGAATAAATTACTAACAGTTTCCTTGCACGCGATATTGGAGCTTCAGATGAACAGAGCTGCATACAGGAGCTCGTTCCATGTGTCGGGCAACCCCGGGAGGCACCAGTGGCTGCAATCCATGGTGCCGCCGTGGTCGCCACTGTAATATGTCGGGTGCCCGTCCTTCCGGTACTCTGAGAGGGTTGTGATGTCGAGCAGATAGACGGGCTTCTTGATCCTGCTTAGGACTTTGTTCACAACAACCCAAGACAATGGAAGCCCGCCGGGGTACCTGTAGCCAAAGTAAGGCTGTGTCTGGCCGGAGCAAGATTGTGACGGTGCATTCCAGTCCTTCCCTCTAATAGCCCGGGAAAAACATGCCATGAGAATGAGAAAATTAGCATCGAATTTGTCTCGACGTGCAAAAAGTTGTTCTAGGCAAGACCCAACTCAGAAACAACTATTCGGACACAGCAAAGATGGTACTGTGCTTACTCGTAGTGGGTTGGGGAAATTCCTTGGAAGATGACCTTGGTTCTTGAAGGATCGACATTACGGTTCACCCATCGAGCCCACGTGGTCATTCCTTTATAATAGGCCACCAGTCGGTTCATGTCCTTATACAGCTTGTTGCCTTCTTGCATATAATCCCACCTGCATTTCCATGTCCCCCAAGTCTAGTCACATACATGACGTACATACATGATATCCTGCTGTGTAATTCAGCGAATTTCAACATTATATGGACATGAAAACTATCTCATGACGCATGGAACTAGGGACCACGACCATGTCGGTCATGGAAAAGTCAGCTCGATATATATCACAATTTATCAGGGCTGTAAGAGGGATTGCTAAATCTGGCCTTTCTACGTTGCAGAAATAGTGAATCTGAATATAACAGAAGCTCAGAAACAGTGTGATTTAGGGGGGTCTTTGGTCAAAAGAATTTGAATCAAAACGAAAGATGAATCTTACGGCTGATTTCTCCCGTTGTGGGTCCACCAGTGCCAGGAGTTAAAGACCAGCACGTCCATGCCTCGCCACGCATTGCCGCCCCTGATCGAGTCGAGCTTCAGCACCAGTCCCGCCGGCTCTCGCACCACATCCACCAGGTACTGCGTCCGGTACAGCAATATTTTCACATCGTAGTCCTGCTCACAACATGGATTTTCAATTAAATGCATTATCGTATGAGATATGATCCTGCTGATTCAATAAGGTTCGGTGCACTATACATTATTCCCGACAGCATGCACTTACAGCTAGTCAAAATGACGTAAGCAATGAGATGATTAATTCAGCAAAAAGGGCGCCAAAAAGAAATGGAAAAACAAAGGTAAAGTTTGACTCATAAGTTTGAACGGGGAATTTCCCAAAAAGAATTTCACTTATTCAAAAGGAGATCTAACTGTGGGGGCCCATTTAACTTTGATTAGTTAGGACTAATTTTCCTTTTCTAATTATGTGCGGATCCATGTAATTAGGATAATGTAAAGTGGTATTATCCTTATTTTTAGACCCCCTTTTATACCCGCTTTAATTGCTTTCCCGCCGTAAATTCCCGAACATGGGAATCACTGGCGCACGAGGAGCAAAAGGCGATTGAAAAAGAGAACGAAAAGTAGGTGTATAAAGAGAGATCAATCATCCATTATCCATGTCGGAGACAGCATTTCAATTAAACATAATTAGACAAAGCCACTCCCTAATTTTTTCTAAATAAAAAGATAATAGAGTCGCCGAAAATGTACTTGAATACAAACACAAGCAATCTTGACAGAAAATCAACGTGTGGTCACCAATTTAGCTTTGGTATGTTTTATTTGTTTAATTTTGCTATGGTCACCCATCCCAATTTTTTCCGCAACAAAATCAACGTGTGGTCACCAATGACCCCTCACTCACGCCCTCAAAATCCCCACCGTACAAAACAAAATATCTGATGGACGCCCCCGTATAAGTCCAGTGCCCCCGAGAAAAGTCCAATGCGTGAATTAATTATTTAGCTACAGGACATTAAAAATAAATAAAAAAAGAAGGTAATATAGCAAAAGAATTATTTGAAAGTATATCTAAAATTAAATTCTTCCATGTGAGGATCTGACATCCTAGTCCTAACATGATGCTGGTGTTCACTACTAAAGCAAGTGAAGAAAGCTTACTGGGGTGGGTTTAACTGAGGAAGTTCAAACAATTTTTTTCACTTTACATATGTATTTTATTGGAACCGCATAAACATGATTCTACATGGGCAAATCTGATTTATGGAAACGACAATAATGGGCTGCTTCCACAGCGGGAGGAACGGAAATTTCCTAAAGTTCAGGAAATCGAGAGCAGGAACCTTTGCCAGGAGGGGAAAAAACACGACATGGGTCAATGGAGGTGATGACATCTGGTGTTTTTCAAATGGTTTTTCAAATTGATGTTTGAAGAATGCGTAAAAAAATCATTCCCCTCCTGGATCGGGACTGGAGGGTGATGAAAGAACCGAGGTGATTTTGTCTTGACGTGCTTCGGGGACTTCACCTTTTACAAAACACTAATGATGATTTGACAGAGAGCTGGAGATAAGAAGACCCTGGCAAAAGGAGAACCGGCGGAATAGGGAAACGAACAAAAGTGGGAGCACCACCACCAATCACGCTCCTCTTTTAATGCTCGTGCTCCAAAAAATCATCCGCAGTTGATTGAGGGCTTCATGTCTCTACTGAGTTTAGTGCTTGAAACAGTACAAGACTTATGAATGATTTTTCAAACCAAGAAAACAGCACAGAGAAAGAGAGAGAGAGAGAGAGAGAGAGAGAGAGGAGGGACAGGGACCAGAGCCCACCCAAGAACTGGACTTGAAGAAACAGAAGCCAGTTTCACTTGAATTTTGAAAATGAGGAATTTGCCTCCTCAAAAGACATGTCGAAAAAAACGACAAGATATGCATGCACTGCGGGGAGCAATGATTCCTGCTGGATTCTACAAAGGGGTTAAAGAGAAAGAGGAAAGAAGGGAAAGCCAGAGCGACCAGTCTTTCTTTTTGAGCCAAGCCAGTGACGATTCGAATTGATGTAGAGTGTGAACGGTGGGTTTGTATCTGGGGACTTACCACAAATGTGAGCGAAGCGAGGCCTTCCCTCCTGAAGAGTACGGTCCTGGCATTGGGCATTTGGGCATGGATCATACAAGACAGAGACTGCCAAATGTTCAAGCTCAGCGAGTCGCCGACAAACATTATCTTCTTCCCCCTCCATCTGTTCAAGAAATTCCACGCGCTGAACCTGCACGACAAGCATCGCATTCATATTTGCATTTACACCGACATTTCTCTTCATCAATAATAAAGAAAAGGCACAACGGACGCATTTTTATGCACTAATAAGGAACAAATGACACAACTTTGGGCAGGACAAAGAGAGAGAATGAGAGAGAGAAGTTAAAATTAAAAGCTTGGACCTTGGCAAGTTACAAGAGAAGGGCTGCCATCTGTACTTGAGATACTGTTTATCATGCCTCCCGTACTTGATGCAGTTGAATTGTGGATCTATGAAGGGACAGCTTGAGGAGTCATAGAGAGGGTATGAAGCATCATATACCCATTTTCCTTGGAAGAAATTGCAGCGTCCAGCAAGTAATTTTCTTGCACTGAAGTTGGTGGTGATGAGACTCTGGTCAGTGAGACTGGGAAAACTTTCTGCTTTTGTATGATATAGGAAAAAACAGAGGAAGATGGCTCTGGACAGGAAAGCCATCTTGGGGTTTTTTTCAAAAACCCTTGATCTGTGCGAAGAGAAATGACTAGGTGTGAGGAGAAAAGTTGGTCTGAAACAAAGTGCTTATATAAGGCATGTGTATGAGTGTGTGTGTGGGGTGCTTTCACATGGTATGCGTCACAGGAGGGCTGGTACTAGCAGTAATATCTTGTAAAGTGAAGGGGGTTTTCCTTTTCTTCTTGAAATCTTTAGATGGATTCCTTTCAAAATTAGGCATGTGGGGTTGGATCCAATCCTTTGGTTTTTGAGAAAAAGAATTCGCGAATCATGATGGTCTTGATTCTAAAATAATGCAGACATATGCCCACCAGACAGAGATATAGTATTCAAAAAAATGCTGCATTTGAAGCTCTTTTTCCCGGTCGATGGCCCAAATGTTATCTTTCATTTTCTGTTTTTTTTTTTTTCACCCTTTTCTTGTGTGCTGAAGAACCTTGTGAAGTGACATCAGATGTTGTTAATAAAATAATGCATTTGCCCTTGTGCTCTGAATTTGGCAAATTCACTGTAATGTCGGAGACAACTTACGATTGTCCCAATTGAGACGCCATCCGATGTCCTCTTGCTTCCAGCTCTCTCTCAATTTTTAGCTGCCTCTGGTGGAACAAGAGACATATATTATGATTGCCTCCGCCTTTCTTGTTGCAGCTTTGTGAAATTTCCAAAGCTAAATATATATATTTTTAAAGCATTTCTTTTTCTGTAAGCTGAAGCTAACCCTTTTGGCTTTTATAAAGCACTGGTTGGGGAATTTTGCTTCAGAGAATGGAAAAATGATTGGGCCTTGAGTTCTAGCAACTCTTGAATTAATTAATAGGAACTCTCAACGTGTCTAAAATCGATTTATTAGTTTTTGCATTTGAGCTTAGATGATTGGATAAGTCCAAGGCGTACGAACGTGGCACAGCTCTTCTTTTTCAACCAAGTGTGGCACCGTCGGAGAATTTTCGACAACCGATTAGGATGATTAAACATCCCTGTAACTTTCGAAAAGCTAACAAATTGAAAAATAAAAGAGCCGCAAGTAGAGACCGCCAGAAGATAAGATAAGGTAATGCTGTCAATTCGTATTAATGTTGATATAATTAAGCATCCTCCATCACTTTCGATCTGCATGAGAAGTATTCTCCATCTCTTTCAATCCTTATGAGAATTCCATAGCATATCAATATCAGATTAGTTATGTGTGCTCCCATCAGGAGGAGGAACGAGAGGCTTCCAAAGCCACCCGAGGCCTTGAATGCCTGGTGGCGTCACTGCCACTGATCACGACGCTGCCAAATTCCATTAGCCATCCATGTCAAAAAGTACCCCCGCATGTAATCATCCTTGATCATAGTCCCATTAATGAATGCTCACCCCAATAAATGTTCCTAGTCCTTGTATTCAAATGAGGTCAAATACCACTGCTCAATCCGTTCCACCGGGTCTTTCATTCCGTTCATTAGTTCTGTTTGCTGTAGTAGTTGGGAACTGGTTCTCTTGTTCTGTTTTGGGACACAGAGAGGACGTATCCAGCATAAAACTCGATCCCCCCTGAAGTCAATAACAGCTGCAACTTTTAGTTTATTTGATTTCCGGTCAACACGTCCACTCATTCCAATCGCAAATTCCGGAACAATCAACACGCCCCTCTCGTTACGTTTGTCCCGTATTTGTGTGGGCATGACGGCAACTTGTTTTCTATCCCCAACTTCAAGCCCTTCACGGTGGCAGCGTCAACGCATCAATGCTCGACCAGCAGCCCCTCCTTAATTGTTTGAGAGCTTGCGGGGACGACTAGTCGAAGCAGACTCGGTTCAAGGACCATCCAACGCGTCGCAAAAGTCTTCGCCCACGAGGATTTGGAAAAGGGGAACCCATATGGGCCAAAAGCTCTTTGTAGGGTCATCGCAATAGCTGTCAGCCACTTAGCCCGCAGCCTAACTGCTGTCTTTTGCTTTTCGTGCTTTAGGGGGTGAAAGTCACTTTCCACATGAATAATCTCACGATTATGACAGAGTTTCTTGGTGAATGATTAATATAATGTGAAACCGTCGAAATATTTAGTTCGTCAAATGGTTTCCTCCGGCCACATATCTAAATATATATAGGCGATGATATTTACCAATTACAAAATGCGTCCTGTGAAGTAAACGACACCATTCTAACTTTCTTTTCTTGTTTGGCTTTTTTCCTTTTTTGAATTTCTTAATTAACCTTTCAAAGTGGTTTTTTTACTCACGAAATTGCTATATAAATGAATGTCAATGGTTTATGTCTTATTCTAATCTAAATATACAAAATTCAGTTACAACAATGAAGGTCGTTGATCACAAATAAAATTTCAGCACCTATAGGCTTTGCATCAAAAGTAAAAAATTACAATTACTGCGTCAAAAATAGAAAGAAGTACAGAATTGTCAGTCTAGTTCTGAGTGAAGGAACTGGGGTGGGTGGCTGAAGGAAGCCCCTACCATGAAATTGAAAAGTCAATGCAATTTGTCAGCTTCTCTATGATTTTTAAATCCAAATAATCTGTACCGTAGATTGGACCTGAATGAGGGCCTAAAAAAAGGGAATTATGTTTTAAAACAATTTGCCCATAGCACAACGATACGTGGTGTACACCGATTCTGGCTTGCATGTGGGTTTATTGTAGGCCCAAAGTAGACAAGAGGGAGTTAGGTGCCTCTTTTTTATTCCGTACGCCCAATCCTATATCCTTCTATAGAATGCATCAATGCAATTTCGTCCTTCATTTTCCTCTAATTCACAGATAAAAACAAAGAAATGCGAATCATAGTCAATATTAACACATCCCTAACATCTCATTTGCCAGAAAAAATTAACAGTTAGACATAAATAGATTGATCATATGATATTAGAGACTATTTCTATATATAAAGTGTGCAGTGTAAAGGCAACTTCTTTCTTAATTCTTCTTTTTTTCCTTTTTCGATTGATAGTGTTAAAGCAATATAATCATATGATAGTATTTCGTGATATCCTTTTGGAACTACTAGCTGAGTATAATATAGTGACTCAAAAGACTATGATAGTTGTGCTAAATAATTATAAAGCGCGACAAGCTATTTCGAAAGGGTTAACTTTTAGAATGACAAAATTATAGTTAATAATGCTATCCTCACACAATTTTGGACATTAGACTCCTTTGCATTCACATGCTCTATTGCTTAAGATTTAACAAAATTAGTTTTCATGGATCAAGATATTCTCTAGTTAGCGAAATAATACTTGACATCTTCAAATTATTGCACTTTAAATAGATGATAAATTAGTCACTTCAAAATGAATAGTTGAGATGTGTTTACTTTATCTTTCTTTAGTTTTCCTTTTCTTTTGCTTCTTTGTATTCCCCTTTTTTCCATTTTTCTTCTTCTCCTTCTCCTCTAAGCATGTGTCATTCTATTGTCCTTTTCCATCTCTCTCTCTCTCTCTAAATGGACTCACTAACATCGACGACCCTTACTAACCTCGAATTGAAGTCATTGAAGGTTGTCCTCTCTCTCTCTCTCTCTCTCTCTCTCTCTCTCTCTCTCTCTCTCTAAATGGACTACTAACATCGACGATCGACGACCCTTACTAACCTCGAATTGAAGTCATTGAGGGTTGTCCTCTCTCTCTCTCTCTCTCTCTCAATGGACGCACTAACATTGACGACCCTTACTAACCTCGAATTGAAGTCATTGAAGGTTGTCTTCACCCTCAACGACCTTTTATAGTCAAGTAACTCTCTCTCTCAATGGACTCACTAACATCGACGACCCTCTCTCTCTCTCTCTCTCTCTCTCTCTCCTCCAACATTGACGACCCTTACTAACTTCGAATTGAAGTCATTGAAGGTTGTCTTCACCCTCGACGACCTTTTATAGTCAAGTAACTCTCTCTCTCTCTCAATGGACTCACTAACATCGACGACCTTACTAACCTCGAATTGAAGTCATTGAAGGTTGTCTTCACCCTCGACGACCTTTTATAGTCAAGTAACTCTCTCTCTCTTAATGGATTCACTAACATCGACGACCCTTACTAACCTCGAATTGAAGTCATTGAAGGTTGTCTTCACCCTCGACGACCTTTTATAGTCAAGTAAAATAGCATTTTCAGTGAGACAAATCATCGATGACCTGATGGAGGACTTTTAGAATGGCATTTCCATCGTTGAGGCAAATTATGTGATTCTAATTGCTCTATCCACAAATTATCAATGCAATTTAAGTTTTATCACAACCTTTTATAATTTTTTATTTTTATTTTTACTGAAGCTGAAGATGTACAAAGTCATAAATTTATTAATGCTAGATCCCATCTCCGGTTCCTAACAAGGGGACAAGTATAGTGGGCACAAAATGAAAGCATCGCGCACTCGCCAGTAATTAGTTGGTAAGCAGGATTATTAGCTTGTAATCAGGACAAAACCAGGAAGTCAGATCAAGCGGCTAGCATTGAGGCGGGCGGCCGACAGGATGTGGTTGATGTTTGCTCGTCTGGGAGGTCCTCCATGTGCGGTCAGCTCCACCATATTCTCCCTCTCCTTCCTTTCAAGATCACCCCACATTCTAAAACTTTAAGTAGAATTGATTGTTGATCTTTCTGAGTAAAGATCCGTCAATGTTTCGTCAACGTGGTCATTGGTTGACTAAGTTCTGTTAATTTGGTCATTGATTGAATCTACCCTTTCCAATGACACCCAAAATCATATAATTTCTCAAATTATTTTAATAAGAGATGAACTTCAAGACATTATATGTTAAGCTCTAATCACACGACAATTAGTTGTCACGGAATTAAGCAAAACTCTACAAATTAAGTCATCGCATAAGACAAGATTAAGCAAAATTGTCACATAGAGAAGGCAGAAGCCAAACTACATATCACTAAGACTAATATATTCAGACTATTAACTACAAGGCATTTTCCAAACGTTATCGTGAAGGCTACGTTCAAGAATATGTCCGAAGCCGAACGGCCAAAAGTATTGGCTGTTTTCCTCACCAATAATGCTGCGAAACGAGTTACGAAAGATCAAGTTCAACAAGGAGAGATACCATGAATAATTCAGAGGATTGTCACTCTCCATTAAGATTTTCAAACCATGGGTCTCAGCATCCATGTGGACGTGCAATGCCTTCACTGGTCGCAATTGTGGATTCTATCCTTTATAAATTATAATTAAATCTCTCTCGAAAAAGAAACATGAGAAATAAATAAATAAATAAACAAAATTTTGTTTTATTTAGCAGCCGTCCATGAACAATGCCCCATGAAAATAATGTATAAAACAATCTATCGCCTCGTTACAGCAATGGAGATATTCCATTTTTGGTATCGCCAACGCTGGAATTTGACAATTTCGTTCGTAATACATATGTTTACGAAGAATATCCATTATATTGCAATAAGGGTCGATTTCTTTGTTGACTTCACGAATTTGTATCTTTGCTAATGGGATCAGAATGCAAAGTAATGTCTCCATCTCCACGAGAGCTGACGGAAAAGGAGGTACTTCCATTGCACGGCTGTTGTTAAAACCTAATTTCCTTTTTCTTCTTCTCTTTTTGTGAAAACCCTTTATTTTCTTTCCCTTTAAAGAGTTAGTACCAATGTCGCTTTACATCACATGATTCCTTGCATCAAGATTGGTAGGGCGACCCCAGATTTTGACCCTTCATGTTTAGCGCGGCAATATGAGGAGAGTGCTCACGTGAAGATATTTTATAGCCAAGATATATGGTACTTATCTATAATTAAAAATAAATATTTATTTTCGTCATTTCATGTTGGTTTGTGCGCACTCCTGCTATGTCATTTTTTCATTAGAATCAACCACATGTTTGTTTAGCATCCAAACAGATGATCTTTTTCCAGAGATCCTTTGATTGATATCAGAAACTTCTCATTTTTGGAGAGATTATTTGTTTGATTTATCTCGTGAAGGTCAAATATATGTGGAGTAGGTTTTTCCACACCTCCACGAGTAAAAAGAGGTAGTCACTTCCAATCTCGACATTGCCCCATTCGCACATGTGACGCGACCCATTGACACTTTTGTCGGCTCAACGTGATAGTACAATAATTTGCATCAATTTGGGAGCAAAAACTTAGATGCCTATTTTTGGCCGAAACCTAGTTATACACAACCTAATTGATCAAGATAGATATTCGTCTCATGACGACTAAATACTTGATGCGAAATTTCACAAAAAACTAACTACGTGCAAGCTAATTTGATAGTCATGAGGCCATGTCGAGGCTAATGTGGCATCTCGTAACTACTATTCAGAAAAATAGAACTAACAAAGACAAAGGTTAATAGCAAATCTCCATTATATCTACACGAATCTCCTCTATGATTACTCAACATCTTATTCAAGACCTGCTTTTCGAATGCAGTTGTTAACGTGATGATAAACGTTGTGCAATGCATAATTAATTGGCAATGAGTGGATGAGTGCACTTTCTCTCTATTTAATACGACAATTTTTCCACCATGTGGCTTTGCTTAGCAGCGAAACAAGACCAACTCTATAACGAGTCACTGTCGGCCGTCTCAAGTTGAGGCTATGTGGACCATCCGCGCATGATGTGTATGGACCAGAAAAATGGAAGTTCTTGCCCTAGAAACTCGAAAGTTGCTTGTCAAATAAGGAACTCCTTCTCCTATATCATATCGTCTTAAAGTAATCTCCTTCAAATTAATCAATACATGTAGCTTTGTCCCCATTCCTAAAGTCTCAATCATACGCATAGTGTGGCGGCCACTCGTGATGTGCATAATTAGCTGAATTTACCTAACTCCGTCGTTATGAAAGGCAAAAGCCATTCATGGGTTAGGTAGTCAGATTTGATTATGGATAAGTAACTTGGGACGATGAGGCTAGAACTATTGAAACTGAGCGACTATTAATCTGCAAAGTCCGGTGATTGCACATTTTCCGCACCCGATAGTGTTTTTAGAATACTGCGAGTGCTGATTTGCTCTTGAACTTTGGAGGACGATATAATCTATATTTAGTGTAATGACATGGCGCAAACATGGTGCGCCTGAAATTCATTAAGTGAAGCATATGGTCATGGAGGCAACGCCTGCAAGTATTTATTCTTAGCTGTCAGTTGGTCATCTCATAGCTAGATAGTGCATTTAGATTCTATGTAGCTTACACTATATAGACCATGGCAATCACAGTATATGTGCAGAAGTCATTTCGCTTGCGTTTACTAATTTTAAGGGCGAGTCACATTAATGATGTCAATTTTGTAGTTTATCTCGTCGCTCTGAATTTAAGAATGAATCCTTCAGTTCATAGCCTATGCTTTATGGGGCGTTGACTTCTGAGGCTCAATTACATATCAAAGTTGTAAAGCCTTTACTTTTAATTTGTACCAATCATGAATAACTTCTACCCCACGAAAACCCAGAAAAAAAGTAATGAGCTTTTTAAAGCTTTATGGGAGAGCAAATTTTAGTAAAGAAGAAAGAAATACTAACTAGATTATTACAGACCTAATAAATCATTGCAAAGTTAGATTTGCTAATTGAATAATGGGTTAGGTTAGACAATGCATTGTGTTATATAGTGTCATGATGCAGATGATGACGACTTGATCAACAATCATGTAAGTCGCTTCAATTGTCTTGTAAAGAATACTTAATTGAAGTGGCCGCTACAAGTATAAATATCATTTAGTATAGCAACGTACTTTCAAGGTATTTGATTCAAGACATGTAGTCAAAGTTTAGCACTTTTCACTCCAAAACTTGTAGCTTTACGAAGAACGTAATTAGATTCATAATTTGATTGGCTCTAGCTCCAAAACTACATGAGAATTAGACTGAAAATGACTACCCTTGTGTATTTTTCTGTGCAAGGGTCTTTATTCGAAGCACAAATTCATTCACACCATGTATTTCAAATTTCTCAAGATGGCCTCTACCGAACATCTTGGGTTCATCATCGCCTTGGAATACAATGGAATATGGGCCTCGGCCCATATGGTACAACACCGGCTTGAGCCTTCAGGCCCAATGGTTATTGATGAAGTTTACAGTCTTAGGGAGCAAGCGTATTTACACGTAGGGAAAATCCGGAAAGCGAAAACACACGAACTTCAAATAGAGACACAAGCACAATTCATCCAACTTCACCAATCACTAATCCAAACCGTCGGTTAGGATGAATCCATTGCGATTCCACATAAGCCTTCTCTGGAATCAATGTCTCTCTGCATTCTTATGTACCATTCCTCCCCCCCAACTCATTCCCCAAGAGTTCTTCACGAGCCAATACTTAGTGCCATCCGCTGTAACACCGTGACCTAAATAGGTCCCGCAGTCTTCCATCAAGATGCCGGCGGAATGGAACTGGAAATTACGCCCTCCGGCATCAATGGACGCTGACGCCGGTTGATTTGCCACGGCCTTCAAAAGCGTGGCCTCATCGTTGGCAGGCACGACTTCGTAGCCCGTGATTTTAGCCGCGTGGGAGGCTTCTTTTGTGGTCTTACAAGTTCCGTCGGTCCCGTCGTAGGGATAATTAGCCTCGGTAGTGAGGCCTCCGTTGTTTATAATGAATTGGAAACCATCCTCCATGAGACCACCTTCGCAACCTTGATCCTCGCCATTGACGTCGCAACCTACGAGTTCTTGCTCTGATAGGGAGATTACCTTGCCCGTTTTTAGCTGGTTGATGCCCTCGGTGGCCGCCACGGTTGAGAAAAAGCCCAGCAACTTCCTATTTAATTAAGCATGCGCAATTAAACATGTCAGAAGAGTTGGATTATTCTGAGGCTTATTTTGTTTCGCAGAAAATTAGTTTCTTTGTCTAGGACTGGCCCTCTAATACCCAGTCCTAGAGGTCTTAAACTCGCCGTTGGTCATGTCGGCGAATGCGTTGGCACTTGGCTTGTAGGGCTCGTCACCGCCTGCATTGAAAGCGTCTATGAACTCCACATTGTCCTTAAAGATCTGCAACCGCATCTCCTTCTCGGGCGCGTCCCTATAAACCTTCCCGTACTTAGCCATCCACTGCTCGTGCCTTTCCTCCACGGACAGCTCTTGTAGCTTGCGCGAGTAAACTCCGCAAGCAAAAAGAGCGAGGGTGAAGAAGAGACTTCGAATCATAGCCAAAGAAGCCATATTAAAAATGCGGATTTGATTATATGATGTTTCGGTGATGAACCCAAGATATTCGGTAAGGGGTTTTGCATGGCAGAGCCGAGGGAAGTCGCGTCCACTGCAGTCGAAGTGCCGGGGAGTCTCCGAATGACATTGACGCGTGGAAAACATTAAGTTAAGGGGTTGTGCTACGTGCAAAGTGGTGCGCTTGCTACGACGATATGGATTTATAGAAGAAGAGGATGGAATCTTTGGAATCTTACACGCGGGAAGTGAGAATGAGACTCGTGTTTTGAAGTTTGGTGTGTGTTGGCTTGTGCTTTGGATGGTCTCTGTGTTTCGATCGTTGCCGTCGCCATAGAAGCACAGAGAGAGACGACAATTGGTGCTGGCAGGCGATTTTGGATGGTTTGCGTAATGCTGCACAAGTACACACGAAGATCGATTCTTGGCTTTTATGTGGAGAAAATTATCCAAAAGTTATAAATCTATTGTACTTGTACTAATTCAATCATAAATTTTTTAAATTTGTCAATTAAATCTTAAACATTTTTACTTTTTGCTAATTAAGTTCATCCGACTACTTTTGATTAGAAATCAATGAAGTGAATTCAGCCATCTTACATGGTGCAATCGGCATTACCATGAACAACTTTTAATAATATCTTAATATTTTTCAATTTTTATTTTATTTTTCCATTCCCCCCTTTTTGGGAAAATAATACAAATGATCCTTGAACCTTGGTAAAATGGTTTATGAACTTTTGATTTGGTCAATGCAGTCTCTAAATTTTAGCTCAATGTACAATATTATTTATGACCTTTTAATTTGTTTAATGTAGTTCTTGAACATTTAGTACATGTTCAATTTATTCTATAGATTATTTGAAAATGTTCAATATTGTCCCTAAACTTGAATTAATGAAAAAATAACGAACATAAAACACCATATAGTGCGTGCATCAATATCGACAACTGACTGGTTGACCTTAACTCAATAACAAGTTTGCACGACTAATGCTTGTTGCTCATCTGTTCACATTGCTTTCCTTCACCTTTGTTCACAAAAGGGACAATGACATGCCAAAATCTTGGCTAGTTAAACTTGGGTAGTTCTTGCCGGGGTGAGATCTAAATCCAGGGCTTTCTTAACAAGGATTACACCATTGAGAAATTGACATGATCACATAGTTCTATTTTGCCTAGCTTGCTCCGTGTGAATGTGATCATTGGGATTGAATATGTAGTACCACTAACTGATTGACCCCCATAGATATTTGGAGAGATAGTAAGGAAACACTTGAATTATCCCGATTGTTATCTTGATAAGTTTTGTTATTTATGAAAGATAGCAAAGACTCAGTCAATCCAATTGGACTGGGGTTAACTAGGCCCATTAGGCCCGGCCGGATAGAGCTCAGTTCAGTTCAACCCTAAGCCGCGCCTCTCTCTAGAGCTGAGTCTGTCAACATGTTCTCCCATCTCGAGCCAAAACGCACCTAAGCGGTTTGAAGAAATGCCGCATAGACGTGATTGCTGAATAGCTCATGATTCTGTGCGAGCCGAGAATGCTGTAATATAGACCTACCCACTTTCTTAATGTTTAGGTCCAAATTCAAGCATAATGCATTTGCTATTACCATCAAATCTGCCCACCTCTTCCTCGGCAGTGTCTCGCTTTGTGTTTTGGCATGTCTCCGTGACTATTAAAGGTAATTGCTGATGAGAGATGTCTGAGGTGATGGTGATAAATATTTTGCCAGGATGTTAAACTCCACATTTGTCCACGATGGTTTGTTTATCATATCTTGTATCGTCTTTGTCGCCTCGGTTTCTGTACGGCTGCGAACGTGAACTTTGAATGGATGTTGGTTCCGCGGTGGTCGTAGGTGGTGGTCGGATATGAAGTCCAAAGATGGAGTTCGGCCGGGTTTCGTTCCGTCCATGAAGGGATGCTGGGCTTAGGTGGGTTTAGCTTAGTTTAGGGACCTTGGGCTAAATTTGGTCGCATTAGAAGCTGGGTTAGGGCCTGGAAGCATTTTATAGAAATTTTGGGTTCGGCTTGGTATAGATAGACTTGGACTGGGCTTGTTTGTTAGTGAGTTAGTCTTTTTTCTAACTAGTAGAGGGCTTGATGTAATAAAGCCCATTTTTTGGTAATTTTCCCTCGAATGGGGCATTTCTTGATTATTAGATCTCTCTCCTAGGAGGCGAAATATCTTGGATATTTTAGAATCAAAACCATCATGATTACCGACATAGTTTCCCATAAACAAGAGATTGGATCCAAACCGACGTTTCTAATATTGAAAGGGTCCATCCAAAGATTTCAAGAAAAAAGGGAAAAAAATCATTACATAACTACTAATATTAAACCTCCCGTCACACATGCCATGTAAAAACACATGCCTAATATTGAAATGATCCCTTCCAAAGATTTCAAGAAGAAAAAGGAAAAAAAATCATTCATTTCATCAGACATTACGACTAATATTAATCCTCCTGTCACACATGCCATGTATAAACACCCCCACAAACACACAGACACACACCCCAGCCTTATATAAGCACTTGTTTGAGGCCAAACTTTTCTTGACATTCCTAGACCTTTTTTTTAAGAGATCAAGGGTTGTTTTCCAAATAAACCTTAGATGGCTTTCCTGTTCAGAGCCATTTTCCTCTGTGTTTTCCTTTACCTCGCAAAAGCAGAACATTTCCCGAGTCTTACTGGCCACGGTCTCATCGCCAACTTCAGTGCGAGAAAACTACTTGCTGGAGGCTGCAATTTCTTCCAAGGTAAATGGGTGAATGATGCTTCATACCCTCTCTATAACTCCTCAAGCTGTCCCTACATAAATCCACAAAATGACTGCATCAAGTACGGGAGGCCTGATAGAGAGTATCTCAAGTACAGATGGCAGCCCTCCTCTTGCAACTTGCCAAGGTCCAAGCTTTTAATTTTAACCCCCCTCTCTCTCTCTCTATAAAAGGGTCGTTCCTTGTAGTGCACAAAAATGTGTCCTTCGAGCCTTTTTCTATATTACTGATGAAAAGGATTGCGGGTGTGATTGTAAATGTAAGTGCCACGATTGCTGTGCAGGTTCAATGCAGTGAATCTCTTGAACGGATGGAGAGGGAAGAAGATTTTGTTTGTGGGTGACTCGCTGAGCGTGAACATTTGGGAGTCTCTGTCTTGTTTGATTCATGCCCAGTTGCCCAATGCCAAGACTTCATTTACCACGAGAGGAAACCTTTCTTCGATCACATATGCGGTTTGTCCCCCAATACACACCCACCATTTCCATTGAAGAGGACAGATATAATTTGCCTTACCTTATTAAACCAGTAGATCATATCATGTATGAAAATATATTCAAAACTGCATCTTGCGAGCAGGATTATGGTGTGGAAATATCTCTGTACTGGTCGCGATTCCTTGTGGATGTCGTGCAAGAGCAAGCGGGACGGGTCCTGAAGCTTGACTCGATCAACGATGGCAATGCGTGGCGAGGGATGGACGTATTGATCTTCAACTCCTGGCACTGGTGGCCCTACAATGGAAGCAATCAGATGTGAGATCCATCTTGTTTTGATTTAAATTCTTTGACAAAAGACCCCTTTTCTCAATCACATTATTTCTGATCTCTTCCATATTCAGATTCACTATTTCTGCAGCGTAAAAGAACCAATTAAGCAATTTAGCATTGCTTATATGATCCGAATAAATTGTGACATATCGAGCTTCTATTTTCCCTTTTCCGGTGATGATAGGATCGATTAATGCGGTCACGGTTCATATTCCTATGTAGGATATCCTCGTATATTTACATTGGCGTAAAATATTTTTACTACATGACCATGCAGTTGGGATTACATTCAAGAAGGCGACAAGCTGTACAAGAACATGAATCGACTGGAGGCATATCAAAAAGGATTGACCACGTGGGCTCGATGGGTGGACGTTAATGTCGATCCTTCAAGAACAAAAGTCTTCTTCCAAGGAATTTCCCCAGACCACTATGAGTAAGCATGGTGCCATCTTCTTTGTTATGTCCGAATTGGTGTTATATGTTTTGAGTTGGTTCTTGCCTAGGTCAAAATTTTGTACATTGAGACAAATTCAACGCTAGTTCTTTTTTCTGTGCCATTAGTGGGAAAGACTGGAATGAACCGTCACAGACTTGCTCCGGCCAAACGCAACCTTACCATGGTACCAAGTACCCCGCCGGACTTCCAGAGTCTTGGGCCATCGTGAACAAAGTTTTGAGTGGGATCAAGAAGCCGGTCTATCTGCTTGACATCACAACACTCTCGCAATATCGGAAGGACGGGCACCCGTCGCTATACAGTGGAGCGCACAAGGGCTCGGATTGCATCCACTGGTGCCTCCCAGGGTTGCCTGACAATTGGAACGAGCTCTTGTATGCAGTTCTGTTTAACTGAAACTCTAGTATTATGCGGTCAATACAACTATTCTATTTCAATCTTAGTGAGATTTTAGACCGCAATTGACTTGTTTCAAGGCATCGTGATTGATAAATTTGTAAGTTCAACAATGAAGCAATGGAGCTTACAACTTTAATTTTGTTAAGGTAGGCATATGAACTCTGAAAGATTCATTCACTCATTGATGGCTTCATGTTTCAGGTCAAGATTAGGTTCTTTACTAAAATCAAAATCGGCTAACACGTTTTCAGGATAAGATTCTCTAAATTTCCTTACGTCTGTGAAAATTTATTGGCTCTGGCTAATTACACTTGTACTCAACCATGATGAATGACATCTCTAGTGGCATGATATGCATAGAAATAACCCCATGGCATTTTAAAAAAAAAATTGATTAATATTGGCCCATAAAAACTTCGGAATGGTCTGGTTCTCTTCTCGGGATTCTCCAAGAGTTTGTTCGAAATGATTTATCCTCCTTGACCTGCGGGGTAAAGTCTCCATTTTCTGTTGAAGAAAATAATGCATTGAATTATGTGGTTTGGTGCTTTGCATATGAGTTCAGAGATGAATAGATTCTGCCAATGAGGTAAAGGTTGAAACCGTTTAAGAACTTCTGTGCAATGCTTAATATAATGTTGCTGAAACCCTTCAGCAAGAAGGGCAGTAATTCGTCACAGGTGTCGAAACCCCATCTCCCCCCCCCCCCAATCTTCGCACACACGTCCACCTTCCAAATCTCCCTCGCCTCCGATTTCCCCTGGCAGACAAGCATTATCCAGAATCGAAGAAAAGATCGAACCAGTAAAAATTAACGAAAAAGTTATAAATATATTATAATTATGCCAATTTACCTCTAAAACTTTTAAATTTGTGCCAATTCAGTCGTTTCGTTCAATTTTGACTAGTCAATGCCAACGTGAATAATTTTTTATGGCGGTCAGTGATAGAGCGAGAGAGGCTACAGCTGTGAAGATGGAGCATATGGGGCGAGAATGGCAGGTATATAGAATGATAGGTATATAGGTGTTGAATGATTTATGAGCAGCCTCTCCTTTCAATCACACTCTACTTTTTCTTTCGGTCAATTAAATCGCATTAGACTTCAGGTTCTACTGGATTGTTGTTTTCGCTTCATCGAGCCGTAGTTAATGTAGATGAATTCTTTAAGTCCGTGACCGACCCAAGTAACTGACTTTTCCCATTTTCAATAGGTCATAGTGAGCTTTGATTATTATTCGTGTTTTTAAATGAGTTCATACATGTTTAGATTTGTAGAAGTGTGGTCAAAATCGCTGAAAACTGACTTTCAAAATGAAAATCCAGATCTTGCTGCGATGATGCATGTTTATTCTGCGTGACACGAGAAACATTCACGGCGAGACGTGCCTCTTTCATTCTACTTAGATATATTTGTCATCCTTAGGTCAATGTCTTGACTGTGATTTCATTACGAATGTACTGTGATTTGTGGAGGGCATGTGGGCGAGCAAGCATAGACGAATCAAGATGATGGACAAGATCAAACCCAAGGCGTGTCGCCTTAGCTCGTACCCAAGGGTCACGAAAAAAGTGATATGGTCCCTTTAGGTCTACCTTGAGGTGAAGAAAACCAATTTTATCGGTATAGGTTCAAAATTTTCCCTACTCAATGCCAACAGAGTGGGAATTTTTTCTCTTGGACCTAAACCTAATACAACATAAACATGATTTTGAGGGTGTTGGACGTGGTATTTCCAATCAGCTTTGGGTCTTGAGAGGCCCTTGAGCCTAAGATTGGTGTTTGGTATCACGATCTTAAGGGCCTTTCGTACAAAGTTGAGCTGTGAAAATGCTCAAAAGTCAAGGCAAGCCTCCCATTGCCCCAAAAGAACAAATTCTGTTGATTAAGTTTTAATTTAGGCAACAAAATTCTAAATTTGTCGCCTTATGGTATGAATTGAGGCAATAAGCTAAAAAATTTGTCGTCTTTGGTTGATCCTAACGCGAGTGACTATCTTCACAATTTGTTGTCCTGAGTAACCTAAGGCCTGTGGCAAAAAATTCTGTCGCCTTAAGGTATTTTTTCTGTAGTGATTATAAATTTACCAGCTTTTTTAGAAATGTACCAACTAGCAAAAATTTTCCAGATCTTTTTGTTGATGGGACCGTAGACTCATCCTTGATTGATTTAGAACGTGCACTATATTGTTACTAATGAATACATGAACTAGCGTCGAAAGATAGATTTAGATAAAGGCATAGGCATATAACCTCTTTTACGGAGTTTATGCCAAAATGCATTACCTACGAGAGATAACTATTCAAGAGAAGGATTTTACACATGCCCTTTTTGGATGAGAGATATGAAAAGATGACAATTATAAGAATTCTTTTGTACTGTATTCTGTTTCTTGTACAGTCACCCACGACAGCATGAAGGAGGATGTCCCACATGACGTAGGAGTGATGGGTAGTTGCGTGATCAGATGACCAAAGTTGTGATGAGTGTGAGCATTTAATGATGTCCTTTTAGTGTGTTTTTTTCTTGATGGGGGCTCTGTTAAACATCTCTAATTGGCTAAAGAGGTATGGTGATGGGTTATTATATTTTAATTTGTTTTATATTTCATGTTTTTCGCTTAAGATGGACGTGGATACTGTCATAACCTCTCCTACTTAGTCATCTTTCATTATTTCATCTCTCCTTTCATTGTCATCTCTCTCTCTCTCTCTCTCTCTCTCTCTCTCTCTCTCTCAGGTGGTCGGTGAATCCCTTTTTAGTTACAGGAAGTAGGGTTAGAGACATAACGTGATGACAACAGACTCCTTTTGTTTTGTTTCTCATTTCTTGCACAACATCCTTGACAAACATGAGAAATGATATTATAACGTGACGTGGGAGTAACGGGCCGAGGTCTTTGTCTTGATGAGAGGAGAGGAGAGGAGAAGAAGTTTGAAGGTTTATTTTGAGATGTTTTTGCTTGTTCTTCTCATATCATTATCTCATTTCCAAAGAATTAAGTCCTTTAAGTCGCATCTTTTCAGTAGGATTTTGAAATAGAATGAAGACTTATATGAGCATGGGTTGAGATACATCAGAAGGGTCCTTTTGCACTTTACAAACGAGGTATTTGAATGAGTTTTCAAACTACTTAATAAATCACATTCTCAATTTCTCCTAGGAAATTAAACATAAGATTTTTTGACATTTTCATGAAAAAAATTGGGGTATTAACTATATCATTGTCATGTTAATTGGAAATATATAATTAGAAAGGTAAATAGGAGCCTGAAAAGATTTGAACTTGAGAGATAAATAGGGATCTGGAAATATTTGAACTCAGGATACCATGTAAGATTTTATGAAACCATTACTAACTACTCTAAAAACTTAAACTATTAGATGAAAACATGATTTTATATTTAATTACTCTAACACAAACTAATGTTACTAAATCACTCTAGTTGTATCACCTCAAGCAAAACACAGAGTTTCACGAAATTTTAATTCATGGTGTTGCACTTACCTGAGAGCATATATAAAATCAATAACAGAAGATGCATAAGTTGGAAAAAAACAACAAAAGGGTTTTTTATTTAATAAAAAAAGGTTACACGGTATGGAATGAAGGATCGAGGGAGCAACCCTTGTGTTCGACACTTGGCCGTTGATGCTCGGTGTAATTTTCGTTATATGTAGTTATGAAATTTCACATAAATATTCATATCTCGCCTAGGCATTGCCAAAATTGTTTTCATATTCGCACTATAGATAAGATAAGTAAGTTGATGATTTATGCTTTGAATTACCCATGAGTAAGTGATAAGATGAAGAGATTCCATACTAATCAATTCAAATCTTAAAGCAAGATATATATTGAGTTGATCATATATTCTACTTCAACAAGTCACTCATTCGGATAATAGATTAGCCTGATTAGGTTAAGACTTTTCCAAATCACAATCATCTTAAAGAAACCACTCGATACGATTCACATAAGTTATTTATTATTTAAAGTTCTTGTATCTAATATAAGGCCATCCACAAAGTTTTAGTAACAAGAAAGGGATTTTTGGCCATCTTGTTATGGGGTCAAAAGTCACAACTAGTCTTTTGCTGTTTTGAGAGCAACCATTTTCGAGGATCGAAAGGGACATGAGACTTTCGTCGCAATCAATAAAGATGCAACACCATATAGTGCATGCATCAATATCGACACCGGCCCTTCGACTTCTATTCAATAACAGGTTTGCTCGACTAATGCTCCTCGCTCATCTACTCGTCACCGTCGTCCTCTGCCTTCGGAGACCCAAAGCGACAATGGCATGCTCCTTGGCTAACCGAGCAGCATTCGAAAATGGGGGATTTGGCATGTAGATAGGCCCACTTCGGTCCGCGAGGGCAACATCATTAACATCCCCAAAAGAGATGCATCACAATCCCTCTTTGTCCACGACTCCCACATGCAACCCATAATTCCTACGGAATTTTTTGCCCTTTTTTTTATGGGAATGTGGGGGCATATTTGTTTTACCCTGAAAAAAAGGGCAAAAAAAATATCTCTCATTGAGTCGTCCATTTTCAATCGCATAATGAGTTCTCGGATTTTCAAATATCGCTCAACTCAAGTAATTGTTTCAATAGCTAAAAGTTAAGATACTTAATTGTTTGAGCGCCATACAATAGTTATACTAATCACGAGGTAATTTCTTTTGGAGATCGCAAATAGTGTTTTCATGGGTGAATGCTATGCCCCTTTTTCTTTTTCTTTTTCTTATTTGGGGGTTCGGCTGAAGAAGTGGGTGCCGTAATGGGATGGGGCAATCCATCAATTTTCATGCGAATTGCACCCGACGTCAATGTTATGGCCCCGTAAATGGAGTTGTAGATGAAGGTTTCAGATTTGCTTTTGAAATGAAAGAAAAGGAGGAGTCGCGAAGAACAAAGTCTCGGTACTTATGGGCCTGCACGATTAGTCCCTTAATTTGACGAGCTCCCTGCTAGCTTTGCAAGGCCCAGTCAAATTAATAATTGGTCCAGTTCTGGGCTGGTTTTGGGCTGAGTCTCGGGCAAATAGAATCAAGTCGCTTCTCAATTCTTTAAAAAAAACACTTAAGGATCGGGTTCCGGTAGGACTTTTTTTTTTACCTTTCATTTATGGGTTCGGACCTATACATGAGAATCAAATTCAAGCCGATTGCAGGGAAATGGTTTTAAAACCATAGTTTTTCTTTGAAATAACGACACCAATAGTTCATTGAACTATTTGTAAATATTCGATCTAGTCCATAAGTTGTCTATTTATTTAACCTAATCCCTAAACTTTTCATGACAAAGTCAAAAGTTTTCATAATTACATGCTATCGCCCAAATCTTAGAATATTTTTTTAATTTTAATCCATTTTCTAGATCGACAAAGAGTATGGCTATCTTTCTAGACTCTCATTAGAATTGTATCGAGTTGATGTTCTTGTTATTTTAATTTTGGTAATTTATAGATTTGACAAAATTTAATTAAGAAAATGCAAAACGCAAAAAATTAAAAATCTTATCTATCCAAAAGGTTAGGAACAAGATTTAGATTAATATAGATACAAGAAATCTATAGTTCAATTAATATCATTATTAAATATTCTTATGAAAAGCTTATTTTAGAATTAAAAAGGAATATGAAGCTAATATAACTCCGACCGAGGTTATATTTTTACAATTTTAGAGACTATATGTTAAAATATACTTGAATGGAACTATAGTAATATTTATACATACCATAAAGGTAAAATTGTTGATTTAAGATATAATTGAAATGAACAAATATTCTAAAATATGGGCAATAGTGTAATTATGAAAATTTGTGAATAATACTAAATGACTTAGTTGACTCTTTGATGGAAAGTTGGGCAACTAGATTTTACTGGTCGACGGCCCAACTTCAAACCAAAAAAAAAAAAAAGAGTAAAAAAGAAAAAGAAAAGAAAAATATAGATGGCTAATAAAAAAAATTGAAAAAAATTGTTAAAATATTATTATAAATTATCCACGTTAACATCGATTGTGCCATGTAAGACGACTAGCATCTACGTTAGTAATTTTCAATCAAAATTAGTTAGATGAACTCAGCTGGCAAAATAAAAAAAAATATTTACAACTTAATTGGTAAAATTAAAATGTTGATGATTGAATTGACAAAAGTATAATAAATTTAGGATTTATGAGTTTTTGAACAATTTTTCTAGTTGTACAATGTGATGCGTGAGTGATGATTTGTAGTTCCCTGACTAGATAAGCAAGTTGTGAGTTCAGAGCCTTTTTTTAGTGTCCTTTTACTCGATGAGGTGAGGAGAGAGGAGAGGAGGATTTGAAGGTTTTGATGTTCTTGCTTGTTGCTTGTTGTCTGTTAACACTACTATAGAAACAAATCAAAAATAAATAAATAAAAATTCAAATGATTAACTCATGGACACTCTAGTTAATATGTTATCTACATGGTGATTTGTACAAGATTATGTAATAGGTACTATCATATATAGATATGTGTTTTTTGATTTTTATAAATCTAGGTGCTCTTCGACCCCGCACTCAAGCATCCCATGGATCTGGGACTAGCCACAAGCCTCCGACAATCCTTCGATGATTTTCGCACCGCTACTGAGGAGAATTCTAGAATCCGATTTAAACAATTCTGCCACGTGAGTATTACAATTTCTTTGGCTTTTTTTTTCTTTCTTTTTTTGGGGTTCTCATGTACTTTCTTTAATGTCTTCAGCCAATTCGAACGCCAGTACTCTGAAGCAACAGTAACTGCGGCGCGGAATAATCTGAACGAGGTCATCGATTTGATCAGGATGCATGAAGTCTTAATTCTGAATATTCTGGAGGAAACAAGGGTATTCACGGCTCGGAATAATCTGAAACCGTGCGGAGGATGCGCCAAATGCTGGTAAAGGCCGGACTCACGCAGGACAACCAGAGCTTCTTCCACTTCCCGGGCTAGTTATTTGCCAAAAAAATTCCAGTCTCTGCAAACGCCAATCAATTTTTCGTCACTGCACTTATTTCTTCACAAGTACACATCTTTCTCTTTTCCCTAGTCGAAACTCAGAATCTTGGCGATGCAGCTGCTACGATCTTTTGTCCATTTACATACTTTTTCTGGCTATGACCGAGTTTGATGTGTCTCTCGCCCCTACCTCAATCCCCCCTTGCGCTAGTGCGCCACGGTATCCTATTCTTTTCGAAGAAAACAGAGGTTGGGACTCTCCTTATGCGATTTGCTGTTACACCAGATTAACACTTTGAATTGCCCATTGAGATAAGTGATAAGATGAAGAGATTCCATACTAATCAATTCAAATCTAAATGTGAGACTTATATAGGGTTGATCATATATTCTACTCCAGCAAGTTATTCATTCAAATAATAAATTAAGTTAAGATATCGTCTTAAAAAAACTACTTGATACATTATTCAAAATTCGTATCTATTGACAAGGCCATCCATAGAGTTTTAGTAACATCAAAGGGACATTTCGCCATCTTGCTCTGGGATTGGATGTTGACAATGGAGACTTTCGTCGCAATCGACAAACATGTAACACCATCGCACGCATCAATATCAACAACCGGCCCCGTCGGCCTCTATTGAATAACTGGCTGCACACTTAATGCTCTTTGCTTATTCACTCGCCACCATCATTCTCTCCCTTTGTACACAAAAGGGACGATAGCACGCTCCTTGGCTAACCCAACAGATGTAGTTCTTGCTGGGGCAAGATCTAAATCCAGGGCTTTCTTAACAAGGATTACACGGTTGAGAAAACGGCATCATCCCATAGTTCTATTTTGCCTAGCTCACTCTGTGTATATATGAGTGTTTGGGATTGGATCTGTGGCACCACTAATTGATTGACCAACATCAGCGTCTTTTACTAACTTCATATTGGAATAGCATGTGAATTATCCTATCACCTCATAGTTGATAGGCATTTGGCGAGACCGTACGAAATTGTGCGGTGGCATTTTAAGCTCGAAGTCAACCATGTGTGTGGAGCTGTCGACTCAGACGTAGAGGAAACTTGCATGCAATTGACGCCGAAAAGGTAGCTGATTGTAGAGGAAACTCGCATGCTATTGACACCGAAAAGGTAGCTAATTGCTAGGTTAGTGTTTTCTTGAGAAATGAAAATGCATAAGGTCAAATCAGACATCATGTTTTCAGCCAGTTGGTTGTGCTGCAAAAGTGCAGAATGGTATGACATGGGCCTCATGTTATTCACTTTTTCGCTAAAGAACCAGTTCATGATGGTCAAGAGTCGGTAAGTAATGGGTTTAATATTCCATGGGCAGTTGAAAATGAGGCCTTCAAAGTGGTTTCGTTATATCTACCACCTAACTAACACCAATGTTATAAATACTGAAGTGAAACTATTAATTATGCTAAACCAAATTGTACCTGCTACAGTTTATACTGGTGCAAGTGGTACTGAACCATCATCTTGTAAACCAAGCTTGATTCTTCCCTTGACTCTATTGACTTCTGTGCTCACTCTGCAGATAGTTGCTTTTGGGTTTACATTTTGTGCTTAGAGATGGATATTGCCTCGACCAATATCAATAGCAGATGGAGAATTTGCACTCTAGCTAGCTTTCTTGGAGTGGTCTTGTTAGTTTTTCTCCTCAAGCAGCGCCGCGACTCCATAGATCTCTCGAGCCCACAAAGCTTAGAAGCGTTGGTCACATCCTCAATAGACCTCTTTCCATCATTTACCAATCAATCATCCGGTTCACCCCGCTTCGAGGAAAGCAGAGAGCTGGAACAGGAGGAGCAAAAAGGATGCGACATATTTGATGGAAAATGGATTTATGATCCAAAAGCGAGCCCTCTTTATAGTGGAGCTCAGTGTCCGTTTCTAAGCAACCAGGTGAGTTGCCAAAGGAACGGTAGACCAGACTCCCAGTACGAGAGATGGAGTTGGGAAGCGAACCGATGTGCTATTCCTAGGTAAGCCAAGACATCTTTTAAGTTCATTTGCATGATATACTATTCTAGCACATGGAGCAGAATAGTTTGAATTCGGCTGGTACAAGTGATGGATTTAACCAATGATGGTGCACTTTTCATGTCTGACAACCATGCAAGACTGAACTTTTAAATTTTGACTAGGAGAGTATATTAGCATATTTTGTGCCATGACCTCTCAGTGAAAGAGTAGAGATGTTCTTTTTTCAGGTTCAATGGAACAGACATGTTAGAGAGTCTAAGAGGGAAGAGAGTGATCATAGTTGGGGACTCACTTAACAGGAACCAGTGGGAATCACTTGCTTGTCTTCTTTACTCATCCATTGCCCCGTCCGATGCCCATGTTGACGTCAAAGATGGCATGTATAAAGTCTTTCATGCGAAGGTCAGTGAAACAGTTCATCTACACTCACCGTGAATATCTCGCAAATCGTTCTCCTCCATCAGTGTTTTGAGTTTTTGAGAATTATTGTGCGGTTGTCAGTGATTCAAAGCAATGGGTAATGTTGCAGAATTACAATTGCTCCGTTGAATTCTATTGGAGCCCGTTTCTAGTTCAACTAGACGTGGACCATGCAAATGGTACCAGCGTTCTCAATCTTGACCGGATCTGCGCCTCAGCCAAGAAATGGAAAGGCGCCAATATCATGATCTTCAACACCGGTCATTGGTGGAAGCAACAGGGGAAATTCAACACGTACGATTCAAACTCTATTCTGTTTTCAGTTTTATATAACGAAGGTAATTGGTTCAATGCACAAGTAGAATCACTTCATATTATAAGGCCTTTAAAAAAGACCTGGAACAATATGTTAATACCAACGGTCATCCTGACGACTTGACTAATCACAGCTAACTGCCTATTGTTACTTAAGAGCTTGGACATGAGCCTGAATTCCTATTCCGCAGTTGGAACTTTGTCCAGTACAGGCAGGAGCTATTTCAGAACATGGAGACGGAGATAGCATTGGAGATAGCAATGAAGACTTGGGCGGCTTGGATCGATAAGAATGTCAACGTGACAGAAACAAAAGTCTATTTTCGGAGTATATCGCCAGAACACAAAGGGAAGCAATGGTGTCACAACGAAACCCAGCCTATCATGGATAATTCGGACCGACAAACATTTCCACACAACATAAAAGAAATCACAGACAGAACCATCGAGAGAACGAGATTTCCAGTAACTTATCTGAACATCACAAAGCTGTCAGAGTATAGGAGAGATGCTCATCCGACAGTGTACACAAGCAGGGGAGGAAAGTTATTGACAGCAGAAGAGAAAAGACATCCGGAAGTTCACGCCGATTGCAGCCATTGGTGTCTTCCCGGGCTGCCTGATACATGGAACCGGCTTCTGTATGCGTCCTTGGTTTTAGACGGCGCCAGAGGCAACTCTAGTTCTTCACATTTGGCAGTTTGAGTAATTTGGATAAATCACTCTATTTTTATTTTTTTTCCATTTGATATTGTTCAAAGAACAGCAGAGGCATTAGGAAGAGGAACTAGAAGACGTGTTTCAATTGAAATTACTAGAAAAAAGAGATTGAGGTATGTTACATCTCTGTGCCCAACAAAATTACAGAGAGTTTACTCTTAGCTTCCTTATTGGCCGTTATAGATGATATAGCTACCAGAACAAGCTGTGATTTAGACACCTGACTTCGTTGCCTTGCAAACACTCTTCGATGTGTTGCAGATGCTTCCAATGTATTTTGCAGAGTTAGTAAAACGAATACTCTTGCAAGCACCATCTTCATTACAAGATAATATCAAACTAATAGGAACACAGGTTTGCCCACCACGAGAAGTACATGGAGTTCTCCTCCTCCATAGAAGAACATTCTATCTTCAGATGCCCAACTCAGACGCGACCCCACCAATAACATATTCTACAAGAAAAGCGTCTTCGACTTAAATTCCCAGGGCTACCATTCTAGGAGAGACAAAAGGAAAATAAAACGTACATAAATGAAGCAAATCTGAAGAGAGGATGAATGGGATCAGTTGGGCCATCTCCATATTGCTCATATGCATAAACAAAGCCTTACCCGGCATGATAGAGATTAATACAATAACAAGTCGATTATCCTCTTTATGACAACACGTAGAGTATTTTCAATTTCGTAGCAGGAGAAGATTTAGCCTGCCAATATAGACATCAGAGATTTTTAGATCGCCTTCAACAAGAATGGAGGCTGCACAACCTATAGATATCTAATATGTACAGGGTTATTAACATGCTTAGAGCAGCTCCCACTCAGGTTCAGAATAATCATGAGCTTGTGTTTTCTCCTCCCCCTCTAAGTTGAGAGTTGGCCTGGACCTTCTTCTGCAATCTTTTCTGGGTTCTGCGTCACCTCCATGACATAGAGCAAGTTGCTCATACTCGAGTATCCTTGATGACTTCTTTTTTGAAGAAAAGGCATCTCGAACTTTTTTCTGATGGAAATGTCCATTAAGGGAGATTCAAGCACTAAGGGAAATAAGTCGTACAAGATTACACACGGATGGAGAGAATACCTTATAAGATCGGTGTTTGCCTTCCCTCTTAGCAACAAATTGAATTTCATCATTATTCACGACAATGCAAGATTCCTCAAGTTTTGCCTCATTGATTTGATTGAAGGTTGTGGCATCTTGTTCAGTGTCAAAATCGCCCTTGCTTGTTTTCATATTTGAGCCATCCGAACGTCCTACAATATTTGGTTGCTGTAATTCTTATGCTTCAAAACACAGTTAAGCACCATTTAAAGTAGTCACACAAAGCAAATGATCATCAGGACTGCTCTAATTTTGAGCAGGTAAATCTAGATCAAGGCAATTTGTGTACTGTAGTTCCAAATCATCTACTCTTAAGGAAAAGAATGCTGCTGCATGAACACAGTTGGCAGTGACATATACACACCTGCACACACGCACACAAACACATGCACACGTGTGCACAAGCATGCTCACATTCTCACAGCATCTCTGGACTTTCTATTGGGACTTGATGACCCCACACATGTGTACACGTGTGTTTTATGTGTTGAGTGCACACGTACACACTCATGTTACCATTCTTGTTTCGTGCGTAAATAACTTTTCTTCTTATCATCTTTTTTGCCCATTCAAGATCAATTTACAAGGAAAATCATCAGGCCAAAACATGTGTGACTTCATTACAAATAACATAATGGCTAGAGCTTCCACTATTAGTCATGGGAGAAAGAACAAGAGACCGGCGATCCTCAAAGAACAATGTAAAAAACCATTAAATGAGCTTAAAAGACCAAAACGAAAAAAGGGTCCATCTGGTTTAGTGGAAATACTTAGACTGGTTTCTTTAGAACCCAGTCAGCATAACGAACTATGGGTTGACACTAATCATGGCATCTGTCTCCAAGAAATCCTTGCCAATCATTAACATAGGTAATGCAGAAGTCCTGAATGCAACTACACTCATTAACTAATACCTGGAACAGGGAACACGTATCTGCTGCAGATATTTTCACTCATGGTATAAGACTCCACAGAATCCGCCTCGGTATCTGAGAAGTTGACTGAAGCATAATTACACCAGTGGAGAGAGGTAAGTCCAATGTGTGATACTGATAATTGGTTTGATTGAAGTGGAAAAGAAAAGAAAAATTACCATATGACTCGACCAATGGAACACCAGAAGACGAGGGAGTTTTAGTCTCTCTTTCACGGGTTGCTTCAGATTGATCCGATAGGAGTTTGTTTAATTGAGGGTCATTACCTGAAAATTCTGGTGCACACCTACTTCTTTCAGTATCATCGATATGACTTTCCACAGTGTCACCATTGTTAATTTCAACAGAAGTGGAATCCGCAATTGTGGTTTGATCATGGGCCGATTCATCATTTTCGGTCAAGAACCCTAAAAACTCTGGCTCACCCAGAGCAATAACCTTTGAAGTCTCAGCAGATGGCATACTACTGACACCAGAGCTCTCATTGACAGTGACAGCCGAATCAGGCACAGATTTATTATCAGTACTTCCTGAATGCAGGTCACGAGAACCTTTTTTCAGGGCAGGAACCTGAAAAGGCGTCTGGCAAGTATTATCTGCACAAGAAGTTCCCCGAAAACATGGTGCATGTAGGACATCTTTCTTCACATCACCAAGTAATTTTGAATCCTCACTCAGTTGATAGATAACCTTTGCTGGTTCTCTTTTCCGACATACTTTTGCCTTCTTAGACACCTGGACATCATTGCATTTTACTACAGAAAATTCAGGGGCTGTCACTTTGTCAGAGTCAACAGATGACGGAGGAAGCACGTCTTCCACGACTTCCGAGTAGAACTTCTTAACACTTGCACCAACAGTCTGGACTTGATTCTCAACAAATTTAACCGTGTCCTGTCCACAGAAAATATCAACCAGATATAGAACAGCGAATGAAGTTCATTTACAGATTCTGGATCAGAGAGTGAAACTAAAACAGTTCATTCAACCATTGAAGACACAGACAGATATCAGGCACACCTATAAACGTAACAACGAGAACAGCTAAAAATGGTCTCAGAATGTCAATCACAGTGATAGATATCTGAATTAGTTATGAGAGATTGCAGAAGTGGATCCAGTAACCACCCTCCTCTTTACAGTCCCTCGACAGATCATGATGGTCATAGCTAGGTCAATACATAAACAAGCAGACCTTTGCTCAAAAATTAATATGTACCTGGTACATGATTTCTTCCACCTCCAAGCACATAGCTTCAAACTTCTGGTATATGTTTCCAACCCATGTTATGCCTTTTACATCCATTGTTTTATTGCAAGAGATTTGGCCTGAGGTTCAGATAGGTACTTCACCCAGTCTCCTCTAAGTTGAGGCAGTTATAATTCATTCAGCATCTGCTCTGAATGAAATTTGTCGACATAAGAGAAAAATCAGAAATGCTCAAATGAAAAGTCAAATGAAACATAGACCCAATTTGATAACCATAACTGCTCAGCTGAAAAGTCAAATGCAACATTGACCCAATTTGATAACCATAACATCCAAATTAAGGGCCTAAAGGCATCAAAGAGTGCAACGAAGGGCTGATGCCACGAAGATATACGCATATTGAGAGAAAGTAATCATGAACATGAGCAATGTACCAAACTAGCAACTAGCAACTAGCAACCAATCGCCACATGTTTGACGAACCAATCATCCAAAAAGAACAGCTTAAACAGAAAATGTCATAGTCTCATCCAAAGTTTAACAATATGAAGTCAGCAACCCGTAGCCAAGCACGTGGATACTACACGGATACTACATGAAGTTATGAATATTAATATTCACTGCTCAACATATAATGAATGGCACTATCTTAGATTGTCACCCCTAAGATGCTTGATAGTCCATGAAAACCCAGTATTCTTTGCAGACTCATGTTAACCACAGCTGCAATATGATTTTTGCACATCCTCCACTTCTACCGACAATAATCAGGATATAAGCATTTTCACTAAAACATCCTCAACTATATATGAAGCATCAATTTTATCAGAAAACATTGTTCCGGAAACTGCAAAAAGACATCCTATCAAGCAGATATTTAAGCAAATTAGATGATCCATCAAGTCATGGACTACCCATAAGATAAAAGAAATAATGCAGGCTAGAAGGCCTTCTTCTTATTTTAAATTCTGTATAAGAATTTAGCACAGTGAACAAAGAGGATCTGAGAATCCCATTCTCATCATCCATTTAAATTTGTGATTAACAAGCATATCATGAAGGCATATCTCTAGATGGCTTAATGCTTCAGGAGTTCCGTATCAAAGATGTAACTCACGTGGATCAACCTAAATTTGACAGCTTTAATTCTTCAATTTCAACTAAGTTGTTGTTTCAACGATAACATCTAGATATGCATATGAAAATCACATCCTTTAAAGGAAAATATGGGTCAAAGCTTCAGATGAGAAATTAATGTGCAAGCCCTATAGCTGCTTCTAACAAATCAAACAAGAATTTGTTGTTATAGCATACATAGGAGTTTCTGAACAATCCCAGCTGTTGTGTGTTCGCATAATTGTCAAATTACATTAAATGGCGCGCCAGATGAGCAAAGTGTCACGAAAATAAAAGGGGCTACCAGAATAGTTAGCCATGAAAATACACACCATATTCATCTACCCTTTCCTGCTATACACTTGAAACTTCAGCCGTCCAAAGCTAGTACAGCTCCTCCGTAATCATTAACAAATCGCTATAAGCGTTTTAGAGGATAAACGAAAATTCAAGAAAGGAGAGGTATCGAAACAACTGCTCCATGAAGTATATCAAAATCAGTTGTTCTCAACACTCGTGTACTTCGGAAAAGGAACCATCACATGTCATATTGGAAAAAAGAAATACGCCCAGAAACCTCCATACCCGAACAAAAAACAATCAATTTCTCAGGGGCATCAAAACCAAGTCTCGCATAACATCACCAAGCTAAGCGACAGACGTATCAATATAATTCAATCCATCAACCAGCTCCAAATAAAAGCAAAAAGCAAAGTTTTCTCGAAGCGGGTAAGTCCCTGCACAACAACAGGTTCTTCCACCGCTAGACTTCAATTCAATCATCAGAACAACAAGCCCTCAACACGATCATCCACGCGACGACGATGGAAAAAGAGGGAAGGAACATGCATATGCCCAGCGAGCTGCGATGGAAATCGAATCATCCAAGATTGAAAGACTTACGTGCCGCGCGAGACAAAGAAAACCCAGACGCGAGAAGCCCCAGAAATTTGGTATTTGGCTGCAAAAACCCAACTTGAGTTTTTTGCTTTTATAGCACACAAGCATTCAACCAAAGCCCGAACCAAGGGAAAACGCAGAGCGCAAGAGGGACGCAGGGAGGCGTGCGGACACAGTTCCTTAGGTTTATTTTGGGGGCTTCTGACTGACACGTGGCATCATCATGATATGAAACATTGGTCAGGATCCCCGATTAGGCTTGCTCTCCTTTTCTTATTTTTCTTAATTGAGCTTTTTCGTACGACTCTTAATGCGATTTTCTTAACAAATGCCCAAAATATATCAGGTATAGCGATAGTAGCATAATAATCTCTAACGGTATTTGTGCAGATTATAACATTTAAAAGAAAAATCATTAAAAAAAATATGTCAATGATTAAATTTTTTTACATAGGCATCGGTCGTTATAATCTATTACCAAGTGAATTGAATGCGTCGAGTTCTAATCCATTTAATTCAATAAACCAAATTCAAAAATAAGAAACTTGTTAATTCAAGCATGAACTCAACTCGAAATCAAATGAGTTAATCTTGAACAATGCTAAGTTAAGATCGAGTTACACATCTGAGATAGCTCAAGTCAATTTCACACCCACTTGATAAGTCTTTGAGTTCATATATATGTAATACAACAACCTGCATAAATATGATACACGCATATAATTGAGGTGGCTCGCTATTGACTCCGATAAATTGTTTTGCACCCATCATAAATTTAGGTATGATAAGCTTATAAATTCAATCATACACTAAACTTGATCTCTGGAGCCCATGCAAGTTCATTCATCAAGCAACCAAAGTACACTTTTGCTCTCAAGTTTATTTAAAACATACTTTTTGCGATTCTTGTAAAAGACTAACAACAACTACCTTATAATTAAATATGTTCGTGTAAGAATTGTCCAATAAATAGTCATATTTTACTCGATCCTTAAAAGCAAATCTCTTTTTTGTTCCATTAAACAAGTACACCAACTTTCATTCAAACTTGACACATTTGTTTATCGAATTGTAAATACTAAAAGCCATTTATCTACAACTCTAGCTTCATTTGCTTTATTTTCCCCCTACTTGCACAAGCTAAAAACCTTTTATAAGCTCGTGAACAAGTTCAATCTCCTCAAATTAGCGATGTAAATGTAAATTCTGTATTAAGACATCTTAGATGGTATGGTATTACCATTATGTACGTACCATACTTGATGTTTCTAAGATATGACATGACTAATTTAATTGAAGAAGGGCCGCGGTGCTATTGATCGCAACATTTTCCCCGTGGTCTCAGTGCCTTGGACACGTTGGGGAGATCAATGAATTGAGATTGAAGACTAGACATTTGCTGTCGAAGCAGCACCGTAGTAAGTATACCAAATCCCTCAAGGTCAACGTCAAATCGAGTGCTCCTATAAAATGGCAAGAACGGCAGAACGGCCGATTGCGATAGGCACAGGGCAATAAGAAAGTGGCATTGACAAAGGAGGACGGGTTTAGCGTTTCGAATTGCTTCAAGGTGACGATCAATTAAGCCGGTCAAACAATAATAATAATAATAATAATAATAATAATAATAATAATAATAAAGGAGGGAAGATTGTCTTCCAAAGTCAGAGAAGAGATATTCCTTTCTAAAAGAGAATATGTAATATAGCGGCAGAAATAGATATGGCGGATGCACCGTACGTCAAGTAAGACGCCCTTTGCTTGGATCAAGCTAACATGGCGAACAAATAACTTGCGCCAGCTTCTCAAGTCCCTTGTGCATATGGAGATGGTAGAGACATGAAGGAGGCTTCATATGTGGGTGGCTTTCTATGTGCTTTTGATAAGAAAAATGGTAAGGCGTCATGCATAACCAGAATGCTTCCGCTTTAAGATTGAACGATGCATAAAAACAGACAAAACCAGAGAGAGAGAGGGCTCCGGCGATGAAAGCACTTCTGAGAACCTGTACTATTTTTACCAAATGAATGAAATTGCAGCACGCTCAACATAAACTCGAAGATTCCAAACCCTCTCGTCGGTCAAATTATATGAAGAAAAAGGAATAAGATGTTTGGTTGATTCAGTGTACATCACCCTGGAACACGGTAATCCCGTGCACTGGGACACCCCTATACAATGCCATCTCAAGTTGTTTTTACCCTGCTGTTTGAAAATCTCCAAAATCATCATCTGGCACTTCTTGTGCACTCTGGTCATCATTAGAATTTGATTGCCCTAACTCTTCTTTATTTGAGCTGAGAGCCTTATGTTCAGGAAGTTGCCGGGAAGATGAATGTGGAGGCACCTCTTCTGTAGACTCACAACCAGAAGTAACAGGTGAAAGGGGTGCCGGGGGAGGTGGGGGTGGTTTGAGACATACCACGGGCTCTTCCTTATTGGCCTTCTCCTCCAAAGACAAAGTGTTCAGACTTTGCTCCAAATGTTTCGACTTGAGACTACCGCTGCTTTTCTGTCAAGATTAGAGGGCAAATGCTATCAGCTGATGAATGAGCACAGATCAATTCAGTTTAATTTTTGGATCAATGGATAGGTGCCAGATATCTTACGTTCTTTAATTGGAGTTTAAGAGTCTCCCCTTCTTTCAAACTGTAATCACCCGAAGACTTGTGCTGGTATTGCTGTTCCATCTCTTCTGCAGTTTTCTTTTTGTCCAAATATCTTGTTGAGTAAGCATAAACATATTTGTAAGATTCGGCCAATAAAATTAATCATTTTAGACAAAACATTCTTCCAAATCTTACAGAAAAGACAACATATGACATTAAGGACTTGAAATCAGATTCTGTAAAGATAGTTGAGATCTGGGAAGTACTTCATGTGGTCATGCAAGGCCGCTTGGAAATCATAAGCCTCCGTTCTTTCTCGAAAGCCAATGCCAATGAAAGCATGCCGCATACGACCACCTGCATAGCTTTAAGCTGATCAGCATCATAGTTTGTCTAAGGGGTGAAAGGCTGTGAACAGATGCTCCTTCAATCTGCTTGCAATGTCTATAAAAGACCAGCCCTTGTTTTGCCTCAGAGTTGCTCGTAAAGTAACTTGGAACTTATGTATTGTCACTAGCATTAAGAAACCTTTGCACTCTTTAGAACAATAAATGATGCAGTATGCTTATCAAAAAATGGCAAACTTACCGATATTTTCTTCTATACGAAGCACAAAATATCTGCAAAGCAAGAACGTTCAAATAAATCCCATGAAACATTGACATTGAAGAGAAAAAGAACCTTAATGAAAAATCAGCAAAAGCAATCAGATTTGACATTATCTGTTCTGCAGCATGTCTTGTAACAATCCATTAATATTCATGTCCAAGTATAGTCAATAGCAAAAAGGGTGTTCAACCTGCTGCTGTCAATTACAGCTTCCACTGGATGCGGCTCTCCATTTCTCAAGAATGCCCGAGCGTATAAGTCACCTATTATAAATAGACAAACCAAAGTTGGAAGAAAACCAATATAAGACATGAAGGGACACATCTAATAGCAGCTCAACATTTATGCTAACCTGTAATCTTGTCTTCGAGTTTGATAATGCATTCTTCACCCTTGCTGATTACTTTCAATGCTCCCTCCCAAGCCCACTTGTTCACATTCCATTCATCAGCCCTAGATGAATTTCAGCGGCATGCTTAATCATTTTGGATGTGTGGGAAGACATAAAGCAAACAACAATGCCAACGAGTCTAACAACACCAACCATCTTCTACAGGAATAGTTATCAAACTTATATTGCAAAAAACAACTCAAAACCTAATGTCATGAACTATCAATAGTTGTCATCCTTGCATTCATGCATATGAGATGAGTGGCAGCAACATGTTCTTGTTTCTGGAAATATCTGAAAAATCACACCATATTGTTTCTGCATTGAACAAGTCCTGATTTCACTTTTCTGCCTAAGACACGTTGCAGCAACCATTGTGCTTTTGCAACCAAATATGGTCAGTTTACCATAGTTAAGAAAACTCATGATGTTATCAGTTAGAAGTCCACAAAGCATTCGCTCCTGTCCTTCCATGACTCATATCTAATAAAAGTTTTGATGGCTGCCGTAAACTTTAACACTAAGTTGGTAGGTATTCTGCATCTGCCATCTTCGAGATAGCTGCAACTTGCAGAGATAGGTTTTATCGATTTTTCATTGCTTCACTGGTGCAACTGACAAGTTGACTAGAGTAGTCCTGATTATGATTCCAACAATTAACCCTTTTGTCAGTTCAGATCACATAATATTCTGGTCACGACTGCAGGCTTACTATCAACTTTTCCCTGTGCTGCAAAATAAAAACTGCAGCAGTATTTTTTCCTCAATCGGTCAAGTTTAAGCACCTGTAAGAAGCTGCACTTTTCCTTGGTGGTATCTGCAAAAATTGCACACAAATTTAGCACTGCATACATGAAGAATAGCCCTTTTACAGAATCAACAACTCCAAAATAATTACAAGCACAAAAATCATTAAAAAAAAAAAAAAATGCTCTGCTATCATCTGAAACTACAATCCCAGTGAATTTCATTCTTTAGAAAGTGTTCCTGTATTTGGCCATTGTGTTAACCACAGTTTCTGTCTTCCCCAATAAAATCAATTCTCCATTCAATAAAGCCCCATAATTCTGCCCAACATCCAGTGAAATCTTCCATACACAAGATTGCGCAAAAAAATAAAGTCACATTTAAAGTAAAAAAAAAAAAAGCCCCCCTTCTCGTGTTTTAAGTTGATCTGAGGTTGATTGACATGGAATTAACCTTTGCCCGTAAAGGGAAATTTGCAATTATTACAATTTTCGAAGTGTGGTTCTCATACAACATCGCCGCGGTTATCTGCTAATTCAAATGTTCGCAACACTGATTCAATCATGAACAAAACAATAATACATATCACGAATGGCGAAATCATCGATAACATCTCCATACTGATCTCCTAAGTTCTAAGCGCATATTGCTGCCATTCACGCCGGGATCAACTCAAGCACGGGCGAGAATTCACAAAGTCAGAGCAAAACACACGAGAGTTCGAAAATCGGCGCGCAACCCAGCAACCAATTTACACAATTTGATAGATTAAACGAGGAAAGGAATGCCCTTTTTCCGATGATCAACGCGTACCAGATAGACGTAACACTCGGAGACTTGGAACAGGACCAGCTCGATCGGTTCCGCTTCGTCGGCGTCCTCGGGGCTCTGCTGATCCTTCGATCTCGACTCCTCCTCCTTTTCCATGGAGAGCGAGATTGATGATGCTCGGATCGGAAGACGAAGTGCGGAAGGTTAACTTCCAGTTGCAGCCGATTTCCAGAAGAAACGCGCAAATGCTCCAGAATTTGGTTGGCGATTGGTGAGCAGCTCTAGTATCGTTTTCTTTTTAGGGGTTTCTGTTTTTTGGTTGAAGATCGGGGGATAAACAATTGTTTTTTTCTTTTTTGGGAAAATTAAAATTGCAGAAGGCAAAGTCCTAAATATTTTAAAAGCTACAGTAATATTAAGTAAGCCTTTGATATAATATGAATGATGAATGATGGATTAAGCCTCTAATTCGTGGTTTGCCTCGAGATAAAAGAGCAAATCATGTATGAGTCCGAAGCATGGGTAAGTCTCTCACACTAGTAATTTAATTTTCATGTTTTGTAGTTGATTTCAAAATCTGCCGTTAAGAAATCTAAAGTTATAATCCCGATTTTTTTGGGATTAATCAAAAGTAGAAAGTGTGTTTTTTTGTTAAAATTTAAAACGCTATACTAAGTTTGAGAATTCATGAAAGTTTAATATGTTAATTTACATGTTGACGGGAAATTTTCAAGTATTTGGAATATAACACCAATAAGCACAAGCCACTTGTGTTCTCTCAGGGAGATGTAGGCATTGGTGTGCTTCTCAGGTCGACGGCCTTGATTTCAACCCGCTTGACTTATTGGAGAAGATGAAAGACAAACCAGAGTTGGCGGAAAAGGAGAGGGCTCTATACATGCAATGGGTAGACAATTTTGTGCATTATGAAGACCACGATTTACTTAAAGTCACGATACACTTAGGCCTGAGATATCTTGTATAACTCTTGCATCGATCAATGGATTAGTTTTGCTTCATCAAAAAGGATAAATTGTTCGAATTAGATTTTGTGCCCGTATGTCAAGAAGATTTTGAAACTGATTGTAACCCTAGTTGCTTGCCATATCTATTAGAGCATGAGATACTTATAAATATTGATATAGGGTGTTTTTTGTTTTTGGTCTAAAATAGTACTCCTTTGATGCTTCCGTCCTCAATGGCTTTGTGGATCATCCAAGAAAGTACATTGGCCATCAAATTCAAAATGAACAGGTAAGGTGATATTGGATCTCCTTGTCCAATCTCTCGTCTAGGTGAGAAGTACTCCGTTGGCTCTCCATTGACTTTCACACTAAAGGAGATTGTCGATACACATTGCATGATTAAGTCAACCCATTGATCACAAAATCCCATCTTTAGCATACTCATTTGAAGGAAGTCCCACCACCTTATCATGTGTTTTATGCATGTCTAGTTTCAAAATAACCTAGAATTTCTTCTATCTCTTCTTTATCCTCATCTAATGCAATACTTGCTGAACGATAAGAATATTGTCTTGTATTTGTCGGCCTTTGACAAATGCACTTTTTTCGGTGGCAATAATCTCTGGAAACCAAGATTTCAATCTATTGGCAATCACCTTTGTAATGATTTTGTAGCTAAAGTTACATAAGCTAATTGGTTTAAATTGGCATATACTTTCCGAATATTTAATATGTGTCTTGTTAAGGAGGGGATCAAGATTACTTGACTCAAAGAAGTTCTGAACCAATTGCATCACATCCATTTTAATATCTTCTTAGAAATGCTGGTAAAACTGTCTATTTAGTTCATCCAAGCCTTGGGCTTTTAGGGAGCTCTCTGTTAAATGGCTTCTTTCACTTCCTTTAAAGATATGGCAGCCATCAAATTCTCATTCATTTCCGCACTAACTAGGCTTTGGCATTGATCTAAGATGGGTCGAAAATCTCTTAGCCCCACCAACTCATAAAATGACCGGTAATAGTCCTTTATGTGTTGCTTAAGCACCTTGGAGTCCCTGCTCCAACTCTGTTCATCCACCTTCAATATGGTTATTTTGTTTTGTTGCCTTCTCTATACCGTTGTGGCATGGAAATACTTTGTATTTTTATCACCCCCTGAGAGCCAATTTATTCAGGATCTTAAGCCCCAATACATCTCATCCTGGCTCCATAACTGATTAATATTCTTCTTTAACTATTGAATTTCTTCCTTGTTGGACATCCCGGCATTGCTGTTGGTGATGTCCATTAGTCTTTTTTTTATGCCCTTGATTTGGTATGATGCATTAGAAAACTTCCTCCTGCTCCATGATGCTAATTCCGCCATAACTTGTTGGATTTTCTGCGAAAAACGTCTATAACCCTGCTGATCCTCAGCCCATATGCCTATAATAATGTCTCACATTCTTGTTCTTCCAGCCAATATACTTCGAATTTGAAATCTCTTCATCCTTTTTCATGAACTGGGTATAATGAGAGATCCAACCCTACTGCTGGTAAAGCCAGAACTTCTGCATTTAGGAAAGTTACTCGCCATTCCATAGTACATATGACCCTATCCACTCTCTTTTTCACCAAGGCTTCTCATTCTCTATTGTTGGCCCACACGTATGCGCGTCCTTGGCCATCAATATCCATTAAGAAGTAGTTGTTTAGGAGATCCTGGAAGGCAACTATTTTATGGTAGTCTGCCTCCCTTTTTCTTGCCTTCTCCCAACTATACGAAATATCATTAAAATCACCCGTACATATTCAAGAGAGTTGATTAGTTGCATATAAGCCACATAGCTGTTGTCGTAGAAGCATGAAGAAATGTAATTCTCATATGATTGCCACTACTGGGATCTTCACATTCCATATCGATGAAATCATTTATATCAAAGAAATTGTTTGAACTCAAGTTCACATTTACTTGAACCTCTTCACTCCACATAAGCGCCAAACCCCCGGCAATTCCTATTGGCTACACCAAGAACGAATTTTGGTATTTTAGTCTCCTTTGGACCCATTCCACCATTGTCTCCTTGTTTTTGGTTTCCATCAGAAAAACCACATTAAGCCTTTCAAGGGCCACTAAGGCTCAAAGCTCCTGGAATGTCTAGGGGTTGCCTAGCCTCTAATAGTTCTAACTCAAGATCCTTATGATGTCTCCGGTGGTTTGTTAGGGCTAGTTGCCAAAGCTCATTCATTCCCCTTTTTTACTAGCTGAATAGGTGTCTTTAATAGCTCCATCTCGTCAATCGCTAAAGAACTCGACCCCTCAACCTTCTTCTATTTTTTTGCTCTTTGAAACTTTACCCATTTCTTGCTAGTTCCTCCTATTTCCTTTAGCCCTCCAGCAGTTAAGGCTGGTAGATACAACGGTTGTTTCCCACTCTCTGCCTTTACTACTGAGAATGTAATTCCTTCATCCCTTTGCTCATTTGAGGAGGGATTTTCCACCCTTTTTTTTTTACTTCAAAAAAGGGTAGCGTTAGTCTTAGGCCCTTTCCACCCCACGATGAGTAGTAGGAGTGTGGAAGATGTTCATATTTAAATTCCACCCATAACTTTTTTCCCCTATCTTCACTAGTGCCCCTGTTTTTAGAGGAGCTAAAAAGTTCAACTTCAATCCTCACTTTTCTTGTTTTATATGGGCCGTTTCCACTATTTTCTAGTTGAATTTCCTTCACTTTTCCCACTTTTCCAGCCACATCAGAATAAACTCCTTCCAATATCCATCAAAGAGGCAAGCCCACCATGTGGATCCAGAAATCGTACTAAGAAAATCATAACAATGCTCTAGAATGTCAAGTTCACATTGCTTTAACACCAATAAATTACTTGCAAATGACCATGGGCATGTTTCTAGCACCCTTTCTTTGTCAACTTGAAATTCAAGAACAAATGAGAAAAAACCATGTTCTTTTTTGGAACATTCCACCAATTCTAATTTCCAAGATTTCTTCATTATATTACAAAATGCTTGGAAATTTACATTTGGTTCCGAGAAAAACTTACCAAAGAGAGTGTGGTTGCATTCCACAAACTTGTTAGAGGAGGCTTCATTCACGTCATCTTTGGACCATAAGTGCCCTAAACTTTTGCATAGGGCAGCTAGCTAATTGAAGCTGGTTCTCCTCCTTACTTTCCATTTAAAATTATTGGTGCAGGTTCATTTCTTGGGATAAGCTGGGGCGCCATATGGTTCGGCAAAGATGGAAGCTGTTTTAGGCACCATTTCGAGGAAGCTTTACTAGTTTTGGGGCAGTCACTTTGGTCTGATTAAAGGGAGCTCCAGCACCAAGATGAGGGGAACACTCTGCCACTTTTGGGTAAAGTCTAGTGCTTTTGGGCAATGATCAAAATCACCAGAATGGGTTAGTATTTATGATGGGTGTTGCGAAGATGGTTGTGGATTTAGATATAGGTGTTTTGGGGTTATAAGGTTGTGTGCGGTTGTTCTAGTGGTATTTGAAAGTGCTAGTATGAACACCTAGAATGGGGTGAATAGGTGTGAAAATAAATTTTGCGAAATGCAGTAAAAAGCTTTACTTTTAAACTGGTCTGGTTGACTACAGACTTTGCAGAAGGATTTAGACTTTAACAACTATTTCAAAACATAGAAATATATCGTAGCAAATAAACTAAAGTAGTTCAGGGAAGAGAAAAATAGACACAAGATTTATAGTGGTTCGGCTTAAATCAAGCCTACGTCCACTCTGCCATGCTGACAGCCTTCTGACTGATTTCCACTATGAATCGAAAGAGAATATTACAGTCTTATGATCTCGACTTTTCAGTGAGGAGTCTCTACTATTCTCTCAAGATCACTCTCTAGAGGTTCTAACTTTCGAATACAAGTTTAAGCACTGAATGATGAAGGACAAGTAATTTAGAAGCTTCAGACTTTGGAATTCTTCTTTCACGCTCACTTTCGAATGACTTGAAGAACCTCCTTAAATATTCCTACATACCTTCTCGACCGTTGGCACTTTCCAGAGGAATTCTTTCAATCAACCCGTTGGACAAAATCAATCAAGGAGATCTCGAGCAGTTTGAAGATTGAGATAAAAGCCCGTCAATCATGTTCGCTCAAACAATCAGGATCTTGGTTTCCATAAGTAGATTCTTTCCAAATAAGTTTGCCTTCCAAAATGATTTGCTTCTTCGAATTTGATTCGGATTAAGATAACCAATCTATTAAGTGATATTTCCAACCAAAAAGCCCGATATATCTTGTATGCACTAAAACCTTGAAAAAAATAATCTTAAGTCTGATTAAGTCTTCATTCTTGCGTTTAGTCTATAACTTGCTAGAGTGGGCAGACTTCTGATGTAAGATAAACTTTGACATAGAAGTCTGGTAATCTTCAGAATAGAACTTAGATAAGTTTTGTCAGTTTCAAAACATCATAGGAGTTTTCTCCAACAGTATTAAGGTTTCGGAAGGATGAAAATTGGGGTGGGGGTTTAGGGTTTCAGTATGGCGTTCGGGGCTTCCAACAAACAAGCTAATGCATATTTCAGGAGTAGACGTGGGTGGAGTGTGGCTTAAGCGGTCAATTCTAGTGGGTATTGATGCTTGGCGGTTAGCATGTGGAGGAGTGTTGGGGCTTTGGGTGATGGGTGCTTGGTTTTCCCAGGAGGCTAGCGAGATGAAATCTCCATTTTGAAGAAGATGAGGATTGGGGTCTCTGGGATCTAGGGTTTGGTTTTGCTATCACCTTTGGGGGATAGGGGAAAGCTCCACCCATGGGAGGGAAAGCTCTACCATTGTAGAGAGAAAATCGCATGACTGACCTTTATTCACAGGGGTCCTTCTGGTCTAATTAATTTTGGCTTGAGCCATTCTAGTTCTTAGTATGTCAGGTATAGGTATCTCAAAGAGCTCTCCTTGATTCAAGTTAAGTGTGGAAGTAGAACTCATTGAGCAACTACTCGATAATGTCCAATTATAGAGCGACTGGTTTTGAATAGTGTTGGCCAATCTCTGAAGCTGAAATACTTGCTTATAAGTTGTCGCTAGAATCTTGAACACATCGAGATTCATGACACGGATCTTGTAGTCCTCATTATCATAGGAAAATAAAGTCTATTGTGTTTGGACAAGGTCCCCTGGCTGACTGAGGTATCTTTTAAAGGATTTTTGTTGGATCGTGGGCATGTGACCCTGTCTTAGCTTTCAAGCCATTCTTGTTTCAAATTCCTAAGTTATTTCTTTATTATAAAATGTGTAGCCTTTAATTCTCTCTCTAATACGTAGGAAGGTCGATGGATTCGTCACTAGCTAAATTAACAAGTGTTAAGCAATTAGAATTGAGAATTGCAACAGAAGGAGATGCAAGTCTACTTTCGTTGACTCTCGTGATCGGGGCATGTTCCTGCTTGCAAAGTTTTGTGTTCGAGGTGGGTTTTCGGGTCTTGTTCAATTCTTCATCTATTTAGGCATTAGAAAAATGCAATAGGATCGACTATGATAAATGAAGCCACTGTTGAATTTAATTCAAGTCTTGGCTTTTGGGGCTTATGGATGAGTTGTTCCTACATCATATGATTAGTATTTGCTCGCTGTTACAATCCACACAAACATACTTTATTTTGCAAGTTGGTTCTTGAATGCCTACTGGCATTCTCCAATGCAACGATATCATGTGGTGATTACTAGTATATGATGTTCTCTTTTGCCACAATTAAGGGACCCGATGTGCCTATGTAGGCAGAGAGAATTAAGAAGAGTTGTTAGACTTACACATCACTACCTAAAGGAGGTTGAATCGAATAATTATTATGGTAAACCTTGTGATATCAAGTTAGTGAATTACCTTATCGAGAATGCTGTTGCTCTTGAGAAGTAAGTGCTAAATCCTTGTAATGAAAAATAATTCTTTCACGAGTGGGAAAAAGTGAAGAAACCTAGAAAAGTCGATTAATTAACGGAAGCAAAGCCACATTCTCACGACACTTAGAGAGTTGATATGGAATGGCTACTTTTTGCAACTTAATCCCCTTCCATTCTTTAAAGTATGTTTGTTGTTCTTTTTTTCCCCCTTGATCTTATCTTATATATATTTTACGAGCAACTGTGTGTTGTTGCTAATTTTAGATTGGATTTACTAGTTTAACTTCCTTTCAAGTTTTCCCCTTCTGTTGGTCACAAGAGTGATAGTAGGAGAAAGGATTTATTTGGTTCTTAATTAAGTCAAAGTGTCTTTGATAACCATTCTATTCCCAAGAACAATATTTACTAATAAATAATTTTATTTTATTTTATTTTATTCTCGAGACAAATTTTTGAGCATTTGAAGGTGTTTAATAACCATCTAAAATTTATTCTCGAAATAGAAATGCATTTGTTACGACCTTTAAATTTTTTTGTGGCTTAGAATTTCTTTCTATTTTTTAATAATTTTATTACATTTTTTTCTTTTTTCTTTTTCTTTTTTTGTTTTTAATTCTCTTCTTCTTCCTATAGTTGATCATCGACCACAACGATGGTTGGTGACCGGCCAAACGAGAGCTGGTGAGGTCGTCGGCCTTGGGGAAGCCGGAGCCTCACCCAACCATGGCGAGGGTCTAGTGAGATCGCTAATGACTGGCTAGGGGAAGAAGAAGAAGAGGAGAAACAAAAAGAAAAGAAAAGAAGAAAAAAAGTACAAAGGTTTGGGCTTGATTATGGAGTTGTTTCCGGGAACAAAAATATATATATATATATATATATATATATATATATATTTTACTTCTTAATTCCGTTCCAAATCTATTTTCAAGAACAAATTTGTTGTTGAAATGTAGATCACATCAAGTACAATAGCCATGTGAGTAGTCCTATCGTTTTAAAATTAAGAATACAATACTTGAAACGTAGCACTTGCATCAATTTGATGTTGTTGGCATTGTTAAATATCATTCTTGACATCAGGAAGTTTTGCCCATCCAAAATGCGAGAAAAAAGAAAGTCAGTCGACTTTCTGAAGCGAAATAAAATATTATAATTATAATTGTAGATGAAATATACACTATTGTGTTACTAAAATGAGAGCAATTTGATTCAGCATATGCATTAAACACTTAAGTCCCTAGATATATAATCGTATCCAAAGCCATCGCCAAATTATCGTTGGTGAGATATAACTAAGTTCATGGTTATATTAGTCAACACCCCAACGGCAGCTTAAAAAATAACTCCATTGCCGCGGCCCCTGTTAGACACTGCAAAGTAACTGCGAGTTCCCAGAGCATTGCGGCATTTTCACCGCCCGTAGGTGGTTCGTTCCAATTCACGATGGTACATGAATTTGATATGTTCAATTACTTCTGTCAAATTTTTGTTGACCTGGGAGAATTAATCTTGCATCAATACTGTTGGTTTCGTTGGGTTTCATGTTAATGATTTCATCTGACATTTGTAGGCACCTTTTACGTAAACTTGCATGGCTTCGATTTCATAGCAGTTTCCATCTGGACTGACGTTTGCATTTGATGTTGGGTGGAAATTTTCATGGCGTAGATTAAATTTTTGGGGCAGTCCTTATTTATTTGCCTGATTGGATTTTCTGTGATTTCATATAGACGTTGTCTAGCGTAGCAGTTCATTAATTTTTTTCTTAAGATTTTGCAGCTATCATGAGACATCCATGGCCGGCTTGATAGCCTCCACTTCGCCGGCGTCCTCCTCGGAGCTCTGCTGATCATTTGATCTCCACTCCTCCTTTTCCATAAATGGAGAGATAGAGATTGAAGGTCAGATCGGAAGATGAAGAACTCTTCTACGGGGAACGGAAATTTCAGTTGAAGCTGATTTTTAAAGAAAATGCAAATGCTCCAGAATTTGGTAGGCAATTGGTGAACAGCTAGCATGGTTTTTTTAGGGGGTTTCCCTTGATTGAAGGTCATGATATAAACAATCATCTTCTTGGGTTTAATCTATGAACATACCATCGGATCCTAAATTTTTTTCATAAAAAAAGTACAATTATATTATATAAATGATGGATTTAGCTTATGATCGGTGGTGTGGCTCGAGACTAAAATGCGATTCATGTGCACAAGTGCAAAACAAATTAAGTAAAAATTTTGTATCTCATACTAACAATTAAATTATCATATTTCATTGTTCAATTTAAAATCTCAATGTGAAATTTTCAAGTATCTCATATTGCAAAAAGTCAAAATGGAAAAATAAAAATTGTTCAAGACATGCCATTAGCGATAATATATATCTCACAATATTCTTTATTTTTTTGTGTAAGATATCACTATGTTAATCCTTATACATGGTTAAGAAGGATATTGCCGATTTGGAAATTTGAAAAAAATATCGCATCGAAGGGTATAATTATAGCATATGAATAATGGATTAAGTCTCTGATTTGTGGTGTGGCTCAAGATTAATAGGCAATCCATGTGCACGAGTAAAAAACAAATTAGGTAAAATTTTTGTATCTCATACTAACAATTAAATCATCAATGTGAAATTTTTCATATTGCAAATAGTCAAAGTGAAAAAATAAAAGATATTCAAGACATGCCATTAGCGATAATATATACCTCACAATGTTTTTTTTTTTTTTTTTTTTTTTTGTGTAAAATTATTTTCTCAATGTGAATCATCATACGTGGTTAAAAAGGATATCGCTGATTAGGAATATTGAAAAAGATATCGCATCGGAAGGGTGTTTTTGAATTTCACTCAAAATCTAATATATACTCAAGATGTGATCGGGAAGGCTAAAAGAAGGAGACGAACTGGAAGGTGAACTAACGCCGGCGTCTATGGATTCTCCATCTCCAAAGAGGCTCCGCTCTGATCCTGAAGCCGAATCTGCAGACAAGGTAACGTTTTAGTTTTTGAGGTTGGAACTAGTCGCAAGAAGAAACCCCACCCTCTCTCTCTCTCTCTCTCTCTCTCTCTCTCTGCTCGGTAAGCCAACGTTGCATACACGTGTCTCAGATTACCATGGAGGATTTTCAGTTGAATATGTTGGCTGATAGAGCAAAAGCCGAATCTGCCGACGAGGTAAAGTTTCGTCTTTGAGGTTGGAACTAGTCGCAAGATTACCCATAGAGGATTTTTCAGTTGAATATATTGGCCAATAGAGCAAAAGTCGTGCCTGTTCTTGTTGTTTCTGACAGGAAGTTGAGTTTTTTTCTTATGTTTGTTTGTTTGAATTTTCCTGCTTCCTATTTCCATCTTACCTTATTTCCGGATTTTTGTTTTCCTTTTGATGAAACTCAACCCAAAGGATCGGATCAGCAGTTTGCCCGAAGACGTTATCGGCTACATATTATCTCTTTTGACATTGAGAGAAGCACAAGCGACTTGTCTTCTTTCCAAAAGATGGAGACATCTGTCTACTTGTCACGTTACCAACCTTGATTACCTTGATTTCGACTGGTCTGACTTATTGAGGGGGATGAAAGCTAATCCCGAGATAGCTGAAAAGGAGAGGGCTAGATATGTGGAATGGGTGGATAATGTCGTGCACCTTCAAAGTGGTAGAGACCACACATTACATAGATTCACGATATGCTTTGACCTGAATTTCTCATGTAAGTCTCATATTGATCGATGGATTAAGTTTGCATTGGCGAAACGAGTAAAAGTTCTCCATCTAGATTTTGAGCCTGTGTATAAGGAGGACCTGGTTGATGGTTGCTTGCCATATCCGTTAGGGCATGAGACAATTATGGATGCTGATGTGGGGTGTTTACAACGGGCTTCAGATCTAAGTGAAGTTGGCTTGAGCCCTTCCATAGCTTGGCATGTTGGATTTAGGTATCTCGAAGAGCTCCACTTGAAACGAGTAATTGTGGATGGCAAACTCATTGAGCAACTGCTCGCGAATTCTCCGGTTCTAGAGCGATTGACTTTGGATGACGCTCGTACTTTGAATAGGCTTAGAGTTGCTGGCCAATCATTGAAGCTGAAGTACTTGTGCCTAGCATGTTGTTTTGATCTTGAATGCATTGAGATTTGTGACATGGATCTTGTGTCCTTCTTTTTCACTTTCGTGGGACTGTATAGTCAATTGTGTATGGACAAGCTCCCCCAGCTGCATGAGGTGTCTTTGAGTGGATGTATATCGATCGTGCGTAATTATTTGCCTCAGCTTTCAAGTCTTCCGTGTCTGCAGATTCTCGAACTTGAATTTGATCATTCGCCTCCAGTAAGAGCACTGACTATTTTCTTAAGGTTTCGTAAGTTAATTCTTTTTTACAATCTTTGTTGTCTTTGATTCTCTCTCTGCCTAATTTGTAGTTTCACTTGGCTATTCCTAGTCAATTACCTAAATTGACAAGTGTCAAGCAATTGAAGCTAAGAGTTGGAGGATCTGGAGATTTAAGTTTACTTCCGTTGACTGTCGTGATCGAGGCATGCCCCTACTTGCGGAGTTTTGTTTTTGAGGTGGGTTTTCAAGCCTCGTTCAAGTCTTAATCTATTTAGGCATTAGACAGATGTAGTAGCATCGAATATGATAAACCAAGTCAATGTAGAATCCTATTTGAGTCTCTGCTTATGGGTGAGTTATTGAATTATCATGTAATTAGTATTTGCTAGATGCAACAAATCCACGTAGAAATGTTTTCTTTCGCAAGTTCTTTCTTCCACTAGCATTTTCCAATGCATCAATATCTTGGGATGATTAATAATATAGGGCATTCTTCTTTTGCCACAGTTGACGAATCCATGGTGGAAACCAGACGAGAAGGGAAGAGAATTGGAAAGAGTTGTTAGCCCTCTCCATCAATACCTAACGGAAGTTGAATTTTACAATTATTATGGTCGACCTTGTGATTACGAACTAGTGAATTACCTTGTCGAGAATGCGATTGCTTTAGAGAAGTTAGTGGTGAATCCCTGTGATTTAGCTCCGGAGCTATATGATAAAGGATATTTCTCAGGTAGGATGATTAAAGTGAAGGAACCTAGAGAACGTGCTATGCAACAGCTCAAGGGAAAGTTACCTTCTAGAATTGAGCTGGTGATTACTTAACGAAATCAGAGCATCATTCACGCAGCATCCACAAAGCAATTATGGATGGCTTTGATTCTCTTCCCCTCTTTAAAGTCATTTTTTCGACTGTGGATATATGTTTGTTTATTTAATTATTTGTTGCCTTGATTTGAATTCATAAGTTATGTAATGGCTCTTGCATTTTTACGCAATGTGGGAAGGGGCAAGGCCATGAATAATGGATGTTTCTGGTTTTTGGTTTAACTTCGTCTTGTGTTTCCCCCTCTTTGTTGGTGAAAGAATGGATTTATTTAGTTATGGTCGAGTTAATGTCGGCAAAAGCAAATATTGCTGCGTGCATGTCACTTGTTATAAACGTTCACCTGGTCATGCTGCAATGCTACGCCTCGATTGATGTGGGAACTCCCTTGGCCATTGAGATCGGCTATAGCGGTTCACAAAAGGAAACAAATGCAAGGGTGTAAAGTACTGCCTATCTACACAAAATACAGCTACGTTTACGTTTGATTCAATTTTCCCAAGGGGCTTTGGGTAAATGCAAAGCAGTTTAGTTTAAAGGGTTTTTGGAAAATACAAATATTGTTTGGTAAACTTTGCTTTGGAAAGCAACTTGAAGTGAAAGATCGTTTGGTTGAATCACATTTGAAAAGTCCTTTGGCTTATCAATATAAGCTTTTTAAATTGTAATCTGTTTAAAATTAGAAAAAAAGGGCAATTAATACAATTTAAATGTAATGTATTAACAAAATCATTAATGTAAGAAAATCACATTAATTTTTTGGTTAAAAAATCAAATTCGACAAATATAAAGATGTATTACAAAAACTTCACACATTTTAAGGTGGAAAGATGCATTGTGACAATCAACTGTAATTGCTCGATCTTACAGAAAACAATAGTAACTATTAGCAATCTCATGACCCAGTGTTGCGATTTTTTAAATCTTAATTGCAACCAACACACTAACCATGCTCATTTAAAAGTTTTTTCCATTCTCAAGCCACAAAATCGCTCATATTTCACATCCATCTCAAGGTGCATATATGCAATGTTAAAATCAATTCAAAGTTAACACAATAAACATCACTCATTAACTGCAAATAGGAATTGATGCTTAAGCAAATTGACATTTCATTGATTAACGTGAACTGATTACATCAAGGGCCAATAAGCAAAAATTGTGCAGCTAAAATGATCCTCCCATCTATTATGGAATCCTACAAAAGAGTCTATTGGGCAACTATTTCCTCAGCTTGGCGTGACAGAACTTGAGCCTACAACCAACACTGCAATGAAGTCCATTGTTGCCTTGGCTTCCAACTCCTGAATTGCATGAACGGCGTTAATTACTGCTTCCTTGATCTTTGATTGCTACAGAACACACACATAATTACAGGCTGGACAAAATATCACATGCTAAGTTCCTGCTACCATTAGTTACTTTGTTAGAAAACAAAGGGCAGGGGAAGATTGTACAATGATCCTCTGTACAAAGCTAGAGGCAAGGAATGTAGACCTACTACTCATCACAGTTAATTCACAGCATTCAAACAATTAACTCATTCACATTATTCAGTTCAATAAGCCGTTGTTTCAATGTTAGAACATAGATCACTCATCATCACTAACTGAAGGACACACTCACGGAAGCACCTCATTCTCGCCACCACACTCCACACTTACAGAGACCTTTTCTCCACCAATTGGAATTTTATGGGGGGCACACGAAAAGGAAATTCCGGGCAACGCTGAAGAAGGAGCTGCGAGTAACCATTTATGAACCCAGAAGCACATGGAACGATAAGAGTACCCATTTCACCAGCTAAAACGAGCGACAATCAATCAAGACGATAAGTTTACCCGCTCCAATCAATCAGAATGACAAGCTATGTTTTGATGAACCCAGGAGCACATGGAACTCTACTCAACACGGACTCAAACTCACGGTCAGCAGCCTCACCACCTTCTCTCTAGCACTCATAAAAATGGGTCTTGTTTTTTAATACAAACAGACCACGAAAAGCACAGATCTAAGTTATCGAAAGCAAAGCCACCGGAGAAAGAGAGAGACTTACCTGCGGAGAGATGCGAATTGAAGGTAAGCGAGAGAGCGAGCGATGGATGAGGAATTGAGCGAAGAGGGGAGGCTCGTGCAAAACAGAGGAAGCAAAAGAACGGCAGTCGAGCGAGGGAAATGATCAGGAGCGGAGGCTCTCGCAATTGAAACGCAGTTGAGCACTAGCGAGTAGAGGCGTCAAAATGGGTCATGGACCCATTTTTGGACTCATATTTTATTTATATAGGTCATAAGCTTTTAAAAACCCAATTAAAAATTGATCAAAAAAGTGAATCCGATGTAAATGGATTACAACTTATAACCCATTTTCGATTCATTTAAAATATCAAGTGGGTTGGTACCTTAGAACCCATTTCTAAATTTTCAACTCAAGCGCCACACAATCTTTCTCTCTTTAACTTAATTAAAATGTTTTTTTAATAAAAAATCGAAATTATAATTATTTTTCATATTTCAATTTCTTTTTATTTTTTCTTTCTTTTTCTTTCTTCCTTAGCTGGCGGCCGGTAAGGCGACGGTCGGCGACAGGCCAAGCAAGACTCGCGTCGCCGACAACTGGCGAGCTCGAGTCTCACCCCGGATCGGGGAGGCAAGGCCTCACCGACGACTAGCGAGACTCAAGCTCGATCTCGCTTGTGGCCGTAGTCATGGCCAGCCGAAGAAGAAGAAAAAGGAAAAGAGAAAAGAGAAAAAAAAGAAAATAATAATAATAAAAAAGTATATATTTTAAAAAAATTAAAAATTCGATTTTTTTAAAAAGTATTTTAAAAAGAATTATAAAAATTTTCCATTAAACTTGTATTGCATAAAAGTGTTTTAGCAATACTTTTTTTTTTAATAAAAAAATCATAAAAATGAGTTTTCTTAGGTTTAGTTAAAGATTTTTCATGTTACGCTTTTTAGTTACTCAATAGTATATTCACTTCAAACAAGAGAAGCATGTGCATAGTCTAATTCTTTATAAATATTTCAATTTATAGGTTTTTTTTTTTACTTTTATTTTATTTTATTTACTATTTTTTTAATTTAATTTGAAGTTTTATCCAATTAGCATATAGTAGGTGTGGGATTTCCTAGAATATTAATAGGTTTTAGTAATACGGGTCAAGTCGGGTATGGGTGGAGTATGGGTTGGGTTGAGTATGGATCACTTGATTTACACTATATGAATATGGGTTAAAACGGGTTAAATGGGTCAAATATGGGTCGACCCATTTTTGACCTGACCCACCCATTTGACGGGTCTACTGGCGAGGGAACGAGAGGTGGAGATTCTGATGGGTTAGGGTTTTATTTTATAAAAGGGGCAAAATTGGACTTTTGATGAGATTTTGAGGGCAAAAAAGAAAACCAACCAAATTTCATTAATTAATGGAAGTAGCCTTCCGAAAATGCTAAAAGCCCATTCGGCTAAATGCTGAACCAAAAGTTGAACCAAACGCCTTATTTTCTTTTTTCAAGGGGCTTTGGAAGCTAAAAGCCCCTTGGGAAAGCTGAATCAAACGTATCTGTAGAGCATGTACTTTCTTCTGCATACTATGCTAAATTACTACAAGTTACAACCTTCGTACATTGAAGATGCATGTGAGTAAATGCTAAGGGTATGGACGTCAAGTACACACTTTGGACATTTGATACAATAACCACGTAATACTTCTCAAGATCCAAAATGACACAATACTTGCGACATAACGTTTAAATAATTCTATGAAACTTGCAAGTTAGAGGATAAATTAAAAGTTTAAGTATCCAATCTTTGCATATGTGACACGCAGGATTGTTTTTTAAGACAACAGGAAAGTCAAAAGATGGGTTGATCTAGTTATTCTTGAAATATTGATCAATTTGGATCACTAAGAGTGTATTGGTAATCATTTTATTCTCAAGAATAATTCTGCTCAGAAATATTTTTTTATTTTATTTTGTTCCTTACACGAGTTTTCGAGCATTCGAACGAGTTTGGTAGCTACACAAATTTTTTATTATTGGAATAAAAAAAGAACGAGAATGTATTTTATATGACTCTCAAATTTTTTGATGACGTAGAATTTCTTTCAACTTTTGAATATTTTTTTGAGATTTTTCCTTTTCCTTTTTTTTTTTCTTTTTTTTCCTCTCTTCTTCTTCCTCCGCTAGCTGGTCGCTAATCTTCAATGATGGCTGGTGATCGGCTAGAGACGAGAGGAGCAACCTCGTAGACCTTAAGAGAGCCTTGCTAGCCCCTAGCGAGGTCGACCTCACCATGGTCGGGCGAGTGGTCGATCTTGTCATGGTTGGGCAAAGTCGATCTCACCATGGTTGGGTGAGGTTGAACCTCACTGAAGGCCGGCGAGGTTACTAGACCTTGTCTCTGGCTAGTCGCTACAAAGAACAAAAAGAAAAAAAAAATGACATGGTTTTAGATTGTTCCTGAGAACAAACATTTAATTTTTTTTTTTTTACTTATTGTTTTTGTTCCATATCTATACTCCGACGACTAATCTATTTTGGGAAATAGAGTAATTAGCTGACAATACCAAATATATTTCTATTCTTTTTTTATTTCGAGAAAAAAAAGAACAAAAAAATAGGAAGAAGTTGTAGTGTTATCAAACATGCCCTAAATAGCTTAAGAATAGGATGAATGCCCGTCTGGACGATCTGGTCCAATTATAGCAACATTTCTTACGCACTTTCAGATACTTAAAAGTTTGTCCCCATTTCTTTTGGCAGGCCTGCGGAGCACCGGTTGCCTTGGTGAATGATAATGGAAGACAAAACTTACAAATATAGGGTTATCACATCAACTAAATATTAACCACATAATTTCACAACAACTCGACCATATGAGCATTACACAGATAGGATTCAACAGTGGCTTGCCTTATTCTCTCCTATCCTACCACATCTCATAATTGCTAAGTAGATGGAGACTTAACGATGTCCGAAGACGTCCAGACCCTCTTCTACCATAAAACTCCGGAATTAGGGACATGCATCAATCACGAGGTTGGCGGAAGTAGAGTTGCATTTTTCCATCCATCAATTGTTAATTCAGGCAATTGACGATTCCATAGTCCTTTTCTTGTGACTCGGGTTAGATTCTTACATCTCATACAATAATTATGATGCGCTGAAACCATGGTCACTTAATTGAGTAGTCCACAAGTACCTCCATCTCCGAATGAAACAAAAGTTGCTTGTGTTTCTCTAGATGTCAACTGGAATAGATACGATCTAGAATTTCATCTAGTAGATAACTGATCCAAGTCTATGGATTGAATCTCACCGACAAAAGAAAAAGTGGGGAAATGGAGAAAGCAAGCAAAAAATTGGGGATGTGATTGAGGGAAACCCAAAAGCAGCGAAGTTCGTCGACATAAACTGATCTTTCTTGTCTGGAGATTCTTGAATTCCAATTTTTTATGTCATCCTCTGTAAGACCATTGACTGATCTTTCCTAAGGTTTCATGAGTTATTACCATATTACAATCTGTATTCCCTTCGATTCTCCATCTCTCTCTAATATGCAGAGAAAGACTAGGGACTCCTCAGCTGCCTAAATTAACCAGGGTCAAGCAATTGGAACTTAGAGTTGAAGGAGAAGGAGATATGAGTCTACTTCCGTTGACTTGCCTGATCGAGGCATGTCCCTACTTGCAGAGCATTGTGTTAGAGGTGGGTTTTCAGGCCTCATTCAAGTCTTCATCTATTTAGGCATTAGACAGATAAATATAATGAACCAAGCTATTGTTGAATCCTATTCGAGTCTCTCTCATGGGTGAGTTTTTGCGACATAATGTGATTAGTATCTACTAGATGCAACCATCCACACTGGCATACTTTACTTTGCAAGTTCTTTATTCGGGCATTCTCCAATGCAATGATATCCTGTGCTGATTACTCATATATGGCATTCTTCTTTTGTCACACTTGATGGACACGACAGACATGCTATGCAGGCAGAGAGAACTGAAAAGTGTCGTTGGATCTCCCCTTCAGTACCTAAAGGTGGTGGAATTTTATAATTATTATGGTCGACCTTGTGATCTCGAATTAGTGAATTACCTTATCAAGAATGCCATTACTTTAGAGAAGCTAGTGGTGAATCCCTGTGATGAAGAATATGTCTCGGACTTGGACGAGCTGAAAAAAGTGAAGGAACCTAGAGAACGTGCTTTGCAACAGCTCAAGGGAAAGTTACATTCTAGAATCAAGCTGGTGATTAATTGAGCCTCACTCACGCGGCATCCACAAAGCTGTTATGGATGGTATTGATCGTCTTTCCCTGTTTAAAGTAATTTTTTCGACTGCAGATATAATGTTTGCTCATTAATTATTTGTTGCTCCTCATTTTTTTTGTCGGTTTAAAGTAATTTTTTTTTCAGATATAATGTTTGCTCATTAATTATTTGTTGCTCCTCATTTTTTCGACTGCGCTATGTTTCCCTGTTTCCCCCATTTTGTTGGTGATTAAAGTGATAGTAGAGGAGGATTTATCTGGTTGTGGTCTAGATAATGTAGTCAAAAGCAAAAATGGGTGTGTGCCCAAATGAAAGTGCACGTCAGTTGGTACAAACATTCGCCTAATCACGCCACAATGCTGTGCGTAGATTGACGTGGGACTTCCCTTGCCCGTTGTGACTGGCCATGGCAGGTCGCGCAAGAATACAAATGCGGGGGTTTAAATTACTGCCCTTTCTACACAAAGTACATGGTGCGGGTGAGTTACTGATGCATTCTATGCCAAATTACTACATAATTACTAGTTCAGTACGTTGCAGACGCACGTTAGTGAATGCTACAGGTACAGCATACAAAGATGGATCACTTTGGACATGAGAGACAAATAGCCATGTAAAACTTCTCTGGATCCAGAATGATACAGTACTTGCAACACAGCGCACGTATATAATTCTATGTGGCTTACAAGTTTAAGTATCCAATCTTGCTCATACTACAGAAAGTATTATTGACAACCACAAAATTAAAGTCAAAGACGGGTTGATCAGGTTATTCGTGAAACATTACCCAATTTTTGACCAGTAAAAGGCTTGGGAATATGAAGATGAGTTCCCGGTCCAACAGGGCAGTTCGGTCTGGTTTTAGCAACATTTCTTACATACTTTCGGATTTTTCTAAACTTGTCTTCTCTTTTTTTGTTTTGGGCAGCCTGGTGAGCTCTCCAAACGGTAGGGCACCGGTTGTGTTGGTGAATAACAATGGAAGACGGAACTTGCGAACATAGGATTGTCACATCGAGTGGAAACTAACCACACGATTTCACAACATCTCGCTCATATGACCAAACACAAATAGGATTTACTTATTTGGCTTATTCTCTCCATTCCTACCACATATGTCTAATTGCTAAATAAATTAAGGCTTAATGAGGTCTGAAGATCCACTTCTCACACAAACTCTGGAAGCAGGGACGACCCTCAACCGCGAGAGTCGGCAGAAGTACAGCCAATTGCTCGGCATTTGTTAATTCAGGCAATTAAAGATTCCATAGTCCCTTCCTTGCCACTGGGATTAGGTTCCATCTCATATAATAAGTTTGAGGCGCTGAAATCATGGCCGCTTAAATGAGTACTCCACAAATACCTCCATCTCGGAATGAAAAATAAGTTGCTTGTGTTTTCTATAGATGTCAACTGGAATATATACGACCCAGAATTTCATTGGGCAGACAGCTAATCCAAGCCTTTGGATTGAGTCTCACTGACAAGGCGAAAAAGGTGAGAAAATGGAGAAAGCAAGCAAAGTCCGGAGATATGATTGAGGGATTACCCGAAGCAGCGAAGTTCAAATGCTGAATTCACGAGTCGCATTCCGAAGCCCCCACATCTAAGAGAAAGATAAAGTTTTGCCCGCTCACCCAATTAAATAAAAACTGAAAGTTCACAATTATATGCTAATCTATGACGATTTATAGCTAGGGGAAGAAAGTTGCGTGCATCCAAGAGTATCCCCCAGCTCAAAAATGGAACTTTTGCAGCAAAATTCATTAACTTGTCATGAAAATCAGCTTCAGATTTAAAGTGGAACTCCTTTCGGGGATGGAGAATCCACGCAAAGCCCACGATATTCAGCTTCAAATTCAGCAGTATTTTTTTCTCCTTTGGCGGTTTTTATACCCAACGCGAGGAAGCACACAGCAGTGTTTATCTCTACATGAATTATTTAGGTAAGAGCTAGCAACCGACTATGCCAACTTTTTCCATATACTATACACCACGCGACCTGTTTTAGCACATGCTTCGTAAGTAGTTTACTTCCAGCTCGACTCATTAGACTACGTTCGCTCTTCAGATGAATGACACAAAAGATATCTTTGCATTAAAAAGAAACAAGTTCCGTTTTATAGCTGGGCCGGTATGACCCAATAAAGCATAAAAAAAAAAAAAAAAAAAACTATTGTTCTGGTTTGTGTTCTTGTGCTTGAGCTTGCGCTGGCATGTAGTAAACACGGGTGGTCTGCGCAAGAGTGAGTCCACGATCTTCCAGCCAGCGGTATATATTCCTCTGGTTCTCGCCGCTCATATTTCCGATCTATATGCACTGGAGATTACCGCGATCGGCCGACGGATCTGGAAACACGGCTATAAAAGCTCGGGCTTGGCTAATGGAAGACAGCACCAAAAGTGCCTGCTGCTTGATCATGTTCAGGGCATTTTCGAGATTCGTTTCTGCCTCGTCGAGTGCAAGACGGTATTCTTGACGTTCATATTCTCTGAAGGAAAAAAAAAAAAAAAAGTCGTTTTGGGTCATTTTCAGGGAAGCTAAATTTGTAGCAGCTGCTGCTTCTCTCTTTGCCTACCAACTCACTCAAACTCCAGATGGGGGAAGTTGCATTAAAAGAGGTCAGAGAGGAGGGAGGCGGTAGGTTCTTGACCAGTCCCTCTTCGTCTGCGACTCAGTGCTCCAGAAAACAGCAGCTGGCTGAGAAGCAGTGAAAGCCTGATGGGCCGCAGGCAGGCGTTGGAAACTTGATGCGCATTCAATTGGAATCTGACAATTCTTTTAATTCCGGGTAAGTGGTACGACACATTAATCATCGTGCGAAAGTTGATTACTAGCAACAGGCACTACACCGCCCAAGCACGACTTACTCTGGAATATCAATATAAAATGAATTCACAATAAAGGAGAATGCCTACTCAATGCCCACTTCACTTTTATGCTTAAGAACCAATTTGGCACCAGACACTTGCAACACACAGTACATGCTTCACTTAGAAGGAGAAACCTCATAAGCAATCCTGAAAAAATAGAGGGACTTAAGACATACTTTGGAACTAGACAGTGGAGAGGAGCGTTTCCTGAGAGAAGGAGATGTGCTCAGATGATAGGCTTAATGCAAGAGCAAAAGCTAACTAATAGGGGCATTCCTGACTAATTAAAATCGTCTTCGGGCAAACTGCTGATCCAATCCTTTGGGTTGGGTTTCACCAAAAGAAAAACAAACAAGATTAGAAAAATTTGGAAGTAAGATCGATGGAAAATAGGAATCAGTAAATTCAACAAACAAATATAAGAAAAAACTCAACCGAAAATTCGTTACCTTGTCTGCAGATTCGGCTTCAGGATTAGAGCGGAGCCTCTTTGGAGATGGAGAATCCATTGACGCCGGCATTAGTTCACCTTCCAGTTCGTCTTCCTCTTTTAGCCTTCCCGATCACATCCTGCGTCTTTAGAATTTAGGCAAAATTCCGTAACCCCCTCCGATTCGATATCTTTTACAAAATTCCTAATCAACCATATCTTTTGTAATAATGCGTAACGATTTTCTTTATCAAAATATATAACGATAAGCAATGTGAATGTATTACAAAAAAAGAAGACGTAGATTTATATATTGTGCTTTCATAAATCCTCAAAACTTAATATGACGTTTTAAATTTTAACAAAAGATCTCACTTTTCACTTTTGTTTAATCCCGAAACGAGTCGGGACGATAACAGTGCTTATGCAGCAAAACGTTATAGACACAAAATCGGAAAGGAAATCTGAATTATGATTCCCTTTTTGGTTTTCCTTCCTCTTCGACGCTGTGCAATTTTTTGCATGAGTATGTACTTTCAGGGGAAACGAAATTTGTCTCTGGACCCCATTCCTGAGTGGTTGGTCAAATTCTGAATTAATCTTTATTTGCTTAAAAGGGAAAAAAAAAGAATAAGAAGAGAATATGGTGATGTCGTGACTGGGAGGAACAATTATGGCGTGATCACAATATACACAAATTAGAGCGCGATACCTTTCTCTCCTTCTTTTTTTTCTCTTTCTTCTTCAGCAAGTTTTTAAGTGAAGTTTTATTTATTAGATCACCCGGCAAGTTTCTACTATGTTTGAAGTTACGAAAAGTTCTTCAAATCCATTTTACATATGTCTATTTAATTCTAAACATTTCTTCTTCTTTTTTTTATTTAGTCATGAACATGAACATTTGCACGAGATTGAGAGGGGGAGAGAGCTTGTTGCACGATTACTGGGTGAAAAGTTGGTCAAGGCAAAGTCGAACTTGTCGCTGGACTAGGAGGCAAAAAACAATCTCCCTCTATCTCTATCTCTCTCTCTCTCTCTTTCACGGCGAGCTGCGAAATATATTTTTCACGGGAATAGCCGGATTGCCAAGAAACCAAGCCAACCCAGGTTATCATTGCCTTCCTGTATGATATAACTCTTTCCAGAATCTCATCCTGAAAGAATAAAAGGCAAGATATTTCGGACGAGAAAAAACACGAGGAGTCGTAGTCAAAGCCAAGAAAAAATAAACACAGTCAAAAAACCAAAAGAAAAGAAAGGTTGTCGTTTTCTAGCGATTTGCAGTCGCGGGCAATGAGAGAGAGAGAGATAGAGATAGAGAAGGGGGGCCGGGGTTTGGCATGGGGTTTGGTAATGTCAGAAAGAAACCAAGAACATCCACATCAACAAAAAAAAAAAAACAACAACAAAAAATTAACGGATGATGCATGCTGCCAGAATGATCTTTTCTTTGATGTACTACCGCGGTTTACGTGACAAAAAATGTTCAAATTAGCGCAATTAATCAAAGATTTGGAAACAAGATATGTGAAAGGGAGTCTTTCTTTCTAAAACCGTATGAATTTTCAATTGAGTAGACTTTGTTCTAAAATGACGATCACATGTCAGCCACCGGCTCCACTACATGAGAATGGGCAACTACTTGAAGGAAACGTTAATTTTTTATTGCCTACCATTTTATGTTTCCTCATACTTGTTTTTAGCATGTCTAACCCAAATTAAAATTAACTAGCTCTATTAGGGTGACTTTCATTTTTTTACTTTTTTGCTTTTTTCTAACTTTTACAACATTTTCCTTTAGACATTTATTAACTTGTACAATTGCACGTGATTTTTCATAATTCTTTGAAACATAAACATTTTTTTCTTGTTTAAAGAATTTATAGAAAAACTCTAAGTAGAAACTATAAATAGATTAATTTCTCACAAACTATATAGGTTACAATAGTTGATCCCCAAAAAATAACAGTTGGCAACAAACAATTAGGTGACATAATTACTTGTTTGGATTTGATAATTTATGCAGAGTGATAAAGTTAGAAGTATTTATGCGTATATTGGCAAAGAAAAAATACCTCTTGTGAATATAATTAAATAGTTTCTGAAACTAGATTGCGTTTTGTTTGTTAACTAATATACAATAATTCCAGCAAAGTTGACGTTTCTGCCCACAAAAAAACGAAACGATTTATCCCCCCTTCCCCGCAGACTCACTCTTTCCTTCCCTTTTTGGGACTGCACTGGCATCTATCATGGTCGTACCATTACTTCGCGTGACGTTATAGTTCAGGCCATTCAATGAGCAAAGTGTACAATTGGTACGTTAATGTAATCTCGAAGGGCACCATCGTTTGGATTTTTTTACTTTTTTTTTAATTCTCTTTGACTTTTATTTATCACAAAATATTTGAAAATTTTCAAAATATTCAATATCAAATGATATTATTCAAAATTATTTAAAGATATATTTGGATTTACATGTGTCAACACTTAATTATATTTATAAGAAAGTATATTTTGTCATTGATGAGTTCCTTCAGTGGTTTAATATAATACAATGCTCGGTATAGAATTCTTTCTATAATTTCTCACTTTCATGGATTATTATTAAAAAGAATTATGTTATCATGGTGAGCGATTCCTTGTCTACTGTTATACGTTTTAAAAATAGCCGATGTTGAGATTTTAATTTGATCGTAACCTTAGGGCGACTAATTTTTAAAGTGGAACAATACGTAGGAAAACTAAACTAAAGCAATAATAAGAAAACTAAGCCTAGGAAAACTAAACTAAACCAGCAAAGCTAGAGCAACAGAAAAGTTTCTGAGAGGCTGTTCTTGTTAAGGGACTCGGAGACCTAGGAAAACTAAACTAAAGCAGCAAAGCAGATACGTTTTCATGAGGGACAATGATACAGACAGTCCTTAAATTTTGACTTAATATGTGATTTAATCTCTAAATTTTTAATTTGTCCAATGTGGTTTCTGAACTTTAGCCTAATGCGTAAATACAATGTATAATGTGGTCCTTAAACTTTGATACATGCTCAATATAGTTCTTGAATTATATGAAAATATTCAATATTGTCTCTGGTTTTGAATTAATAGAAAAGGACTATATTGAACTTTTTAATATAATTCAAGGACCAAATTGAATATATATAAAAAAATTCAGAGACTGCATTGAACAAATTAAAAGTTCAGGAACAATATTAAATATTTGATTAAAGTTCATAGATTATTTTGAACAAATTAAAAGTTCAGGGATTAAATTATATATTAAGGGTAAGTTCATGAACTGTTTATGTCATTTTCCCTTTTCGTGAGGCATGCTCCTCTTAAGCTTAAGGGAATGTTTCTCATCTTGTAATGTTGTAATCTTGTTTTCTTACGGTATGGAATAAAGGAAAACCACGTTGGAGTGAAATAAGTGAAGTTCGAACTAAGCTTAATGACATTGTCTAGCGAGACCCTCATCCTCAACTCGGTAGAAGAGGGAAAGTATTCAAAACCCCCTGTACACTCTAGATATTTCACGTTTTTGTCTTTGTATCGGTCCCTGAAATATCACTTATCTCCAAGTACATTTGTAATCCCCGCTTTCTCTCAGCAAAATGTGTAGTAAGTACATTTTTTAACATGTTCGCTCTTCCACCAATTGAGGACAAGAGCAACGTAATGATTTTAAGCTTAATTCAAGCTTTATATAATATTCTTTGTTTCACACTGTAAGAAAATAAGATAACAAGTTCGACATGATCAAGAGGAGAGTGGTCGAAAGAAGAGAAGAAAGAGAAAGATGGGTGGTGGGTTAGAGGAGAAGAAATTGGATGACGGTGCAGAAAAGGAGGGAAATCTATTTATCGAGCCGGGCGCATCGAGATCACATTCTCGCGTTTCACCAGATCGCACCACCGAGAGATCACATCTTTTGCGTGGGTTTGGAAGAGGTGGTGGGATTTTCCGTGGGGTTGGTAAGTGGATTAAAGACCGGTCAAACCTGCCCCACGCCTTAATAATGTTTTTAAAATTGTATGTAATATATATTTTTTTTTTGTACCAATGGAAGTCATATTTGAAAAAAAATAAATGGTTTCCCACAACAAATTTATATCCCATTACCCATTAAACAAGCGAAACTTGATGACAGAAAATGAAAATTTTAAAAATTATTTCTTATTCCTATCTCGTAAGGAAAAGGCAAGGAAGGGGGTCGTTTTATGTGGTTTCTATAAATACTCTAAGGCATAATTGTCGTAAAAATTACAATTAAAACGTTTGGAATTTGCTAAACACCCTGAGACTAATGAGCCATATATAGAGACACTAATAAGTGGATTCATCCGAATCTCCAATAAGTTCTTTATAAGTTCATGTTCAAAAACAGATGTTCATTTTTAGGGTATTACCCTTCCGCATCACTGCTACTGCCATCTGGCTACCAAGCGATCACGTCTCTGGCATTTTATCAAATCGCATCTTTGGCACAACAACATCACCAATCACATTTCTGGCACCAAATCACAACTACCCTGCGCCAGAGAGAGAGAGAGAGAGAGAGAGAGAGAGAGAGAGAGAGAGAGAGAGATGTTTCCTGCAGGAGAATTAAGCCATGGGGTTTGTAAAATGGTAATATTACACGACTGACGAAGTAAGCCTTTGATATTATATGAATGACGGATGATGCATTAAGTCTCTAATCCGTGGTTTGACTCGAGATAAAAGAGCAACGAATGTATGAGTCCGAAGCATGGGTAAGTCTCTCTGTTTCGTAGTTGATTTTAAGATCTGTCATTAAGAAATCTAAAGTTATAATCCCGATTTGGTTTGGATTAATCAAAAGTAAAAAGTGTGCTTTTGTTGTTAAAATTTAAAACATTATAATAAGTTTGAGAATTTATGAATATTTAATACGTTAATTTACATGTTGACATGAAATTTTCAAGTATAAGAAGTTATAGGGGATATAACATCCAACAAGCGCAAGCCACTTGTGTTCTCTCAGGGAGATGCAGCAATTGGTGTGCTTCTCAGATCACCGACCTTGATTTCTACTCGCTTGACTTATCGGAGGAGATGAAAGATAAACCTGAGTTGGCGGAAAAGGAGAGAGCGCTATACAGGCAATGGGGGGACAAATTGTGCATTATGGAGACCACGCTTTACTTAAGTTCACATTACACTTCGACCTGAAATATCTCGTAGAAGTCTTGTGTCAATCATTGATTAGTTTTGCTTTGTCAAAACGGGTTAAAGTATTCGAATTAGATTTTGTGCCAGTGTGTCGTGAGGATTTTGAAACTGATTGTGACCCTAGTTGCTTGCCATATTTGTTAGAGCATGAGCTACTTTTAAATGTTGATGTAGGATGTTCCCAGGGGGTCTTCTGGTCTAATTAATTTTGGCTTGAGCCTTTCTAATTCTTAGCATGTCTGGTGTAGGTATCTCAAAGAGCTCTCCTTGATTCAAGTACGTGTGGAGGTAGAACTCATTAAACAGCTACTTGATAATTGTCCAGTCATTGAGCGATTGATTTTGAATAGTGTTAGTACTTTGAATAGGTCGAGAGTTCTGGCCAATCACTAAAGCTGAAATACTTGCTTATAAGTTGCCACTAGAATCTTGAATGCATCGAGATTCATGACATGGATCTTGTGTCCCTCATTGTCATACGGAAAGAAAGTCTATTGTGTTAGGACAAGGTCCCCTGGCTAATTCAGGTGTCTTTTAAAGGATCTTTGTGGATCGTGCACATGTGACCTTGTCTCAGCTTTCAAGTCTTTCTTGTTTCAGATTCTCAAGCTTAAATTTTTCTCAACCACTCCGTATAAGAGCACTGACAGATTTCATAAGGTTTCCTAATTTATTTCTTTAGAAACTGTGTTGTCTTTAATTCTCTCTTAATATGTAGGAAGGTCGATGGATTCATTACTATCTAAATTAACAAGTGTCAAGCAATTAGAATTGAGAGTTGCAATAGAAGGAGATGCAAGTCTACTTTCGTTGACTCTCGTGAGCGGGGCATGTCTTTGCTTGTAGAGTTTTGTGTTTACGGCGGGTTTTCGGGCCTTGTTCAAATCTTCATCTATTTAGGCATTAGACTATGCAGTAGGAGCGAATATGATAAATGAAGCCACTATTGAATTTTATTCAAGTCTTTGCTTATGGGGCTTATGGGTGAGTTGTTGGAACATCATATGATCAGTATTTGCTTGATGTTACAATCCACACATACTTTATTTTGCAAGTTCATTCTTGTACTGGCATTCTCCAATGCAACGATATCATGTGGTGATTAATAGTATCCGACATTCTTCTTTTGCCACACTTAAGGGACCCGATGTAAATGCTATGTAGGCAGGGAGAATTAAGAAGAGTTGTTAGACTAACCCATCAGTACCTAGAGGAGCTTGAATTTAATAATTATCATGGTCAATCTCGTGATCTCAAGTTAGTGAATTACCTTATCGAGAATGCCGTTGCTCTTGAGACATAAGTGGTAAATCCTTGTGATGAAAAATAATTCTTGCACAAGTTGGAAAAAGTGAAGAAACCTAGAGAAGTCGATTAATTAACGAAAGCATAGCCACATTCTCACAACATCCACAGAGTTGATATGGAATGGCTATTTTTTGCAACTTAATCCCCTTCCATTCTTTAAAGTATGTTTGTTCTTCTTCTTTCTTTTTTTCTCTTGTTCTTATCCTATATCTATCTTACAAGTTACTGTGTGTTCTATATACTGTGCACAAGTTGCAAAACTCTGCTATTTCACTCATGTGTTCCCACCCCAGCCTTCTCAAGAAGGTGGGGAATCGAACTTCCCAACTCCCTTATCCCAAATAAGAAAAATGGCTACTTAGGCAATCTCCGATGGTTAAAAGTATGTTTATTCATTAACAATTTGTTGTTGTTAATTTTAGATTGAATTTGCTGGTTTAACTTCCTTTCAAGTTTTCCCCTTCTATTGGTCACAAGAGTGATAGTAGGAGAGAAAGAATTTATTTGGTTTTGTTCCCAGGAATAATTTTTACTTAAAAATATTTTTTTATTATGTTCCTGGGATAATTTTTTAAGCATCCGAAGGCATTTAATAACCATTTAAAATTTCTTCCAGAAACAAAACACGTTTGGTACGACTCTTGAATTTTTTTGTGGCTAAAAATTTCTTTTAATTTTTTTAATAATTTTATTACTTTTTTCTTTTTTCTTTTCTCTTTTTTCTTCGGGTTAATATCCTAAAAAACCCCATACTAGTACACCTATAACAAATTTACCATAAACTAATTTTTTTACTACCAAAAACCCAAAACTGGTACACCTTTGGCAAATTTATCCCAAAATAATATACTTATGACAAATTTACCCTCTATTGGTTTCCGTTAAATTTTATTATCAAATTGCTGAGTATAATGACATGTAATAGTGGACTAGTGTACTTGTTTAGGATTTTACTATTTGTTTGTCACAGTTGTATCATTTTTGTAGTTTTTTGTGTTATTAATTTGATTTAACAAATGGTATATTTGTCACAAATATACCAGTTTGGGGTTTGTGGTAGTTGAATAAATTAGTTTGGGGTAAATTTGTCACAAGTGTACCAATTTGGGATTTTTCAGGGTATAAACCTTTTTCTTTTTCATTCTCTTCTTCCTCCTATAGCCGGTAGACGACCAAGGCGATGGTTGGCGATTGACCAAACGAGAGCTAGTGAGGTTGCTAGCCTCGAGGAAGCCGAAGCCTCGACCAGCCATGGCAAGGGTCCAAGGTTGCCGATGACTAGCTAGGGGAAGAAGAAGAGGAAGAGAAAAATAAATTAAAGAAATGAAAAGAAAAAGGTAAAGAGGTTTGAGCTTGATTATAGAGTTGTTCCTGAGAACAAAGAAGAAACTTGTTTTTATTTCTTGATTCTGTTCCAAATCTATTCATAAAAACAAATTTGTTGTTGAAACGTAGATCACATCAAGTACAATAGCCATGTGAGTATTTCTTTCAATCTAAAATTAAGGATTCAATACTTGAAATGTAGCACTTGTATCAATGTGATGTTGTTGGCATTGTTAAATAACAATCTTGACATCAGTTAAGGAAGTTTTGCCCATCCAAAATGCAAGAAAAAAGAAAATCGTCGACTATCTGAAGAGAAATAAAAGATTAAAATTATAACTGTAGATGAAATATATACTATTGTGTTACTATACTGAGAGCAATATGATTCAGCATATGCATCAAACACTTAAGTCTCTAGATGCATAATCGTATCCAAAGCCATAGCCAAATTATCCTTGGTGAGATATAATTAAGTCCCTGGTTCTGTTAGTCAATACCCCAATGGTAGCTCAAAAATAACTTCATTGCCGCGGCTACTGTTAGACACTGCAAAGTAACTGCGAGTTCCCAGAGCATTGCGGCATTTTCACCGCCCGTAAGTGGTTCCAATTCCCGATGCTACATGAATTTGATATGTTCAATTACTCCTGTCAAATTTTTGTTGACTTGGGAGAATTAATCTTGCATCAATACTGTTGGTTTAGTTGGGTCTCATGTTGATGATTTCATCTGACATTTGTCGGCACCTTTTACGTAAACTTGCATGGCTTCGATTTCATAGCATTTTCCATCTGGACTGATGTTTGCATTGGATGTTGGGTGAAAATTTTCATGGCGTGGATTGGATTTTCGGGGCAGTCCATATGTATTTGCCTGATTGGATTTTCTGTGATTTTATATAGAAGTTGTCTAGCGTAGCAGTTCATTAATTTTTTTTAACATTTTGCATGATCGACATGTGCTGATATCTAACTCATACCCATAAGACAATCCTCATATTATGCACTTCGTACCTCTCTTAGCTTCTTCGCCTCACTGCTTGTCTTTCTTCCCCCTCAGATGCCGTGAGAGTCTCCCAAATTTTCTGATGGTGTCGATAATGACCGCGTGGTCAGCATCCAATCTCTGGACAAGGCACCTATCATGAGACATCCGTGGCCGGCTTGATAGCCTCCGCTTTGCCGGCATCCTCCTCCGAAATCTGCTGATCATTTGATCTCCACTCCTCCTTTTCCATAAATGGAGAGACATAGATTGAAGATCATTTCGGAAGATGAAGAACTCTTCTGCGGGGAAGGGAAATTTCAGTTGAAGCTGATTTTAAAAGAAAACGCAAATGCTCCAGAATTTGGTTGGCAATTGGTGAACAGCAAGTATGGTTTTTTAGGGGGTTTCCCTTGATTGAAGGTCGTGATATAAACAATCATCTTCTTGGGTTTAATCTATGACCATGCCATCGGATCCATTTTTTTAATTACAATTATATCATATAAATGATGGATTAAGCTTATGATCCGTGGTGTGGCTATGGACTAAAATGCGATTTATGTGCACAAGTACAAAACAAATTAAGTAAAAATTTTGTTTCTCATTCTAACAATTAAATTATCATATTTCATTGTTCATTTTAAAATCTCAATATGAAATTTTCAAGTATCTTATATCGCAAAAAGTCAAAGTGAAAAACTAAAAATTATTTAAAACATGCCATTAGTGATAATATATATCTCACGATATTCTTTATTTTTTGTGTAAGATAATTTTCACTATGTTAATCCTTATACATGGTTAAGAAGGATATTGCTGATTTGGAAATTTGAAAAAGATATCTCGTCGAAGGGTATAATTATAGCATATGAATAATGGATTAAGTCTCTGATCTGTGGTGTGGCTCAAGATTAAAAGACAATCCATGTGCACGAGTAAAAAACAAATTAGGTAAAATTTTTGTATCTCATACTAACAATTAAATTATCAATGTGTAATTTTTCATATTGCAGATAGTCAAAGTGAAAAAATAAAAGATATTCAAGACATGCCATTAGCGATAATATATACCTCACAATGTTTTTTTTTTTTTTGTATAAGATTATTTTCTCAATGTGAATCACCATACGTGGTTAAAAAGGATATCGCTGATTAGGAATATTAAGATATCGCATCGGAAGGGTGTTTTTGAATTTCACTTAAAATCTAATATATACTCAAGATGTGATCGGGAAGGCTAAAAGAAGGAGACGAACTGGAAGGTGAACTAATGCCGGCGTCCATGGATTCTCCATCTCCAAAGAGGCTCCGCTCTGATCCTGAAGCCGAATCTGTAGACAAGGTAACGTTTTAGTTTTTGAGGTTGGAACTAGTAGCAAGAAGACACCCCACCCTCTCTCTCTCTCTCTCTCTCTCTCTCTCTGCTCGGTAAGCCAACGTTGCATACACGTGTCTCAGATTACCATGGAGGATTTTCAGTTGAATATGTTGGCTGATAGAGCAAAAGCCGAATCTGCCGACGAGGTAAAGTTTCGTCTTTGAGGTTGGAACTAGTCGCAAGATTACCCATAGAGGATTTTTCAGTTGAATATATTGGCCAATAGAGCAAAAGTCGTGCCTTTTCTTGTTGTTTCTGACAGGAAGTTGAGTTTTTTCTTATGTTTGTTTGTTTGAATTTTCCTGCTTCCTATTTTCCATCTTACCTTATTTCTGGATTTTTGTTTTCCTTTTGATGAAACTCAACCCAAAGGATCGGATCAGCAGTTTGGCCGAAGACGTTATCCGCTATATATTATCTCTTTTGACATTGAGAGAAGCACAAGCGACTTGTCTTCTTTCCAAAAGATGGAGATATCTGTCTACTTGTCACGTTACCAACCTTGATTACCTTGATTTCGACTGGTCTGACTTATTGAGGGGGATGAAAGCTAATCCCGAGATAGCTGAAAAGGAGAGGGCTAGATATGTGGAATGGGTGGACAATGTCGTGCACCTTCAAAGTGGAAGAGACCACACTTTACATAGATTCACGATATGCTTTGACCTGAATTCCTCATGTAAGTCTCATATTGATCGATGGATTAAGTTTGCATTGGCGAAACGAGTAAAAGTTCTCCATCTAAATTTCGAGCCTGTGTATAAGGAGGACCTGATTGATGGTTGCTTGCCATATCCATTAGGGCATGAGACAATTATGGATGCTGATGTGGGGTGTTTACAACGGTCTTCAGATCTAAGTAAAGTTGGCTTGAGCCCTTCCATAGCTTGGCATGTTGGATTTAGGTATCTCGAAGAGCTCCACTTGAAACGAGTAATTGTGGATGGCAAACTCATTGAGCAACTGCTCGCGAATTCTCCGGTTCTAGAGCGATTGACTTTGGATGACGCTCGTACTTTGAATAGGCTTAGAGTTGCTGGCCAATCATTGAAGCTGAAGTACTTGTGCGTAGCATGTTGTTTTGATCTTGAATGCATTGAGATTTGTGACATGGATCTTGTGTCCTTCACTTTCGTCGGACTGTATAGTCTATTGTATATGGACAAGCTCCCCAGCTGCATGAGGTGTCTTTGAGCGGATGTATATTGGTCGTGCGTAATTATTTGCCTCAGCTTTCAAGTCTTCCGTGTCTGCAGATTCTCGAACTTGAATTTGATTATGCGCCTCCAGTAAGAGCACTGACTATTTTCATAAGATTTCGTAAGTTAATTCTTTTTTACAATATTTGTTGTCTTTGATTCTCTCTCTGCCTAATCGGCAGGATCACTTGGCTATTCCTAGTCAATTACCTAAATTGACTAGTGTCAAGCAATTGAAGCTAAGAGTTGGAGGATCTGGAGATTTAAGTTTACTTCCGTTGACTGTCGTGATCGAGGCATGCCCCTACTTGCAGAGTTTTGTTTTTGAGGTGGGTTTTCAGGCTCGTTCAAGTCTTCATTTATTTAGGCATTTCTCATTAGACAGATGTAGTAGCATTGAATATGATAAACCAAGTCAATGTAGAATCCTATTTGAGTCTCTGCTTATGGGTAAGTTATTGGGTTATCATGTAATTAGTATTTGCTTGATGCGACAATCCACGTAGAAATGTTTTCTTTCGCAAGTTCTTTCTTCCACTAGCATTTTCCAATGCATCAATATCTTGGGGTGATTAATAATATAGGGCATTCTTCTTTTGCCACAGTTGACGAACCCATGGAGGAAACCAGATGGGAAGGGAAGCGAATTGGAAAGAGTTGTTAGCCCTCTCCATCAATGCCTAAAGGAAGTTGAATTTTACAATTATTATGGTCGACCTCGTGATTACGAGCTAGTGAATTATCTTGTCGAGAATGCCATTGCTCTAGAGAAGTTAGTGGTGAATCCCTGTGATTTAGCTCTGGAGCCATATGATAAAGGATACTTCTCAAGTAGAATGATTAAAGTGAAGGAACCTAGAGAATGTGCTGTGCAACAACTCAAGGGAAAGTTACCTTCTAGAATTGAGCTGGTGATTAATTAACGAAATCAGAGCATCATTCACGCAACATCCACAAAGCAATTATGGATGGCTTTGATTCTCTCCCCCTCTTTAAAGTCAATTTTTCGACAATGGATATATGTTTGTTTATTTAATTATTTGTTGCCCTTGATTTGGATTTATAAGTTATGTAATGGCTCTTGCATTTTTACGCAATGTAGGAAGGGGCAAGGCCATGAATAATGGATGTTTTTGGATTTTGGTTTAACTTCATCTTGTGTTACCCCCTCCTTGTTGGTGAAAGAATGGATTTATTTAGTTATGGTCTAGTTAATGTCGGCAAAAGCAAATATTGCTGCGTGCACATCACTTGTTATAAACATTCACCTGGTCATGCTGCAATGCTATGCCTCGATTGACGTGGGAACTCCCTTGGCCATTGAGATCGGCTATAGCGGTTCACAAAAGGAAACAAATGCAAGTGTGTAAATTACTGCCTATCTACACAAAGTACGGCTACATTTGATTTAATTTTCCCAATGGATTTTGGGTAAATGCAAAGCAGTTTAACTCAAAAGGTTTTTGGAAAATGCAAATACGTAAACTTTGCTTTAGAAAGCAACTTGAAGTGAAAGATCATTTGGTTGAATCACATTTGAAAAGTCTTTTGGCTTATCAATATAAGCTTTTTAAATTGTAATCTGTTTAAAATTAGAAAAAAAAGGGCAATTGATACAATTTAAATGTAACGTATTAACAAACTTATTAATATAGGAAAATCACATTACTTTTTTGGTTGAAAAAATCAAATTCAACAAATATAAAGATGTATTACAAAAACTTCACACATTTTAAGGTGGAAAGATGCATTGTGACAATCAATTGTAATTGCTCGATTTTACAGAAAACAATAGTAACTATTAGCAATCTCATGACCCAGTGTTGCGATTTTTTAAATCTTAATTGCAACCAACACACTAACCATGCTCATTTAAAAGTTTTTTCCATTCTCAAGCCACAAAATCGCTCATATTTCACATCCATCTCAAGGTGCACATATGCAATGTTAAAATCAATTCAAAGTTAACACAATAAAACATCACTCATTAACTGGAAATAGGAATTGATGCTTAAGCAAATTGACATTTCATTGATTAACATGAACTGATTACATCAAGGGCCAATAAGCAAAAATTGCACAGCTAAAATGATCCTCCCATCTATTATGGAATCCCACAAAAGAGTCTATTGGGCAACTATTTCCTCAGATTGGCGTGACAGAACTTGAGCCTACAACCAACACTGCAATGAAGTCCATTGTTGCCTTGGCTTCCAACTCCTGAATTGCATCAACGGCGTTAATTGAACTAGCCAAGTGAGTCCTCAGTATACCAAGTGCTTCCTTGATCTTTGATTGCTACAGAACACACACATAATTAAAGGCTGGACAAAATATCACATGTTAAGTTCCTGCTACCATTAGTTACTTTGTTAAAAAACAAAGGGCAGGGAAAGATTGTACAACGATCCTCTGTACAAAGCTAGAGGCAAGGAACGCAGACCTACTACTCATCACAGTCAATTCATAGCATTCAAACAACTAACTCATTCACATTATTCAGTTCAATAAGCTGTTGTTTCAATGTTAAAACATAGATCACTCATCATCACTAACTGAAGGACACACTCACGGAAGCACCTCATTCTCGCCACCACACTTCACACTTACAGAGACCTTTTCTCCATCAATTGGAATTTTATGGGGGGCACGCGAAAAGGAAATTCCGGGCAACGCTGAGGAAGGAGCTGCGAGTAACCATTTATGAACCCAGAAGCACATGGAAAGATAAGAGTACCCATTTCAGTAGCTAAAACGAGCGACAATCAATCAAGACGATAAGTTTACCCGCTCCTATCAATCAGAATGACAAGCTATGTTTTGATGAACCCAGGAGCACATGGAACTCTACTCAACGCGGACTCAAACTCACGGTCAGCAGCCTCACTACCTTCTCTCTAGCACTCATAAAAATGGGTCTTGTTTTTTTAATACAAACGGACCACGAAAAGCACAGATCTAAGTAATAGAAAGCAAAGCCACCGGAGAAAGAGAGAGACTTACTGCGGAGAGATGCGAATTGAAGGTAAGCGAGAAAGCGAGCGATGGATGAGGAATTGACCGAAGAGGGGAGGCTCGTGCAAAACAGAGGAAGCAAAAGAACGGCAGCCGAGCGAGGGAAATGATCAGGAGCGGAGGCTCTCGCAATTGAAACGCAGTTGAGCACTAGCGAGTAGAGGCATCAAAATGGGTCATGGACCCATTTTTGGACTCATATTTTATTTATATAAGTCATAGGCTTTTAAAAACCCAACTAACAATGGATTAAAAAAGTGAATCTGATTTAAATGGGTCAGAACTTATAACCCATTTTAGATCCATTTAAAATATCAAGTGGGTTGGTACCTTAGAACCCATTTCTAAATTTTCAACTCAAGCCCCACACAATCTTTCCCTCTTTAACTTTATTAAAATGTTTTTTTCAATAAAAAATCAAAATTATAATTATTTTTCATATTTCAATTTTGTTTCTTTTTTATTTCGTTTTCTTTCTTCCTTAGCTAGTGGCCGGCAGGGCAACAGGCCAGGCAAGACTTGCGTTGCCGACGAGCCCCGCCTGACGCCGGCAAGCTCGAGTCTCGCCAGATCCGGCGAGGCTAGGCTTCACCTACGACTGGTGAGACTCAAGCTCGATCTCGCTTGTGGCCAATCGTCATGGCCGGCCGAAGAAGAAGAAAAAAGGAAAAGAGAAAAAGAAAATGATAATAATTAAAAATTATATTTTTTAAAAAAATAAAAATTTGATTTTTTAAAAAATATTTTAAAAGGAATTATAAAAATTTTCCATTAAATTTGTATTGCATAAAATTGTTTTAGCAATACTTTTTTTTTTTATAAAAAAAATCGTCAAAATGAGTTTTCTTAGGTTTAGTTAAAGATTTTTTATGTTACGGTTTTTAGTTACTCAATAGTATGTTCACTTCAAACAAGAGAAGCATGTGCATAGTCTAATTCTTTATAAATATTTCAATTTATAGGTTTTTTTTTACTTTATTTTATTTTATTTACTATTTTTTAATTTAATTTGAAGTTTTAAACCAATTAGCATATAGTAGGTGTGGGTTTTCCTAGAATATTAATAGGTTTTAGTAATATGGGTCGGGTCGGGTATGGATGGAGTATGGTCGGGTTGAGTATGGATCATTTGATTTACACTATATAAATATGGGTCAAAACAGGTTAAATGGGTCAAATATGAGTCAATCCATTTTCGACCCGACCGACCCATTTGACGGTCTACTAACGAGGGAATGAGAGGCAGAGGTTCTGTAGGGTTAGGGTTTTATTTTATAAAAGGGGCAAAATTGGACTTTTGATAAGATTTTGAGGGCAAAAAAGAAAACCGACCAAATTTCATTAATTAATGGAAGTAGCCTTCTAAAAATGCTAAAAGCCCACTTGCCTTGGGCTTTCAAATAAATGCTGAACCAAAAGTTGAACCAAACGCCTTATTTTCTTTTTTTCAAGGGGCTTTGGAAGCTGAAAGCCCCTTGGGAAAGCTGAATCAAACGTATCGTAGAGCATGTACTTTCTTCTGCATACTATGCTAAATTACTACAAGTTACAACCTTCGTACATTGAAGATGCATGTGAGTAAATGCTAAGGGTATGGACGTCAAGTACACACTTTGGACATTTGATACAATAACCACGTAATACTTCTCAAGATCCAAAATGACACAATACTTGCGACATAACGTTTAAATAATTCTATGAAACTTGCAAGTTAGAGGATAAATTAAAAGTTTAAGTATCCAATCTTTGCATATGTGACACGCAGGATTGTTTTTTAAGACAACAGGAAAGTCAAAAGATGGGTTGATCTAGTTATTCTTGAAATATTGATCAATTTGGATCACTAAGAGTGTATTGGTAATCATTTTATTCTCAAGAATAATTCTGCTCAGAAATATTTTTTTATTTTATTTTGTTCCTTACACGAGTTTTCGAGCATTCGAACGAGTTTGGTAGCTACACAAATTTTTTATTATTGGAATAAAAAAAGAACGAGAATGTATTTTATATGACTCTCAAATTTTTTGATGACGTAGAATTTCTTTCAACTTTTGAATATTTTTTTGAGATTTTTCCTTTTCCTTTTTTTTTTTCTTTTTTTTCCTCTCTTCTTCTTCCTCCGCTAGCTGGTCGCTAATCTTCAATGATGGCTGGTGATCGGCTAGAGACGAGAGGAGCAACCTCGTAGACCTTAAGAGAGCCTTGCTAGCCCCTAGCGAGGTCGACCTCACCATGGTCGGGCGAGTGGTCGATCTTGTCATGGTTGGGCAAAGTCGATCTCACCATGGTTGGGTGAGGTTGAACCTCACTGAAGGCCGGCGAGGTTACTAGACCTTGTCTCGGCTAGTCGCTACAAAGAACAAAAAGAAAAAAAAAAATGACATGGTTTTAGATTGTTCCCGAGAACAAACATTTAATTTTTTTTTTTTTACTTATTGTTTTTGTTCCATATCTATACTCCGACGACTAATCTATTTTGGGAAATAGAGTAATTAGCTGACAATACCAAATATATTTCTATTCTTTTTTTATTTCGAGAAAAAAAGAACAAAAAAATAGGAAGAAGTTGTAGTGTTATCAAACATGCCCTAAATAGCTTAAGAATAGGATGAATGCCCGTCTGGACGATCTGGTCCAATTATAGCAACATTTCTTACGCACTTTCAGATACTTAAAAGTTTGTCCCCATTTCTTTTGGCAGGCCTGCGGAGCACCGGTTGCCTTGGTGAATGATAATGGAAGACAAAACTTACAAATATAGGGTTATCACATCAACTAAATATTAACCACATAATTTCACAACAACTCGACCATATGAGCATTACACAGATAGGATTCAACAGTGGCTTGCCTTATTCTCTCCTATCCTACCACATCTCATAATTGCTAAGTAGATGGAGACTTAACGATGTCCGAAGACGTCCAGACCCTCTTCTACCATAAAACTCCGGAATTAGGGACATGCATCAATCACGAGGTTGGCGGAAGTAGAGTTGCATTTTTCCATCCATCAATTGTTAATTCAGGCAATTGACGATTCCATAGTCCTTTTCTTGTGACTCGGGTTAGATTCTTACATCTCATACAATAATTATGATGCGCTGAAACCATGGTCACTTAATTGAGTAGTCCACAAGTACCTCCATCTCCGAATGAAACAAAAGTTGCTTGTGTTTCTCTAGATGTCAACTGGAATAGATACGATCTAGAATTTCATCTAGTAGATAACTGATCCAAGTCTATGGATTGAATCTCACCGACAAAAGAAAAAGTGGGGAAATGGAGAAAGCAAGCAAAAAATTGGGGATGTGATTGAGGGAAACCCAAAAGCAGCGAAGTTCGTCGACATAAACTGATCTTTCTTGTCTGGAGATTCTTGAATTCCAATTTTTTATGTCATCCTCTGTAAGACCATTGACTGATCTTTCCTAAGGTTTCATGAGTTATTACCATATTACAATCTGTATTCCCTTCGATTCTCCATCTCTCTCTAATATGCAGAGAAAGACTAGGGACTCCTCAGCTGCCTAAATTAACCAGGGTCAAGCAATTGGAACTTAGAGTTGAAGGAGAAGGAGATATGAGTCTACTTCCGTTGACTTGCCTGATCGAGGCATGTCCCTACTTGCAGAGCATTGTGTTAGAGGTGGGTTTTCAGGCCTCATTCAAGTCTTCATCTATTTAGGCATTAGACAGATAAATATAATGAACCAAGCTATTGTTGAATCCTATTCGAGTCTCTCTCATGGGTGAGTTTTTGCGACATAATGTGATTAGTATCTACTAGATGCAACCATCCACACTGGCATACTTTACTTTGCAAGTTCTTTATTCGGGCATTCTCCAATGCAATGATATCCTGTGCTGATTACTCATATATGGCATTCTTCTTTTGTCACACTTGATGGACACGACAGACATGCTATGCGGCAGAGAGAACTGAAAAGTGTCGTTGGATCTCCCCTTCGGTACCTAAAGGTGGTGGAATTTTATAATTATTATGGTCGACCTTGTGATCTCGAATTAGTGAATTACCTTATCAAGAATGCCATTACTTTAGAGAAGCTAGTGGTGAATCCCTGTGATGAAGAATATGTCTCGGACTTGGACGAGCTGAAAAAAGTGAAGGAACCTAGAGAACGTGCTTTGCAACAGCTCAAGGGAAAGTTACATTCTAGAATCAAGCTGGTGATTAATTGAGCCTCACTCACGCGGCATCCACAAAGCTGTTATGGATGGTATTGATCGTCTTTCCCTGTTTAAAGTAATTTTTTCGACTGCAGATATAATGTTTGCTCATTAATTATTTGTTGCTCCTCATTTTTTTTGTCGGTTTAAAGTAATTTTTTCGACTGCAGATATAATGTTTGCTCATTAATTATTTGTTGCTCCTCATTTTTTCGACTGCGCTATGTTTCCCTGTTTCCCCCATTTTGTTGGTGATTAAAGTGATAGTAGAGGAGGATTTATCTGGTTGTGGTCTAGATAATGTAGTCAAAAGCAAAAATGGGTGTGTGCCCAAATGAAAGTGCACGTCAGTTGGTACAAACATTCGCCTAATCACGCCACAATGCTGTGCGTAGATTGACGTGGGACTTCCCTTGCCCGTTGTGACTGGCCATGGCAGGTCGCGCAAGAATACAAATGCGGGGGTTTAAATTACTGCCCTTTCTACACAAAGTACATGGTGCGGGTGAGTTACTGATGCATTCTATGCCAAATTACTACATAATTACTAGTTCAGTACGTTGCAGACGCACGTTAGTGAATGCTACAGGTACAGCATACAAAGATGGATCACTTTGGACATGAGAGACAAATAGCCATGTAAAACTTCTCTGGATCCAGAATGATACAGTACTTGCAACACAGCGCACGTATATAATTCTATGTGGCTTACAAGTTTAAGTATCCAATCTTGCTCATACTACAGAAAGTATTATTGACAACCACAAAATTAAAGTCAAAGACGGGTTGATCAGGTTATTCGTGAAACATTACCCAATTTTTGACCAGTAAAAGGCTTGGGAATATGAAGATGAGTTCCCGGTCCAACAGGGCAGTTCGGTCTGGTTTTAGCAACATTTCTTACATACTTTCGGATTTTTCTAAACTTGTCTTCTCTTTTTTTGTTTTGGGCAGCCTGGTGAGCTCTCCAAACGGTAGGGCACCGGTTGTGTTGGTGAATAACAATGGAAGACGGAACTTGCGAACATAGGATTGTCACATCGAGTGGAAACTAACCACACGATTTCACAACATCTCGCTCATATGACCAAACACAAATAGGATTTACTTATTTGGCTTATTCTCTCCATTCCTACCACATATGTCTAATTGCTAAATAAATTAAGGCTTAATGAGGTCTGAAGATCCACTTCTCACACAAACTCTGGAAGCAGGGACGACCCTCAACCGCGAGAGTCGGCAGAAGTACAGCCAATTGCTCGGCATTTGTTAATTCAGGCAATTAAAGATTCCATAGTCCCTTCCTTGCCACTGGGATTAGGTTCCATCTCATATAATAAGTTTGAGGCGCTGAAATCATGGCCGCTTAAATGAGTACTCCACAAATACCTCCATCTCGGAATGAAAAATAAGTTGCTTGTGTTTTCTATAGATGTCAACTGGAATATATACGACCCAGAATTTCATTGGGCAGACAGCTAATCCAAGCCTTTGGATTGAGTCTCACTGACAAGGCGAAAAAGGTGAGAAAATGGAGAAAGCAAGCAAAGTCCGGAGATATGATTGAGGGATTACCCGAAGCAGCGAAGTTCAAATGCTGAATTCACGAGTCGCATTCCGAAGCCCCCACATCTAAGAGAAAGATAAAGTTTTGCCCGCTCACCCAATTAAATAAAAACTGAAAGTTCACAATTATATGCTAATCTATGACGATTTATAGCTAGGGGAAGAAAGTTGCGTGCATCCAAGAGTATCCCCCAGCTCAAAAATGGAACTTTTGCAGCAAAATTCATTAACTTGTCATGAAAATCAGCTTCAGATTTAAAGTGGAACTCCTTTCGGGGATGGAGAATCCACGCAAAGCCCACGATATTCAGCTTCAAATTCAGCAGTATTTTTTTCTCCTTTGGCGGTTTTTATACCCAACGCGAGGAAGCACACAGCAGTGTTTATCTCTACATGAATTATTTAGGTAAGAGCTAGCAACCGACTATGCCAACTTTTTCCATATACTATACACCACGCGACCTGTTTTAGCACATGCTTCGTAAGTAGTTTACTTCCAGCTCGACTCATTAGACTACGTTCGCTCTTCAGATGAATGACACAAAAGATATCTTTGCATTAAAAAGAAACAAGTTCCGTTTTATAGCTGGGCCGGTATGACCCAATAAAGCATAAAAAAAAAAAAAAAACTATTGTTGTGGTTTGTGTTCTTGTGCTTGAGCTTGCGCTGGCATGTAGTAAACACGGGTGGTCTGCGCAAGAGTGAGTCCACGATCTTCCAGCCAGCGGTATATATTCCTCTGGTTCTCGCCGCTCATATTTCCGATCTATATGCACTGGAGATTACCGCGATCGGCCGACGGATCTGGAAACACGGCTATAAAAGCTCGGGCTTGGCTAATGGAAGACAGCACCAAAAGTGCCTGCTGCTTGATCATGTTCAGGGCATTTTCGAGATTCGTTTCTGCCTCGTCGAGTGCAAGACGGTATTCTTGACGTTCATATTCTCTGAAGGAAAAAAAAAAGTCGTTTTGGGTCATTTTCAGGGAAGCTAAATTTGTAGCAGCTGCTGCTTCTCTCTTTGCCTACCAACTCGCTCAAACTCCAGATGGGGGAAGTTGCATTAAAAGAGGTCAGAGAGGAGGGAGGCGGTAGGTTCTTGACCAGTCCCTCTTCGTCTGCGACTCAGTGCTCCAGAAAACAGCAGCTGGCTGAGAAGCAGTGAAAGCCTGATGGGCCGCAGGCAGGCGTTGGAAACTTGATGCGCATTCAATTGGAATCTGACAATTCTTTTAATTCCGGGTAAGTGGTACGACACATTAATCATCGTGCGAAAGTTGATTACTAGCAACAGGCACTACACCGCCCAAGCACGACTTACTCTGGAATATCAATATAAAATGAATTCACAATAAAGGAGAATGCCTACTCAATGCCCACTTCACTTTTATGCTTAAGAACCAATTTGGCACCAGACACTTGCAACACACAGTACATGCTTCACTTAGAAGGAGAAACCTCATAAGCAATCCTGAAAAAATAGAGGGACTTAAGACATACTTTGGAACTAGACAGTGGAGAGGAGCGTTTCCTGAGAGAAGGAGATGTGCTCAGATGATAGGCTTAATGCAAGAGCAAAAGCTAACTAATAGGGGCATTCCTGACTAATTAAAATCGTCTTCGGGCAAACTGCTGATCCAATCCTTTGGGTTGGGTTTCACCAAAAGAAAAACAAACAAGATTAGAAAAATTTGGAAGTAAGATCGATGGAAAATAGGAATCAGTAAATTCAACAAACAAATATAAGAAAAAAACTCAACCGAAAATTCGTTACCTTGTCTGCAGATTCGGCTTCAGGATTAGAGCGGAGCCTCTTTGGAGATGGAGAATCCATTGACGCCGGCATTAGTTCACCTTCCAGTTCGTCTTCCTCTTTTAGCCTTCCCGATCACATCCTGCGTCTTTAGAATTTAGGCAAAATTCCGTAACCCCCTCCGATTCGATATCTTTTACAAAATTCCTAATCAACCATATCTTTTGTAATAATGCGTAACGATTTTCTTTATCAAAATATATAACGATAAGCAATGTGAATGTATTACAAAAAAAGAAGACGTAGATTTATATATTGTGCTTTCATAAATCCTCAAAACTTAATATGACGTTTTAAATTTTAACAAAAGATCTCACTTTTCACTTTTGTTTAATCCCGAAACGAGTCGGGACGATAACAGTGCTTATGCAGCAAAACGTTATAGACACAAAATCGGAAAGGAAATCTGAATTATGATTCCCTTTTTGGTTTTCCTTCCTCTTCGACGCTGTGCAATTTTTTGCATGAGTATGTACTTTCAGGGGAAACGAAATTTGTCTCTGGACCCCATTCCTGAGTGGTTGGTCAAATTCTGAATTAATCTTTATTTGCTTAAAAGGGAAAAAAAAAAAAGAATAAGAAGAGAATATGGTGATGTCGTGACTGGGAGGAACAATTATGGCGTGATCACAATATACACAAATTAGAGCGCGATACCTTTCTCTCCTTCTTTTTTTTCTCTTTCTTCTTCAGCAAGTTTTTAAGTGAAGTTTTATTTATTAGATCACCCGGCAAGTTTCTACTATGTTTGAAGTTACGAAAAGTTCTTCAAATCCATTTTACATATGTCTATTTAATTCTAAACATTTCTTCTTCTTTTTTTTATTTAGTCATGAACATGAACATTTGCACGAGATTGAGAGGGGGAGAGAGCTTGTTGCACGATTACTGGGTGAAAAGTTGGTCAAGGCAAAGTCGAACTTGTCGCTGGACTAGGAGGCAAAAAACAATCTCCCTCTATCTCTATCTCTCTCTCTCTCTTTCACGGCGAGCTGCGAAATATATTTTTCACGGGAATAGCCGGATTGCCAAGAAACCAAGCCAACCCAGGTTATCATTGCCTTCCTGTATGATATAACTCTTTCCAGAATCTCATCCTGAAAGAATAAAAGGCAAGATATTTCGGACGAGAAAAAACACGAGGAGTCGTAGTCAAAGCCAAGAAAAAATAAACACAGTCAAAAAACCAAAAGAAAAGAAAGGTTGTCGTTTTCTAGCGATTTGCAGTCGCGGGCAATGAGAGAGAGAGAGATAGAGATAGAGAAGGGGGGCCGGGGGTTTGGCATGGGGTTTGGTAATGTCAGAAAGAAACCAAGAACATCCACATCAACAAAAAAAAAAAACAACAACAACAAAAAATTAACGGATGATGCATGCTGCCAGAATGATCTTTTCTTTGATGTACTACCGCGGTTTACGTGACAAAAAATGTTCAAATTAGCGCAATTAATCAAAGATTTGGAAACAAGATATGTGAAAGGGAGTCTTTCTTTCTAAAACCGTATGAATTTTCAATTGAGTAGACTTTGTTCTAAAATGACGATCACATGTCAGCCACCGGCTCCACTACATGAGAATGGGCAACTACTTGAAGGAAACGTTAATTTTTTATTGCCTACCATTTTATGTTTCCTCATACTTGTTTTTAGCATGTCTAACCCAAATTAAAATTAACTAGCTCTATTAGGGTGACTTTCATTTTTTTACTTTTTTGCTTTTTTCTAACTTTTACAACATTTTCCTTTAGACATTTATTAACTTGTACAATTGCACGTGATTTTTCATAATTCTTTGAAACATAAACATTTTTTTCTTGTTTAAAGAATTTATAGAAAAACTCTAAGTAGAAACTATAAATAGATTAATTTCTCACAAACTATATAGGTTACAATAGTTGATCCCCAAAAAATAACAGTTGGCAACAAACAATTAGGTGACATAATTACTTGTTTGGATTTGATAATTTATGCAGAGTGATAAAGTTAGAAGTATTTATGCGTATATTGGCAAAGAAAAAATACCTCTTGTGAATATAATTAAATAGTTTCTGAAACTAGATTGCGTTTTGTTTGTTAACTAATATACAATAATTCCAGCAAAGTTGACGTTTCTGCCCACAAAAAAACGAAACGATTTATCCCCCCTTCCCCGCAGACTCACTCTTTCCTTCCCTTTTTGGGACTGCACTGGCATCTATCATGGTCGTACCATTACTTCGCGTGACGTTATAGTTCAGGCCATTCAATGAGCAAAGTGTACAATTGGTACGTTAATGTAATCTCGAAGGGCACCATCGTTTGGATTTTTTTACTTTTTTTTTTAATTCTCTTTGACTTTTATTTATCACAAAATATTTGAAAATTTTCAAAATATTCAATATCAAATGATATTATTCAAAATTATTTAAAGATATATTTGGATTTACATGTGTCAACACTTAATTATATTTATAAGAAAGTATATTTTGTCATTGATGAGTTCCTTCAGTGGTTTAATATAATACAATGCTCGGTATAGAATTCTTTCTATAATTTCTCACTTTCATGGATTATTATTAAAAAGAATTATGTTATCATGGTGAGCGATTCCTTGTCTACTGTTATACGTTTTAAAAATAGCCGATGTTGAGATTTTAATTTGATCGTAACCTTAGGGCGACTAATTTTTAAAGTGGAACAATACGTAGGAAAACTAAACTAAAGCAATAATAAGAAAACTAAGCCTAGGAAAACTAAACTAAACCAGCAAAGCTAGAGCAACAGAAAAGTTTCTGAGAGGCTGTTCTTGTTAAGGGACTCGGAGACCTAGGAAAACTAAACTAAAGCAGCAAAGCAGATACGTTTTCATGAGGGACAATGATACAGACAGTCCTTAAATTTTGACTTAATATGTGATTTAATCTCTAAATTTTTAATTTGTCCAATGTGGTTTCTGAACTTTAGCCTAATGCGTAAATACAATGTATAATGTGGTCCTTAAACTTTGATACATGCTCAATATAGTTCTTGAATTATATGAAAATATTCAATATTGTCTCCGGTTTTGAATTAATAGAAAAGGACTATATTGAACTTTTTAATATAATTCAAGGACCAAATTGAATATATATAAAAAAATTCAGAGACTGCATTGAACAAATTAAAAGTTCAGGAACAATATTAAATATTTGATTAAAGTTCATAGATTATTTTGAACAAATTAAAAGTTCAGGGATTAAATTATATATTAAGGGTAAGTTCATGAACTGTTTATGTCATTTTCCCTTTTCGTGAGGCATGCTCCTCTTAAGCTTAAGGGAATGTTTCTCATCTTGTAATGTTGTAATCTTGTTTTCTTACGGTATGGAATAAAGGAAAACCACGTTGGAGTGAAATAAGTGAAGTTCGAACTAAGCTTAATGACATTGTCTAGCGAGACCCTCATCCTCAACTCGGTAGAAGAGGGAAAGTATTCAAAACCCCCTGTACACTCTAGATATTTCACGTTTTTGTCTTTGTATCGGTCCCTGAAATATCACTTATCTCCAAGTACATTTGTAATCCCCGCTTTCTCTCAGCAAAATGTGTAGTAAGTACATTTTTTAACATGTTCGCTCTTCCACCAATTGAGGACAAGAGCAACGTAATGATTTTAAGCTTAATTCAAGCTTTATATAATATTCTTTGTTTCACACTGTAAGAAAATAAGATAACAAGTTCGACATGATCAAGAGGAGAGTGGTCGAAAGAAGAGAAGAAAGAGAAAGATGGGTGGTGGGTTAGAGGAGAAGAAATTGGATGACGGTGCGAAAAAGGAGGGAAATCTATTTATCGAGCCGGGCGCATCGAGATCACATTCTCGCGTTTCACCGCATCGCACCACCGAGAGATCACATCTTTTGCGTGGGTTTGGAAGAGGTGGTGGGATTTTCCGTGGGGTTGGTAAGTGGATTAAAGACCGGTCAAACCTGCCCCACGCCTTAATAATGTTTTTAAAATTGTATGTAATATATATTTTTTTTTTGTACCAATGGAAGTCATATTTGAAAAAAAATAAATGGTTTCCCACAACAAATTTATATCCCATTACCCATTAAACAAGCGAAACTTGATGACAGAAAATGAAAATTTTAAAAATTATTTCTTATTCCTATCTCTGTAAGGAAAAGGCAAGGAAGGGGGTCGTTTTATGTGGTTTCTATAAATACTCTAAGGCATAATTGTCGTAAAAATTACAATTAAAACGTTTGGAATTTGCTAAACACCCTGAGACTAATGAGCCATATATAGAGACACTAATAAGTGGATTCATCCGAATCTCCAATAAGTTCTTTATAAGTTCATGTTCAAAAACAGATGTTCATTTTTAGGGTATTACCCTTCCGCATCACTCTACGCTTATCCGGCTACCAAGCGATCACGTCTCGGCATTTTATCAAATCGCATCTTTGGCACAACAACATCACCAATCACATTTCTGGCACCAAATCACAACTACCCTGCGCCAGAGAGAGAGAGAGAGAGAGAGAGAGAGAGAGAGAGAGAGATGTTTCCTGCAGGAGAATTAAGCCATGGGGTTTGTAAAATGGTAATATTACACGATCGACGAAGTAAGCCTTTGATATTATATGAATGACGGATGATGCATTAAGTCTCTAATCCGTGGTTTGACTCGAGATAAAAGAGCAACGAATGTATGAGTCCGAAGCATGGGTAAGTCTCTCTGTTTCGTAGTTGATTTTAAGATCTGTCATTAAGAAATCTAAAGTTATAATCCCGATTTGGTTTGGATTAATCAAAAGTAAAAAGTGTGCTTTTGTTGTTAAAATTTAAAACATTATAATAAGTTTGAGAATTTATGAATATTTAATACGTTAATTTACATGTTGACATGAAATTTTCAAGTATAAGAAGTTATAGGGGATATAACATCCAACAAGCGCAAGCCACTTGTGTTCTCTCAGGGAGATGCAGCAATTGGTGTGCTTCTCAGATCGCCGACCTTGATTTCTACTCGCTTGACTTATCGGAGGAGATGAAAGATAAACCTGAGTTGGCGGAAAAGGAGAGAGCGCTATACAGGCAATGGGGGGACAAATTGTGCATTATGGAGACCACGCTTTACTTAAGTTCACATTACACTTCGACCTGAAATATCTCGTAGAAGTCTTGTGTCAATCATTGATTAGTTTTGCTTTGTCAAAACGGGTTAAAGTATTCGAATTAGATTTTGTGCCAGTGTGTCGTGAGGATTTTGAAACTGATTGTGACCCTAGTTGCTTGCCATATTTGTTAGAGCATGAGCTACTTATAAATGTTGATGTAGGATGTTCCCAGGGGGTCTTCTGGTCTAATTAATTTTGGCTTGAGCCTTTCTAATTCTTAGCATGTCTGGTGTAGGTATCTCAAAGAGCTCTCCTTGATTCAAGTACGTGTGGAGGTAGAACTCATTAAACAGCTACTTGATAATTGTCCAGTCATTGAGCGATTGATTTTGAATAGTGTTAGTACTTTGAATAGGTCGAGAGTTCTGGCCAATCACTAAAGCTGAAATACTTGCTTATAAGTTGCCACTAGAATCTTGAATGCATCGAGATTCATGACATGGATCTTGTGTCCCTCATTGTCATACGGAAAGAAAGTCTATTGTGTTAGGACAAGGTCCCCTGGCTAATTCAGGTGTCTTTTAAAGGATCTTTGTGGATCGTGCACATGTGACCTTGTCTCAGCTTTCAAGTCTTTCTTGTTTCAGATTCTCAAGCTTAAATTTTTCTCAACCACTCCGTATAAGAGCACTGACAGATTTCATAAGGTTTCCTAATTTATTTCTTTAGAAACTGTGTTGTCTTTAATTCTCTCTTAATATGTAGGAAGGTCGATGGATTCATTACTATCTAAATTAACAAGTGTCAAGCAATTAGAATTGAGAGTTGCAATAGAAGGAGATGCAAGTCTACTTTCGTTGACTCTCGTGAGCGGGGCATGTCTTTGCTTGTAGAGTTTTGTGTTTACGGCGGGTTTTCGGGCCTTGTTCAAATCTTCATCTATTTAGGCATTAGACTATGCAGTAGGAGCGAATATGATAAATGAAGCCACTATTGAATTTTATTCAAGTCTTTGCTTATGGGGCTTATGGGTGAGTTGTTGGAACATCATATGATCAGTATTTGCTTGATGTTACAATCCACACATACTTTATTTTGCAAGTTCATTCTTGTACTGGCATTCTCCAATGCAACGATATCATGTGGTGATTAATAGTATCCGACATTCTTCTTTTGCCACACTTAAGGGACCCGATGTAAATGCTATGTAGGCAGGGAGAATTAAGAAGAGTTGTTAGACTAACCCATCAGTACCTAGAGGAGCTTGAATTTAATAATTATCATGGTCAATCTCGTGATCTCAAGTTAGTGAATTACCTTATCGAGAATGCCGTTGCTCTTGAGACATAAGTGGTAAATCCTTGTGATGAAAAATAATTCTTGCACAAGTTGGAAAAAGTGAAGAAACCTAGAGAAGTCGATTAATTAACGAAAGCATAGCCACATTCTCACAACATCCACAGAGTTGATATGGAATGGCTATTTTTTGCAACTTAATCCCCTTCCATTCTTTAAAGTATGTTTGTTCTTCTTCTTTCTTTTTTTCTCTTGTTCTTATCCTATATCTATCTTACAAGTTACTGTGTGTTCTATATACTGTGCACAAGTTGCAAAACTCTGCTATTTCACTCATGTGTTCCCACCCCAGCCTTCTCAAGAAGGTGGGGAATCGAACTTCCCAACTCCCTTATCCCAAATAAGAAAAATGGCTACTTAGGCAATCTCCGATGGTTAAAAGTATGTTTATTCATTAACAATTTGTTGTTGTTAATTTTAGATTGAATTTGCTGGTTTAACTTCCTTTCAAGTTTTCCCCTTCTATTGGTCACAAGAGTGATAGTAGGAGAGAAAGAATTTATTTGGTTTTGTTCCCGGGAATAATTTTTACTTAAAAATATTTTTTTATTATGTTCCTGGGATAATTTTTTAAGCATCCGAAGGCATTTAATAACCATTTAAAATTTCTTCCAGAAACAAAACACGTTTGGTACGACTCTTGAATTTTTTTGTGGCTAAAAATTTATTTTAATTTTTTTAATAATTTTATTACTTTTTTCTTTTTTCTTTTCTCTTTTTTCTTCGGGTTAATATCCTAAAAAACCCCATACTAGTACACCTATAACAAATTTACCATAAACTAATTTTTTTTACTACCAAAAACCCAAAACTGGTACACCTTTGGCAAATTTATCTCAAAATAATATACTTATGACAAATTTACCCTCTATTGGTTTCCGTTAAATTTTATTATCAAATTGCTGAGTATAATGACATGTAATAGTGGACTAGTGTACTTGTTTAGGATTTTACTATTTGTTTGTCACAGTTGTATCATTTTTGTAGTTTTTTGTGTTATTAATTTGATTTAACAAATGGTATATTTGTCACAAATATACCAGTTTGGGGTTTGTGGTGGTTGAATAAATTAGTTTGGGGTAAATTTGTCACAAGTGTACCAATTTGGGATTTTTCAGGGTATAAACCTTTTTCTTTTTCATTCTCTTCTTCCTCCTATAGCCGGTAGACGACCAAGGCGATGGTTGGCGATTGACCAAACGAGAGCTAGTGAGGTTGCTAGCCTCGAGGAAGCCGAAGCCTCGACCAGCCATGGCAAGGGTCCAAGGTTGCCGATGACTAGCTAGGGGAAGAAGAAGAGGAAGAGAAAAATAAATTAAAGAAATGAAAAGAAAAAGGTAAAGAGGTTTGAGCTTGATTATAGAGTTGTTCCCGAGAACAAAGAAGAAACTTGTTTTTATTTCTTGATTCTGTTCCAAATCTATTCATAAAAACAAATTTGTTGTTGAAACGTAGATCACATCAAGTACAATAGCCATGTGAGTATTTCTTTCAATCTAAAATTAAGGATTCAATACTTGAAATGTAGCACTTGTATCAATGTGATGTTGTTGGCATTGTTAAATAACAATCTTGACATCAGTTAAGGAAGTTTTGCCCATCCAAAATGCAAGAAAAAAGAAAATCGTCGACTATCTGAAGAGAAATAAAAGATTAAAATTATAACTGTAGATGAAATATATACTATTGTGTTACTATACTGAGAGCAATATGATTCAGCATATGCATCAAACACTTAAGTCTCTAGATGCATAATCGTATCCAAAGCCATAGCCAAATTATCCTTGGTGAGATATAATTAAGTCCCTGGTTCTGTTAGTCAATACCCCAATGGTAGCTCAAAAAATAACTTCATTGCCGCGGCTACTGTTAGACACTGCAAAGTAACTGCGAGTTCCCAGAGCATTGCGGCATTTTCACCGCCCGTAAGTGGTTCCAATTCCCGATGCTACATGAATTTGATATGTTCAATTACTCCTGTCAAATTTTTGTTGACTTGGGAGAATTAATCTTGCATCAATACTGTTGGTTTAGTTGGGTCTCATGTTGATGATTTCATCTGACATTTGTCGGCACCTTTTACGTAAACTTGCATGGCTTCGATTTCATAGCATTTTCCATCTGGACTGATGTTTGCATTGGATGTTGGGTGAAAATTTTCATGGCGTGGATTGGATTTTCGGGGCAGTCCATATGTATTTGCCTGATTGGATTTTCTGTGATTTTATATAGAAGTTGTCTAGCGTAGCAGTTCATTAATTTTTTTTAACATTTTGCATGATCGACATGTGCTGATATCTAACTCATACCCATAAGACAATCCTCATATTATGCACTTCGTACCTCTCTTAGCTTCTTCGCCTCACTGCTTGTCTTTCTTCCCCCTCAGATGCCGTGAGAGTCTCCCAAATTTTCTGATGGTGTCGATAATGACCGCGTGGTCAGCATCCAATCTCTGGACAAGGCACCTATCATGAGACATCCGTGGCCGGCTTGATAGCCTCCGCTTTGCCGGCATCCTCCTCCGAAATCTGCTGATCATTTGATCTCCACTCCTCCTTTTCCATAAATGGAGAGACATAGATTGAAGATCATTTCGGAAGATGAAGAACTCTTCTGCGGGGAAGGGAAATTTCAGTTGAAGCTGATTTTAAAAGAAAACGCAAATGCTCCAGAATTTGGTTGGCAATTGGTGAACAGCAAGTATGGTTTTTTAGGGGGTTTCCCTTGATTGAAGGTCGTGATATAAACAATCATCTTCTTGGGTTTAATCTATGACCATGCCATCGGATCCATTTTTTTTAATTACAATTATATCATATAAATGATGGATTAAGCTTATGATCCGTGGTGTGGCTATGGACTAAAATGCGATTTATGTGCACAAGTACAAAACAAATTAAGTAAAAATTTTGTTTCTCATTCTAACAATTAAATTATCATATTTCATTGTTCATTTTAAAATCTCAATATGAAATTTTCAAGTATCTTATATCGCAAAAAGTCAAAGTGAAAAACTAAAAATTATTTAAAACATGCCATTAGTGATAATATATATCTCACGATATTCTTTATTTTTTGTGTAAGATAATTTTCACTATGTTAATCCTTATACATGGTTAAGAAGGATATTGCTGATTTGGAAATTTGAAAAAGATATCTCGTCGAAGGGTATAATTATAGCATATGAATAATGGATTAAGTCTCGATCTGTGGTGTGGCTCAAGATTAAAAGACAATCCATGTGCACGAGTAAAAAACAAATTAGGTAAAATTTTTGTATCTCATACTAACAATTAAATTATCAATGTGTAATTTTTCATATTGCAGATAGTCAAAGTGAAAAAATAAAAGATATTCAAGACATGCCATTAGCGATAATATATACCTCACAATGTTTTTTTTTTTTTTTTTGTATAAGATTATTTTCTCAATGTGAATCACCATACGTGGTTAAAAAGGATATCGCTGATTAGGAATATTAAGATATCGCATCGGAAGGGTGTTTTTGAATTTCACTTAAAATCTAATATATACTCAAGATGTGATCGGGAAGGCTAAAAGAAGGAGACGAACTGGAAGGTGAACTAATGCCGGCGTCCATGGATTCTCCATCTCCAAAGAGGCTCCGCTCTGATCCTGAAGCCGAATCTGTAGACAAGGTAACGTTTTAGTTTTTGAGGTTGGAACTAGTAGCAAGAAGACACCCCACCCTCTCTCTCTCTCTCTCTCTCTCTCTCTCTGCTCGGTAAGCCAACGTTGCATACACGTGTCTCAGATTACCATGGAGGATTTTCAGTTGAATATGTTGGCTGATAGAGCAAAAGCCGAATCTGCCGACGAGGTAAAGTTTCGTCTTTGAGGTTGGAACTAGTCGCAAGATTACCCATAGAGGATTTTTCAGTTGAATATATTGGCCAATAGAGCAAAAGTCGTGCCTTTTCTTGTTGTTTCTGACAGGAAGTTGAGTTTTTTCTTATGTTTGTTTGTTTGAATTTTCCTGCTTCCTATTTTCCATCTTACCTTATTTCTGGATTTTTGTTTTCCTTTTGATGAAACTCAACCCAAAGGATCGGATCAGCAGTTTGGCCGAAGACGTTATCCGCTATATATTATCTCTTTTGACATTGAGAGAAGCACAAGCGACTTGTCTTCTTTCCAAAAGATGGAATATCTGTCTACTTGTCACGTTACCAACCTTGATTACCTTGATTTCGACTGGTCTGACTTATTGAGGGGGATGAAAGCTAATCCCGAGATAGCTGAAAAGGAGAGGGCTAGATATGTGGAATGGGTGGACAATGTCGTGCACCTTCAAAGTGGAAGAGACCACACTTTACATAGATTCACGATATGCTTTGACCTGAATTCCTCATGTAAGTCTCATATTGATCGATGGATTAAGTTTGCATTGGCGAAACGAGTAAAAGTTCTCCATCTAAATTTCGAGCCTGTGTATAAGGAGGACCTGATTGATGGTTGCTTGCCATATCCATTAGGGCATGAGACAATTATGGATGCTGATGTGGGGTGTTTACAACGGTCTTCAGATCTAAGTAAAGTTGGCTTGAGCCCTTCCATAGCTTGGCATGTTGGATTTAGGTATCTCGAAGAGCTCCACTTGAAACGAGTAATTGTGGATGGCAAACTCATTGAGCAACTGCTCGCGAATTCTCCGGTTCTAGAGCGATTGACTTTGGATGACGCTCGTACTTTGAATAGGCTTAGAGTTGCTGGCCAATCATTGAAGCTGAAGTACTTGTGCGTAGCATGTTGTTTTGATCTTGAATGCATTGAGATTTGTGACATGGATCTTGTGTCCTTCACTTTCGTCGGACTGTATAGTCTATTGTATATGGACAAGCTCCCCCAGCTGCATGAGGTGTCTTTGAGCGGATGTATATTGGTCGTGCGTAATTATTTGCCTCAGCTTTCAAGTCTTCCGTGTCTGCAGATTCTCGAACTTGAATTTGATTATGCGCCTCCAGTAAGAGCACTGACTATTTTCATAAGATTTCGTAAGTTAATTCTTTTTTACAATATTTGTTGTCTTTGATTCTCTCTCTGCCTAATCGGCAGGATCACTTGGCTATTCCTAGTCAATTACCTAAATTGACTAGTGTCAAGCAATTGAAGCTAAGAGTTGGAGGATCTGGAGATTTAAGTTTACTTCCGTTGACTGTCGTGATCGAGGCATGCCCCTACTTGCAGAGTTTTGTTTTTGAGGTGGGTTTTCAGGCTCGTTCAAGTCTTCATTTATTTAGGCATTTCTCATTAGACAGATGTAGTAGCATTGAATATGATAAACCAAGTCAATGTAGAATCCTATTTGAGTCTCTGCTTATGGGTAAGTTATTGGGTTATCATGTAATTAGTATTTGCTTGATGCGACAATCCACGTAGAAATGTTTTCTTTCGCAAGTTCTTTCTTCCACTAGCATTTTCCAATGCATCAATATCTTGGGGTGATTAATAATATAGGGCATTCTTCTTTTGCCACAGTTGACGAACCCATGGAGGAAACCAGATGGGAAGGGAAGCGAATTGGAAAGAGTTGTTAGCCCTCTCCATCAATGCCTAAAGGAAGTTGAATTTTACAATTATTATGGTCGACCTCGTGATTACGAGCTAGTGAATTATCTTGTCGAGAATGCCATTGCTCTAGAGAAGTTAGTGGTGAATCCCTGTGATTTAGCTCTGGAGCCATATGATAAAGGATACTTCTCAAGTAGAATGATTAAAGTGAAGGAACCTAGAGAATGTGCTGTGCAACAACTCAAGGGAAAGTTACCTTCTAGAATTGAGCTGGTGATTAATTAACGAAATCAGAGCATCATTCACGCAACATCCACAAAGCAATTATGGATGGCTTTGATTCTCTCCCCCTCTTTAAAGTCAATTTTTCGACAATGGATATATGTTTGTTTATTTAATTATTTGTTGCCCTTGATTTGGATTTATAAGTTATGTAATGGCTCTTGCATTTTTACGCAATGTAGGAAGGGGCAAGGCCATGAATAATGGATGTTTTTGGATTTTGGTTTAACTTCATCTTGTGTTACCCCCTCCTTGTTGGTGAAAGAATGGATTTATTTAGTTATGGTCTAGTTAATGTCGGCAAAAGCAAATATTGCTGCGTGCACATCACTTGTTATAAACATTCACCTGGTCATGCTGCAATGCTATGCCTCGATTGACGTGGGAACTCCCTTGGCCATTGAGATCGGCTATAGCGGTTCACAAAAGGAAACAAATGCAAGTGTGTAAATTACTGCCTATCTACACAAAGTACGGCTACATTTGATTTAATTTTCCCAATGGATTTTGGGTAAATGCAAAGCAGTTTAACTCAAAAGGTTTTTGGAAAATGCAAATACGTAAACTTTGCTTTAGAAAGCAACTTGAAGTGAAAGATCATTTGGTTGAATCACATTTGAAAAGTCTTTTGGCTTATCAATATAAGCTTTTTAAATTGTAATCTGTTTAAAATTAGAAAAAAAGGGCAATTGATACAATTTAAATGTAACGTATTAACAAACTTATTAATATAGGAAAATCACATTACTTTTTTGGTTGAAAAAATCAAATTCAACAAATATAAAGATGTATTACAAAAACTTCACACATTTTAAGGTGGAAAGATGCATTGTGACAATCAATTGTAATTGCTCGATTTTACAGAAAACAATAGTAACTATTAGCAATCTCATGACCCAGTGTTGCGATTTTTTAAATCTTAATTGCAACCAACACACTAACCATGCTCATTTAAAAGTTTTTTCCATTCTCAAGCCACAAAATCGCTCATATTTCACATCCATCTCAAGGTGCACATATGCAATGTTAAAATCAATTCAAAGTTAACACAATAAAACATCACTCATTAACTGGAAATAGGAATTGATGCTTAAGCAAATTGACATTTCATTGATTAACATGAACTGATTACATCAAGGGCCAATAAGCAAAAATTGCACAGCTAAAATGATCCTCCCATCTATTATGGAATCCCACAAAAGAGTCTATTGGGCAACTATTTCCTCAGATTGGCGTGACAGAACTTGAGCCTACAACCAACACTGCAATGAAGTCCATTGTTGCCTTGGCTTCCAACTCCTGAATTGCATCAACGGCGTTAATTGAACTAGCCAAGTGAGTCCTCAGTATACCAAGTGCTTCCTTGATCTTTGATTGCTACAGAACACACACATAATTAAAGGCTGGACAAAATATCACATGTTAAGTTCCTGCTACCATTAGTTACTTTGTTAAAAAACAAAGGGCAGGGAAAGATTGTACAACGATCCTCTGTACAAAGCTAGAGGCAAGGAACGCAGACCTACTACTCATCACAGTCAATTCATAGCATTCAAACAACTAACTCATTCACATTATTCAGTTCAATAAGCTGTTGTTTCAATGTTAAAACATAGATCACTCATCATCACTAACTGAAGGACACACTCACGGAAGCACCTCATTCTCGCCACCACACTTCACACTTACAGAGACCTTTTCTCCATCAATTGGAATTTTATGGGGGGCACGCGAAAAGGAAATTCCGGGCAACGCTGAGGAAGGAGCTGCGAGTAACCATTTATGAACCCAGAAGCACATGGAAAGATAAGAGTACCCATTTCAGTAGCTAAAACGAGCGACAATCAATCAAGACGATAAGTTTACCCGCTCCTATCAATCAGAATGACAAGCTATGTTTTGATGAACCCAGGAGCACATGGAACTCTACTCAACGCGGACTCAAACTCACGGTCAGCAGCCTCACTACCTTCTCTCTAGCACTCATAAAAATGGGTCTTGTTTTTTTAATACAAACGGACCACGAAAAGCACAGATCTAAGTAATAGAAAGCAAAGCCACCGGAGAAAGAGAGACTTACTGCGGAGAGATGCGAATTGAAGGTAAGCGAGAAAGCGAGCGATGGATGAGGAATTGACCGAAGAGGGGAGGCTCGTGCAAAACAGAGGAAGCAAAAGAACGGCAGCCGAGCGAGGGAAATGATCAGGAGCGGAGGCTCTCGCAATTGAAACGCAGTTGAGCACTAGCGAGTAGAGGCATCAAAATGGGTCATGGACCCATTTTTGGACTCATATTTTATTTATATAAGTCATAGGCTTTTAAAAACCCAACTAACAATGGATTAAAAAAGTGAATCTGATTTAAATGGGTCAGAACTTATAACCCATTTTAGATCCATTTAAAATATCAAGTGGGTTGGTACCTTAGAACCCATTTCTAAATTTTCAACTCAAGCCCCACACAATCTTTCCCTCTTTAACTTTATTAAAATGTTTTTTTCAATAAAAAATCAAAATTATAATTATTTTTCATATTTCAATTTTGTTTCTTTTTTATTTCGTTTTCTTTCTTCCTTAGCTAGTGGCCGGCGGGGCAACAAAGCCCGAGCAAGACTTGCGTTGCCGACGAGCCCCGCTGCCGCAAGCTCGAGTCTCGCCGGATCCGGCGAGGCTAGGCTTCACCTACGACTGGTGAGACTCAAGCTCGATCTCGCTTGTGGCCAATCGTCATGGCCGGCCGAAGAAGAAGAAAAAAGGAAAAGAGAAAAAGAAAATGATAATAATTAAAAATTATATTTTTTAAAAAAATAAAAATTTGATTTTTTAAAAAATATTTTAAAAGGAATTATAAAAATTTTCCATTAAATTTGTATTGCATAAAATTGTTTTAGCAATACTTTTTTTTTTATAAAAAAAAATCGTCAAAATGAGTTTTCTTAGGTTTAGTTAAAGATTTTTTATGTTACGGTTTTTAGTTACTCAATAGTATGTTCACTTCAAACAAGAGAAGCATGTGCATAGTCTAATTCTTTATAAATATTTCAATTTATAGGTTTTTTTAACTTTATTTTATTTTATTTACTATTTTTTAATTTAATTTGAAGTTTTAAACCAATTAGCATATAGTAGGTGTGGGTTTTCCTAGAATATTAATAGGTTTTAGTAATATGGGTCGGGTCGGGTATGGATGGAGTATGGTCGGGTTGAGTATGGATCATTTGATTTACACTATATAAATATGGGTCAAAACAGGGTTAAATGGGTCAAATATGAGTCAATCCATTTTCGACCCGACCGACCCATTTGACGGTCTACTAACGAGGGAATGAGAGGCAGAGGTTCTGTAGGGTTAGGGTTTTATTTTATAAAAGGGGCAAAATTGGACTTTTGATAAGATTTTGAGGGCAAAAAAGAAAACCGACCAAATTTCATTAATTAATGGAAGTAGCCTTCTAAAAATGCTAAAAGCCCACTTGCCTTGGGCTTTCAGCAGTCGGCTAAATGCTGAACCAAAAGTTGAACCAAACGCCTTATTTTCTTTTTTCAAGGGGCTTTGGAAGCTGAAAGCCCCTTGGGAAAGCTGAATCAAACGTATCTGTAGAGCATGTACTTTCTTCTGCATACTATGCTAAATTACTACAAGTTACAACCTTCGTACATTGAAGATGCATGTGAGTAAATGCTAAGGGTATGGACGTCAAGTACACACTTTGGACATTTGATACAATAACCACGTAATACTTCTCAAGATCCAAAATGACACAATACTTGCGACATAACGTTTAAATAATTCTATGAAACTTGCAAGTTAGAGGATAAATTAAAAGTTTAAGTATCCAATCTTTGCATATGTGACACGCAGGATTGTTTTTTAAGACAACAGGAAAGTCAAAAGATGGGTTGATCTAGTTATTCTTGAAATATTGATCAATTTGGATCACTAAGAGTGTATTGGTAATCATTTTATTCTCAAGAATAATTCTGCTCAGAAATATTTTTTTATTTTATTTTGTTCCTTACACGAGTTTTCGAGCATTCGAACGAGTTTGGTAGCTACACAAATTTTTTATTATTGGAATAAAAAAAGAACGAGAATGTATTTTATATGACTCTCAAATTTTTTGATGACGTAGAATTTCTTTCAACTTTTGAATATTTTTTTGAGATTTTTCCTTTTCCTTTTTTTTTTTTCTTTTTTTTCCTCTCTTCTTCTTCCTCCGCTAGCTGGTCGCTAATCTTCAATGATGGCTGGTGATCGGCTAGAGACGAGAGGAGCAACCTCGTAGACCTTAAGAGAGCCTTGCTAGCCCCTAGCGAGGTCGACCTCACCATGGTCGGGCGAGTGGTCGATCTTGTCATGGTTGGGCAAAGTCGATCTCACCATGGTTGGGTGAGGTTGAACCTCACGAAGGCCGGCGAGGTTACTAGACCTTGTCTACGGCTAGTCGCTACAAAGAACAAAAAGAAAAAAAAAAATGACATGGTTTTAGATTGTTCCTGAGAACAAACATTTAATTTTTTTTTTTTTACTTATTGTTTTTGTTCCATATCTATACTCCGACGACTAATCTATTTTGGGAAATAGAGTAATTAGCTGACAATACCAAATATATTTCTATTCTTTTTTTATTTCGAGAAAAAAAAGAACAAAAAAATAGGAAGAAGTTGTAGTGTTATCAAACATGCCCTAAATAGCTTAAGAATAGGATGAATGCCCGTCTGGACGATCTGGTCCAATTATAGCAACATTTCTTACGCACTTTCAGATACTTAAAAGTTTGTCCCCATTTCTTTTGGCAGGCCTGCGGAGCACCGGTTGCCTTGGTGAATGATAATGGAAGACAAAACTTACAAATATAGGGTTATCACATCAACTAAATATTAACCACATAATTTCACAACAACTCGACCATATGAGCATTACACAGATAGGATTCAACAGTGGCTTGCCTTATTCTCTCCTATCCTACCACATCTCATAATTGCTAAGTAGATGGAGACTTAACGATGTCCGAAGACGTCCAGACCCTCTTCTACCATAAAACTCCGGAATTAGGGACATGCATCAATCACGAGGTTGGCGGAAGTAGAGTTGCATTTTTCCATCCATCAATTGTTAATTCAGGCAATTGACGATTCCATAGTCCTTTTCTTGTGACTCGGGTTAGATTCTTACATCTCATACAATAATTATGATGCGCTGAAACCATGGTCACTTAATTGAGTAGTCCACAAGTACCTCCATCTCCGAATGAAACAAAAGTTGCTTGTGTTTCTCTAGATGTCAACTGGAATAGATACGATCTAGAATTTCATCTAGTAGATAACTGATCCAAGTCTATGGATTGAATCTCACCGACAAAAGAAAAAGTGGGGAAATGGAGAAAGCAAGCAAAAAATTGGGGATGTGATTGAGGGAAACCCAAAAGCAGCGAAGTTCGTCGACATAAACTGATCTTTCTTGTCTGGAGATTCTTGAATTCCAATTTTTTATGTCATCCTCTGTAAGACCATTGACTGATCTTTCCTAAGGTTTCATGAGTTATTACCATATTACAATCTGTATTCCCTTCGATTCTCCATCTCTCTCTAATATGCAGAGAAAGACTAGGGACTCCTCAGCTGCCTAAATTAACCAGGGTCAAGCAATTGGAACTTAGAGTTGAAGGAGAAGGAGATATGAGTCTACTTCCGTTGACTTGCCTGATCGAGGCATGTCCCTACTTGCAGAGCATTGTGTTAGAGGTGGGTTTTCAGGCCTCATTCAAGTCTTCATCTATTTAGGCATTAGACAGATAAATATAATGAACCAAGCTATTGTTGAATCCTATTCGAGTCTCTCTCATGGGTGAGTTTTTTGCGACATAATGTGATTAGTATCTACTAGATGCAACCATCCACACTGGCATACTTTACTTTGCAAGTTCTTTATTCGGGCATTCTCCAATGCAATGATATCCTGTGCTGATTACTCATATATGGCATTCTTCTTTTGTCACACTTGATGGACACGACAGACATGCTATGCAGGCGAGAGAACTGAAAAGTGTCGTTGGATCTCCCCTTCGGTACCTAAAGGTGGTGGAATTTTATAATTATTATGGTCGACCTTGTGATCTCGAATTAGTGAATTACCTTATCAAGAATGCCATTACTTTAGAGAAGCTAGTGGTGAATCCCTGTGATGAAGAATATGTCTCGGACTTGGACGAGCTGAAAAAAGTGAAGGAACCTAGAGAACGTGCTTTGCAACAGCTCAAGGGAAAGTTACATTCTAGAATCAAGCTGGTGATTAATTGAGCCTCACTCACGCGGCATCCACAAAGCTGTTATGGATGGTATTGATCGTCTTTCCCTGTTTAAAGTAATTTTTTCGACTGCAGATATAATGTTTGCTCATTAATTATTTGTTGCTCCTCATTTTTTTTGTCGGTTTAAAGTAATTTTTTCGACTGCAGATATAATGTTTGCTCATTAATTATTTGTTGCTCCTCATTTTTTCGACTGCGCTATGTTTCCCTGTTTCCCCCATTTTGTTGGTGATTAAAGTGATAGTAGAGGAGGATTTATCTGGTTGTGGTCTAGATAATGTAGTCAAAAGCAAAAATGGGTGTGTGCCCAAATGAAAGTGCACGTCAGTTGGTACAAACATTCGCCTAATCACGCCACAATGCTGTGCGTAGATTGACGTGGGACTTCCCTTGCCCGTTGTGACTGGCCATGGCAGGTCGCGCAAGAATACAAATGCGGGGGTTTAAATTACTGCCCTTTCTACACAAAGTACATGGTGCGGGTGAGTTACTGATGCATTCTATGCCAAATTACTACATAATTACTAGTTCAGTACGTTGCAGACGCACGTTAGTGAATGCTACAGGTACAGCATACAAAGATGGATCACTTTGGACATGAGAGACAAATAGCCATGTAAAACTTCTCTGGATCCAGAATGATACAGTACTTGCAACACAGCGCACGTATATAATTCTATGTGGCTTACAAGTTTAAGTATCCAATCTTGCTCATACTACAGAAAGTATTATTGACAACCACAAAATTAAAGTCAAAGACGGGTTGATCAGGTTATTCGTGAAACATTACCCAATTTTTGACCAGTAAAAGGCTTGGGAATATGAAGATGAGTTCCCGGTCCAACAGGGCAGTTCGGTCTGGTTTTAGCAACATTTCTTACATACTTTCGGATTTTTCTAAACTTGTCTTCTCTTTTTTTGTTTTGGGCAGCCTGGTGAGCTCTCCAAACGGTAGGGCACCGGTTGTGTTGGTGAATAACAATGGAAGACGGAACTTGCGAACATAGGATTGTCACATCGAGTGGAAACTAACCACACGATTTCACAACATCTCGCTCATATGACCAAACACAAATAGGATTTACTTATTTGGCTTATTCTCTCCATTCCTACCACATATGTCTAATTGCTAAATAAATTAAGGCTTAATGAGGTCTGAAGATCCACTTCTCACACAAACTCTGGAAGCAGGGACGACCCTCAACCGCGAGAGTCGGCAGAAGTACAGCCAATTGCTCGGCATTTGTTAATTCAGGCAATTAAAGATTCCATAGTCCCTTCCTTGCCACTGGGATTAGGTTCCATCTCATATAATAAGTTTGAGGCGCTGAAATCATGGCCGCTTAAATGAGTACTCCACAAATACCTCCATCTCGGAATGAAAAATAAGTTGCTTGTGTTTTCTATAGATGTCAACTGGAATATATACGACCCAGAATTTCATTGGGCAGACAGCTAATCCAAGCCTTTGGATTGAGTCTCACTGACAAGGCGAAAAAGGTGAGAAAATGGAGAAAGCAAGCAAAGTCCGGAGATATGATTGAGGGATTACCCGAAGCAGCGAAGTTCAAATGCTGAATTCACGAGTCGCATTCCGAAGCCCCCACATCTAAGAGAAAGATAAAGTTTTGCCCGCTCACCCAATTAAATAAAAACTGAAAGTTCACAATTATATGCTAATCTATGACGATTTATAGCTAGGGGAAGAAAGTTGCGTGCATCCAAGAGTATCCCCCAGCTCAAAAATGGAACTTTTGCAGCAAAATTCATTAACTTGTCATGAAAATCAGCTTCAGATTTAAAGTGGAACTCCTTTCGGGGATGGAGAATCCACGCAAAGCCCACGATATTCAGCTTCAAATTCAGCAGTATTTTTTTCTCCTTTGGCGGTTTTTATACCCAACGCGAGGAAGCACACAGCAGTGTTTATCTCTACATGAATTATTTAGGTAAGAGCTAGCAACCGACTATGCCAACTTTTTCCATATACTATACACCACGCGACCTGTTTTAGCACATGCTTCGTAAGTAGTTTACTTCCAGCTCGACTCATTAGACTACGTTCGCTCTTCAGATGAATGAATGACACAAAAGATATCTTTGCATTAAAAAGAAACAAGTTCCGTTTTATAGCTGGGCCAGTATGACCCAATAAAGCATAAAAGAAAAAACTATTGTTCTGGTTTGTGTTCTTGCGCTTGAGCTTGCGCTGGCATGTAGTAAACAGGGGTGGTCTGCGCAAGAGTGAGTCCACGATCTTCCAGCCAGCGGTATATATTCCTCTGGTTCTCGCCGCTCATATTTCCGATCTGTATGATCTGGAAACACGGCTATAAGAGCTCGGGCTTGGCGAATGGAAGACAGCACCAAAAGTGCCTGCTGCCTGATCATGTTCAGGGCATTTTCGAGATTCGTTTCTGCCTGGTCGAGTGCAAGACGGTATTCTTGACGTTCATATTCTCTGAAGAAAAAAAAAGGTCGTTTTGGGTCATTTTCAGGGAAGCTAAATTTGTAGCAGCTGCTGCTTCTCTCTTTGCCTACCAACTCACTCAAACTCCAGATGGGGGAAGTTGCATTAAAAGAGGTCAGAGAGGAGGGAGGCGGTAGGTTCTTGACCAGTCCCTTTCGTCTGCGACTCAGTGCTCCAGAAAACAGCAGCTGGCTGAGAAGCAGTGAAAGCCTGATGGGCCGCAGGCAGGCGTTGGAAACTTGATGCGCATTCAATTCGAATCTGACAATTCTTTTAATTCCGGGTAAGTGGTACGACACATTAATCATCGTGCGAAAGTTGATTACTAGCGACGGGCACTACACCGCCCAAGCACGACTTACTCTGGAATATCAATATAAAATGAATTCACAATAAAGGAGACTGCCTACTCAATGCCCACTTCACTTTTATGCTTAAGAACCAATTTGGCACCAGACACTTGCAACACACAGTACATGCTTCACTTAGAAGGAGAAACCTCATAAGCAATCCTGAAAAAATGGAGGGACTTAAGACATACTTTGGAACTAGACAGTGGAGAGGAGCGTTTCCTGAGAGAAGGAGATGTGCTCAGATGATAGGCTTAATGCAAGAAAAACAAACAAGATTAGAAAATTTTGGAAGTAAGATCGATGGAAAATAGGAATCAGTAAATTCAACAAACAAATATAAGAAAAAAACTCAACCGAAAATTCGCTACCTTGTCTGTAGATTCGGCTTCAGGATTAGAGCGGAGCCTCTTTGGAGATGGAGAATCCATTGACGCCGGCATTAGTTCACCTCCCAGTTCGTCTTCCTCTTTTAGCCTTCCCGATCACATCCTGCGTCTTTAGAATTTAGGCAAAATTCCGTAACCCCCTCCAATTCGATATCTTTTACAAAATTCGTAATCAGCCATATCTTTTGTAATAATGCGTAAAGATTTTCTTTATCAAAATATATAACGATAAACAATGTGAATATATTACAAAAAAAGAAGATGTAGATTATATATTGTGCTTTCATAAATCCTCGAAACTTAATATGACGTATTAAATTTTAACAAAAGACCACACTTTTCACTTTTGTTTAATCCCGAAACCAGTCGGGACGATAACAGTGCTTATGCGGCAACACAAAATCGGAAAGGAAATCTGAATTATGATTCCCTTTTTGGTTTTTCTTCCTCTTCGATACTGTGCAATTTTTTGCATGGATATGTACTTTCAGGGGAAACGAAATTTGTCTCTGGACCCCATTCCTGAGTGGTTGGTCAAATTACGAATTAATCTTTATTGGCTAAAAAGGAAAAAAAGAAAAGAATAAGAAGAGAATATGGTGATGTCCTGACTGGGAGGAACAATTATGGCATGATCACTATATACATAAATTAGAGCGCAATACCTTTCTCTCCTTCTATTTTTTCTCTTTCTTCTTCAGCAAGTTTTTAAATGAAGTTTTATTTATTAGATCACTCGTCATTACGGCAAGTTTCTACTATCTTTGAAGTTACGAAAACATCTCATGCCAACTTCAAGACGTTACACTAGATATCCAATCATTCTCAAATCCATTTTACGTATGTCTATTTAATTCTAAACATTTTTTTTTATTTAGTCATGAACATGAACATTTGCACGAGATTGAGAGGGGGAGAGAGCATGTTGCACGATTACTGGGTGAAAAGTTGGTCAAGGCAAAGTCGAACTTGTCGCTGGACTAGGAGGCAAAAAACAATCTCCCTCTCTCTCTCTCTCTCTCTCTCTCTCTTTCACGGCGAGCTGCGAAATATATTTTTCACGGGAATAGCCGGATTGCCGAGAAACCAAGCCAACCCCAGGTTATCATTGCCTCCTGTATGATATAACTCTCCGTAGACGCCTTCAAGTTTTCCAGAATCTCATCCTGAAAGAATAAAACGCAAGATATTTCGGACGAGAAAAAACACGAGGAGTCGTAGTCAAAGCCAAGGAAAAAAAAACAGAGTCAAAAAAGCAAAAGAAAAGAAAGGGTTGTCGTTTTCTAGCGATTTGCAGTCGCGTCGCGGGCAATGAGAGAGAGAAGGGGGGCGGGGGGTTTGGCATGGGGTTTGGTAATGTCAGAAAGAAACCAAGAGCATTCACATCACCAAAAAAAAAGAAAACAACAACAACAACAACAAAATTTAACGGATGATGCATGCCGCCAGAATGATCTTTTCTTTGATGTACTAAGGCGGTTTACGTGACAAAACATGTTCAAATTAGCGCGATTAATCAAAGATTTGGAAACAAGATATGTGAAAATGAGTCTTTCTTTCTAAAATTATATGAATTTTCAATTGAGTTATTCTAGTATAACAATGGCCACTATGTTCTAAAATGACGATCACATGTCAGCCACCGGCTCCACTACGTGAGAATGGGCAACTGACTTGGAGGAAACGTTGGTTTTTTATTGCCTACCCTTTTATGTTTCCTCATACTTGTTTTTAGCATGTCTAACCCAAAGTAAAATTAACTAGCTCTATTAGGGTGACTTTCATTTTTTTACCTTTTTGCTTTTTTCTAACTTTTACAACATTATCCTTTTGACTTTTATTAACTTGTACAATTGCAAGTGATTTTTTATAATTCTTTTGAACATAAACATTTTTTCTTGTTTCAAGAATTTATAGAAAAACTCTAAGTAGAAACTATAAATAGATTAATTCTCACAAACTATATAGGTTACAATAGTTGATCCCCAAAAAATTACACTTGGCAACAAACAATTAGGTGACATAATTACTTGTTTAGATTTGATAATTTATGCAGAGTGATAAAGTTAAAAGTATTTATGCGTATATTGATAAAGAAAAAGTACCTCTTGTGAATATAATTAAATAGTTCCTAAAACTAAATTGCGTTTTGTTTGTTAACTAATATAAAATAATTCCAGCAAAATTGACGTTTCTGCCCACAAAGAAACGAAACGATTTATCCCCCCTTCCCCGCAGACTCACTCTTTCCTTCCCTTTTTGGGACTGCACTGGCATCTATCATGGTCGCACATTTACTAAGCGTGACGTTATAGTTCAGGCCATTCAATGGGCAAAGTGTATAATTGGTACGTTAATGTAATCTCGAAGGGCACCATCGTTTGGAATTTTTTACTTTTTTTTTAATTCTTTTTTACTTTTATTTATCACAAAATAATTGAAAATTTTCAAAATATTCAATATCAAATGATATTATTCAAAATTCTTTAAAAATGCATTTGAATTTACATGTGTCAACACTTAATTATATTTATAAGAAAGTATATTTTGTCATTGATGAGTTCCTTCAATGGTTTAATATAATACAATGCTCGGTATAGAATTCTTTCTATAATTTCTCGCTTTCATGGATTATTATTAAAAAGAATTATGTTATCATGGTGAGCGATTCCTTGTCTACTGCTATACGTTTTAAAAATAGCCGATGTTGAGATTTTAATTTGATCGTAACCTTAGGGCGACTAATTTTTTAAGTGGCACCCAGCCAAATAACTTCGCATTGTCATAGTCGATCGTTGCTCGAGGTGGAGGGTGAGGTTCCAGCAGAGGCGTTTCGGAGAGAACTTCCTTGACGGCCTCCTCTTTCTCTTCTTCGAGCGGGGCCGCCGCGGGTGTCGCACCAGAGTTGCTGCTGCATGGCCTCACTGGAGGGTCTGGCGGAGAAAGGTCGGGTCTTGAGGGGCATGTGGGTCGCGCTCGGCCGAGCTGAAACGACAACCCATCTCGGTTAGGGGCTGGTTTAGGGTTCGTGAAGAGTGTTGTTGCGAGAGTTTGTGGTGGAAGGGTGAGAGAGAGAGAGAGTAAAAAAGAATTCAAATGCGAAAACGGTCAAAGGAAGGAGCGTCATTAGGGGGGAGTGATTAGGAGATGAACGTGGGGGACGGACGAATTTCTGAAGATTAGGACGGGGAAAGAGAGGGAGGATGGTGTTTGAGAATGTTTGAATTCTACTCGATGCAACAGCTTGTGGTTCGATAGGCTTTTGCTAGTAGGCGTGCCTAAGCACGCACCAGGTACGAATCATCTCGTTACGATAGTCTCTGGCAGGTGCATTTCCGTTCAGGCCCAAACCTATTCTTTCTTTTTTCTCTTTTGAAGTTTTCAAAATGGGCGGGGTTCGATGCTGCCAAAGATGGACCACAGAGGGATCGCTAGCCACCGAAGCTGATCATTCGCGCCCCGTGCCTGTAGTCGAAACAGCGCGATTGGTGAAAGAACTGAAAGCCAGTCTGGCGGGTTCTGTGTCCCTAGCCGTGTATATTTATGTGATTCTGGCCCGAAAAGCAGTCTTTCGATTTGACATTTTCCTTCGTTGTTTTCGTTTTTATCGGATTTGGTCCTGTTAAGTCTATTGCAAGAATTTGAGTGAAGAAGTATAATATGCGAGAGAAGTTAGAAACTTGTGGCAGCGATGTCTGATTTATGACCATCGAATTTATGTAATATCACAACATGAATTTATGAAGCAAGGCCATAATCAACAGTTGAACCGGGTCAAACAACGATCATTACAGCATGGGTGGAACGACGGTATGGTGGTGAGAGTTTATCCTCGTCCCGGTCAAGCCACGTGACAAGTGAGGATGGGTGGGGAATTAAAGCCACCATTAGACGGCTTAATTTCGAGGGGTGTGGGGCTCTTTAAACTACTAGACCAAGCGACTGATAAGAATTTCGGCTGGCTTTTAAAGAGGGCCCGGCCATAGCAGCGATTCTCATGGAAGAATGGGTACCGGGAATCGCCAGGAAAGAGATTGCCACTTTGAGCCCCTCTCCTCGTGGCCCTTCTCCACGACGGCTCCTTCCTTCTCCGCTAGTTAAGTTAAGGAGAAGCCCTTCTCCCTCTCTCTCCCCTGCGCGGTCTCTCTCTCTCTCTCTCTCTCTCTCTTTACGGTTTAGAGACCGGGTTTGACCGGGTTTGATCGTCTCTCTTCCCTGCGCAGTTTCTCTCTCCAACCACGCAAATGCTCTCTCGTCTCCCATTAATTCCTCCTCCTCTCCCTCCCTCCAAACCCCCCCGGCGGGCAGTCTCTCTCTATCCAACCCCGCGACTGCTCTCTCGTCTCCTATTATTCCTCCTCCTCTTCCTCTCTCTCCTCGCCTGCCTCTCTTCCCTGTGTAGTGTGTCTCTCTCCAACCCCCCTACTGCAACCTGTTAATTCCTCCCCCGCGGCACAGTCTCTCCTTGCGCAGTCTCTCTCTCTGTCAAACTGTTGATTCCCTTGCGCGCAGAGGGTAGTTGTGATTTGGTGGCGATCTCCGACAGGCTGGAAAAAAAAAATCATGAGATTCCTATCCTTCGCTAATCCGTCTGTCAAACGGTTAATTCCCCTGCGCGCAGAGGGTGATGGCGAGAGAAGCGATAACAGGGTGGAAAAAAAAAGATTCCCATCCTTCCCTTCTCCCTACCTCTGCCACTCTGCTTCTCGATTCGCAGAGGACCGCAAGCAAACGACAAAAGATGCGATCGATTTCGCTGGTGCGGTGCGAGGTGTGTGCGCCCCAGCCTCTATAAATAGGCTGTCTATCACCCCCGGCTCCTTCTCTAACCCACCGCCCCTCCTCCTTTTCTCTTCTCTCTCTCGACCACTCTCAACCAGACCCCTCCTTCTCTTCTTTCTCTTCTACTCTTCTCTCTCTCGACCACTCTCAGACCCCTCTCTCTCTCTTCTTCTCTCTCTCAACACCAGATGTCGGATCATGGAGATCATGGGGAGTCGGTTGATAGTAGGAGGGAGGTCCAGTTGAAGGAGACGGATGATGTGCAGGAGATCCCCGGTGATGGTACTTGGGGTGGTAGGGCTCCTCGTAGCCGTGCTGGTAGTAGTAGGGAGAGGGTTGATATGCAGGAGAGCAGCAGTCGTCGTGATAGGAGGGATGGGGGGATTTTGGGTCGTCGTAACCGTGATGAGAGGGAGCCTCTTAACTTAGGTAATCGGAGGACTCACAGGAGGGATGCTGCCACAGCGGGCGGCAGCAGGGATTCTCACGCAGCGGGCAGTAGCAGGGATTCTCAGGCAGCGGACTATGCTGGTATAACTGAGACAAATGGCCGGATCATGTTAAGAAGGTTTAATACCTTCGTAAAGGCAGAGATGGCTTTAAAGAATATCAAGCGTAACGATAAAGCGAGGTTTATAAAAAAATTATTTGATCTTATTTTTTAATATTTTATTTGCTCTTCTCTCACGTCTCACCTTATTTGTTTTCCCACAGTGCTCAGGAAATTGACCTACTTGACCGGGAATTAGCCAATGCTCGTGTTCAGCTTGACAACATCATTTTCAAAATCCTCTTAAACGACACCCTAATCCTTCATACCGTGGATGAGGCGAAGGCATTGGTGAACTTAATTGAAAGAGGATCTTTCGCCAGTGGTTATAGAGGATCTCTAAAGACTATTCAGTTAGGCCACATTCCTGGGTCCGATACCAAGAGAAAAATGTGGACGATCTTGGAGAAAAAGCTTGATACGAAAGACGAAACGACCACCATCGAATTTAAATTCCGCCGTTGAAGATATTCTGGTTTGGGTATTTATTTTAGCTTAAGTTTAGTTTAGTTTTTAATTCTCTTAGGAATTTAGTTTAGTTTTTAGCTTTTTATCTATTTTAGGTTATTTCTCTCCTGTCTTCGTACTCCTCCTTCATCCCTCTTGCTCCTTCATCCTCCTTCATCCCTCTTGTGGAATATTGTTGCGTTATGTCTCTTAGCTGGAAGAGAACGTTTAAAGGCAGACTTTATGTTGCGTTCTCTCTCTTAGCTGCTGCTTAATTCTTGTTTTTTTCCGGTGTTTATGTGTGTGCACCGGAAGCAGGGGTTAATGTGCATACACCGAACGAAGATAGCAGTACATCGTGACTTGTTAATAAGCATTGGACCGTGAAGATAGGCGATTTTGGCCTATCAAGGATATGATGGTACACTCACCCATGAGAGATTCTTCATCGGCTGGAATACCAGAATGAATGGGTTCTGAACTTATACGCAATGAACCCTTCACTGAGCGATGTGATCTCTGCAGCCTTGGTGTGATAACGTGGGAGCTCCGCACGGTAAATAGACCATGGGATGGTGTGCGACCAGAGAGGGTGAGTGGGCTGTTACCGACTTTCCTACCGCATGGTATGGATTGTTTTGATTTGAGAAGGAGTCGCATCCGAAAAATTTAACTTCCGCACATGACTCGATTGGTTAGCTATAGCTGTGTAATATAACGTTGAGAGTTTTATCAAGTGTAACTGGCATGGGGGCGCACAAATACTTGTGCATTTGAAGAGGAGATGACGAGAGGAAAGTGGGATTAGTTGTGATTGAAGAAGAAAGGGAAAAAGGACTTGCTGCATGAGCGAAGAGGTGTTATCTTAGTTAATCGTTTATCTGAATTACGGTAACTGCCTCCATTTCAAGTGCTATTGCTTAATGGATTCAGATTTGCTGCAAAGAATAGCGCACGCCACATAGTGGATAACTTGAAACAGACTCAAATGCCTACTTGTGTTGGTCTTCGAAATGCATACATTAACCATACTGTATTTAGGTTTCGTCTTTGACTTCCGTGATTGGGGATGTGCGGTATAATGAGGGTCCTACATGCTGTCTGGTGGTATATGCAGTAGCTAATGGAAGATCTAGGTTGGATATTCCCGAAGGTCCCCTCAGAAGGCTAATCACAGGTCCCCCTTGGTCCATACTCCAACTTTGAGCTAACTTAAGAGTTTAATGTCGGTTTGCACTCGAGTTTTTTTTTCCAAAGTCTGATCTTCTGTTGATGTGCCCTTTGCAGATTGCGGGGCGGAACCCCAGGAAAGGCCAAGCCGTGAGGAGATTCTCTCCCAGTTGCTCGACTGCGAGTGATCTCGCTGCTACTGGAATTCGTCAGTTTAGCGTATAGAAAGAGTTTTGCTGCCGTCTGTTTCGGCTTTAACCTTGTAATCTGTAAAATGACTTTGCAAAATGAGCATAGAACGTCAAGTTTGTATGGGAAAATGACCAGAATCAGGCTGAAGAATAGCGTAACAGGCGTATATATGCTCAACTGAATAGTTGACAGGGGATCACAGCCTTGGCTAATAATCTATAGTTTATAATTGCCAGACGACGTTGCCTTAAGTCATATCGATTCACATGACTTGCGAAATTGACTTTCTATGGTTTAAAATGGCCTACTGAAAAAGATGAAAAACAGTAAACGAATGGCATCATCAATATGTTGTACGGCGCCCGCTAATTTTTGTGTGAAAGTTTTCCAAGCTGAAAAACAGTCACTCGAGTGGCTTTGGAAAGAAAATCTGATGTGGTTCCTGGCCCAAAATCACTTACATATACTTTTTTGTACAAAAAAGTTTAATTATGATCATCATTTTTTGAAACTTTATGTTAAACAGACAATACGATTCATTCAACACCCATTTTGAGATCTTAAATTTCAAGATCAAATTAATACCACTCGTGTTATCTATAGGGATGTTGACCTAACCAAAATTTGAAAAATACGTAAAAGTTGCAAACAAACCGATTCTTCGTCATGCGTTTTTACAAGTTCACGACTTTAGGCAGATTGAAAAGACCAAATCATTTCTATTTGAAAAACAACCGCTAAAGAAACGCTAATACTTGAAACCCTCCGTTGAAATCTTAATCCCAATAACTCCAATTAGACTTAACAGTAAGCATGGTTCAGGTTGGGCCGGTCGAGCATCTAACCCAAGGATCAATTCACACAGTGTTGGTTCCTAATTTTTGAAATTGAGGACCAATCCTATTGAGCTTGAGACCAAGGATCAAATTGACCTTGTGGGTTCTAGGGTCAACTCGAGACTAACCAATTATTTTTTTCTATATTCCTTAAAATGACAAACATACTATTTCAATTTACATATTTATTAATAATGTGACATTGAGCAATCAAACTATGAGTATCAATACATAGCAAATATAAATATAAGGTAACAACAAAAATTTACACTTGCTAAAATTAACAAACCATGAAAACAAACACAAGAGGCGAGGGAACTGAGGAGTGAACAAAGGTAAGTGAGGCAAATGAAGAGAGGGGAGTGGTGAGCAAGACGAGCAAGTGAGATTGAGGCAAGTGAAGAGAGTTTCTTTCTTCTTTGTCGAATTAAACTTGGGTTTCTTTCTACTTTCTAATTCACACGACAAACAAATATACAAAGAAAATAGAGGAGGAGGCGCTAGAATTTAGAATAGGTATAAAATATATTAGATATATTATATACATGTATAGGGTTGGTTCAGGTTGGACCAACTCGAAACTTCCAGGATTGAGAACTAACTTGCACAATATAGGGTCCAAAGGTTTCGGGAGAAATGACCAATTCAGCTTTCTTAGGAACTAGACGAAAACTGGTGGGGTTGGGTTCGTCCAGGGTTTATCTTAGACCAATACTCACCCCTAATTAAACCCCAATCTCCACCTCCCTACCTTTGTTGTTGACATCGGCTGCCGTGCCACCCCATCGCCTTCGAGCATTATTGCATCCCGAGTGTTGTTGCCGCCGCCGCCTCCTTGGCGCAGCCCCTCCCGTTTGTGGGAATTGGATAAATTTGAACTTGGATAGTTGTGTCGTTGAGGACGATTGGTTCCTCGAGTATTCAAAGAAAGGCTCACAAGCATTTAAATCATTGCCTAAAAGAATTTTTACACTAGTAAATCGATTATTTAATTGTGATTTATATTATATGTCAAATTTAACTTTTCTTTCATAAACATTGTTGATCTTATAACACGTGTTGAATAAGTAAGAAGATCTTAGCGCATGATGAGATTATAAGTGCTTGTGCAAAACACTTATAATAACAACTGAAATTGTAGTAATTACAATAACAATAATAATTATCGAAATTTCAAATAATGTTGCTTTAGCAATGCACTCGATGACTAAAAATAAAGTGAATGAGGCATTTGACCAGCAAAAAGTTCAAGCCCACCACATATTTCTGTAAAAATGCTTACTTCGGTTCTTCCTTCGTATTACTTCTACTTCTGGGTATATTCTTCTTGAGCTTTAATTGATATTTAGATTGAACAATGACTCCATAGAATGTTCATTCTATTATAGAGGACTCATAAAATTATTAATCCAATGGTAATTTAAACAAATAATTCAGATGACGAATTCAAACATTACATGGAATTCACGTACTCAGATTTTTCCCCCATATCCAGTAGTACCTGCTCTGTACAAATACAGAGTGCCTTCTTCTCCTCTCTACTGATGAGATATTAAAGATGGATTTTGATATTTTATTCGTAAATCTGAATCTAATCGGATATAGAAAAAGTCTGGTTCTTAACAATAATTATCGAACATAGTCAAGCGACAATCCAATAATCACACCATTGGCAACGTCAGGCGAGATAAGGTGAGCATGTTTGTGAGCATTGATCCTGCCAGTGAATCAAAACTCAATTGAAAGTAACTAAAAATAATTAGAAAGTTAGCCAAATTAATTCTTCCACAGCAGAACAATAGATCATCTAAGCAGACACATTTTAATTACAGTAACACTGAAAAAGTACTGGCTGAAAGTTGCAATCCCAATGCCCATATCTCACAAACATGTCGGGGGTTTAATTTGTTTTTGTTATACTTCAATATGTCGTTGGTTATAAAACTTCTCTTGAACTTTTAACTTAAATTGGGACTCTTTTTTATGTAATGTTTAGTTTGCAGTTTAAAGTTATAGTATTTTGTTGTTGACCAAGCTCTCAGCAGTATAAATCTAGGGCACCCCTTTCTGGGATTTTATATTTCAATGAGACGCTACAAAACATTGAACGGAAAACATCTTCATTATGATAATGCCAAAATCCTCGTTAAAACAATAAATAAATAAATAAGAGATCAAAATAGGCACCTTTGTTCTTTTTATTCTTCACTCTCAAGTAATTATTACTCTTAGGGAAAGTAACTTAAAAGAAAGAAAAAGAAAACGAAAGAACACTCCATGAATTAGACCCAATAATGAGAGGCTTCTAAATGTTTTTGCCCAACAAAATGGCCATAAACATTGACTTCCAGATTACCGACACTTTGATTCACTGGCCAGCGGCAAATGCCTCCACAGGGAAGCTCTTGGTAATCCCGGCGAGGCTCTTGAAGTGGATCTTCCCGGCAGGCGAGTCAAAAGTGATCTCTGACACCGGCGGCCACAGCATGAGCTCCTTGGCCTTCACACCCTTGAGCTTCTTGATCGTGCCCTTCTCGACGTAGCCCTTGACCTCGGTGTCGTAGCTCACCAGCTTGCTTATCATCTTGAACTGATGCTCAACCTTCTTTTGCTGAACAATCCACATGTACCCGGTGCTCTCCACAAACCCAACCTCCACCACATTGGCCAGTGGGAGGAGCCCCTGAGGGAGTTCAAATTTCTGTAGGAGAGAGATTGCCATTTTGAGCCCCTCCTCGTGGCCCTTCTTCACGATGGCTCCTTCCTTCTCTGCCATTGTTCAACAGCTTCCTTCTCTTTGGTTGTTTCTTGTTTGAGAGTGAATGAGCTGAGACAATGTGGATGGCGAATTTATGCTACTAGTTTGATGAGCTGAGGCATGTGAGGCATGGAAAAGACAAAATTAGCAGAGGAAACCGAGGTGAAGTGTACATAGTAATCCTCGCTTGTTTGGTTTGTTTCGATCTTCGTCACTTTCCTTCTTTGTCCTAAAGCTTTTGCCTTCGCAATTACTCATCATTTCAAACATGGTCATGAAAAAATCTGCCGTCCCTCTAAAACAGGACGATGAAATTTATGGACTGGATGGTGCTTTTTAAGTTAAACTAGTTCCCATGATTAGATGAATATATGCTAGTTAGTACACGTAACATTGTCGCGACCTCTTTTTTTTCGGCGCCCAATCAAGGCGGGCACCTGCGGAGGCTAATGGTTCGGCTGTGTCTATTAGGCTTAGCTCGGACTCTCCCAAGTCCACCAATTCCCGACTTAATAGTCCAAGTTTTTAACCTGTGAGTTAGTTTTAAAACGGAGTCGCCACTAATCGGTTTGGGGTGGGTCGATTAGAAACCCAAACGAAGTATCGGGAGAAATACTCACTCTTACGCAACTAGAGAAATTAGAATCGGAAACTTGATTACACTAGTTAATCACTAATGCCCTTTCGATACCTAATTTTATTTAAACCCTGAGGCTTTTTGGATTTTTAAGAGGTCTTCCATGCATTTGAGGAAAAAAAACATTTTTTGGTCTTTTTCTCATTTTTTGAACATAAAAGGGCTTTTTTTTTTTTTTTGTCTTTTTGGAAAATAAAATCATTTTTTGACTTTTTCTAACATTTTTGGCTTTTTGGGAAAATATAGGGTATTTTTGATATTTTTATATTTTTTGAAAAATAAATTATTTTTTATTTTTATTAATATAATATAATATAAAAACGAACCGGGTCGGATCCGCGGTTGGGTCCGACCCGAGCCGTCTGCCCAAGACCCGGACGGGCCTGCAACGCAGGCCCGGCCCGGGATTTTTATTTTGCTTTGGGGGAAAAAGGGCCGGGTCGTGCGGGCCGGGCCTTGGGGGCCCGAGCGAGAAAGAAGGAGGGGCTGGGCTCGTAGGCCCAGCCCCTTTGGCTGCTTCTTTTTTGTTTTCTTGTTTTTTTTTTGTTTTTTTTTATTATTTATTATCCAAAGAAAGGAAAATAATAAAAAGGTCTAATTAATTAAAAAACCTAATTAAAATTTAGGCGTCAACAAACATCTCACGAAATTATCATGTGCTTCACCATCCAGAGTGGCCATATTACCCCATTTGTCCTAAATGTTTCTTTGCGAATCTCTTTACCCTCACCATTATCACTTAAAGCTGTACATGGCGTTCTGGAACATAAGTAATACAGTTAAAGGCAGTTACTAAAACTAAGGTAACATCGTCACTAATCATGATCTATTTTTCCACCATTTGCGTGTTGCATAGAGGATGATTAACAGAAGAGTTAAGTAATAACAGTCTCAGAACAAATATCTCATAAAACAGTAGAGAGAGAATAGCATGTCCATAAGTAGTAGACTTCAGACTCATTTGATTCCACAATCTTCTATTGAAAACCACAAAAAATTTTCATTAAGCAATAGAAGAATGTCCACAGCTATCTAAACTTAATCGGCTTAGCTATTCACGTTGGGAGTTGGAGTATGGCATAGAATGACCAACCCAAGTTTTCTCCGTTGCTAGGACCTGGACTCTTGGAAAAGAATCGGTAGCTCCTGCAAATAAAATGCAGAATTTTTCACTATTAAATGTCATTGGACGTTCATATTATTCCCTACGCTGTAAATAGATTGATCCGGAGGCATCTTGTGTATTCTTCCTCCCCAGAACTGCAATTGAATTGACCGATCACAAAAGTGGTGCTGCGGTAGTTGCCTGAAAAAAATTTCGCACTTCTCCAGGCACAAATTTTACAATGAAAGCATGGATTTATATATCAGATCCTAAAGAAAAAGGTGCATGTTCCATCCGATAAACGTTCACCGTGATTATGCACGCACAGAACTATGGACGGCATGATTGCAATGAAGAGCACCAAAAATTTCCGTCACTCACTTTCAATTCGACAAAATAATTCAAAACAAGAGGCAGGCTACAGAACAAGTAGAAGTTTCATATCCAGTCTCCATTAAAGGCCAAATCAAACACTATAATAGCATATTAATTTGATAGGATTCTGGTACAAACTTGACAAACAGATGTAGAAGCAACCAAATACATTGTGATTAACATGGGACCCAAGCAAATGAAGGATGTCTACAGAACAATCCACCCTGAACTTAGTATTAATTTTGAAAGTAGAAAAAGCACCACAAGGATCAAACTAATTTTCATCCATCATGACAAAGAGGAGAAACCTGCGGAAAAGCAACCCGACCAACCACAACCAATCAAGAGTACTCAGGACTTAAAAGGACAGAGTACACTACAATACGCTTATATCTTCAGCTATGCATATTGCGAGCTCCATTCGATTTTCATGGCAAGGCATATGATTCAAGGTTACACCTCTTTTACTGCAGGAAAAAATGCCAATTGGTGAGTATGAAGTGTGAACTAATACATGCCACAAAGCTGAATTCAATGGACGGCCTGCCTCTCCTTCTTCCATACCAACTTTAGCTGAGCCATTTATCCTTCGTGCATCTTTTGTCACAAGATGGAAAACTGAAAATAAAGATCCAAAAGATGAATGAAAGGGCAAGTGGAGAGTGATTTAGAGTGCGTTTAGTAATTATTCTTCTCTTGAGAACAATTTCCGCTTAAAAGTGATTCTTTTATATTCTGTTTTCGGAATTAATTTTTAAACATTTGAAGACATTTGGTAACTGCCCAAAATAGAAATGCATTTGGTAGGACTCGTAATTTTTTTTTGTTTCTTTTAATTTTTAATAATTTTATTATATTTTTCTTATTTTTCTCTTCTTTCTCTTTTTTATTTTTCATTTTCTCTTCTTCTTCCTCCTTCTTTGTGGCCGATGGCTGGTGACGACGGTGGCCAAGATTGGCTGGGCAAGGTTTGGTGAGCTCGCTTGAGCCTTGCCAGGCCAAGGTGAGGTCCGATGAGTTTGCCGAAGGCTTGCCTAGCCATCGTGAGCCTAGGCCTCACCAAATTTGGACGAGGCCAAGCCTCACCAATAGCCAGGTGAGCCTCGCTCAGCCTGATGAGGCTCGACCTCACCCAAACGGCGCGAGGTCAACCTTGCCAAACTAGGACAAGATCAACCTCGCCCCACCTGGGCAAGGTTTAGTCTCATCGATGGCCTAGTGAGGCTCGCGGTGGCCAGGTGAGGCTCCAACGAGCTTGTCAGATTTCGCCTTGCTAGTCGCCAGCCCCCGCCAATGGTGGCAGCCGACAGTGACCAATGACTAATTGTGGGGAAGAAGAAGAGACAAAGAGAAGAGAAAAGAGAAAAAAGAAAAAAGAAAAATAGGTTTGGGTTTTGATTTTGGAATTGTTCTCAGAAATGAAGAAACAATCTTGATTTTGTTCCAAATCTAATCTTAGGAACAAAAAAAAAAACAACGGATTTTTATTCCCGAGAACAAAAAATTTACTAAAGGAATTTCTGTTCCAAATCTATTTTCGAGAATAAAAGAATAGAATAAGTTACTATTTGGTAAGTTACCAAATGCTGCCTTTCGAATTACTTTTATTCCAAAAGGCCACGTATAGCTCTAAGTGATAGTTGTGAGGATATTCAGTAATAAACCACCTCAACAACAACCTTGCCTTGGTAGGCTAAATTCACAAGTTCAAAGCATTCACATAAGTATCATGTGAACTTATTGGACTCCATTGTTGCTGTATATATTTTTCTGAGTAATTGAAAACTCCGTTAATTTTTCCAGAATCTGGCTGTCTTCCACGGTGTTCCACCAAGCTTAGTAAGCTTCATATGTGATCACAACGATAACATCGCAGCTCCGTGGCCGTCCTCCACTTCTCTCGTACCTTTGCCTTCTTGCAACCAGAGTACATCTCAACCTCTCTCTCTCTCTCTCTCTCTCTCTCTCGGCATTTCGCCTTTGCTACTTTGGTTTCAGCACTTCGGTTCCCGACAAGTTTGCTCTTTCTCGGCATTGCAGCTGGCATTTCCAGCGCTTCAAAAAGCATCGTCTGCGCATTGCTGTTGAGGAAATTTCGCATCCATTTCTAACCAGATATTGCACTGTCATTACTTTTTTAACCCATTTTCCCCAGTTCAACACGCATTAAACTCTCTTTGAGTGCATGTGATAGCTTACGGGTGAATTTTCGCATATTAAGGTCATTATAGAGATCCAAATCCTTTTCTTCTTCATTGCCATCTCAACGGGCGTGAGTGCCTGAATGGTCTCTATGCAGTATATATTTGAGAAGGTCCCTGCTTGCTGAGTCAAGCCCTTTTCTTATTATCCATTTAAATTAAATGAAGGAACTGGATTACAAAGCCTAACGGGCTTATTTGGAAATTATCGAGTCTGTCGGTCCGAGGGGTTTGGAATGGATGCAAGGTGCATAGATTGATGTGAGATTGTTTCTACTCAATAAGTAGAACTTCGCAACGGTGTTCTCTTTCCATAAGGAAATTCCATCACTAGTAAGATCTTCATGTTTTCTAAGACAGGGACAAGAGAACAATTCGGACTAAAGTCCAGTTTACACGCGAGTAATTCTAAAGTCTCGGAGAATAGTGCATGAAGAGAAATATACATGATTAAAGCAGTGGAATAAGTACATATGTGGTAAAAAAAGAAGATAAGTGGAATAAAAAAAAAAAAAAACATAAGCGGAATAATATGACAACTCCAAAGAGACTAGTGGAATAACTGAAAAAAAAAAAAAATTCATTTAGGTAACTCATAGATTAGTGTCATTCCGGCCGACTCCAGCATCGTCCTCATCTTTCTCCATGCATCGTCCCCCACCTCGCGACTTATTTCCACCTTCGTTGGTGAAAGGCGCTTGCCCTCTTCAAAGTATTCTGCAAGCAGGCATGTGAAGGCCTTCGCTTCCGCAACGGTGTGGAGGATGAGGACTCCCTAGTTATTGATGGAGTGTATGATCTGAGCGAGAGCATCTTGAGCTGCTTGGGCATCTTCCTTGCTGTAAGAGAATGAAAGAAAAACATGAGAGCCAAAGTAAAAATGACTAGAAAAAACAAGATTAGATAAGTTAGACTACTCACCTCTTTTTAGCCTCTTGCTCAGCATTATAGCGTTGGAGGAGGGTGGCAGCATCACTGCTACTGCTGGCCGCCATTGGAGCTGGAGGTGTTCGAGAGATGGGGTGGTGGTTAGAGAGACTGTCTATATATAGAGAGGAAACATAGAGAGTAAATGAGAGAGGCGCAACAAGCACCAAGATCAAACCTCTGGTGAGCAAGAGTACTGAACGAGGGAGGATCGCATCTCTAGTGCCAGGATCACATTCCCTGCGTTTCACGCAACGACCGCAGTGGCTTCTTCATACCAATGCAGGTCATTTCGCATGCCCCATGCCCTGCGTTTCACGCAACGACCGCAGTGGTTTCTTCATACCAATGCAGGTCATTTCGCATGCCCCATGCCATTATTGCTAAAGATCCGAAGGTGGGAGCAGGAAGTCATTGCTAGGCAATTGAAGTGAGATAGCTGGGCTCTACTTCAAACGGGCATAACCTAAAAATGCACGCAAGTCTCACCCAAGAGCAATAAAATTAGTAGCTTAAGAACAAAAAAAGAAACCATAGCTTTCGTAGTACAGAGCTTCTAGTGCAGTTATTTTCTCCCTTCTTTTTCTTCTAATCAAGCTTTTCGAGAGTTGGGTTAACTTGTCAAGAAATCGCCTCAGACCCATCTAAGTTCTCTTCTCCACAAACCAAAAATTACAGAATCTCAACCAAGAGCAATAAAAATAGTAACTCAAAAAAACAAAAATTTGAGACCATAGCTTTCTTGAGTACAAAGCCTATAATAGGGCAGCTATTCTTCTGTCACGAAACCAGTCCACATGACCTCGATGATGATTCCCAAGTGCGTCACTCTCTGGTCATTACGTCACTCCCTCGTAATGACCAGAGGAGTGCGACACAATGAGAAAGGAAGCAATGCTTCCACCGCAAGCTACACAGAAATTCATGTATTATTTAAATAAGAGCCATGTGTGCGTAGACAAACAATAGTAGCAATATATAACGAGAACCAGTGCCCATTAATGGAAATTGTTTGCAGGCTTTTACTGGCTCTATCATTGAGCGTTCCCCCAATCTTCCAATTAATCCAGGGGAGCCTCTGCAACTTCATCACAGGTAGGATTGCAGATCCATGCAGCTGCTCTGATGGTAGTATGAGAGGCGCGTTGCCTCTTACTAATGAAGTAACATCCAACTTTCTGCAGGTTCCTGGTTCTCAATCTTCAAAACCACTGTCCAGATTCAGAATGCAAAGGAAATAGTTGCTGGTGCTGCTTCTTTAAGTCTGTTGCATCTCAAGCAGCTTCGTGGATGACAGAGTTTCAAACAAAGGTGCTCTAGGATGTAGAGCATGCAGTGTTTTGGACTACACACGAGTGATTTATCGAGCGACTCATCACTTTTGCCCCGCTGGTGCTTCGTTTCTACTCAGTCTTTGGCAGGTCATTGAGGAAATGCAGTTTGACATGGAAGCTGGACATACTGCTTGTGTCTCGAGTTTGAGTTCCAGCTATGAAATTTCAGAACGATAGAGAGAAAGAGAGGGCCTAGGCCCCGCATAATGACCATAACAACTGGAAATGTGCGAGAGTTGACCGTTGACCGACGTTCCTGGAAAGATAATGCGCTTGTTACAATTTACGAGATTAATTAATGGTAGTAGGAACAACCGAATGTTAGTAAGCCTTTTGCCTGTGTCATAACGACTGGTGTTGTAGCTGGCCTGCTCTTACCCGTTTCGAAGAACTACCATCCCGATAGTACATTGTGACAGATGAAAACTTTGTACTGATTAATTAAGTCAAGCTGGACCAAGTCCACATTTAGTATGTTAGTGGTAAAATGAGGAGCTTAGAAACTTAAGTGAGCAGGAAGTACTATAGGATTCTCTTAAGAATTTTGAATTCAGCAATATATATCGACCAGCGGCCAAAACGACTTACTAGAAAACTCAGAAGGTAATTGACATGTTACAAATCAATTTGACTGGAGATCTATACACAATTTCAACGTGAGGAGAACATGGCTATGTAGAATAACAGATATAAATGATGCGCACTGAGTTCCCATCTTCTTTTTCTGGTACCTCAAACAATTACATCTGTACAAACTGATATAACGAGTAGGGATTATATATTTTGTACGACATGCGCAGTGTTGACCTTTGGTCGTACAGTTTTATAGTATTGCTCTACAGCTACATATGTTAAGGAATACTTCAACCATTCGGAATCTTTCGCTTTCTTCCCTTGAAGTCATGAAGCACCTTTTCCCGTGCCGAAGGAGTTGCCAATACTAGCCACTTGCTGAACTCGATCTCATTCATACCCTTGAACTCTGCAACAAGCTTAAATTGAACTCTTTTCCGATCCCTGGTTGTAGACGCCTCCGTTTCTCCACTACCGTGACCAGGCTTTCTTTTACTCTTAAAATGAACTGAGAGATGCTCATCATTCTGGGGCATGTTTACTTTTGGATTCATTTCAATTCCCGGACCAAAATTTACAATATGCTCATTTCAGTGAGCATATACAATACCTGACCATCACAACATCCATTAAATCCAAAAGGACCAATCAAAGTCCGCTAAATTCTAATGCTAATTCCCTTTGCTCACTTCAAAGGCAAAAAAATGCACACTATTTACAAAGGTACAAGTTCAAAGGATATTGCAAGTGAAAATTTTGAAAATAGACTAAACGCATGGAATATAGCCTTTAATTTGAAAAACAAATCCGCAAAATTATCTCTTCCAACTACGACTTTCCAAATGTGATTTCCTGGCATGTATGAGATAACTCAGCACATTGTCACAAGCAGTTAATGCAGCACTTCAGTTGACCATCGAAAAATATCGCAAAGTCAGACGGCCAAATATCACAACAACCTATTCGCAGGATTAGATCTACTGTCACTGACCTATGGAATGCAAACTTCCTACTTCCATTATTCCCTTCTTTATTTCACATAAATTAACTATTGAAGGACAAGCACTAGGAGAGTGGTTGCACCAGCAAATCCGCTATAACTGTAAACCAAAGGTTTGCGAAAATATAGTATAAGGAAAAACTTTTGGAAGTCACAATGGAAGGAAAGAACAAAACTTAAATCACGCCAAAAAATTCTTTACGAGGTTTCTCCTTAGGGTTTCTCCAACAAATTGAAGATAACGCAGGGTCCATACTTACGAAATGTCAAGGTTTGACAATATTTGCCAATCTAAGAGGTCTGTTTCGAATTATCCTCCCTAAGTTAGTGTGTCCATACTTTCGAAATGTAAAGGTTTGACAATATTTGCCAATCTAAGAGGTCTGTATAGAATTATATGCCCTAAGTTAGTCTGGCATAACAATGCCCATAATGCAGCTCTTCATCTTATATAGGCACTATCTAACTCCACAAACGAGTACATTTTCATATGTCCAATAAGTCAAAACTTTCTCCTGACAATTGCCAATGTACAATAAGAAAATACAATGAAGAGAAAAGAGTGCCTTTTTCTGATAAACAAGGGGTCATAATTTACACCAGACATCAGTAGAAAAGAACTGCTAATTAAAATTGGGAAGAAGCAAATCCATGAAAGATTTGACAACTCAATTATCAAGAGATTTAGCTGCAAAATGAACTTACCCAAGTCTTCAAGTGTTGGCTTAATGGTCACAGCCTTTTGTCGATCATAAAGCTTTCTATTTTCAGAGATCTTTGTTGAGCTGACTTCCTCTTGAGGAACATCACTTTTACCCCATTCAGTTGACTTGTGCTTTGCATCAAGGCGTGTTTCACTTTCCAGTCTTTGTTCCCCACGTAGTTCAATAATCTCACAAGTGAAAAGTTTATCAGACAGATCGCGGAACAAATTGCAGATTCCGAAAAGCTTGCCCTGAAACTCCTTGCAGTCCTGGAAACCAAGGGCAAAACAGCATCAAAAGCCAGTATATAACCTATAAATAAATCAGAAAAATCAAAGCAAGCAGATTTAATCTACCTGCACTCCCTCAAAGTATCTCTTTTCCATTTTTCCAGAAACGGCAATGTTGGACAACTGCTGCTTGTACACTTGCTGAGAAGAAACAAGTTCTTCCAGAGAGCCAGCTGCAAGAAGACGGAAGACCAGAACATGCCGCTTCTGCCCATAGCGGAAGGACCTGTCCTGGGCCTGCAAATCATGGGCAGGATTCCAGTTTGGATCAAATATTACCGCACGGTTTGCACTGACAAGATTCAGCCCAAGCCCACCAGCTCGTGTTGATATAAGGAAAACCTGAAATAATAAAAGCACATCAGCAATTGTAGTGCGGTGATCCTAAAACATGATTTTCAGCGCAAAACTTGACCTGTTTGCTCAGACTAGAATTAAAGTCATCAACAAGAGTCTGACGTGCGTTGGCTGGAGTAGAACCATCCAGTCTTGAAAAGCAATAACCTTTGCGTATGAGAAATTTCTCAAGTATGTCCAACATCCTGAAATGTTAGTCAACTTCATATATGGTGATAATTAAATGGAAGGGCAGAAAAAATCAGTCACGACTAAGGCAAAATATTTGGCATCTCCAAATTTGACTCCATATACAAAAATTCTTTGACCAGATGGTAGTAGTCCCTTAAAGATTCACTTCTCATGGATTTATGAATAAACCCACAATATGCCACAAACTATCCAGTGATACAAGGTATGCTGATGTTGAAGATTACCAGAACATACATTGCCCTGATGATTATGTATACTTCTCTATCACTAAAGGAATGATGAGAATCACGTGGAGATCTACCAACGACGCACATAAGCACATGCGCATACACATGCACACACACACAATCTTCATATTTGAGATAACTTGGCAACATATGACACATCAAATTGAAAAACCACTCAGATTAGGTTTCTTGATAAAGAAGGTTTAGTAGATACCTGACTGAGTAACTGAAAAGAAGAACCTTGTCACCTTGAGAGATCCAGGAGAGCATTAACTTTTCAAGGGCTCGCATCTTGCCACAATGTTTAACATCACTCAGGCCCATGAAGTTCTCATTCTGGGTATTCCCACCCACCATATCAATATCAGAGCCAAAAACAGCAGCGGCAAATTCAGCATCTTTTTTTTGCTTATCTGGTTCATCCCTAGGAATAGGCTTAATTAATCCCAGGTGATTGCTTATCTGTAAGGCAAGTCAAATTGCACACATGCCATTAGCATAAGTCCTCACAGAATATCAAGTGCTGAAAAAGAGAAATACCATGACTGGCATTCAGTAGAAATTTGGAGCACAAGTCAATTACAGAGTAAAAGATTAAGTACATTTCAATTTTTCCATTAGCCATGCTGATCTCTAGAATTGGACTCATTCGCATCATCCCTATGCTCATAATTCAATATCCTCCAGCAGAAACTCTCTTTCTCGGCCTCTCTCAGCCTCTCTACCCCCTGAACTCTGCATACAATTATTGGGTATATGACATATGGACAACAAGAAAGGCTACAACACGCATGAATCATTGTCTACCGGTGTATGCATGTTCTATGAGATAAAATTCATTCATACTTCCAAAGATGGTGAACTTATATTGAGGAGGATGCCTCTAGTCAATATCCAAAATTGGATCTTTCAATCTATATTCAATGTTGCAATGAATGACCATAGATCATCCACTCTCAACCTAAATCCTACATTCCCATTTAAAACCTCATTTTGTTTTCATCCAAGAAAAACACAACCAGCTATCAAACGGGATTGAATGGCTCATATGATTAATTATGGGGGTTAAACCAATTCACTTGAGAAATAGACAAAAATTTGCAAGCTCATTCACCTGCTGAGGCTTGATAAGGCAAGGCAGGACAAGGCAAAATGATATGAATCACAACCCTCAGGGTTATCCCTGTGAAGGTGAGGCCAAATGATCCCATCTGGTACAGTCCTCTTGCAACATTCAACTTGACTAAGTGGGCTTCCACAACTACAAGGGATGTCATTATTAATTAGGCACTGGATATCGGGCAACTGTAAGATTCTCCTATACACTCTTTTTTGTAATTCACTCATTGCGCAGAACACGGCATTATCTTCCTTACCCATCATAAGATGCCCAATAGTCTCCTCTTTTGTCCTTCTCGGCATATATTTATGAAGAACTCCCACTAGGTGTTGTTTTCGCTTATCAGCAATCTGCACAAATTTTTCTGGAGCAGTGGATCGCTGACCATGCTTGAGAGGTTCATCATAGAAATCCCGAAAATGTTCCCTCGTCCCCAAGGATCCCGGTGCAACCAAATCGAATAAATTAAACAGTTCCATGATCTTATTCTGCATTATTGTTCCCGTTAGACCAACACGCTGGGGGGTCTTGATATCTAAACAGGATGCATAGAGCTTTGATTTCTTGTTTTTGAGCCTATGTGCCTCATCAATTATCACACTTCCCATTTAATATCGGACAAAATGCTACCATGAATTCTGTACGTGTCAAAACTGGTTATTAGTACCTCGATAGCATGAGCATCTAACTTCTCAAGAATACGTTCACGGTTCGCACCATGATAAATGGATATAGCAAAAGTTGCCCACTTAGAAAACTCACTTTCCCAATTATGGATTACAGAGGTGGGGCAAATTATTAATACAGGCCGCTTCTTCTGTAAATGACCTTCCTTTGAACCCTTAAGAATATTAGATGCTGCATCTTTTCCAAAAATAGCAGCCAAAAATGCAATTGTTTGAATGGTCTTCCCAAGCCCCCTGCTCCAAAAAAAAGCACACGAAAATAAATGTAAACTGGCTATCTTGCCTAGATTGGTATTGCAAGCAAAACGAATTATGGCCAAAATTTAAAAAGTCGCTCATGCACACAAGCACAAATCTACCATAAAAGGCATGCCTAAGCTCACAAAATTGCTGACATCTGGCAAGACCAGAAACTATTTCAGAGTTCAAAATAAACACAAAGCTCTTCTGGTTTCAATGATTTAGTGCGAGCACGCACACAGGAGGTTTGTATGTCATCCCATCAATGTGGGAATCATCAAGATCTTAGACAATCTACAATCCATCACATCATCTTGGAGAGCTATGAAACCCTTAATTGGATCTGTCAAAACAATTCACTTTAAAGACAATCAACTCAATATACCCCTTTTGTTCACACGATGTGACCAAGAATGAGAAGCGAGGAATTATTTTCTCCAAGGGACAAATAAATCATTCTAAGCAACACAGATAAGAGAGGCCACTTACATGTCATCACCAAGAACACCTCCATGGTTGTTCTTGTACGAACCGTACAAAAACTTGACGCCCCTTTACCAAAAAAAAAAAACTTGACGCCCTCCCTTTGATGCTCGAGCAACCTGCAATTGATGGATGAGGGAACCTGCAAGTTCATCCACTGCAACGTCAACTTTCTTTTCTATTGTTAAGTTGGGGGTGGGGGTGTTTGTTTGGAGCTAATTCTTAACCGTTAACTGCTTCATTTCTTCCTTCCAAATGAAAAAAAGAAGCAAGTAAATAGGTACGCTCTGCTTGCATACTTCACAAGCCAGAGAATCACGTAAACAGAGCTGCCAATCGACCATTTTTCACCATTTTGCCCAAGTACTATAGAACAAGATAAAGTCTTTAATGCTTAAGCAATCACTAATCCTCAAATCAATCGAACCCGACAGTTCAATCATCCTCGCTTTCCTGTCAGAAGTCACAATTACTCGACCGTTTATATTTTCCCCAAACAACGTGAAACGCAAACACTTCACCTGAACGACGGGAGCTTCTCCTTCGGAAGACAAGACCAGCGGTTGGAACGGCCCGGTGTGATCAAACTGGAAGCTCGCCGACTTCGGCCTCCCGAACAGCACCCTCCCTTTCTCCTCCTCTACCTCGAGTCCCTCCGCACCTCCTTCCTTCAATCCAGCGAGGTCGCTGTCCTCCTTAGCGCGTACATGCGGGGGACGCTCCTCCGAAGGGAAGGAGCTGCTGCGAGAGGGACGACTTCGCGGAGGCTTCCTGAGATTTCCGGGCTCGAATCCTTGGGACAGCGAGGGCTTCGACATGGAGGTTGAGTGTCGGCGGCAGTGAGGAAGGACGAGGATTTGGAAAACAAAACGGGCGGGCGGGCGGGCGGGTCGGTTCTTTATGGCGGTTCGGGTTTGGTAACCCAAGTTACGGGCCTCTTACGGCCCATTTGGGGCGGTGAGGCCCACACTCCCAAAGCCGCTCGTTCAGTCGTGCCTCTTTTTTTTTTTTTTTTTTTTTTTTTTTTTTGATAAAAAAAACTCTAATTTTAGAATAAGGAATTAGGAACAACCAAAAATTATGAATTTATCGATTTACGCGTGCAATTAGTAATTGCTGCTTACACGAGAGAACCACTCAAACGTCTATTTAGTTATCAATGCGCTGGACTAAATTGGGAGGCTAGTTGATTTACAAAGCAAGGTCCTTCGATCTGAAAATTCCTCGAATGATAAATTTAAGTAGGAATTCTAGACCGACCGTCCTAATGTAGTGTGAAATCCAAAATAAAATGGAATTTTCTTTTCCTATTCCTTCCTAGAGAAGCACGAGAGAAGTTGACTCACCACAACAATCGAATTCCATTGAGCATTGAATTCGTCTCAGTTAATCCCAAAATCCAATTCCAAAAGGATCAAAATTCAAAACTCAACTGTCTTCCACTTCAATCCCTTCTTCACCTCGTCACCCTCCTTCTCATTCTGAATGGATTGAGTCCGACTTCAATTGATTCTAGTCATGGCCCCAGCCATGTCCATCAAATCGTCATCGCCATTCAACCCACACTGCGACCTCAATCATTTCTTGAGCCATAAGTGTAGTGCCAGGGCCACTCCGTCACAGACGTGCGACAATGACATACGAGGGCAGCTCCATGAGGCTCACCTTTCAGGTGTCGCGGGACAAGCTGGAGAGGTGTCGCGGGACAAGCTGGAGAGTGCTTGCACATAGCGGGAAGTACATAAGCTATAGTGCCCTCAAGAAGGACAATGTCCCATGCAACCACAGGGGCAAATCATACTACAACTGTGCCAAGTCCAATAAGGCCAATTCTTATAAGTGGAGATTCAGCACTATCACTCATTGTGTGAGATCTATCGATTGACGTGTCCTTTAAAATTAGGAGTTTTTCCTTCTTTGTTTTTCCACACTTTCATTCATGAATTGGATATATATTTTATTTTATTGATAAATTGGATAAATCCCACTTGTGAATTTGGAGGAGACCTGATTTCGCTTGGTTATCGTTCCATTATTTTATTCTTGAATTCCCATTGTATTGGAGAATTTGTTATGTTAGGATCGTAATTGGTAGGAGGCCTAAGACCGCTCGCCCCAAATGGACAAGTCTAAGCAATCCATGCCTTTCGTGGAACTAACAAATAAATAATAATAATAATAATAATAATAATAATAATAATAATAATAATAATAATAATAATAATAATAATAATAATAATAATAATAATAATAATAATAATAATAATAAGAGAGAGAGAGAGAGAGAGAGAGGGGTTGACATCTAATTGATTGTGATGGTGATTTAGAAATTAGGGAAGCATTGTTGTAGTTTTATATGCTTTCTCATTTAAGTTGCAGTTACATCGAGATTTAACTAGAAATAATTCAACTTAAATGGACGCTTTACCCTGATGGAAGAGCTTTTGAGATAGAAACTTTATGGATGATGAGTTATCAAGTCCTAGAGTTTCAAGATCAATATTTATGTCAGTGATCATACAATTCGATTCGTATTCTTGTCAGTGATCAATATTTATGTCCTAGAGGTTTAGGAATTACTGTTGTGTCGTTAGGATACATGGTTGCATTTTCTTGTTTATTTGAGATTCTGAACTTTTAAAAATCTTGTATTGGATGGACCATTTCTCTCTCATTGCTGTCATTATCAGGACAATGCAGATTCGATTTTCTTGACATCTAATTGATTGTGATAGTGATTTAGAAATTAGGGAAGCATTGTTGTAGTTTTATATGCTTTCTCATTTAAGTTGCAGTTACATCGAGATTTAACCAGAAATAATTCAACTTAAATGGATGCTTTACCCTGATGGAAGAGCTTTTGAGATAGAAACTTTATGGATGATGAGTTATCAAGTCCTAGAGTTTCCGGATCAATATTTATGTCAGTGATCATACAATTCGATTCGTATTCTTGTCAGTGATCAATATTTATGTCCTAGAGGTTTAGGAATTACTGTTGTGTCGTTAGGATACCCGGTTGCATTTTCTTGTTTATTTGAGATTCTGAACTTTTAAAAATCTTGTATTTGATGAACCATTTCTCTCTCATTGCTGTCATTATCAGGACAATGGAGATTCGGTTTTCTTGACATCTAATTGATTGTGATGGTGATTTAGAAATTAGGGAAGCATTGTTGTAGTTTTATATGCTTTCTCATTTAAGTTGCAGTTACATCGAGATTTAACCAGAAATAATTCAACTTAAATGGATGCTTTACCCTGATGGAAGAGCTTTTGAGATAGAAACTTTATGGATGATGAGTTATCAAGTCATAGAGTTTCGGGATCAATATTTATGTTAGTGATCATACAATTCGATTTGTATTCTTGTCAGTGATCAATATTTATGTCCTAGAGGTTCAGGAATTACTATTGTGTCGTTAGGATACCTGGTTGCATTTTCTTGTTTATTTGAGATTCTGAACTTTTAAAAATCTTGTTGGTCAATAAATTATGGTGCTAATGGTTTGGGTGTGTAATGCAGTCCAAGATGGTTGTTGAAACAAGAACTAGCAAAAATTGTCAAATCTATTAACAGACAGCTGCGTGAGAAATCAATCAAAACTAAGGTGGTGCAGTCCTCCAATCTCTTTAAACATTTTTCCTTCCTAGTAAATTTTAATATATGCAATTGTTGCAGGTTGGTGCTTTTGCTGTCTTGAAAGAACTTGTTGTTGTATTGCCAGATTGTCTTGCCGACCACATTGGATCACTTATTCCTGAAATTGAGAAGGCACTAAGTGTATGTACATTGTCATTTTCCAAATGTTTTGTTAGAGTTTTTTGACTCCATGATGTAAATGATCTACCGGTTATTTTTTTGGCTACTAACCATCATGTTTTAATATGTACCAAGACAAGTCATCTACATCAAATTTGAAAACTGAGGCTTTGATCTTTACAAGATTGGTGTTGACTTCACATTTGCCTTCTGTTTTCCATCCTTACATAAAGGTATAATTCCTACCTTTGCTGTTGTCTGCAAAATTAGGTATTACCAATGAGATTGTTAGGTGCAGAGGACTTTCTTTTTTTAATGTGTATGCTTTGCTATCCTTATCAGTCTGATGGCTCTTGCATTGTAAGATGAAAGCACCTCTTAGCACATGAGCGACAGTATCTGTTGCTATGATATGTTAACTATTTAGAGGTACCACATTTAGTTGCTCATCTAGCATTCGCTACTCTCACAATTTCCTCTTTTTCGATTCTCCGATTAATCATTGAAAAATTATGGCAAAGATGAAAAAAAAAATGAGAAACTACAAAATATAACTAAAGCAACATAAAAATATTAGAATTCCAGAAGTAGACTAGGGATATGGGGACAAGGAGAGTAAGAAGTTGGGAACTGAGAAGCAGACTAAGCTACTAACTAGGGATATGGGGACAAGGAGAGTAACTGGAAAGTTATCCTAATAAACGAAGGGAACTTGAAAAGCTGGGTAGTTGCAAACTGAGACAAGTAGGAACTACTATCCTAAGCAAACTTGAATGTTAGGGTAGGGTTTTCGAGCTCCATACCCGCCTTCACTAACATATTCCAAATGATTCTCTTTGTGTCATCTCCCATAGTGCCAATTTCTACCCTTTGAAGTAAGCCACGGTTGCTTGGTCCAAAATAGGTATCCTTTACAGTTGCGAAGACCTTCGCTTGATCTTCATTGTTGATTACAAGAACTTCCTCATTTTTTATGCGGTTAACCACCTCAATCATCTTTTGTTGCGCTTCCTCTTTGTTGATCTGCGCATATGCCTTTTCTTGATTGCTGAGAATGTAAGAGAAGAAAACGTGAGAGCCAAAATAATAATAATAATAATAAGATTAAACAAATTCTATTACTCACCTCTTCTGGGAATTGCCTTACAATTTGGTAGCCGTCTTTTCCATCCTCTTAAATTCGGCATAGCATTTCGCGGGGACGTGTGCATCATCTCTAGCAGCCCCAATCCTGCCACCGGGGAGGTGAGCATCCCTGGCGTTCTCAGCCATTTGAGTTGTTCAAGAAGAAGACAAATGGAGTAGATGGAGTAAAGACAAATGGAGTAGATTGGAGTAGATGGAGTAAGACAAATGGAGTATGGAGTGGTGGAAGGGTCACGTGTATATATAGAGAAGAAATTTGCACCTTTCCGTTATTTGGAACAACGGATGCGTGGGTTAGACCGGTCAAACTCGGTCAAAATAGAGTGCATATCTTGGCCAATCTGCCCCATCCCTTTCAATGTACTTACCAACCCCTGCCAACATGCTGTACCACTTACCAACACCTGCAACGTAATGATTATAAGCTTAATTCAAGCTTTATATAATTTTCTTTGTTTTACACTGTAAGAAAATAAGATAACAAGTTCGACATGATCAAGAGAAGAGAGTGGTCGAAAGAAGAGAAGAAAGAGAGAGATGGGTGGTGGATTAGAGGAGAAGAAATTAGATGATGGTGCAGAAAAGGAGGGAAATCTATTTATCGAGCCAAGCGCAGCGAGATCCCATTCTCGCGTTTCACCAGATAGCACCACCGAGAGATCACATCTTTTGCGTGGGTTTTCAGCAGAGAGCAGAGGAGAGGTGGTGGGGATTTCCGTGGGGTTGGTAAGTGGATTAAAGACCGGTCATAAATTATATGTAATATATATATTAAGAATTAAAAATAATGTAAAAAGCAAAAGCAATATATAAAATATAAAGTAAAAGTATGCATAAACAAAAACCAACCATGAAGGTGGTATGAACTTGTATTATATGAAATGAAAATTACATGTATTGAAAAGTACAGAAACTAAAGCATCAAGTCATCCACTAGGGCGGTAATCCGCACTCCAGGGAGTATTGATGTTTGTATTACAAGAAATGGTTAACCGACTATCATGTAAGTTGGTAACCTTGTATAAATTATGCTAAATGTATTTGAAAACAAACTTATTTCGTAACCAGGGGTACAAGGTAAGAAAGCCTGAGGCTTGAAAGGATGAGGGTTTACAAGAGAGTAAGGAGGAAGAAGAGAGAAGTGAAATATGAAAATTTCGAGTCCTCGAGAAGAAACGCTTCTCCTCCAAACTGACATTTCTAGAGCTAATACAACAATTCCTAGGTCTATTAACTAGAATCAAGTCACTCTACCTGAACAATGGGAATTAGAAACCAAATCTCTCAACAAGTTGTTCAAAATACTAGTCCGACCAATGTTATTCAACATCCAGAAGGAAGGGTCACGATCAGGTTTCCTAGAAGATCTTTTTATTCAAGATCTAGTACTTCATTTCATTCATCCTATTCAAGATCAGTAGATCTAAATCCCAATCTCCCACCTATAATTACCATTCCTCCTAGTACGCGTAGAGAAAAGAGTAAAAGCAATATATAAAATATAAAGTAAAAGTATGCATAAACAAAAACCAACCATGAAGGTGGTATGAACTTGTATTATATGAAATGAAAATTATATGTATTAAAAAGTACAAAAACTAAAGCATTAAGTCATCCACTAGAGCGGTAATCCGTACTTCAGGGAGTATTGATGTTTGTATTACAATAAATGGTTAACCAACTATCATGTAAGTTAGTAACCTTGTATAAATTATGATAAATGTATTTGAAAACAAACTTACTTCGTAACCAGGAGTACAAGGTAAGAAAGCTTGAGGTTTGAAAGAATGAGGGTTTACAAGAGGGTGAGGAGGAAGAAGAGACAAGTGAAATCTGAAAATTTCGAGTCCTCGAGGAGAAACACTTCTCCTCCAAACTAACATTTCTAGAGCTAATACAACAATTCCTAGGTCTATTAACTGGAATCAAGTCACTCTACCTGAATAATGGGAATTAGAAAACCAAATCTCTCAACAAGTTGTTCAAAATACTAGTCCGACCAATGTTATTCAACATCCAGAAGGAATGGTCACGATCAGGTTTCCTAGAAGATCTTTTTATTCAAGATCTAGTCCTTCATTTCATAGGGAATGCCACATGCACATTAAAAAAAAGCCCACGGCTTGATTCCCCTACAGGAAACATCTCTCTCTCTCTCTCTCTCTCTCTCTCTCTCTCTCTCTCTCTCTTGCATGGTAGTTGTGATATGGTGCTAGAAATGTGATTTGGTGATGTCGGTGTGCCAAAGATGCGATTTGGTAAAATGCCAGAGACATGATCGATTGGTAGCCAGATAGCAGTAGCAGTGATGCGGATGGTAATACCCTAAAAATGAATATATGTTTTTGAACATGAACTTATAAAAAAACTTATTAGAATCTCCATTGCCTTTTCCTTACAGAGATAGGAATAAGAAATAAATTTTAAAATTTTCATTTTCTGTCATCAGGTTTGCTTGTTCATCCTTGTTCATGGAATCTGAATCCATCCTATCATTTTGTCTTGTATTTTCGGACAAGTACATGTACCAGTTTGGTGGATGTATTGTATTCAAATTCCCAAGCTGTTACCCATGAAATTTTGAATATTATGAAAAAATGCATAAGTCATGAGAACCTTAGATCATGTTGGGTTGGTACAAAGTGTTTACAAAATATTTGGTATCCTTGATTGACTGTGGGGTGTAGTATTATGTCCAAAGGACCAAAGAAATCCCACTAGGAGTCAAACCAGTTTGGTAGGCTTTGTCGTGGGAAGTTGTCTTTGAAGAATACTAGCCAAGTATGTTGGAAATTTATATTTTGTCTGTAGAAAACATTCCACCAGGCTTGTTGGTAGTCTCAGTAGGTATACGAGGAGGAGTATGGTAGAATTTGGGTAAGTCTGGTTTGGAATTTTCTGGGTGTATTAGCAGATGGATCCATTCATTTAGCTCTTGTTTATAGGATCCATTACAAAGCCATGGCCTCCGCCTCTGGAGAAAATGTTTTCAAACATAGTTCTCGAGGAGAAACACTTCTCCTCCAAACTGACATTTCTAGAGCTAATACAACAATTCCTAGGTCTATTAACTGGAATCAAGTCATTCTACCTAAACAATGGGAATTAGAAAACCAAATCTCTCAACAAGTTGTTCAAAATACTAGTCCGACCAATGTTATTCAACATCCAGAAGGAGGGGTCACAATCAGGTTTCCTAGAAGATCTTTTTATTCAAGATCTAGTCCTTCATTTCATAGGGAATGCCACATGCACATTAAAAAAAAAAAAAAGCCCATGGCTTAATTCCCCTGCAGGAAACACCTCTCTCTCTCTCTCTCTCTCTCTCTCTCTCTCTCTCTCTCTCTGGGTAGTTGTGATATGGTGCCAGAAATGTGATTTGATGATGTCGGTGTGCCAGAGATGCGATTTGGTAAAATGCTAGAGCCATGATCGCTTGGTAGCCAGATAGCAGTAGCAGTGATGCGGATGGTAATACCCTAAAAATGAACATATGTTTTTGAACATGAACTTATAAAGAACTTATTGGAATCTCCTTTGCCTTTTTCCTTACAAAGATAGGAATAAGAAATAAATTTTAAAATTTTCATTTTCTGTCATCAGGTTTGCTTGTTTAATGGGTAATGGAATATAAATTTGTTGTGGTAAACCATTTATTTTTTTAAAATATGACTTCCATTGGTATAAAATTAATATATATATACCATAAAGGAGTTTGGATCGGAGTACTATATGAGAGAACAAGAAAGTATAGAGACTAACAGAACTATATGAGAACTATAAGATCTATATAAAACTAAATAAAATCTTGAGAATTAAAAATAATGTAAAGAGCAAAAGCAATATATAAAATAGGGATAAGTGTTCCAGAAGTCCTAAAACTTGTCACGAAAATGCATTTCGAGTCCTAAAACTTTGCAAAAAGTACATTTAAGTCCTAAAACTTGTCAAATTGTTTCAAACGAGTCCTAAAGTCAACGTCGTTAGCCTTTTCCGTTAAAAATGCTGACGTGGCAATTTAAATAATTTTTTAATTTCCACGTGTATTTTTTTAATTATTTTTTATAAAAAAATTTAAATTTAAAAATAAAAAATTAAATTTATTCTTATCTTATTTTTACAAATTGTTAAAAAAAAATTTAGCCGCTTCTTTGTTTTTAAAAAATAAATTTTTGAACTTTTTTTTTTAGTTTTTAGTGAAAATAAGATAAAATGAATAAATCTAATTTTTTTAATTTTTAAATCTAATTTTTTTTAAATGAATAAAAAATAATTAAAAAATCCACGCGGAAAATAAAAAAAAATTATTTAAAATGCCACGTCAGCATTTTTAACGGAAAAGGCTAACGGCATCGACTTTAGGACTCGTTTGAAACAATTTGACAAGTTTTAGGACTTAAATGCACTTTTTGCAAGTTTTAGGACTGAAATGCATTTTCGTAACAAGTTTTAGGACTTCTGGAACACTTATCCCTATAAAATATAAAGTAAAAGTATGTATAAACAAAAACCAACCATGAAGGTGGTATGAACTTATATTATATGAAATGAAAATTACATGTATTGAAAAGTGAGGGATGTATGACCTTACTGATGGATATAGTGGAATATAGGATGTTTTCTGTATTGGTTTTGTCAGCAAAGTGAGTAAACCTTACCGATTCTGTCTCCACTAGGATTTGCTCATAGTAAGTAAGGGTTTTGTTTGTATTATGTGGTTTAAAAAACCAATTTTTTGGAAAGATGTTTTTTGCGAATTTGATTGGATCCTCATCATAGAATCCATCTTCTACAATCAGTATTTTTTAAAAAGATGTCTTGGGGAAAAACTTTGATCTTTGAGAATGAGGGGTTGCATGTGGCCTAATAACCACCTCATTCAAAATTCTTTTGTATTCCGTTTGTTTTTGTGTAACAAGTGGGGAAGGATTGTTGCTTACCTCAATGGCACTAGATGGCTCTTTCTTTACTGTTTTTTTGTAAAGATTGGGCCAGTAATAGTAGTGATTCTTTGGGTAGTATGGTAGCTAGTCGGTCAAAGACTTGTGCGGGTTCTTCTTTTGAAGGTGTATTTGGTATTGGGTGTTGTTGTAAAAATGACTTGTTGTTTTCTGCCATTTAGAGCCATGTCTTGATGGGTGTCAAGCCTCTTGGCTTTGGTGGTGTATTGGAAGTTTCAACAATGGATTTGCCTTTGTCTTTTTTGTCTTTTTTGGATCTTGGCATGATGGTATCCCCTGTAAAAATTCTCTTGTGAGAAAATCAGGTAATGAATTTGAAGAACCATTTATAAATTCAATGTCAAAGTCAACTACTGAAAGTATGGCTTGCCATCTAGCAAAAATCTGTTTTGATGCAATGTTTAATACGTCTTTTTGTAAAATGTCTTTGGCTGATTTGCAATCAATCCTCAAGAGAAATTTTTGATTCAATAAATCTCCTTGGAATTTTGATATAGACAAAATTATGGCAAGTATTTCTTTTTTGATTGTCGAATAATTTTGTTGGGTGGAATTCCAATGTTTTGATATAAACTGAACAACTTGTTCTTTGTTGTTGTTGACTTGTTTAAGAATGCCACCATATCCTAATTCTGAGGCATCTGTTTCTACTATTTTGAAAGTAGAAGGGTCAGCAAGGTGTAGGCATGGTATATCTTTCACATGAATCTTTATTTGTTTGACTATGTCTGTATGAACTGAGGTCTAGGGTGGAGGGTCCTTACGTAACCTTTGGTGTAAAGGTTTGCAAAGAATGTTTATATTGGGAAAGAAATCTATAATATAGTTTAGGCTGCCTAAAAACCTTTGTTATTGAGTTTTGTCTTTAATTTCATCAGAAAATTTGTCTGTAAAAGAAATTGATCTTTCTATGGGAGTTATGGTACCTAAATGAATGTAATGACCTAAGAATCTAATCTTGGTTTTGAAGAGCGCAATTTTAATAGGAGAGATTACAAGACCGTTTTGTATGATTATTTTTATGAAAGTAGATAAATGTTTGAAATGTTGTTCTATATTGGAAGAGAATACTAGAACATCATCTATATAAACTATGATGTATTCTGAATAAGGATTGAAAATTTCGTTCATAATTCTTTGGAATTCTGAAGGGGCATTTTTGAGGCCGAATGGCATAACATTCCATTCGTATTGGCCAAAAGGGACTGCAAAGGCTGTTTTGTATTTGTCCTTTTCACTGACTTGTATTTGCCAAAATCCTAACTTCATGTCAAATTTTGAAAATATTTTTTATCTACAAAGTCTGTTTAGTAAATCTTTTTTATTAGGTATAGGATATCTTATCCACCTAAGGGCTGTATTGAGAGGTTTATAATTAATAACTAACCTGGGAACTCCTCTTTCTAGTTCAGCATTTTTATTAACATAAAAAGCATAGCAACTCCATGGTGATTGGCTTTTCCTTATGAGTTTTTTTATTTAAGAGGTCTTGTATTTTTGTCTGGCAAAATTTTAGAACTTCTTGGTTCATCTGTGTAGGACGAGCTTTTGTAGGTATTTTGTTTTTAGAAAAACCATGTTCGTAAGGTAAATCTACAATATGCTTCTTTCTTTCCTAAAAAGCATTGGGTAGAGCATATGGTTTTTTCTATGTGTTTTTGTGAGGAAGCTATTTTTTCTATAACATTTGGTTTTATAAGATTTTCTTCTATTCTTTTGAATTCTAAATCTTCTTTTAAGAATTCAAGCTGGTTTTCTTTGCCTTTTATAAGGCAATTTATTTCTGAAATAGAATGTTCTTGTAAAATATTTAGGCTTCTCTTCTGTGGTTTTGTTATGAAGTTGAAGGTGATTTTTTTGTTTAAAGCATGGGTTTCAATACCTTCATTAGTAACTGTAAAAGGTTGGATTAGTTGTATGAAAGGTGTTCCAAGAATTACCTGTTGCCTCATATTTTTGACTAAAAGAAAAGATGTTTTGTAGGACATTTGATCTTTTATTATTAAGGCCTTTGGTAATTTGTATTATATATTTAGTTTGTCTCCTGAGGCTGATTTTAATGATTCGGATGTTTTATCAAAGTATCTTGTTGGAACAAGGCCTTCTTTGATACAATTGAGATCAGCCCATGTATCGAAGAGTGCTGTTGTTTCAATAATAAACTCATTGTTTATTTTTATCATAATATTTATTATCCATTTTCTAGATGTTATTTCTGTTAATAACATAAGAAAAGCTGGGTCCGAAGTGTCAGAAGTATTGGTGATTTCATTTTGGTCTTCTAATTTTGTCTTTCCTTTTATGACAAATGATTTTATAGTAGAAATTTCTTATTTCATTTCTAACTGTGTTGCTTTTAGAGCTTGTATTTCTAATTTTTGTTGTTTTATTTCATTTTGAAGGTCATTAATATTTACAGGTCTAGACTGGGGTTTTTTTGTTTCTATTTAAAATGTCTTTTAGATTGTAAGAAGTATTAGGATTAGTAACAATGTTCATCGAGGAATGAAGTCTATGTAAGTATTCTTTTTTTGCTTTGGGGTCGGTTATTTTGTCAGTTGTGCTAAGGAGAAATTCTTCTTCTTTTGTTAACATATTTATTTCAGGAATAGGTTTGTCAAGAGAGGCGTCTTCATAATCTGAATCGGAAGAGGTCTCTATTTCATTAATCTGAAGACCTTCTTCCTCAAGAAGTTCATCAGAAGAAGTATCACCATTTTCTATGAAGATATTGTTTAACTAGTTAAGAGTATTGTCATCTAAAGAAAGTTCATTCAATTTCTTATTAATCCTACAGTATTTTGAAATATGACATTTTCTACCACAAGAATAACATTTAATGTCTTTAAAATTTTTCCTATCAGTATGAGGTATATTTTGGTTATTCCGGTGTCTTTGTTTATTCCTATGAGGTTGAGGTTTGTTGCGATGTTTCTTTGTTTCTTTCTCAGAAGGACAAGTTCCCTTACATTTTGATTTTGTTTTTTCATTATAAGAGGGGTCATATTGAGCACAAAAATCTCCTAGACTTCTATTGGTGAGAGATTGTTCTTCCTTAAGCTATCTTTGTAATTTAATTGTATTACACATTTGTGTTCCTTGTCTGTAAACGTAAGAGACTATTTCTCCATAAGAAAGAAGATCGTAAGGAATTTGGCCACTGTATTCTTCTCTAATTCTATCTTTGACTTGGTCACCTATTATTTGGGGTAAACCAGTTAAGAATTTTTCTTTCCAAAAAGGTTGATTGCAATCAGGTCTAATAAGAACCTTTTGAAGGAAGAGTTCTTTGTATTCTCTAAATCTCCCTAAAGATTTACAGCGCATATTGGATAAGAGATCTTGGTTCCTATCTCTAATATGTGAAGGGTCTCCTATGAAATGTTGTGAAATGGAATAGATAAGAGTATTCACCGCATCTTGGATGAGATGTCCTTGATCATCATCCATGCGTTGGCCAAAATCATCGATTTTATAGGCAATTAAAATTTGTATTCTTTGTTCATCGGTCAAATAATTATCCCACCAACCCTTTAGTTGTCCAGTAAATCCAATTACTAAAAGATTAGCAACAGCATGATCAGAAACATCTTACTGTGTTTTGTATGCATTGGCAAGCATTACCATATTATTTAAAATATTCATGGTGTTGCTTTCGGCAACACCATCAATATTCCATTCATAAATGGCATCTGGAGAGTATTTATTCTGTATTTTTTGCGATGATTCTTCTTGGGCGATGTCTGGTGGGGTAGCTTTACTATAATAGAGTTTTTGAGGTTGTTTCTAATTAAGTTTGTTTACCTCAGCGACTGATTCATTATCAGAGTCACTAAAGGGTTTAGTCAAGGTACTAATGGTAGGTTGGTCAGGGGTGTCGTTAATAATTAGTCCTTTGAATTTATGAGTGTCGAGTATAGGTGTAGGTTCTATTTTTTATTTTCCTAAAAGCTTTTTCTTTCGTTCTAGGGCCTTCGCAAACTCAGGACTAAGATTTTTTGGAAATTCAAAAGCCTTAAAAATGGGTTTTTTGAGTGTGTCAACTTGTGGTGTGATGAGTTGAGTAGGATTTTAGATTGTGGATTCTATCCTATTCAACTGTTTTCTTATGGTAACTAAATGTTGATTTGTATAATTGTTCTGTTTAATAACCTTGTGAGTGTAAAGAGAGTCTCCTTTGTCTGGAAGCCTTAAAGGAGTAGCTGTTACCTCACTATCTCCATGTTGTATTTTTATTCTCCTAAGAAGTGAATGATTGGATTCTATGGTTTCACCATTATCAAGTCTTCACTTATAATGGTGCTCTAAAACAACTATTTCTTTTGGTTCAAGGAATTATTCTTCTAACCAATCAAAGAAAAATATATGGATTTCATATTCATATATGTAGTCGTAATATTTTTGCTTGATGTCTTTTGCTTTATCAGCAGAGGTTTTGAAGAACCATTCTCTGATTTGTCTGTTGTTTTTAGAATTAAATTCTTTATTAAGCAATGTCTTGTTTGGTTCAAACTGTTTTTCCAAAACATTAAGCTCAGCATCTATCATCTGTGAATAAGTAGGAGAATGATGAAGAGAATCTGTATTTTCTAGAACTGGTTCAGGCTGATCTGTTGGTAAACTGGCCTGGAAATCCCTGATCTATTATCTAAACCACTAATTTCTAGTTTAAGGGGTGTCTCATGATTATTTCTATTGGTATTAGGAGGTAAAGGTGTTGTTTCTCTTATAGAATTATCTCTACGCGTACTAGGAGGAATGGTAATTATAGGTGGGAGATTGGGATTTGGATCTACTGATCTTGAATAGTGAATGAAATGAAGGACTAGATCTTGAATCAAAAGATCTTCTAGGAAACCTGATCGTGACCCTTCCTTCTGGATGTTGAATAACATTGGTCGAACTAGTATTTTGAACAACTTGTTGAGATATTTGGTTTTCTAATTCCCATTGTTCAGGTAGAGTAACTTGATTCCAGTTAATAGACATAGGAATTGTTGTATTAGCTCTAGAATGTCAGTTTGGAGGAGAAGTGTTTCTCCTCGAGAACTATATTTGAAAGAATTTTCTCCAGAGGTGGAGGCCATGGCTTTATAATGGATCCTATAAACAAGAGCTAAAGGAATGGATCCATCTGCTAATACACCCAGAAAATTCCAAATCAGACTTACCCAAATTCTACCATACTCCTCCTCGTATACCTACTGAGACTACCAACAAGCCTGGTGGAATGTCTTCTACAGACTAAATATAAATTTCCAACATACTTGGCTAGTATTCTTCAAAGACAACTTCCCACGACAAAGCCTACCAAACTGGTTTGACTCCTGGTGGGATTTCTTTGGTCCTTTGGACATAATACTACATCCCACAGTCAATCAAGGATACCAAATATTTCGTAAACACTTTGTACCAACCCAACATGATCTAAGGTTCCCATGCCTTATGCATTTTTTCATAATATTCAAAATCTCATGGGTAACAACTTGGGAATTTGAATACAATACATCCACCAAACTGGTACATATACTTGTCCGAAAATACAAGACAAAATGGTGGGATGGATTCAGATTCCATGAACAAGGATGAACAAGCAAACCTGATGACAGAAAATGAAAATTTTAAAATTTATTTCTTATTCCTATCTCTGTAAGGAAAAGGCAAGGGAGATTCTAATAAGTTCTTTATAAGTTCATGTTCAAAAACAGATGTTCATTTTTAGGGTATTACCATCCGCATCACTGCTACTGCTATCTGGCTACCAAGTAATCATGTCTCTGGCATTTTACCAAATCGCATCTCTGGCACACCGACATCACCAAATCACATTTCTGGCACCATATCACAACTACCCTGCGAGAGAGAGAGAGAGAGAGAGAGAGGTGTTTCCTGCAGGGGAATCAAGCCGTGGGATTTTTTTTTTTTTTAATGTGCATGTGGCATTCCTCGTTAAAGATTACTAATCTAATTTTTGCAATAACTCTACTGGTATAAGATAAATCACTAGTTCGGTTCTTTCTTAAATTTGTGATGAGATGATTTGAATTATAATGTTTGTTTTTCTTTTATCATGAGACAATTTGAGTGAAATTTAGAATCTCCGCTTTCCATCTCAACAAGAAAGGAAGGCTTCTTCCGTCTGCTTGATTAACCGAGTCTCGGCACCGATCGACCTAATACTCTATTTCATGCTAAGATGTTCTAAGGGATTGTCAATGTGAATACAGCTGCCTTTTCTTAATGTGTGTCCAATTGCCTGATTTGATTCTTTCTCGCTTCTAATTGCTATGTTTTTGCATGTAGCCGATCAGATGGCTACAAGTGTTGCAGAGTCCGATTTGCCTTATACACATGTATTTGGTTTGGTCCCATGTTAATCACAAAGTAAGGTAATGTCGCCACGAATCATGATCTACTTTTCCACCGGTTGTGTTCTTGCGTTGCGTAGAGAATGATAAACTGTTAAGTAAACAATCTCAGAACAAGTATCTCGTACAACGGTAGAGAGAGAATAGCAAGTCCATAAGCAGTAGACTTCACTCATTTGATTACACAATCTTCTATTGAAAACCACAAAAAATTTCATTAGGAAATAGAAGAATGTCCATAGCTATCTAAACTTAAACGGCTTAGCTATTCACCTTGGAGTATGGCATAGAACGACGAACCCCAAGTTTTCTCCTTGGAGCTCGCTAGGATGTGCACTTTTTTATAAGAATCCGTACTTCTGCAAATAAAATGCAGAATTCTTCGCTATTTAAGGTCATTGGCGTTCATATTATTTCCTGCACTGTAAATGGATTGATCCGGAGGCATCTTTTGTGTTCTTTCTCCCCAGAATTGCTATTGAATTGACTAATTCCACAAGCGGTACTGCGGTAGTTCCTGAAAATTTTGCGGTACTTCTCCAGGCACAAGTTACACAAATTTTACAATGAACGCATGGATTTATATATCAGATCCCTAAAGAAAAAGGTGCATGTCCCTACAGTCACTGTGATTATGCACGCGCAGAACTATGGATGGCATGGTTGCAATGAAGAGCGACAAAAATGTCCATCACTCACTCTCAATTCAACAAAATAATTCAAAACAAGAGGCGGGCTGCCAAACAAGTAGAAGTTTCATATCCAGTCTCCATTAAAGGCCAAATCAAACACTATAATAGCATATTAATTTGATAGGATTCTGGTACAAGCTCGACAGGCAGATGTAGAAGCAACCAAATACATTGTGATTGACATGGGACCAAGCAAATGAAGATGTAAACAGAACAATCCACCCTGACTGTAGTATTAATTTTGAAAGTAGGAAAAGCACCACAAGGATCAAACCAATTTTCATCCATCATGACCAAGAGGAGAAACCTGAGGAAAAGCAACCCAACTGACCACAACCAATCAAGAGTACTCAGTACAGGACTTAAAATGACAGAGTACACTAGAATAAGCTTATATCTGCAGCTGTGCATATTGCAAGCTCCATTCAATTTTCACTGCAAGGCATATGATTCAAGGTTACACCTGTTTTACTGCAGGAAAAAAATGCCAAATGGTGAGTACTAAGTGTGAACTCATACATGCCACAAAGCTGGATTCAATGGACAGCCTACCTCTCCTTCTTCCATGCCAGCTTTAGCTGAGCCATTTATCCTGTGTGCATCTTCTGTTACAATATGGAAAACTGAAAATAAAGATCCAAAAGATGAATGAAAGAAGAAGTGGAGAGTAATTTAGAGTTCACAAGTTAATGTTTCAAGTTGTTTATTGAACAATAAAAACCAACATTGGTATCCTAGAAACAGATACCACAGAAAAAAGCATAATCAAAGCACTGTCCCTTTGCCTGACAGTACGATTCCCAATCAATCAAATGTTACACAGATATCATACCCATCAAACCACCTGCCCTCACATAAAAAAATTAAAAAAATATAGTTGATCCAATGACACGAAGTTGCAATTAGAGTACGATGGTCATTTTCCAACTTTAGAAGACAACGACATACAAGTGAAACAAATCCAAAAAATCATTCAACAGATCATAATGGAATTGCTTCATCTTACATTTATAACAAGTTAATTCTCTCACCTCCTTCCTCTGTGATGTCAGATGTCCACAATGTGAGATTGTCCCTGAGAAGTTGCATGATTAAAGTGCTATCTTTGTAAGACTCCTCATTGAGGTTGTCAAGTTCTGCTATTGCATCGTCAAATGCCTGCTTTGCAATGTGGCATGCCCTGGCAGAAAAAGACAAAAGAAAAAAGAAAAGCAAAATCAGAAAATAAAAGTCAAACAGAGAGATAAACATTAAGCTGAAGTTCATAACCATCTCACAAACCTTTCAGCTGAGTTGAGGATCTCATAGTAAAACACCGAAAAATTCAAAGCCAAACCAAGGCAGATGGGATGTGTACAAGGCAAATCGGACTCTGCAATACTTGTAGCCATCTGATTGGATACGTGCAAAAACAGAGCAATTAGAGCATAAGGAAAAACGAGAAAGAATTGAATCAGGCATTAAAACCACAATTGGAGACGCATTAAGAAAAGGCAGCTATATTCTCATTGACAATCCCTGAGAACATCTTAGCATTAAACAAGAGTATTAGGTCGATCCTTGTGAAGACTCAGACTATCCAGCAGACAGAAGAAGCCTTCTGTTCTTGTTGAGATTGATAGCAGAGATTCTAAATTTCATTCAAATTGTCCCATGGTAAAAGAAAAACAAACATTTTAATTTAAATCATCTCAATACAGATTTAAGAAAGAACAGAACTAGTGTTTTGTCTGATACCAGCATAGTTATTGCCAACAATAGATAGTAAAAGCTTCAATAAGGAACGCAAACTGAAAGTTCCAAATTATATATTCTAAATAAAGGGCAGACTTGGTGATCTTGGTTAATCAGCATTCTCTTTACGTTTTCCCTACTTCCTTAGTTGAACGATTACATCTAAAGGGGAAATACACCGAAATAGTACGCATACGTAGAATGATTAACCATCCTGTTGCCAAAGAAGACTTCCTTTTTGGGATACACAGTAGCAAATTCCACTCCAAATGCCATCCTAGGACTTCAAAAGAGATAAGGAACAGTATACTCATAGCCAAGTATGGGAACATTCAATGCAGCCCCGGAAGAGCAAAACATTGAAAGTTGGGGGCTCAGAAACTTCTTGGCTAGGCATACTCAAAGACATAAAAGGAAACTAACTACAAACCTCATATGCTTTCATGGACTGTTCAGCAACCTCCTTCTTCTCATCACCACTCTTGAATTCCGCAAGATAACGGTAGTAGTCTCCTTTCCTGTGAAGGCCAAGTTCCACCAAACACATGGATGCGTCAATTCTTAGTTATCTCTTTGCATAGAAAGCCGTACCCCAGAAACAGGGGAACAGTTGTCTACTAGCATCATATGATATCTCACATCTTATAGTAAAATACTTTGGATTCACCGTCTGATGCTGAAGGAATGACATGCTCATCAAGTACAGCCATGATATCACTGCAGATGCTAGAAAGCTCTGATTCAACCTTCTTCCTGTACTCTTTGATTCGCTTCACACTGATCTCGTTCCCCCTTGCATCTTCCTTTTGCTCTATGGATGTCAGAATCCTCCAGGATGCTCTCCGAGCCCCAATAACATTTTTGTACCCAACAGATAGCAGGTTTCTCTCTTCAACGGTTAATGCAACATTGAGCTTCGCAACCTTCTTCATTTCATCCACCATCTCTATCAACACAAATACTATCAGAAAGGTAGAATGTGAACAAAGAAAAGAAAATTTGCAAAAGAAGGAAAAAAAAAAAAAAACCAAGAAAATAAGAAATAACTTTCAGAGAGACAGCATTTAGTGCACCCCTAATATCACCTGTCAAGCCAATACCCAATCACAAATTTAACAAATTGCAACTTCCAAATGCGGGATCATTACAAGCTTATAGCTCATGTCACGGAAATGTCGAGACTTGACAGGATCTTGAACACGTGCAATTGAGCAGACAGGGAAACAGTCACCACCATAAAAAAAAAGCTACTTTCTTTTATTGAAAATACGACATTAAATAGCAAGATCAAGGAACTTATCGCAACCATCAAACTACGCACAATGTCCGGCTGCGAATTATGAGCAGCAGAATACACTATAATCCGAGGATACATCGCAAAAGACATATCATGCCCAACTCATTAAAGGCATCAAATTGACTCAAATACCAACTGATCGACCGCAATTGAGGCTCTCGTAAATTCACAACGACCTAAGCTCGAGCTAGCAAAATCGATGTTGCGCGCCAAGCACACACACACACACACACACACTGAGTTGCCGCCGGCAATCCCCGATCGACCCGAGTGCTCAAGAGCGGTGCTTCAGACCGAAATTCAAGCTGACGGGCAACGAAATCGCGAACACGAAAAAGGAAGGGCAGGAAAAAAGAAAAGGAGTACGAAGAGGAACGACAGGAAACCCTAACTGACCCTCGTAGCGCTCGGCTTGCTCCGCGAGCTTCGCGACGTAGACCAGGCTCTCGCGAGAGGAGTCCATAGCTCGATCTCACGGAAATGGCGAGTGAGAGAGAGAGAGAAAAGGAGAGAGGGAGAGAAGGATTCAGACGAACTGAGGATTCTGATCGAGCGATCGAGCGATCCTCGATCGACACGGCGAAATCGAATCGAATTCAAATTGATTTCCAGCGAGAAATGATAAGACAGCTTGGTTGCGAACTGCAGGACTGCGGTCGGGAGGGCTGCTGCTTTTAGGACAGAAGATGACTGGCTGCCCAGTAGGAACCTTCCACGTGTAGATGCCAAAGCCGGTGTCGTTCTTGGAGTCCATGGGGGTATCATTAAGTTAGAAAACAACCAATTATACTTAGGCTTCGGCTGCGTTTGTTGCCCGAAAAGCTTACCATTTAGAAAATACTTTAAAAGAGTGGCATTTTAATCGCTTACAAAAATGAAGAACTACAAAATATATTCATCAATCACAAAAATAATCAATCAGCAATTGTTACCAATAATAAAAATGTTTTTTGTCAATTAATTTTTGGAGACAATATGACTAATCATTTTTCAAAAAACATTTTCTAAATTTTAAGTTTTTAATGACACAAATGCACCATTTAAAAAATGATCGTTTATATCTTTTACTACAAAAAAACTCATCATCCACCAAAATATTTAGATATATATTATTGGCAATAGTGGAGATTTATTCTATTAACTAATTATCTTAAGTAATACAATCGTTTATTTTGAAGAAAATGTTTTCTCAAATAGTCCATTTTTCGTAAAACAAATGGATCTAAAATATTGAACATCGACTATAATTGGAAGTATGAATAAAAGAGTGGAACAAACAAGGAACGTCATTATAAATAACATGTGATCATAATTAAAATTCCATGTAAATGCAACCTCCAAAAAATCAGAAAAGAAGGAAAAAGAAAGAAAAGTAGAGAATTCACTCAGTTCCACATTAAAGACTCCTAAGTCGCAAGGCTCTTGCTCCTCTCCAGCCTCTTCCTGGAACACTGATGCTTCCAGCATTGGCACCGGCTCCTCCTCAGGCTGATTGCTCCGAACGAGGCCGACCCCCCGGCCGCCTCGCCTCGATCACCGGCACCGCTCTCGCTCTCGCTCGCACCTTCCTTCACCAGCCCGACTCCCATCGCCTTCTCCTTGCTCTCCAGCCACAGCGCTCTCATCCTCTCCCTGACCTCGCACCCTGCCTCCTCCAAGTGCGGGCCCCCGCAGAACCCGCACTCGCCGCCAGGCCCCGGGCCCGGGCCCTTCACGCCCTTCACTTGCTCGTACCCGATCGCGAGCCTCAGCGCGTCGTCCAGCGACTCGGGCCTCTGCGGGAGGACCCACTCCCGGAGCTCCCCACTCAGCCCGTCCAGGAAGATCCCCCTGACCAGCCCCTCGGGGAGCCCGTGGTCGGGCCACCTGTGGAGGATCAGCTGCAGCCTCAGGAAGTAGGACCGCACGCACTCGCCCCGCCCCTGGTTCAGCGTCGCGAGCTGGGACCGGAGTTGGTCCTGGAGCTCGACTTTCTGGTAGGCCTGCGCGAAGGAGGCGCGCACGTCGCCCCACCCGAGCGACGGCAGGTACGGCTCGATGTTGAGGTCGTACCACAGGGCCGCCTCCCGCTCCAGCGTCACGGGGAAGATCCTCATCATGGCGTCCGGGGACTCCGCGTTGTTCGCCCGGCAGACCTTGGCGAACCGGCTCAGGTGCGCGACGGGGCATTCCTCGGGCGCGCCGCGGAACACGGGCATCGGCGCCACCTGCACGTAAGGCGTTGCTCCTGGAAGTTTCGTCAAATTCGAGGAGGCCTTTGAATTGATTTTGCTGCCGCCGCCGCCGCCGCCGCCGTGCGTCCCGACATCTTCGGAAGCGGGATTTTCGTCCTCGTACTCGTACTCGTCCTCGCCGGAATCGTACGGGGACACAGACGAACCGAGGTAGTCGCTGTCGACGGCGCCGTCGCGAGCCGAATCCGGAGACGGCAGTCTGCGGTGGCGGTTGCGTCTGGGACTGTAGGACGCCGACGAGTAGCGAGGGGAGAGATCCGAGCCCGACGGCGAATCGGGAGGCGGCTTCCTACGCTCGGGACTCATCTCTGAAGAATCCGACGAACGAATGACGCAGCGGGAAGAAGAACTCGGAAGTTGGGAAATCGGGCGAACGGCGCGCCAAGTAAACCGTCGAATCGTCGGGAACGGCGGCGTCGCGCGGGCGCCATTGGCGACGCTCCGCCCTGCCCAAGCGCCGCGCCGTCATCGGGTTGGAAAGTGACGTCATGTCGTCGGGTGACGTCATAAAGGATGGCCATTTCCTGCGGGCGAGAGTGGGGAACGGATGTGGAACGTTAACGGACACAAATTCCTCCACCATCTCTTCTCTTTCTCTGATATTTTCCCACACTTTCTCGCTCTTTCTCTCCCCTTTTCCCTCTCTTCCCTTCCAAGTTCTTCTTCATTCATCGACGCGCGGCCGGAAGGAATTGGGTCGGGATTCCCTCAATCGCTTGCCGTCGCTTCTCGAACCGGCGATGGCGATCCTCAGCTACGTCTCGGTAGTGACGTCCGCCGCGACGCCCGCCTCTCCGGACTCGCAGATGCCTCCCGCGCCGAACCCCCGGCCGACGAAGATCATACTCCCCAGGAAGAAGCCGATGAAGTGGTCCACCGGGGTCGCTCCCGGCGATTACGGAGGGCCCCCGACGACGACGAAGCTCCGGAAGTACTGGGGTGGCGAGAAGGAGGATCCTCTTACCTCCGACGAGTTCATCTGGAACAGGGACTTCGTGGACCAGTTCAAGAGGATGATCCAGGAGGAGGATGGCTCTTCTATCGAATCGTCGCCGGTTAAGGTAAGCGCGTCAAGCTCAATTTGTGGTTTTTCTTTTTGTTTTTCTCGAAGTTTGGATGCCGATGGTTAGTTTCTGGTTGATTGTTTATTGATTAGAGAATCAATTCGTTGGAAAAATTTGATCTTGTGTTCATCAAAGGTGGCCTTGCCTTGCCAGAGTGCCGCTCCATTTTCTTTCCTTTTAGTGGAAATTCAGTTTACACCCCTGAAATATTTGGTTTGGTGGTGTGGTTGACTGGATAGAGTCGGGCATTGTTCAGTGTGCATGGTGTGCATTGCAATTCTGCCCGCATGTTCTCTCCATTATAGATTGGTATATGCCTTTGAGAGAACTGCTGAATATGAGTTGATGCAAATTCATGAGGTGGTTTAGGTTAACACACCTAAGTTGTCATGCTCGGAGGGGGAAAAAAGAGGAACCAAGCATGGCAAAGAAAATTCAGGCTGTCCAAGGATTCAGTTTAGCAAAATGAAGCATAAATTATTGATGGTTTTTGTTTTTGAGGGCATTACGTGATGGCTGGAGAGAACAGTTCTTGAATTGAAGGAAATTAAAAAGAAAATCACCACAGTATCTAAATAGAAAATGAAAAGAATGGGAAAATCTGGACAAGAAGAATTGATAGAAGAGGGTGGATTAACGGTGAATGTGCTCATGTCTGGCCTTAGTTACTTATCACTAAATGATTTGGAAAGACTACTTAGATTCGACCTATGAAAGTAATTGTCCTAGCTGATGAAGACCTGCAAGTATTTCAACCAGATATGTTTTCAGTGGCCAAACGCCTTGGTATACTGATAGAATCTGCAGATAGAAGGTTTATTTTGCGGACTTTTTTTGTGGATTTGTTGCATGTTATGGCTCTGACATCATTTCTTTTTGGGCATTTACAGGAAGAGCCATCTGGCTTTTTGAGCTTGAACAGAGTAATGACCCTTGACAAGTTGGTTCTTTCTCCTTCCTTGCAACTTTTACTTTAAATTCTTCCTCAGTGCACTTATTTTTTATACGAAAGGTGTGATGGAAAATTTTTATTTATGGAAAGTTAATGGCTTGTTGCAGTCTAGAAGTTGATTTGAGCAAAGAGCTCACAAGACCATTAAATACAGTGTCAAAACAGCCAGTTGTGGGTCCCGTGGAAGTAAGATAGTTGCGGCACTTTTATGTAATATATTTTAATTTTATATATAACTCCTTCATGTTCTAATCGAGGATAATATGGACCAGGACAAATCCAGTGCTTCGCCCAGATGGAGATTGGCGCCAACACGTCGTGAGCAAGAGAAGTGGGATAGAGCAAGCAAAGCTGCAACTGGGGGGAGTGTAAGTAATCTTTATCGTGAAAATTCAATCTCAGCTGTCTCTGATGCACTATCTTTTGGCTTGAGGATCACATTTGATGTAGTCCTGCCTAATCCGTTAAGACTTTGTTCAGTCTCGTTTCTTCGCATCAAAGCTTGACTTTCAAACTTAAGTTTGATTAAATGCAACTTGTTTTCTTCTCATTCTCACTTCCCATTCAGAATTTTGTACATATTGTTTAGAGTTGGGTTTCTAATATAGCTTTTTATAGGATGTCATGTTCCGCGAGTTGAGGCGACCTCGAGGTGACCCAGATGTATTAGCTGCTCAGTCAAGGGAGCAATACTATAAGGTGTATTAGTGGCTACTAAATTTCTTATTTTGGCCTTAGCTATGGTAGTACTCTCATGGTTATATTACTATCTCACGCTTGTTTGTTATGTATTTTCATTTTACAGTTAAAGAAAAGATTGCAAGTCTTCACTCTTGGTATAGGTGGTGTCGGTCTTGTCTCAGCTTATGTTTCTTATTCTCCCGAAATTGCTGCTAGGTGGGTGGATCTTCTAAGTATCCATGTTGACTTTAGTTTGTTATCTTTTTGGCTTATCTGTTAGCTTGACTGTTATATTATCTGTTAGCTTATGTTTCAAAATTCTTTTTGGAATACCTACTTGCATCCACATATTCTTCTGCATTTAAATTTATCCTCATATGCTTCATCAATTAGTTCCATGTATTTTTATTTGTTGCTATTGTGTGGTTCCAATTCCAAACATTCTGTTGTCAACAGATTCTGTGTTACTGAAGAACTCCATACGAGTTATAACCTATTGAGACATCTTCAACCAAGTTCTTATATAAAGGAATGTGCACATTGGAAACTTGTTGGGACTTTTAACCCGTAGTGAGTTTATAAGATTCTGCAAATGGTTAAGAAAATAAGCTCGCGATTTTAGTAATAGTTATTTATTGCCTTTAGTTCTATGGACTGTCTGCTTGACTGTTATAGTCAATGACTAGCTGCATGCAATAACGATAATACTCGGTAGCAGAGATGATGAGTGGTATTTAACTTCTCCGAAAGCTCTAAGGAAGAGGCTTGTAAATCATAGTTAAGCATTTAAAGAGTTACTATATGGTGCGTCTATCTCTGGAATTTCTGCATGTTTTCTTAATCTTGCAATATGGGCGATACATGGTTTTTTTCTTCAGGGATGTGAGCTGCACATAATGATAATACTGAATTGCTTAAAAACCTTCCTAAGCAAATCTCTGTGCTTACATTCTCCTTATGGTTCAGCTTTGGTGTCGGGTTTCTTGGTTCCTTGGTTTACATAAGGATGCTTGGGAGCACTGTGGATTCCATGGCAGATGGTGCTAAGGGGCTGATGAAGTATGTACCTGATCTTCTGTTTGACTGTGTATTGAGTTACACTTGATGGTGAATACCATTAAGATGCAGTGCATCTGTTCCCACTATTTATAATGGTCATTGGCAGAGCAGCTAGCCGCTGGAGTAGTTTGGTCAGGATCATATGTAGGAGGACCATGTGTGAATATTGATGGAAAAGACATTTTCATAGTGATTTAAGTGATACCATCAGATGTAGTCATGTACAACAGATACTGCTTGGATTGGATGTGTTCCTACTTACCATGTCATGAGCTGCTTGTGCAGATTGTCATTTTTCAAGCTAACAAATTGGAACTATGATCATGATGACTGATTGCTCTATGCATATATATTTCATCGAAATTGGTGTTAATGTGATTATGCGTTTTCTTCCTGGGGTTTATCTTTCCCAATGACATTATTAGTCTTCATGTTGGTATTGCCATTCAAGTCGACAGTGACACTGTACAATTAGCTTTGTGATTTCAATTGAAGGGATATTTTGCAGCTGTTAATAGTAAGTCACATGATCAGACTGCTTAAGACATGGGGCGCTCTTGCGTATTTGACTGGGCTTGACTGATTTAGTTGTGCCACACTAGGCCCCATAAAAATTATAGTGGAGTTCAAACATCACTGAAACATTGAGGAAAATTCCTAGTCAATGACTTAGCTTCCAGAAGTAATTGTTTTAACATGACAAACTATACGGGTTTAAAAAGTATTTCCTTCCCCATATACACCAATGAAATTTGCATTGTCAAAACTAGTTTTTTTAATATTTTTTTCCTTAATGAATTCAAGTCTCCTTATGAACTATTTCATTGCTGTGCTGATTAATTTTGTGAAATGTGAATGCATTTTCTTATCATTGGAGACTTTACTTGCAGAGGTGCAGTTGGACAGCCGAGGCTTCTAGTTCCTGTTGTTTTAGTCATGATCTACAATCGGTGGAATGCGTAAGTAACTTTGTTGGCTTACTCTTTGTATGGCTTACTCTCTCTAGGACAAGCTGGCTTGTTGCCACTGGAATGCTCCTTCTCTGAAATGTATTCCATTTGACAAGTTGGTGCTTTGAGTTTCTCAGAAAACTCGTCTTTGTGGTTTTACCAGATTTCACTTTGGTAGCATTCAACCTACCGGTGTATCTTAAGTAACACTAACACCATTGTGGTCTTTTGATTTGCCTGGCAAAGCATTAAATATATTCCTCTATTGTGTTTAACCTGATTGTTCTGAATGCAGGATCCTTGTTCCAGAATACGGAACAATGCACTTGGAGTTGATACCAATGTTAGTCGGATTTTTTACCTATAAAATTGCTACATTTGTTCAAGCTGTTGAAGAGTCAGTCAGCACTCTCACGGAAGATACCAAATTCCCAGATGGATCCTCTTCTTAAGTAGATGTTACAAATCCAGAGCTGCTTTTGGGGGGTATGTTACGTTTTCATCTAAGAAATGGTTCATGTGTCATTATGAGAGCTTTGAACTGTTGTCATTTCAAAGTTAGAAGTTGATATTATATTATGTTTTTTTTTTTTTTTTTGGGGGTGGGGGGTGGGGTGGCGGGGCGATCCCTAATTTTTATGCAGTAAATGACTAAATGTGAAGCCAAAATTTATGTGTCAACAATGGTCTATAAAGTGTTGAATGCCAATACTTTTATGCGAAAAAACAAGGAAATATTGAAGCTTCTCTTGCATGACTGAACTAACATGGAGATTGTCCTGATAGTCTAATATCCATAAGTCTTTTCTCTGCAGTTCCCAGTGACAGAACCTGGTTGGGAGATCTCGGTTTAACTGCAGTAATTCTTATGGTATGATTTTGCTCGAGACCCTGCCCAAGGAGAGTGAACCGAGCTGCAGGGAGCAGGCTGGTGGATCACACTTTTTATCTCGCCAGACAGCATGTCGTCATTCTCTTGCATGTAGCAGTTGTGATCCATAAATGTAAAAGAATTTGTCATTTATCTGATTGCGCGAACAACTATTTTTTCTTGATGAACCGATTGTGCAAACAACTTGATTGCCCCTTATGCTAATGAACTTTGTTGGAATTAGCCTGTGGTCTCCAACATGAAGACACGAATGTTTCAGTTTTTGCGAATGTGGTGCAATTTCTTGTCACTGTACTCATTTCCTGTACTCATTTCTTCACCAAGAAGCATATTTTTATTTTCCCTGGCCAAAACTTGGCATTGAGCTGCTTGAATATAATTAACTATGACATACTTCTGTCTCATTTGGTTTAGCTTTTTCCTAAGGGGCTTTAAGCCCCTTGGGGAAAAGCCCCTTGGGAAAAATATAAAAATTTTGACAAGTGTTTTTGTGATTCCATTGGCTAAATGCAGGTATTGGGAAAGGACTTGCTTTGGGTCTTCAACATTTTCAAAATGTAATTGTGAGGTTTTAATGATTTTTTTCTTTTCAATATTGCCCTTATTGATAATTGTGTTTTCCGCTTTTGCCTTCAAAAAATTACTGTTCATCTTCTTCCTTGGGCTTGTTGGTTCGTCATGTGAGGTCTAGGTCAAGGTAGTCGCCGTTGAGGTTGAGGTTGAGATTGAGGGTCACTTGTGTCATCAACCGATCACCAAGTCGTTGTCTTTGCCAGAGCTACTGTGGGTTGAGGTCGAGATCAAGGTCAAGGGTTGAGTGACCCAGATCTGGCCCTTTGACTGCGGTCGTATGACCTCAGTGTTGGGCGTCCTTGGCATCGCACATCCTCAAAGATTATCGCTTGGGTTGCAAATGGTCAAAGGGCTCGGATGGTCTGCGAGATTGGTCGCCGGCAAAGCTTTGACATTGCAAATCTCCATATCAGAGCCCTAGAATCAACGGGATTGGTCGTGCCGGTGAAGCCTCTTGCCTCACCGAGGTTCGCGTGACCTCAACCGACAATTGCCCCTAGTAGCCGCCAATGGTCACCTATGGTCGTCACTCGTCAACATCAAAGCTCAACAATCCAAGCCTCTGCCCGTGCACCCCCCCAGTCTTTCTCCTCTTCTTTCCTTTTTTCCTTTTTTCCTTTTTCTTTTCACCTAAAAGTTGCTTTACAAAATATACACCAAAATGAATATCCTATCATTTTTGTTTTCGCCAAATTCCCCTTCATTCAAAGATATTCGGAGAAATACAAAACCATTTCTCCACAGTTAAACCTAATGGGGCAGCGGGTTATGTATTGTTTTTCTCATTTACAATTTTATTGGCTATGACCAAGTTTGCTGTGTGTCTCGCCCTTAACCCAATCCCTCCTCGCACCACTGTACCGCAGTGCAGGTCTCAGAAGGTGATAATATGTATTCTGCTAAAACTCAGCTTTAAATACATAGATTATACCAAGAGTTTTTAAAGATCGAGGTTAAAAGATACATCACAATGTAAGCAGAAAGAGTTAGAAACTTTTTGTGCTGCTTACAAAGCCGGTTCCGTCGCAAACAAGACTCACTTATTGACCACTACTTTGTATCAGCGAGCTCTTAAATAACATGCATTTCTTACAAACCAAACTATATAGAGCATAAGCCTCAACCAGTGTTCTGCATGCCAGCGGCAATCCCCTTCATCGTCAAGATAAGGGTGTCTTCAAGACCTGGGGCATACTCGCTGGTGGGGTTAAGTTTCACGAGCTCTGCAGCAGGCTTGCTGCTCGATTCCACAAACTCTTTCGACAAGTGTGGGCCAAGCTTGACATGGTAATCAGGGTCACGAATCCGTTTCAGGGTGTATGCTTGGCAGACATTGAGAGTCGTGATGTATGCATCACGGAGACGAAGCCTCTGCTTCAAATACGGGTCTCCTTCAAGTAGATCCTTGTGTCCCGCAATCTGTCACCGAGAAAAGTACGTTACGACTTTCTAGTCTTAGAGCTAAAGTCCTCTGTTTGTATTTATACGAGAGAAAAACCAGGCCAATATGGCAGGCAGTTGGTAGATACCAACAGACCTGAATACGAAAAGTTGTCCTGAACTGATCCATTGTGTATATGGAACTATAAATAACTGAACCAAATAGAAAACCTGATCTATTCCAGTACAGCTATTTCAGAATTTTGAACTATTGTATATGAATGGAAAATGCCAAGCATTGAGGTAAATTTAGTTCCATTCAGGTCATTTCGGGTTATCCCAACTCAGCTAAAAACCAAAGTCACGGTGCCTACTTACGTGAATATCAACGGAAGCCCTAGTAAACCCAGCCACAAACAATGACTTTGCCATACTTAAAGGGTCCAAGAGGTTCACTTTCAAGATCAGTAGTATATTACCTGGAGAAGAAGGCCCTTAGTTTCCAAATAATTTGCCCTCAAGCGCTCGCCAAATGGCTGCAGTTCTTCATGCACTAGAAGCTTGTCGTATAAAGCAGCAATCCCAGGATCTCCCTTTGCGAACACCATTTCAACCAAGTCAATGGTGACTCTGAAAAATGGCCACTGCTTGTACATCTCCTGAAGCATGTGGAGATTCTTTATGTCCTTTTCAATGATGCACTTAAATGCTGCACCAAAGCCAAGCCACACCGGAAGATGAAATCTTGTCTGAGTCCATGCGAAGATCCATGGGATTGCGCGAAGTGACTCAATGCCTCCACTCGACTTCCTCTTCGATGGACGACTTCCAATGTTCATACGACCATACTCCGTCTCTGGGGTGGCCTGCAACATCAAAAGAACCACCATTCTCAGCTATAATAGTTTCTGGAGTCTTCAGGTGCCTGAACATGACCCCTTCTACTTGGGAAGTCATTTTAACACGAGAGAACATGTTAAAGAAGAAAAAAGATAATGGATAAGCTTACTGATGCAAGTACAATTATTTAGTTCTAAGAAAATGTTGGAGAACCAACCCAAAAAGGATAAAAAGAAAATGTTGGAGGCTATGACCCTTATTTCAAATTTCTTCTCTGTGAAGATGATCATTTTGCAATCTTCTACTATACTCGACTTAGAGAAAAGTCCATGCCACTTAATAAAGGTTAGTCTGCATATTTTCCAATTTTTACGAGATAGGGCTTTCCAGTTACTTAGCACCTGAGAATCTAAATCAACTAAATGCAGCAAATTAGAAAGGCATATTTCACCAACAAATTTCCAAATTTTCCTATCCCAGATTTGCAGGATCACAGGCATTACTTATCCCGGATTAAGAGGAGGAGGAGGAGGAGGAGGAGGAGGAGGGGGGGGAACCAGAGAAAGAATTTTGAGAAAGCACTTACACGGCGGAAGTACTCAACAAAACGCGGCTCTTGAAACACTATTGAACGGTATTCCTTTGTTGCAATAATTGCCATCTCATCCATGAGTACACGCCATTCTGGTTTTGGTGAGACCGGAGGATGCATACCATGCTCAAGCGTGGCAGCTGTAAAACGCTGGAGTGTCCTAAAGCACAAGTGCTCCTCTCCAAATGACTGTTCAATAACTTCACCTTGAACAGTCACACGAAGTGACCCATGAATCGTTTCAGGTGGCTGTGACAATATAGCAAGATGGGTGGGCCCACCTCCTCTTCCAACAGTTCCTCCTCGACCATGGAACATTGTGAGCTTAACCCCAAATTGCTTGGCCACCTTTATAAGCTCTTCTTGAGCTTTGTATAACTGCCAAGCAGCAGAGAAACGACCGGCATCCTTTCCAGAATCAGAATAGCCAATCATGACTTCTTGCTTTCCATCAATCCTGTTTCTATACCAGTCAATCGAGAAAAGACGAGCTAGAGCGGCAGGGGCTGCCTCGAGATCAGCAAGCTTCTCAAACAATGGTACAACCCTCAATGGACTCTTCACATGGCATTCACGTTGTAGAAGCTCAACAGCAAGCACATCAGACGGGGATGTTGCCATTGAAATTATGTAGGCACCAAAGTTGTCTGAAGGAAGTTCAGCAATGACATGGAATGTGTCCAGGACATCAGCGATTTCCTCTGTTTTGGGAAGATCAGGCCCGAAGAGAGGGCGTTTGCCTCTAAGCTCAGATAAGAGCCATTCCTGCCTGCGCTCTTCCGACCATTCACGATACGATCCAATAGCCAGGTGCTTCGTGATAGCATCAATGACATCAGTGTGCCTTTCCGATTCTTGCCGAATGTCAAGTCTTACAAGGGAAAGCCCAAAGGTAGAAACTTGCCTTAGGAAATCAAGAAGGCTTCCATCTGCTATTGACCGATCACCACATGAGCAGAGCGAGCGGTAGCAGAGCTCAAGAGGCTCCAGAAACTACAAGAGTGTATCACAAACTCTTAGTTTTTACAATGAAATGATATATTGTTACTTTGTGACACCAGATAAATGTGGTTTATGTCACAAGTAGTAATAGTAGAAAACAGAATATTCTGTTCTGTATCCCATAGTTGACAATGCTATAGCATCAAACTGAATTACAAGAAACTGTTTGAAGTCTACATGCCCAGATTAGGCATGGCATAAAATGTACCGAAAAGACACAGATTAACCATTAAAATCTTCAGTCATAGATCAAATTTCAAATGAAAAACCAAGAATTGCATGAAGGAAGAGAGACCTCTTCGACATTGGTAAATGTCGTGTCCTCAGGAATGTCGGATAACCCATTGGCTAACAATTGCCGAGAGCGTTCACGAGTGTTATACAACTTGTCTCTCACATCTCCAAGAATCACACGATAGGGTTCATTTGGAGGTACTTGTTTCCAAAACTCTGTACGAGACATTGTAGACAACAATGCAATTGACATTAGCATTTAGGCGGTGATTTCCGATGAAAGTGCTAAATATATCATACTTAAACTAACATATTTAACTGATGTCTCGACAGAGGACCATGTACCTATGAAATGTTTTGCATCTCTTTTTGTTGAGCTGTGAAGCATGTTTGCACGTTCCCTGAGCTCATCACTGCAACGCCACATGGACAACTGCCAGGAGAATCCGAATGCAATAGGAACATGATGGATTGTCAAAATCTGAATGCCATGAACCAATCATTAAATGAGTAAAGAAAATTCAATACCTCAAACATCAGATCCTCTATCTGAGAAAAGTATAAATTAGCAGCCATCATTCTAGCAAGTAAGCATACATCCCTAGTAACTTCAGGAGTTACCCTAGGATTTCCTGCAAAAAAGGCACATATGAACAACTGAGCAAGCCAATAAAACTTGTACACAGTTCACTCTGCCTCTTAATACAGGCATGAGGTGAGGAATTGGCGTAGAAGAGACAGAAAAATTTGGCAAAACCGAAAGAAAAATCTTATCACTGCCTTTTCTTCTTTTTCTTGGGTTTTTTACGAGCATTAATAACAAGTAAATGAATTGATTTCCCTAGCTTAAGGACCCATTAGGGTACGTACGTCAGAGAGATTGCATTGTATCTAAAATCTAAATACTTCCCCAGTTGTGTCGTCCTCCCTTTAGTCTTGCGTATCTATCTTGATGTCTAAGATTAAGTGCAATAATAGCTGTCATTACAATAATAAAAACGACAAGCACAAATGGCAAAGGACTGCCAGGTCGTTCATATGAAGATTACGAACCATCACGATCCCCTCCCATCCAAGAAGAGAACTGAATAAGAGGAGCATTGTAGGGAACACGTTCATTTATCCCAATGTTCTTCAACGCTGTATCAACTCGTCGCAAAAATTTTGGAACGCCTTTCCATATTGTTTCGTGGAAATAGCTTACTCCTGCCCTCATCTCGTCTTGTGGAGTTGGGGGAGTTCTCCGAATTTCATCAGTGCGAAATGCAGCTTGAATCTAGACAAGAAAGATGAATCACCATTAATCCACAGATATACTCAAAAGCATCAAATCACAATCAAAATAGAAGTGCACTATGAAAGATAAGGTACAAATGCATGAAAAGTAAGTATCATCAATTGCCCCAATATCAATATAGTTGTTTTGACACATATTGCAAATGTCTCCACATGTTGCAGAGTTGGACAGTGATCAAAAGAAACTACAGATGAAAATGCAAATACCTATAAATGAAAAGATGGAGCAAGATCTAGAACTAGCACCACTTGTTTATGAATTATGATAAACATATGTAAATAGTAAAACTGAAAATATGAAGTAGCAAAGCCACAGCAAGATGCCCTCGTTACTTATTAGTTGTTACTGCACAATATCCAATTAGCAGTAAAGTTAGAACCATGTCAAAACTACATTCACATAACAACTAAGCATATCAATCTCATCAGAACTGGACATACACCATAGCCCATAGGTAGGATGATATGCATGGATCTCGATACAAACAGTTCAACAGTCGTTAGAATAGTTGCCTTGCCTTCCCCTAAATCACCTGAGCATATAATAAACAAACCGAAAGTGGAGGCAATTCTCATCATGCATCTCACTGAACTCAATTTCAGGTGAAAATTCACAGCTCATAGGATAAGCCCATAAGCCTTGTGTTAACTATGCTTTAACTATCATTTGCATACCTCCCTCTGCAGAGCCTCATCAAGTTCCTGCTTATCATCAGGAGTAATATCTTTGGCATTTAACTGCGTTAAACAGTTGCGGATCCTGCAAATATATCGAAGGAGATCATCATGCATTTGATCAACAGATCGTTTGTCAACTAATGGCTAAGTCATCAGCAACCAAAACACTTGGGGAGCCCAGAAAGTACCTTGCATGCTTTTGAAGCAATGATCTCCGGACAGATTGAGTAGGATGGGCCGTAAAGACGAGATCAACTGTTTGGTTCTTCAATGCACTAAAAACTTCCTCAGGAGACTTCTTCAGTTGGCCCACAAGTCTCTTAAAGGTCTCTTCAATATCTGACTCAGTTGCAGCTGATGCCTCATCAGCAAAATCCCCCTTCTTCAACTTAATTCGCCGTCGGTGCGCAATTTGAACTTCCTCGGCCAAATTAGCCAGATTGAGCATGTGAGCAAACGATTTTGTGATAACAATAGAGTCACCCGGATCCAAGCTGGTCAGCATTTTCCCGAGCTCCTCTAACTTCTGAGGATCCTGCTTTCCCTCATACTCAGCTGAAAGCTCATAACATTCTTGAACCTAAAATCCACATCAGTCCATAAACAGTTAGCATTCTCATGATCATCCCAGTTTGCTAAGTAGAAAGCAAAAGCAATCACCCGAACATTGCAAAAGGTCATCACTCCAAATCACTGAACCAAAGTCCAAATACAAGCTTCAATTCATCTACATATGACGACGAGGTTAAAGACCAACCAGACCTGTGAGCAGAACCAGCACCAGCTTACATCACTTGGTAGCCTTCAAAAACGATTATTTGACCACTGCTCATTAAAGTTGGCCTTGAAAAGTACTAATACATACGTCGGCTCCTCTGTTCCAGGATCACATATCACAAGACTATGTAAATCTGAGAACTTTTTTCTCTTTGGGATAGATAAACTTGAAACTTCAGTTCAATTGGGCCGTAATGGATCACATCGGTTGAATACAACCTTCTACAGGCTTCGATAAACCGAAACAAAAATAAATTTCAAAACTTCACAAACACTTGGATCCATTTTCAACATACCCAACAGCTGCTTGCACAATTAGCATCACAACAACGACCCAGAAAGCTGTATCGATCCGCGATCACTAAGACTCCTTACCGTTTCTCTGATGCTTTCACCGTGCAAATCCTGAAGGATATCGAGGAACCTATCCAGCAGCAGCGCATCGTACTCCACGAGCTTGTCGTCCTCGGACACCTTCGCGGGTGCCAACAGCCTCAATTGCGCATCGATCGAAGTCAGCTTCTCCAGATTCCTAGCCGCCATTCTTCCCTCTATCTCTCTCTCTCTCTCTCTCTCCCCACTCAACTTCTACTCACCTCCTCTGCTTTCACTTGACGCTCTCAAATTCCTCTGTACGCGGCAGGGCGACAGAGGAAACAGAGCCGGGTAAGAAAAAAAATTGCAACTTGGGTAAAGATTTAACAGGTCGCGGGGTGAAAGAATCCGCAAAGGGAGTGAATCTCGTGAAGTGGGTAGGAGCGAAGATGGCGGAGAGTGAGGAAAAGCGAGAGCAGGGACTGTGATCACTGCACGAGAAAGCGCACAGGATCACGAGAAGATGCGAGGAGAGAGAGCAGTGCAGACTGAGTCTGCTGCACGAGTGAGTCCCCTGCATTTATAGAATATTAGCAGGCGCTTCTCTGTCTACCGTAATTTGGAATATTCGGGTTTTTTTCCGATCATGTTACGAAATCAAAATTGACTTTTGATTCGAAAATTAAGGAGAGTAAATTCTGGTCCCCGGAACTTGTGTTATTTATTTTTTTGGCCACGGTCCCCCAGGACCAAGAGGGCTCATTTAGTCAAATTCGAGTTTATTTTCCCCTGAAGTTTGTTTTTATGGCACAATGTCTAGGCACTTATAATTATATTCATCGGCCAGTTTTTTAAAACCGTTCAGATTTTTTTCACCGAAAAGCAATTTAGATTGAGTTAAATTAATATTTAACTGAGTTAAGCTACGAAACGGGTCTCATTTCGTGATTTAACACGATATATAAAATAATAAAGGATTCTGACTATTATTACTCTTCTGTTTAAAAGTTATCTAAAGCAAAAAAGTTTTTGTTCCTCTTCCCCATTAAAATTCAATATAATTTACATTGCAAAAAACTATAAAGATCCTATATGTGAATCCACGCGTTATGATTTGTATTTTGTAAAAGTTTTGAGCGTTTTCCATTTAAAGAAAAAGGCTGAAATTTGTAAGCAATGATAAACAAGAAAGTCATCCAAACATTACTATTTAGGACAAGGTCTTGTAACTGAAGAAACTTGCTTCATTATTAGAGAGATATAACAAATCCCCTTCCTCCTCCAAAAAAAAAATAATAATAATGATAATGATGATGATGATGATAATGAGGCTTCAAGTGAAATGTCGAAATTTAGATGTTGGCTGCTGCTGCAAGAAAGAGTGAACATGGAACATTATTGTGCTTTGGCCAAGAAAAGAGAGAAAAGATAGAGAAAAAGATGGTTTTATTTCTTAATGAACGACATGGACAACATCAGCTTCCAAATTTGCCGGAGGAATATGCTTTTGATCGAGGGCATATCCTTATCTTTCTTCTTGGATTGGCTAGACTTTGAGGTCAAAGGCACTGGGCGTAACTTCTTACGTCAAATAGAGCAATACGTGGAATTTGTATAGGTGCTTCTTTACCCTATTTTGTCTTATTGATTCCTCTAACCTTTAGCCAATTTAATAGTTACATTTGTTTCATGAAAAAATATTTTCCTCGTTCTAATGTTTGGATTACTTAGAAAATAAGTCGACAGAAAATACTTTCCTAAAATTCAAAAAATAATTTTCTTTTTAAAAAATTAGAAATCATTTTTCAAATATATGACCAATTGTTTGCGCTTGAGCATGAGAACCTTCACTCTCATTCTCAGGTCCTCGGCGTCCTAGACCAAGATCCAGGTGCCCATGCTTGGGTCCCCAGCACTTGGGTCAAGGTCCATAGAGATTGGACTTGAGATTTCAATGTTCATGCCTTCTTCCTTGACTGTCCATTTGTACATTAGCACCTAACTAATATATGTGTATCTAGGAAATTCTTGAGTTTTCTTTCTAAATGTGAAAATATTTTAAATTTCAGCTAAATACTAAGAAATTTTATCATTTTTCAAGAGTGTAACATTTTACATAAACAAATGAAGCCTAAGTCTTAGTTATTAAAATGACCATAAAGGGTCTCTCTCCATATGGATCTCTAAATAGCACTAGCATCGACACGCGATACAACATGATACGCCGACTCGTTGTTTCACAAAAAATAGAGAATTCCAACGTATTGGCATACATTATATATTAAATATATATTTTTATATAACATGATAAATTATCATTTTTATGATTATTTTAATCAAATTAATTTGATCCAAATTCACAAATAATAAATAATAAAAAAGAACCTAGAATGAATTTACATTAAAAACATCAATCTATCATTTGTTAATATCATTCATTGTTTCAATTTGACATATTTAACTCTATTCTAATAATCCATAAAATTTGGAGGAAAAAAAGTTATTCACATTCTAGACTCGAGTGTCAGAGCGTGTTGGAAGAGAAAAAACAAATTTGGTAGGTGAGCGTGTCACAAGAAATGAAAATTGAAAGAAAAGATAAGAAGAGGTTTTTTCCCCCTTCATTATTTTTATACATATTTACATTTTAACTCATCATTTGTTGAAAATTTTTATGACTCGTGCATGCCGGGATTACGTGTTGAAATTCCGAACTCACGTGTTGGAATTCTGGACTCAAGTGTCGGGAGAGTTGACCAAATATTGGATTTTCCAATACGTATTCACTTAGGCCCTGTTTGGTAACCATCCAAATAATGCCAAATTCTGATTCTTTGTTCCCAGAATCAGTTTAGGTCTAGAATCGCGTTTGGTAAAATTTTTATTCCCGAAAACAGATTGGGAATAGAATCAAGAACTAAAAAAAAGTTAATTCTTATTCCGGGAACAAATTTGAGAATCAAAACCAACAACTCTTCTTCTTCCCTTCGGCCATCTCGCGACCGCCGTCCACCACCACCCACCACCGTCGACCACCGCCGGCCGCCGACCACCGCCAACCGCCGCCGCTGCCGGTCGCTGTCCACTGGTCCGGCGAGCTCGCCAGAGGCAAGCCCAGCCACCGGCGAGGCTCGGCCTCCCTAGATCTAGCGAGGCCCGCCTAGCCCCAGTGAGGCTCACCCAGCCCCACCAGTGGCCAGGCGAGGCTCGCCTGGCCACCGACGAGGCTCGCCCGCCCCGTCGGTGGCCAGGCAGGCCTTGCCCAGCTACCGGCGAGGCCGGCCTCGCCCAGCTGCCGACGAGGCTTGGCCGACGAGGGCCAGCCTCGCCGAGGGCCAGCCTCACCGAGGGCCGGCGACACTCCGGTGAGGTCACCGACCCTCGTCCGGCGACCAGCCACAAGAAGAAGAAGAAAAATAGGAGAAAAAGGAAAAAAAGAAAAGAAAAGAAAAGTAAAAATGTAAAAAATTTATTTAAAAATTAAAAGAAATTGATTTGGAACAGAATTAATAAGCATGGTACCAAACGCAATTCTATTCTAAAATCAAAAATTTCGGACACTTACCAAACGGCTTAAAATGCTTAGAATCAGCTCCCAGGAATAGAATCAAAAAGAATCATTTTTGATCAGAATCTACTCCCGGGAACAGAATCGTTACCAAACGCGCCCTTAATGTCGAAGAGTGTTGAAGAGTATCAAATTTATATTAGAATGTCCGGCACGATACAAAGGCTTCCAAAATGTGTCGGCTCTTCATCGGTGGATTCTCTTTGTCCGAGAGAACATGCGGATCCCATCAAGATTTGGTGCCTCGGTTTTCCAAATAATTAAAGAGACAAAAGAGTACCCAACTTTATAAGCTAGCCTTCTTTTTGTTGCACTTTTTGAAGGTTGCTTTTTAAATTTCGACCTCTTTAGTTTTGATTCGATTCAATTGACGGCGCGTGGCTTAAAAGATCATACTAACTTTTTTTTTTTCCTCACCCGATTGTTTCGCTCCATGTCGTGTTTATTTTTATAGAATGTGAAGGGGGAAAAAACACGATAGGTATGCTCCTAGTTGATAGCTCAACATACCCGGTAGGTATTCAATTATTCTCGGAAATGCAGGTCATGAGACATGAATTTAGATTTAGATTTAGAAAAGAAACTTATGCGTATCGATAAATTCTCTTTAACGCGGGGATTATTATTATTATTTTTTATCGGCGTGACTTGCGTTATATATTTGAAGCGATTTGTCGCCATTTAGCTTTGACTTTTGCTTTTGCTGACTTTTTGCAATTCGACTTTTTTGACTTATGATTTCATTTTGAAGCCACCTTGAACACGTCTAAGGAACCCGAAAAAAAATGAAAAAAAAAAAAATCTTTCCATATCTTAGAAGCACAAGAATTGATATTAAATGTCAATCTTCTAAAAGAAGAATTGTGCCGATAGGCGAGGCGAAGCGCAGCACACGGGATAGCAACCCTTCAATTTTTCCGGGTCTAAAGAGCCAACCAAGCGTGACGTGAGGTGATCTCTTAGATGTTCCTTTCACAAGACCCACAAGCTTGAACGAGAAAATGTTCTTTATTTTCATCCCAATTATTTCACCTACATATATTATGTTATATTTCAGGCCCAAAACGTCAATTTAACTGTAAACTGTAAACAAGCTACCAAGCACCTCTTGAAACTGATGCTTGGAAGCTTCATTTAGGTCTCTCTTCTCTTCGTGTGTTCGTGGGTCAAGCAAATAATTTTCTTTCGTTTCGTTTTTATATTCCACGCGTGCAAAAAGTGGACTAAGGTTGGTTTTGAATTATATTATTGAAATCACCTAATTAATAATTAGTGCTATCTATAAAATAGCATCGCTGGCTCTACGAAGTCTGATGTGACTATAAAATAGTCTCGAAAATCTCTCCTTTTTTTTTCTTATTGGCAAAAATCTATCATTTTTCTGAGATGGGAAAAGTAATTCGGGGATCGTGGATGATTTTGGGACACATGCTATAGAAAAGGGCGGGAACGAAAAGCTTGCCTTTGCTCAAAGGACGGTGCCCCTTTTTTTTATCACCGATTTGATGTCTAAAAGCTATTGTTTTTGTCCTCATCCCTGAATGACAAATTGAAGTTGGTACTTTTTTTTTTCTTTTTTCTTTTTTGGAAAATAGTTGGTACTTAGCAATGGCTTCCCTAGCGACCTGCACTTTTTGGTATGGATGTGCTGATCCAAGCACGAAATATAGAATAAGCAAGAATATAGATTCGACTTTTAATGTGGAAAAATTAGAGGGCATTTTCATCATCAATGAAGTCCATCAGATTCCATTTGTGACTATACTTTAAGAAGCTTTAATTTGTTTGACTAAAAATCTTTCTATCCATTCGAAGTGGAAAATTGAGATATTTTTTATTGGTTCAACGTAATTTTCTAGGACATTTCATTACGACCTTTTGTGAAATATTTGGTTTTGATTCAATTGAGTAAAGATTTCTGTTTTTATAAGATACTCTCTAGAATACACCCGTACGTATGTGCCAATACTAGTATGCTCTAACTACTACGCCGAAATTTTATCAAGTTGATTGACTTCCTTCTATATGTGTGCTAACCGAACAGTTTAGACAGCAGCCAATGGCTACGGCCTGCCTATGTAGTGGTTATCCAAGAAATTCGATTGGGATTGATCTGTGCCCTGCGTTCGAACCTCAAGAAATTCTCCTCCAGCCGACTGTTTCACAACCCATTTATCGTTGTCTACGTACGAGAATCAAGCGACAATGCCTATGTCTTGTTATCTTCGGTGCTTAAAAGTTGCACCTATTGATTGTAGCAAGTGACTCAGTTAACCAGACGTCCATGGATTCCTTACGAATAAGGAGTCGATTTACTATAAACGGGAAAGAAAGGAAGATGCCGGACCTGGGCGCCCTCGTTGATAGAAAGAAGTAGGTAGGAACACGTTCATCGTGGAAAATAAGATGGTGAAGTTTGGGGGAATCTGTAATGTAGCCTGTCGTATCAGATAAGCACTGGCATCTATATAAAACCCTAGTTTTATAAGTGGAAAGTATAGTGGCAGTGGGTTGGTGGACGGCCTCCGAAACTTTGAATATGTGGTCCGGAATTTTTGGCAATATCCTAAGCAAAAGTCAAACTACAACACAATTTCCTCGCCTCAGGCATATATCATCGAGCATGCGGGGCGACAGCTACTACCATCGGGGGTCTTCTTTTTTACTTCGTTGGAAACCGACGGTTTTCTCCGTGCGCATTTTCCAGGAGAAATTTCGATCCGTCACCCATCTAGATGGACTTGTGTGGCGCACTAATTTGAACGGCATTCTCGACGTACCGAGAGAATATGACGTCTATGTTCGGTTTGATCGAGTAACGAGTAAATGGTTTTACTTACACGGAAGAGAGTAAGAGAACTCGTACACACGTGATGATCGATTTAGACGGACTAGGGACATTATTATTGTATAGTTTCTCTTTTGAAAACTTTTTCTGCCTTTTACTTGGGAAATTTTGATAGGCGCAAACATCTTCTTCGGTCAAAAAGAGAATATTCCAGCGCAAATGCGGGGAGTTGGAGGGGGGGCTGTTCTTCTTCATCACGCAGGGGACTCTGCTCTGCGTCTTGCCTTTTTCACCTGCTGTGTGATATGGACCTCCCAAAGGGTGGGAGCTTGACAGTATAGCCAAAAAAAAAGTCTGCTGAGTTCATTTCAGATTAAACAGTAAGGAAGACATCGACCCTTTGCATTGCGAAGCCGAGCTAAGCTCGATCAGCCCGACCTGACCTCACTGCTTCCGGGGACCGATGTGCATGTGTACATAGCAAAGGTCTTGAGAGGTGGCTTATGGAAATGAGATCATTCCTTACAGAGGAAGCATGCTTGCAAAAGCTCAACATGGCTTTTTATTTAGGCTATAAGCGATCAAATGGACTCCATTGGTTGGAAAGAAGCGATCACGGGAATCATTGGACAGGCGCGATTTTCAATACTAACGTAGTTGTCAGTGTCACGACAAGATTTAGGTCAATGAAGTGCGCAGTAGGACGTCGTGGGGAACGTGGGTTCGTGCGATATTGTCACGCGTGCTTCGAAGCGGGCGTGAATCGATTGCATATCGTCAGGAGCTCAACTTGGGTAGTTAATTACTCGACAAATGTTTAGTTAATCACTGGTGCCGCCAAGAGTGGTTGAGCCAAAAGAATACGGAAATAGACTCGTGGATTGTGGGATCAGCTCCGTTTCGTTTCTGGGGAAGGCTTCTTTGCGATGTGATATGTGGCGGACTGCGGACTGATCGGGAGCAAAGCACGCTTAGATTAATGTGGCAGGACAAAACTATCAACATCCCTTTCAAGTAAATTTTTTTTTTCACTTAGTTACTCCTTCAACACTCGTTTATTGGCTTACGTTATCTTCACTCGCTTTTCGATTCCTAATACTCATTTTCACGTTAAATTGATTATATTATTTTTTGCGGATCCCACTTTTGACTTAAGATTATGTTTTACCCTTTTTTTTTTGTTTTGTTTTGTTTCAAATTTACTAAAAGACAAAACTACCCACGTCCCTTTCAACCACCATTTTTTTTACCTAGTCATTGCTCTCACACCCATTACATTCATGTTTTTCTTCTTCTAAATTTATTCTTAGTTGTTGTAATATGAGAAAGCATTTATCATATATCAGATTAAAGAAATGGTAATTCCATATGCAAATTGTTTACTTTATTTTCCTATATTATCCTCATGATCATGAATTTTTTGACTTCGATATTATGGTTCATGTATGCAAAATACACAATTTACTCATTTTTCATTATATTATTTTTTGTAATACAGTTATTATGGAAGACAATTTTATTTTTTGCTTAAATGTATTTGTTGATGATGAAAATATAAATAGAGAACAACAATTAATCACATCAACAGGTTCATTTGAAACTTTAATAGGTAATTTTCTAAAACAAGAGAGTCCTTCAAGTAATGTTTCTTGCTCAAGAATATGTCATCTATATACAAAGGTCAAATAGAGATAAATATGTTCTTCTTGGTTGCAATAATGAAGGTAATTACCATGATCGACATAGTATTTCTATTTAACATTCAAGAAGAAAGACCAGATCTCATTTGATTAACTATTCTTTTGAAGTATGTTTCTATAAACAATAGAATGGATCGACATCACTCAAAATATTTAATGCATCACATAATAAATAATTAAAAATTTGACTATTTTATTCACTGAATAAAATGCAAATTGAATAGTTAAAATACACAAATTACAACATAATGACACATATTAAGGTTATAATTAAACGAAATGTATACTAAATCCTACTAAAAAAAGAAATATACAACTCATTAACGCAATAATTAGCTTTTTTTGGTCAAATAATTAGATAGTTATCTACCAAATTGTGATGCGCCAGCATGTCACAACTAACGTAAAACTACTAGCATAGTTATCTTATTTGTTTCGCATTTTCTTAAGCATGCAAAAGCTTAATTGACTAAAGTTGTGACCTAGGTAGCACGGACACGTTGTCCGTGCTTCCGTGTCGTGTCCGACACGTGTCGGAGCGTGTCGTACACGTCGACACGCTCGGACACGGTCGGACATGCGGTCAACCTGTGTCGGAAATCCGACATGCAGTCAACGCGTGCCCAACACGTGTCGAAACGCGTGTCCGGAAGATGATGGAGGGTGGAAGCGACGGCGAGGGAGTAGAGATGAGGCCACGACGGCGAGAGACAGCCGCCACTGTGATGCTGCGACGGATCCAACGAGGTTGCAGCTGCGAGGGAGAAAGGGCCAAAGGTGAGAGGAAGAGGAGAGGAAGGCGGTCGTGCGGCGAGCGGCGAGGAAAGGGGTTTGTGCGGCGAGCGGCGAGGAACAAGAAGAGGAAGGGTCGTGCAGAGCTAGTGTTTTTGATGGGCCATCGCGTATTGGGGGAGGGGAAGAGACGGACGGGTTTTTGATGGGCCATTGCATATTGGGGGAGGGGAAGAGATAGGGACAGCCTGTCTGTCAGTGAATGGGGGGAAAGAAAAATAAATTTTGGGGGGAGGGGGAAAATGGACAAGGGAAAGAACTAGAAGAGGGTGGGGTGGACCTTAGTGGAGATTTTTTTTTTAATGGAAAAATAAATAAATGAGATTAAAATATAATTTCGAAAAAAAAAAAATACTGAATTTGAATTAAATTAATTAAAAATAAAAATATTCATTTGAATTAAATTAATGGAATGTGTCGGAATTCTCTACTTTTTGAAAAATAACGTGTCGCGTGTCGTGTCGCGTGTCCGTGTCGCCGTGTCCGTGCTACTTAGGTTGTGACAGCCTGAATTTTCAGAATTTGTTTTCGATTAAATAAATCGGCCTTTTCATCGACGCGCCTATAGTGCTATTCTTTGAGCTGATCACTCACGAGATAACTAAACTATCTGGGAAAGCCATTAAGGGATTTTAACGCAATATACTTGAGAATTCGATTAGGAATCGACTACTCAACTATGTTGATCTGCAAGGGTCATTACGGTACCGTCAAAAATCGATCAGAGACCGAAGATAGATCGATTCGATGAGATATGTGATTAGTGTGTGGATGATTCCACCTAATTGCAAAATTCTCGTCAAACGGCACTATACCGATTTTTCTGTCATTTTTGTACCTAGTGTCCGTATTTGAAATTTAAAGATTTTCACGACAACCAAGAGTCGCAAATGTGTCGAAAATGTACATTGTGACTCGAGATAAATTGATCACAAGTCAATTGCACTAAAAATTCCTAAAAACTAATCGGTAGGTTGGATCACCTTAAAATCGCATCGAATTGAAATTAGCCGCGAATTTGAACCCGATTTCAGAAATCAAAAGTTCTGTCATGTCACGATCTATTTTAGGAACGTCGACTCATCTTCCAAAGAATTTTTGGAGATTCCGAGATTTTTACAAAATCGATTCGGACGTTGCGGAAAATTAACGGAAATTCGGATGGGCTAAGTCGAAGACTTCCAAGCCGAGCCTTTGGTGTTGGCCCTGTTGGGGACATGCAGAAAATTGTACGGGATTTTTCTTCATCAAAATTGGACCTCGATTTGGAGAATCGGTGAAGAAATTTAAGAGAATTTGAGTGAAATTCGGAGCTGGAGTTTGGGGCAGCAAATTTTGGCTTCAAATTGGAATTTTGGTGGATAATTTGCAAGATTTAATTGGGGGACATAAGAGGATAATTATGTGGACTTTAGGGAACTAGGTTATGATGGAATAGATATTTTTAGTTGGACATTTTGTGCCCATTTCTCTCTCCCATTCGCACGCCTCATCCATTCCCCCTTCTTCGTGCTTCTCAATCCGTCCACCCCTCCTACTTCTGCTTTCGTTTTCTTTTTCTTCACGGTGACATTTCCTCCGAAATTTCATCCCCTCAATCTCTCTCTCCGTTCATTTCTCTCAAGCCTACAACACGCTAGCTTGTCCCTTTCTTCCAATCGGTCACCACCTCACGCCGCTTCATCCCTCTTTCTCCACTGAAATTCGACGCCAGCAGCTGCCAGCCCAGTCCACGTCTCCTCCAGCCCATTGAAGACCGAAGCTGCCCTCTTCTCCACGCGGCCAAGGACCAGCTGCTTCTTCGTGTCTTCAGTTGGATCGGTCAACCCATCAACCCAACAGCTTCTTTGTGCAATCCCATCTCCATTCGGCCAGCAGATCCAACGCCAGCGAAGCAGCTTCATCATCGCGTGTCTTCTCTCCAATAATTCGGTCCCTCCATCCAATGTCTTCAGCCAAAAGCAGCCCACGAAATTTGCAGCTCCAATTCAGTCCGTGAGTCCAGCCATGAATCTTAGCCCACTGATCCTCCTCCATTTCCATCGAAGCCCATCTTCAGCCTAGCGAATTTTCAAGTGCAGCAGCCCATCTTCACATGTCAGGCCCACTTGAAGCCCAGCCGCAGCAAGTCCAGTTTAGTTTTTCAGCCTTGGGCCCAGCCCAATTCAGCAACAAGTCTCAGTTTGGGCTGAGATTTGTTAGGCCAATTTCAGGCCCGGTTCAAGCCCGTTGACGCTGCCGCAAACCCAAGTTTCGGCCGCCGTCGCGATGAACCGGTCTTCGTTTTACACCGGTGAGTTTATGCATTAAACTATTCTTAGTAGGCTAATGACGTCTAAGGAGTGTTTAGTTTAATTTAATTAGGAATTAGGTGGTTAGTTAGATTAAATTAGTAATTTAATTATTCAATTATGCATGTTAGGTGGTTAGATTAGATTAAGTGAGGCCTAGATGAATTGTATTATTTATCTAGACAGGTTCGAGAATTTCCCCGACCCGTTTAGGCGGTTAATTTAGTGATTCTGGCCTAGGTTAGTATTTGTAGAATTTAAATTGATTTATTTAATTAATTTCAGTAATTACTTAATTATTAAATATTTTCTGGAAATTAGACCGAGATAGTCGGTGACCGGAATTTTGTGCTGATTGCAATGGTGTGGTTAATTTCTGCAATTGAGTGTTAATTTCTGCAATGGAGTGCTGATTGGATTTTTGGTCATTTATTCCGAAATTTGTGAATTTCCAATATTTGTTCAAAAAATCCTGGGTGTTGGATTTTAACACCGAAAATGGTTTTATATAATATATAAAATAGTTGGATTTTAAAAGAAAGCATATCAATCTTCTGAGGTGAATTGACCGTGTACCCACACACGACGATTTTCACGGGTATTTCTAATACGAAAAAAATAGGCCAGGTTCACCATTTTAATGGAGTTATTTAAGTGCAATGCACGGTACCCTGAGCCATGTTTGGGTGATCGTGTGTTGGTTAGGAGAACTCATCCCGAGCTATTAAGCTGACGTTACCCCTATATGGGATGCCCTACCAATGGATGCCAGTCGTAGTAGATTCTGGACCGATACTCCTTTATGGAATGCCGTTGACGTAGTGATGTTGCCGTGCTCAATGGTGTGAGACAATGCTTGACAATGCTAGAGGACCGCCAAACAGAAAGTAGGCTATACTATATGCCGAGAGCAAAACTAGGAACACATGATTGATTGAGTTGAATGCGCTAGATTATGAGACAAAATTGTGTGGCACGGTATGTGACGTGTTATAACGATTTGGCCCTATAATTAGGACCCTTGTGTTGGTTTGAGAATTGAGTATGGCGTTCCAATTGTCGGAGCTTAATTGTTGCTCATATCTGTATGGCTGTTTGTAATATAAATTATACTGACCTGCAGGGTGGATCTGAGGCGAGGTAAGTCCCTATGATTGTGTGATTGAGTGGTTAAGACGCCTCTGGGCGTATTTCCCTTCTAATCGGAGTTTAAAGCGTGAACTCGCTGAGATTTATATCTCACCCCGTCGTGAGTTAAATTTTCAAGGTCGTCGAGTGGAGGACCTAGAGCTAAGAGGAGGTGATTGGAAGTGTAGGTCAGTTAAGACCGCTTCTTTTTGGAAAGCTAGTCTTTGTAGTCTTTTGGTTATAGACCTTGTACATGACTCAGTGTGTATATAAAGGTGTGTTTTGTTTGTGAATTTGTTGTTTTGCTTTTCTATCCCAAGATGATTACTATCAGGGGATTTATTTTCGCTTCCGCATGTGTAATAAAACGAAAAGGGTCAACAACTCGTCCTGGGAAGTCGCAAAATTTTATCGACCAAAGAGGGATGAGCACGCGCTCGGGGTTCGGGACGTGACAAAAGTAACCTAAAAATACACTCAGACTTCTACAATCAGGGCAATTTCATTTCATTACATATATATATCAAGTGACGGGTTTGGTATACTGGGGCAATCAAAAGGGTCAGTGTTACTGACGACACCCGGCTACACATCAATCATCCCATCCCAACCTACTATACACATAGTCACCTAACCCTTGTCTCCGACTCCATCAAAATTCATCCACGTCCCAAAAATCCTTCCGTCCGCCTGCCTCCATTCCCTAGTCCGTCATCGTCATCGTCATCGTACAGTGGGAGGGAATCCACTATGTACCCATTGATGCGAGCGTACAACCCAACGAACCCAAGGAATACAGCTTCCATCAAAGCCCTTATGTCCATTGTCAAACAGGACATGATCCGAATAAAAACTGTATTCGAGAAATTAAGGTTTATGAACTTGTTCTCATGCCAAGTAAAGTCAATTGGAACTCCATAACGAATCATATGGGAGGCAATGTGGAGCCGGCATTTCTATTGATCTGGAAAGATAAAGTCAACAACCAGTGAGCCTAAACCTAACAAGTAGAAAGTCCATGGGTCTCTACTACATAAATCTATCACTGTACTACTAAGGAAAGTCTCAATATACAGTGGGTGCATTTGGCACCAGCTTTGCCAAGTACCTTTGGATGTCCAAAGCCCATTTGCTCAAATATTGGATGTTTGGGAACATTTTTTAAACCTGCCTTGAAAGAATGCTGGCCTTCCAAAGGCTGAAAGCTCAAGGCAGGTCCTAGGCTGCCTTGGGCTTTCAGCATTTTCGAAAGGCCCGATGCACTGTTCATCTTCCTCTTCGTCAGATTCTTAGATGTCGGCCGGCGAGGTTGCGATGGGTCGGCGACGGGCTTGAGAGAGGCGGGCATGGTTGCGGCACCCCGGCGACCGTCGCCGACCAGTCGCACAACCTAGATTTGGGTCGCAGAGGTCGCAACGACCCAGGCGACCCACGACCTTGCCACGACCTAGATCTGGGTCGCGCGACGGCGCGGCGAGGGTCGCCGCGACCCTCGCTGCATCGTGTCCTCCGCATGATGACCCTAGCCGGACGCTACCCTTCGCCGTGCCGCCTCCCCCTCGTCGGACCACCTACCCTTCGCCGGCAACTATTAGCTCTTCGTCAGCGGTAACCGGCGAAGCCCTTGGCCGACGGTAATCGGCGAAGCCCTGGCCGGCCAACTCTCCTTTTTTTTTTTTTTTAATAACAAAAGTCTTTTGCAAATTTAATTTACCCAAACACTATTTTGTACAAAGATACTACATAATAGACTTTCACAAATAGATTACCAAACACACTTTGCATTTTGAAAAGCTCATTTAACTCAAAGGCCTTTACATTTTCTCAAGGACTTTTCCTAAAAGTCTTCCCAAACGCACCCAGTATAGTAAACCATTTTCACATCAACTTACTTAAAAACCTTGTTAAATTAACACGATAGATCAATAAAGGCAGTAGCTTTCCCCACAGGTAATCTGTAGCTTAATTCACTAAGACTATATTCAATATTAATTCATGTTGCCATCATCGTTCAAGGAATTCCATTACCCCTCGGGCATCTCACACCCATCCAGCATCGCGAGGACATTTGGAGGAATTGTGTTACACCCCACAAGCATTTGGAGAAACTCAGTTATCCCTCCAAGCATCCCTACTATAACCCGAGGCATCGTTGTCCCCATGACGGACGGCATTCCCAATTACACATTCATACCATAATGCAGCAATTCCGTAATTCAATTTAAAAGAACATTGACGTTACTACTATCAAGGAACTCAAGTGTGAATATAATGAATCCTCAGTCATTTTTTCTTATCCCCTATACTATTTTATATTCATCCGTGTCTATATTAGATGAGCTATGAGAAGGAATCCCTATCCAAGTTCCTAAACTAACCTTAGAAGGGCATCTTGTACACCTCTTGAAACTATAGTGATTGTCTAGGTATACGGGTTTCAAAAATTACGAAACTCTAATATAATATAGATAAGATCCACGTGACGCCTTCCCCCTGAAAGGATGGGGGCGAGGTACAAGCAAATGAAACAAGCAGGGTAAAACAAATATAAGATAGATAAGATCCAGACGAACACTTTCAGTGAAGGAATCGAAGTTGAATTTGGTTCACACAACCCTACATGATTTTTTGAAAACCAACTGAAATCATAGGGTATTCCGGTGGACTACAGAATTAGAAAGGACAGTGTTTCGTCAAGATAACGACTTCAAAAAATTCTTGAAATTGTATATGTGGTAGTTTAGGATGTATTCTATAACTTTCATGAACGCTTGTTAAATTTTTTGACCGAAAATTCTGTGGAAATTAGTAAACGTAGAGAGGTTGGTGCAGTAACGGTAAAAACAGTTTGCTTATTCAATAATATTTCAAATATATTTTTATCATACGAAGTCCAAAAAATATGAAATTAAATTATGTTGTAGAGCAGCTAATAAGGGACAACTTTCGTGAAGAATACCCCATGAAATTCACATCACACAAATCGGTACAAAATTAACAAAAACTAGGATCAGGCTAAAACCGAACCTGACTTGGACAATCTTTTCCTAGTTTGGCTCAACTTTCGGTACCTTCAGTCCAGGTATGTACGAAGATTCAACATATAACCTTCCCATGACACATATATAAACCCAACGACTAAAGTTTTAAACATTCTAACTGTTGGAAATTAATCCAAAGAAAACACAAACTGTTTGTTGTAATCAGAACATCAATGCAAAGAAGATGATAACAACTTTATAATATCCTTCCCTTTACAAATCTTGGAGATGAAGAAAATAAGATATAACATAAAATTGGACGTGAGGTACGGATATCCGAATCTCCTTAAGGCGATTAGTTCCTGCCAATGGTGCTCTGCAGATTCACGAACTATGCCTCCCAAGATACAACACCTCGAACCTGTTTGGATTAGCACTATGCAAACAGGACTCAGTCGAACCGTTCAATTGAACCAGCACACTCAGAAAAATCAGAGGAGTAGAAAAGTATATGAAAGCCTTTTGGAATCGAGTCGGAGAAACCAAAAACCAAAAAACCTCTTTGAAGCTCTATGCTCATATCTATTTATAGAGCTTTTTAGTTCATGTACAGAAGAGATACATGAATTAAATAGACGCATGTATCCACGAAATTCATGAATCAAGAGATACATGAATTCAAGAGATTCATGAATCCAAAGATACATGAATTCAAGAGATTCGTGTACTCAATAAATACATAAACTAAAAGATACATGAATATAGAAAATTCATGAACTCAATAGATACGTGAACATAAAAGATTAAGAAATTCATGAATCCAAAAGAGATACATGAATAGAAAAGACGTATCTTAATTTATTAGCTTTCGTTGATCCATTAACCATAATTATAATTATAACTATAATTATAACAATCCCCCACATTAATGGATCAACAAAACATTTTTGACTCGAAGAAATCTGAGCATATCTGTTGAAATACACTGCATCAAGATAGGTAGCTTTCGCCTTGAACCTTCTTTAGTGAAAGCCTATCGGACTTACTTAACTAGTCGATGGACTAAGCATTGAATCGCCAGTTGTTTGTGTAAGCCTAGACAATAAACTTCACACAGAGTATTTCCAATTCAAGATTGGTTCTCGGTTGTGTTCGTTCTTTCGGCCCTGAACCTCTCGGGATTCATGCGTGCTTTAGAAAATCTAGCCTTTAAAGATTTTCATAGAGTCGGCCAGCTCCACGCATATAGGTGCATTCCTATTAAAGATATCCTACCATATCTTACTTGGATGTTACATTCCAAATTATAGGAATCATTAAACGCATAGCGTACCCTTAATAACGCCGTAGGAAAGCACCGTTGCATCATAGGAATGGGAGACAAAGTGCTTACACTAGAGTTTCCAAAATTTGCGTTGTCCTATTGAACCTAGACCATGGGATCTCCAATCGCATAGGTTAGGTTTCCACCCTGGAATCTCTTTATTGGGTTAAGGCTTTTAAACCCATTCCCCTCAATGCGCAGTTTATCTGCTCTCTTGACAAACCTTTTGTCAGCGGATCCGCAATATTTTCTTTTGACTTTACAAAGTCTAAAGAAATGATTCCATTTGAGAGCAACTGCCTTACGGTATTATGTCTACGACGAATATGCCTAGACTTACCGTTATAAATCACATTATGCGCCCTTGCAATTGCCGCTTGATTGTCACAGTGTATGCAAATTGCAGGCATAGGTTTTGGCCACACAGGAACATCTTCTAAAAAATTTCGAAGCCATTTTGCTTCTTCAGCAGCTTTATCCAAAGCAACAAACTCCGATTCCATCGTAGAGTGCGTTATTAGAGTTTGTTTAGAGGATTTCCATGACACTGCAGCACCTCCTAGCGTGAACACATATCCGCTAGTCGATTTCGATTCATCATAATCTGAAATCCAGTTGGCATCACAATAACCTTCCAAAACAGCTGGATATTTGCCATATTGTAGAACATAATCTTTTGGCCTTTTCAAATATCCTAATACTCTCATCAAAGCATTCCAGTGCTCGTGACCTGGGTTACTGGTATATCTACTCAGTTTGCTTATTGAGTACGCAATATCAAGTCTAGTGCAATTCATGATATACATGATGCTGCCGATTACTTGAGAGTATTCCAGCTGTTTAACACTATTTCCAGTGTTCTTTCTTAAAGTTAGGTGTGGTAGAAAAGGATTGTTTGCATCTTTAATGCCGAATCCTTTAAATCTCTCAAATACTTTTTCAATGTAATGAGATTGTGTTAAACCTAAGCCATCAGAATTCCTTAGAATTTTGATGCCGAGTATAACATCCGCTACACCTAAATCTTTCATCTCAAAGTTCTTCTTGAGAATATTCTTGGTGATTTTGATGACCTCAGTGTTATCTCCAAGAATTAATAAGTCATTCACATATAGACAAATAAGTACATATCCAACTGTTGTGGATTTAGTGTACACACATTTGTCACACTCATTGATTCTATACCCATTTTGAATCATTACCGGGTCAAATTTCTCATGCCATTGCTTAGGAGCTTGTTTAAGTCCATACAATGATTTGACAAGTCTACACACTTTGTGTTCTTGTCCTTTGACCTTGAACCCTTCAGGTTGTTCCATATAAATCTCCTCGTCGAGATCACCATTTAAGAATGCAGTTTTCACATCCATTTGATGTATCTGCAAATTGTATAGCGAAGCTATAGCAATCAACATCCTTACGATGTTATTCTTGTGACAGTGAATAAGTATCAAAGTAGTCAAGACCCTCTTTTTGTCTAAACCCTTTGACTACAAGCCGAGCTTTGTACTTATCAATGGAACCATCAGCCTTTAGTTTTTTCTTGAAAATCCATTTACACCCAATTGGTTTATTTCCAGGTGGAAGATCAACCAATTCCCAAGTATGGTTACTTAGGATAGAATGGATTTCATTGTCAATAGCTTCTTTCCAGAAAGGAGCATCTGGAGATGACATTGCCTCTTTATATGTTTGGGGCTCACCTTCTAACATGTATGTTAGAAAATCAGGTCCGAAAGATTTTTCAATTCGAGACCCTTTACTCCTTCGGAGTTCGGCTTCTTTGGTCACAACTTCATCATTCTCATATTCTGATTCTCTAAACCTTTTCTGAGAAAGTTCTCCTTGATTTCTTTTTGTAGGATATATATCCTCAAAAAATTCAGCATCCCTTGATTCTAGGATTGTATTGACATGGATTTCCGCATTTTCAGATTTGTGAACCAAAAATCTATATGCGCTACTATTTTGAGCATAACCGATGAATATGCAATCCACTGTTTTAGGTCCCAACCGAGTTTGTTTCGGAGGAGGAATTGCCACCTTGGCCAAGCACCCCCACACTTTTAGAAAATTGTAGGAAGGCAACTTTTCATTCCATAACTCGTATGGAGTTTTACCTGTCTTTTTGTGGGGTATTTTATTAAGAATATAATTTGCGCTAGAACTCGCCTCCCCACAAGTTCGAGGTAAACCCGAACTCAAAAGCATGGCGTTAGCCATCTCCTTTAGTGTCCTATTCAATCGTTCAGCAACTCCATTTTGTCGTGGAGTATAAGGTGCAGTCGTTTGGAGAATTATTCCAAAACTAGCACAAAACTCTTTGAGATTGATTGAACTATATTCTCCTCCTCTATCAGACCTAAGCACTTTGATTCGTTTATCAAGTTGGTTTTCAACTTCATTTTTATACTTGACAAACATGCTCATAGTCTCATCTTTGTTAGTTAGTAAATAAACATAGCAAAATCTAGTACAGTCATCCACAAATGTGATGAAGTACTTTTTTCCACCTCTACTTTCTACAAACTTTAAATCACATAGATCACTATGGATTAATTGTAGAGGTTCACTTGTTCTTTCAATAGATTTGAAAGGTTTCTTGGCAAACTTGGCCTCAACACAAGTCTCACACTTGTAATGAGCATCCAACTCAAATCTTGGAATTAATCCCAAATTTGCTATTCTCTTCATTGTACCATAGTTTACATGTCCTAATCTACCATGCCATAGATAAGGAGACACAACAGTGTAAACTGAAGACTTTTCTTTATTAATAGTCTTTGGGTACACATATTTTGAGTTTACATCAATAACGGCCACATTGGCTTTAAACAAGTCATTACATAAGTACCCTTTCCCCACATACATCCCTCCTTTGGATAGAACAAACTTGTCAGATTCAAATACAATTTTGAAATCCTTCTTGACAAGTACGGGGCTAGAAATTAGATTTTTCCGAATCTCTGGTACATGCAGCACATTCAGCAGGGCAACCTCCTTGCTAGATGTAAACTTCAGGATCACCTTTCCTCTTCCGGCAATCTTTGCTGATGCAGAGTTAGCCATATAAAGCTTCTCATCTTCTTCAGCCTTCTCATAAGATGAGAACATGTGCTTATCTGCACAGATGTGATTTGTGGCACCCGTGTCTAGCCACTAGCCATTAGTGTTCGACACCGTAGATGCTTCGGACATTACCACAGCAGACAGTCTTTCAATATTGTCATGCTCTGTCAAATTCGATTCTTTGGCTGCACCTTCGTTCTTGCCTTTTTTCGAGCGCTTCTTGCAATCCTTAGCACGATGGCCGGGCTTGTTGCATATAAAACACGTCCCTTGGAATTTCTGGAACTGCTCCTTCTGCTTGCCTTTTCCTTGAAAAGACATCTTCCTTTTTCTATCTTGCTTGGATTTGGAAGATTCCACAACGTTGGCCTTTGGCTCAAAAGAAGGGTTCGCACTCCTTCTATTGTCCTCCTCGATTCTGAGGCTTAAAATGAGATCTTCAAGGCTCATCTCCTTCCGTTTGTGCTTCAAATAATTTTTGAAGTCTGACCAGCCCGGAGGTAGTTTCTCAATCATGGCTGCCACTTGGAATGATTCACTAAGAATCATTCCCTCAGCCGAGATGTCACTCAGAATTAATTACAATTCTTGAACCTGACTCATGACAGATTTAGAATCCACCATCTTGTAGTCCAAGAATTTGGCAACCACAAATTTCTTGGTGCCGATCCTCGCTTTGTATTTTTTCTCTAAGGACTCCCATAACTATTTAGCAGATTCAATATTACAATAAACATTATAAAGAGAATTCACTAAACAAGTTAAGGATATAATTTCGGCATAAGAAGTCCCCATGCTTCCAAGCCTCCAATGCACCGAGCGTCGTGACATCTTGCTCGTTTGGACTAATTATCGGGCACACCTCCGATAAATATTTCGTCAGATTGAGCATGGTCAGATAGAAGAACATCTTCTGCTGCCACTGTTTAAAGCCCACTCCGGTGAATTTCTCCGGTTTCTTATTAGATGTAACTGGAGGCGTTGCCATCACAGTAGGCAAAGTTCGTTGAACTATCCCTCCAGAAACGGAGCCAAAAGCCATTTGGCTTGTACTTGTTCAAAAAAAAACAGTCCCGGCATACCCGGTCGTATGACTTGTACCAGCACCACCAAAATTGGTGTTAGCCCAAGGGCCCGTAGCATTGGCTGCTACAAATTCAGACCCTGAGGGTTGAACATCTTCTATAGCAACGGTCGAATCGACCATAGGAACGTCTCCCGAAATATTCGGGACATTGAAGGGCACTTGGTTGTTTCCAGCCATCTCAATAATCTGACAAGAACAACAAACAGTGAGTGAGATAATCGCCTTAAGATTGTTGGAAATTAATCCAAAGAAAACACAAACTGTTTGTTATAATCAGAACATCAATACAAAGAAGATGATAACAACTTTATAATATCCTTCCCTTTACAAATCTTGGAGATGAAGAAAATAAGATATAACATAAAATTGGACGTGAGGTACGGATATCCGAATCTCCTTAAGGCGATTAGTTCCTGCCAATGGTGCTCCGCAGATTCACGAACTATGCCTCCCAAGATACAACACCTCGAACCTGTTTGGATTAGCACTATGCAAACAGGACTCAGTCGAACCGTTCAATTGAACCAGCACACTCAGAAAAATCAGAGAAGTAGAAAAGTATATGAAAGCCTTTTGGAATCGAGTCGGAGAAACCAAAAACCAAAAAACCTCTTTGAAGCTCTATGCTCCTATCTATTTGTAGAGCTTTTTAGTTCATGTACAGAAGAGATACATGAATTAAATAGACGCATGTATCCACGAAATTCATGAATCAAGAGATACATGAATTCAAGAGATTCGTGTACTCAATAAATACATGAACTAAAAGATACATGAATATAGAAAATTCATGAACTCAATAGATACGTGAACATAAAAAATTAGGAAATTCATAAATCCAAAAGAGATATGTGAATAGAAAATACGTATCTTAATTTATTGGCTTTCGTTGATCCATTAACCATAATTATAATTATAACTATAATTATAACACTAACTATACAACTTTGTCCGAAACTTGCGACTAGTTGCTAGTGTCTCCGGAATCACGAGATTCAAAAGATTTCTAAGGGAACTCTTCTTGCCACACGACAATCAGTCGATATAGGATAAATCAGGGGATATCCACTTGCCTTAAGTCCTAGAGGACGGCGGTCGCATCTCGGCAGAACGACAGCTTGGCTGGCAACAGCGATGCAACCGCTGACTTGAGAAGAAAATTGCCGGCAACCTTGAGCTGAGGTGAACAGTGGCTCGTTCACTAGGTTCTGTAGGTAACAATGATGGAAATGGAGTGAAAAGGGAGGAACGGGGTGAGGAGAGGTAATCTGCCGAAGGAATAAAGGAGGAAGGAGTGCAGCGGCTTCTTTTGGGTCTTCAGGCGGTGCGGTTGGAGCTGAGTTATCCTTGTGCAGATGGGCGTCGCTGGTGAAGGCAATTGCAGCTCTGCTGTCTTCAGAAGGAACGGACAGCTGGTCCTTTTTGTGGACTGAGGTGTCCTTGGTCGTTGGCTCGGCGGTGGCTCGGCCTGGGGGCGACGGCGTGTCCTGTAGGGGCTGGCCAGGTGGCGGCGCTGATTTGGCAAACTAACTTGGCACGATCGTGGCGATCGGGTGATGACGCGATGTCGAGTTGGCGTCGCCGTGAAGCAATAGCATTGTAAATGAGGCTTAGGTGGCTCGGTAATGACGGAAATGAGAGAAGGTGGAAAGTCTTCGTGATGGTGCAATTGGTGTGGTCTGATGACAAGTTGAATGACGTGGCGTGGACTATTAAATATTTGAGACTTGCAGTACGTGGAGCGGAGCGAAAAATCCGGATGTTACACAAACATTATTTTTTTTAAAGAGGTACACAAATTTTGTTTTAAATGGAGAAATAAAAGAAAAGAAAAAAACAATAATCTTAAATCAAAAGTAGGCCCATATTCAACATTAATAAATATCATTCGAGAAGAGTATGAGTAATTTCATTTCTAGTAAAATTGAAACAAAATAAAAAAGATGCAAGAAATAATATTAAGTCAAGAGTGGGACTTTCGAGGGATGATATAGTCAACTTAATGTAAAATGGGGTGTCGGTTGTCAATAAGATGGTGGAAATAGTGTGAGCCCATTTATGTTGTGGGAAACATTTTTCGCGCATCCATCAAGGCCGGGCTTGAGACTCGAGTTTTCGACGCTAGGCAAGAGATTCGAGTTTCCAATGCCAGACATGAGACTCAAGTTTCCAAGGCCACGCTAGCTCGTGCCTTGCTAGAGGCTGGCAAGCTAACTCACAAGGCCTCGAGTTCACCACCGCATCCTCAAGCTCGCCACGACTTGCTAACCTTTTATGAGGCCTCAAGCTCGCTAAATCTAGTAAGGTGGAGCTGTGCCCGAGGCTGGCTAGACTCGACTTGGCTCGGCTTGCCGAAATTTGGGAAGCTCGAACCTTGCCGGCATTGGGTGAGTTCACACCATGCCTATGGCCAGTTGCCAACCATTGTTGTGGCTAGCCATTGGCCGAGGAAAAAGGAAAAAGAAAAAGAAAGAAAAGAAAAAAATAATAAAAATAATTCAAAATTCATTTTTTCAAAAAAAGAAATTATAAGAACAAATGTTTCATTAATTAAGAACTCGCGCACAACTTGGGTTCACTTAGGATCCACACACAGCACTTATAGACTTAGGCTCAGGTGTCGAGGCATTGGACACAAGCACCAAAGCTTTAGGCCCAGCCTTGATGAATTTGAGCATGGGCACCAGAGCACCAAGCCTGGACACAAGATTGGCCTTAATGGACCCAGGCTCGAGTGTTGGAGACTTAGTCCACAAGGCCGAAGACTTAGGAACCAGCATTGGGTTTCCATGCCCAAGTATAAGTTTTGAGTTCAAATGCTTGGAAATTGTTTTCCGGTTTTTGAAAGAGGAAATCATTCTTTTTTTTAATTTAAACATAGGTTTTCCGTTGGTTAAGAAAACATTTTCAATTGACTCATTTTCCTTACTGAACCAAATGTCAGAAATTAACATAGTTTCTCGAAAAAATATTTTCTGTGAAACAAACAAAGTATACTTGTCTTTCACAAAGATTAGAAGCTTCATCGAGTAAGGTTACATGTTAGACAGTAGAGGAGCCTTTTTGCTTAGCAATCTACAGGTTGATTAAAAAGAAGAAGATGTAATCCATGATTTCAAAAGTAAATGGACCTTCGTCATTGGGTTATTCCAATTTTTGTGCTATCGGGCCCAATTAGTTTACCCACTAATGTTTCGCGATTCTTATTCCTTAACTAGCAATTGAAACCCGTTCATTGCACGGGCCTTTTGGAATATATATATAATTTTAGTTTGATCCATAAACTAATTAAGTTTTAGTTCCTATCGACAGGATTTTTGTGAATCTTCAATATTGCAAATGAGATCAGTTTATTGATATGTTCGTTCGTGCCTTTTCGAGTTATGATGGAAAAAACTGTGGAGAAAGCACAATTCCCCATACAGTTTGGAATTAGAACGATGTATTTGTTTTCATTCAAACGTCATTTCATATTGGATTTTTATCTTTTCAGTAGCTAATGAATATTGTAATAAATACAACTCATTAATAGATTTTGATATCTTAATAATCAAAAAATAAAAACAATAATTAGGGCCTCGTTTAGTAACAGGATACGAGCTTAAAAATTACATATAGATACGGTTGAGCAAGGATAAGAATTAATTAACCCAAGACTCAAGAGTGTAGTCACATCAAGTTACAACCCTGATAAGGTCGTGTAGAAGTTGCATAGTCATTACAGAATATTTATGTGATTTTGTGCATATCTCCTGAGTCATAATTGAAGTCCCTATTTCTTAGAATCATAACGTTTCGAATGCATTTTTTCCGCAAAAAATCAACACTTTTCCTAAAATATCACTCGTCGCTTACAAAAATGAATTAATTAATGAAAACTATTTTTATCGTGACAATGTTTATGCATTGATTCTTGTTGACAATGAAAATATTTATCATTGACTAAATTTTTTAAGTAATACAAACAAATATTTTAAGAAAATGTTTTCCTAAATCGTTGATATCCATTGAAACAGACACATCTTAGATAACTTTTAAAGTACATGAAATGGGAGAATCATTTACAAATCTAATTTATCTGAAATATTGCTTTTCTAAATCATAATTACTTATGAAATAAAATATTTTGTTTTTCTAAAAAAATCATTGGAGATTCGTGACGAAAAGAAATGCGCAGGTGAGAAAACCATTTGCTATATCATAGTTTCTAACTCTTTTTCCATGATCGACAAACACAAAATTGTACTTTTCAGTGACGATGAACTTAACTCAAAGGACAATACGTGCAATTTGAATGAAAAATTTGCTAGTTACGAAAATCTTGCACCGGTGCCTGATCTCTACTTCAAATTCTCTAATCAATGCAATCTTCATAAAAGTACACTCATCACACACAAAAGAATAAAATCGAAGAAGTTCGATGGTAGACTTAAGGCCATTGACGATACGCATATAAAAAAATATTGAAAAGAGAAGTGCTAAGGTAATGGTTTCTATCACTCTCATGAGTAATGGAGACATCCTAGCCATTTTTTAACTTTATCGGTGTGGCACTGGGAATCGAATTAGTCAAGGATGGGTCCTGAATTTTTTACGCAGGCAATGAACTTGGTGGGTAAGGCCGGTTCAATTCGATTTTAAGGTTGAACCGATTCAATTGCTCATCCCTAATTATAGTAAAACCATCTCGTCGATCACTCTCCCTTAAGTAGGCAACCCATCATACTATGTGTATCCGTCAAGTTCGGGTCCTATTTTTGCAATTTACTTTATACTCAAATCGTTTCGTTTGTTCACGTTTCGATGTTAGTTGCAGCACCCTAGTACATGTATTCACAACAATTATTGTCATGACTCCACGTGTCTGTCTCACTACGTGGGGGTTGGATTTGCACTTGCAAAGGAACAATAATTTAAGCACATGATAATGGATGAAGGTACAACCAATAATCAAAGCATCTAAGAATGTGGCAAGGGAAGGAGGGGGCACCAGTAGGGGTCGACCGGCCTTGTGGAATGTGATCACCATCAACATCATCATCATTCATCAGAAGAAACAAATAGTGTCAGGAAAATTGGAATCACACCATAATCCTTGTTCAATCCAATCATTCAAAAGGAAAGGTGTCTTGTTTGGTATGCAAATGGCACTTCATTGTCAATTAAAAGTTGGAAGAAAATGAAGGATTTGTGGGGCAAGTGCGGTTCTCTCTCTCAAACCCAAGCTTGATTACCAGCTTTGTATATTGCACTCTCTCTCTCTCTCTCTCTCTCTCTCTCTAAAGGACATGAAAATGGGGAACCCCATTTCTTGGTGAAAGCAAAAGCACTGAAACGCCCCCTCTTGAAAGTGACCTTCCTGTTGAGTCGGCAAGGTGTTTCTCTACAGTGTCGCGCATCTTGCCAAAACTTCTCATGTCACTAGCCTCAGTGATATGAGTGACATCTGCTTTGCCTACCCACAATGAATCATGTATTACGATTCCGATCTAATGTTTTGGAGCTTTGCGTTTTAGACTTCTGAAGCTCATCCAGCGAGTATGCTTCCAGGGTTTTTATTGCCTCTTGCATACAAGATCCAGATCGCTTAATATACCTTAAGGCCTTCCGCTTTTTATCTGTTTTTGGGTTTCTCTGTGACATACCGGTTGTGTAAGTGATATTCTTTTTCCAGAATTCACCTCCATAATCATTGGTTTAGACAATTAATTACTAAAAGTAAGACTATCTGTATTAGCTGACTTATGTAAAATAAATGTTTGAAGTATCTTAAAGCTGTTAATCTTATCTCGCTAATCCTTAATATTTAGAGAGCGAATAGATGAAGTATTTCGAAAATAATCCCAATATCTGTGCGTGTGTGTGCGTGCGTGTGTGTGTGTGAGAGAGAGAGAGAGAGAGGGAGAGAGAGGGAGGGAGGGAGATTATCATGTATCTTTTTTCTTGGATTTAGCAGAAAATGACTATAGTTTAATAACATGTAATTAATCTTGCCAAAGAAAGAAACCGTAGTTCTTAGTTCAGATTTTTCAGGTGTCTTTAGCTTTGTTTCCGTAGCTGCTAAAAGTGCATAAAAGAAACAGCAAACAGCAATGACATTCGACTTCAGGTATCTGGATGAAATCCTGGGTGGTTATCAACTGGTGTTTCTAGATCTACCCTAGTGACCTAATCCCCTAGCCCAAAAAGAAGCAATTATCAATCAAGCAAAGATCATTGAATCGAGTCTCTCGTCCAAATAAGTGACCCAGGGGAAATGAGGGTTTGATTAACTTCAAAACGATTCGCACCTGCTAGAAGGAGTAATCATGTAACTACAGGAGCCTTTAAAGACAAGTTATCATTATAAGCGTGCATGCTCTGGATGTTACCTAACAGCGAACATATGCTCCTAATCATTGATATCTTTCTAGCTGCTACTTTTGCAAGATGGATTTTCATTGCATTTAACAAGTTTGTATGGTCATTAATGACCCTTAACAGGCCATATATGCCTAATGTATGTGCTCAGTTTTGCTGCTCGAGCTAACTGCCGGAGAGTTAAGAACAATCTGGAACTTCATCATCTGATACGCAACCATGATAAGGACTAATTAGATCTCTAGTCTAGGAGAAATTAGCGGGAAAGGAGAGCAAACAGTTGGTTATAGAGTCAAGATTGTTGGTACAATGGTTATTAGCAACCACAAAAAAGTAAGTATCAAAACTTAGATATTGTGATTAAATCTTTGCCACTCCATGCGCAAATCTTGGTTAGATTGAGGCGTCATACTAAATCTGACTATTAAGTGAGCGTTTGCATGACGCTTCTAAAGAAAAGCATCGAGTGTCACTGGAATCACATCAAGATTTAGGTATGGTTAGTGGATGTATAATTGATCTCTCAAAGAATCATTGTTGTGAGTTGGCAGTCCAAAACTTCTACATCACCAACGAGAAGACTCTTTGATTGTAAAAGAAGTTACAATGTTGACGATGACAGCAACAGTGACACAAAATTATATGGTTTTGCCTAATTCAAAAAATGACCTTGATAGAAGAGAACTTTCCCTTTTAAGTTGGACCCATTCTGCCCTTTTATGTATTATTAAATCTAAGATATTTTCCAAATATGATAAGACACGTTAAGAGTAAGATACCACGATTATGCGGACGGTTCATCTCACTTAATTTGGTAAACTTAACTCAACCACCGGGCCTTATCCTTTTGGTAATTCGTTTTCGCAACAACCGCTTCTCGATAAAGAGTGCGCAACTCTCCTCGATTTGTCCTGACTAGACATGAATTTATTATGTTTCCACTAGATCATAAGAGAAAGGATTTGCAATTGAAAATAACTAAAGATATAGAAACACGATCCACAAGGAAGGCTAATCTCACTCGTCGCAGTCTGCCAAAAGGGATCGGGCTAAAAATTTCAAAAAAGCGCAACCGCTCAAAAGGCGTGAATAGTGCATGAGAAAGAGGAAAAGAGAAACCCTAAAGCCTAAAAAGGATATGAATGGACCCCAAAAAAATGGAGGAGACAAAAAGGATCTTTTCTTGTATCAAGCATGAACAAGAATAAATATTGGTATATATATATATATAATATACATATTATATGCTGGAAAGCAAATTATGGTAGCATGAACAGCGTCATTAATACGTAAACTAATCTCGCAACCCTTGTCTTGGCAGAACAATATCGCCAAACATCGATAGGTTAGGCTAGTCATAGATTTCTCTTTTTTCTACAAGTCAAGGCATCGCGTGCTTGCTTTTGTGCTTAATTACTTTTGCCAGAAAGGGAAACTCTGTGTTTTCCAACTATCAAATGGGAAACATGATTCGTGAGCATCTCTCTCAGGGCTATCAATGTTTTCTTATCATCACCTAATTAAAGCAATGTCTATCTCTAAACATGAACGATTGAAATCATGTTTTTTCTCTTATGTCTTGGTGGTCTACCGGTTAGGAGTTTCTGATGAACCTCTTGGTCTTGTGACTTGCACACATCTTCAAGCTTTTTGTCCTTCTACCACCCTTATCGTATTAACTATTTCCACTATCTTGCCCCAGTTTCATTTGTATCCTCTATTTTGAAAATCACCCGTTTAACTCTAATGGGTTCAGTTTTGCTGTTGAGCTTCCGACTGTATCGGTTCATGTAGGAGTTTATTCATCAAATTTTCATTTCCTTTTCAGTATTGCCCCTACCACTCTTCTTAACCTCGTCCACCAAATTTCAAATAAGAACTCTAGTTCACAAACTCTTAACTCCTTATTTTACTCTCTCTCTCTCTCTCTCTCTCTCTCTCTCTCTCTCTCTCTGCACCCAGCACTTAGAATCGAGATTGTAGACCGTCATGGATCTTAAATCGGCCTCTAATTAAGGTCGACCAGAGAGAGAGGGAGAGAGAGAGATTCACACCCATCCAACAAAGATTTTACATAAGAGGTGGGTATCTAGCCGTGGGGATAACATGTGCATACTTCAAATATAGGAAATCCACAATAAATCTGCAATCAGATATCCCCTCCATTATTCTACAGTCGTGAAAATCCTATTACTTGATCCAAAAATAAAAGAGAAAGTGGAAACCACCATTTTTTCTATAACAGTTATTAATTGAGATCCCGTTTCCCTTAAACGGAAAAGAAAGGAAATGACAGGGACATGATTCTTGGACTTTATCTATCGATTGGTAGCAAGAGAGTACCATTAAAAATCATACAGAACCTGAGTGAAATCATCCAGAAAGTGAGTATGTCTAATGACCAAAATAAAATTTCAGACGACCATGGATCGGCATCTGGACGTCTACTGCTCACAGGAAATGAAAGGACCGAATCCACCTGAATGCAATGAAAAAGCAAACGGAGAACGGAAGAAAGTGCGGAGAAGGACATTATTGGACTAGAACTGATCCGACAAGCTGCACGTTCATGTCTTATTTTTGGAGCCATGATTACTATGAAAGTCTCAGAAGAAAAGAAGAAGAAAAAATAAGAAAACAAGAGCACAAGGGGATACAAAAGTGAGGAAATGATTGGTAAAAGACAAAAGATGAATGGCGACAATCCTTAGTAATACAGTCCGAAGTGTTCCTGGATATAGCATTGCAGTGCAGAACTTTAATAGTACATTTTCTCAGACTGCTTATTTATACGATCGTTGCAGAAAGCAATAGTTCGACTAAAATGGCTTAGAAAATAATGACGATTATAAAATTTAACCCTTGGATACAGTACATTGATTCCGTTATTATATGGATGCCAATGCTGTAGTATAGAAAATTTTCAAGACTTTAAAGATGGGATGAAAATATAGTCTTCGGGCATTCTATTGGAGAAAGGTAAGATAATAAGTGCTAATTGATAAACCTTTTATTCTCTTATGAGAAAAAGAACTATAAGAGGGACTGTGCACACTGCACTTCATTGATAGAATTATAGTTCGATGTTTCAACACTTTAGTCTTCCAATGTGGAGAGACGATGGATGTAAATCATCTACACGCTATTGATCACATAGTTATCTCAACACATATCAGTTGATAGATACTTTATTGATGTACATTGACATCTTAGGATTAGTTGAGACCTTATTGAAATACTTTCGAGATAAAGAATCTTCATCCGGAGAAAGAAGTAGCCACTTGCTACGTCAAAACATCATATATATGTATAGTCATCCATTGATTAGGACGACCGCATAGATCAAGAGTCGTGTTATCACTAGACCGCATGATTGAGGAACCCTTTGTTACACAACATTTTTAAACATAGTCAATGATGCATCACTACAATAAAGTGCGTCAAGTGTCTCATTATATGCCATATTTTCATTATGTAAAAGTTGTTGATCCAAGAATGATATAATTTGTTGGCCATTAAATGGTTCCCCTTAAATGGTGCTCCTTAAAAGCTCATATTCCCATCTCAATACTTAGAAGGGCATATAGAATTTAGGATGTGTTTGTTTCACGGAAAATGAGTGATTTGAAATATATTTTCTCAAAGATGATTACCGCTATTTCTAATAAAAATGAATGAGTGAAAAATATTTTCAATGTTCACTAAAATGGTTAGATATAAATTATTGTTGGTTATGAAGAAAAAATATTAATTAATTAAGTGGTACAAGCAATTATTTTAAGGAAATATATATTTCAAATCATTCATTTTTCATGAAATAAACAAAGTCCAAATATCAACGTTTCCCTCGACCAATAATGTGTGTTAGTTTTTTTTTTTATTAACCGTCAATGTCTAATTTTAGTCAACAAAATCTATCTAATTGACCTTCATAAAATATCGTATAGAGAAGGTTAAATCGTGCAAAAACACCCTGTATATTTCGCCTCATTTACGAAGTCTCTACTGTACCTTCATTGTTGTGTAATAATTCTCTATAGTATGTGCGTTTGTACAGTGATTCCCTTAATATATTGTTTTCTAAGGTTCCATCACCAGAAAATCATTCTCGAATGTTTTATGCACAAATAAAGAGCTCGTATGTGAATTTTGCTACCAAATTTACCGACAGTGTCACGCCAAATCGAATTCGTCAAGTATAAACATATGTACCACACGATTTTAGATTGTTCAAGGGATCATGTTGCAAAAATAAAAGAGGCAAGTTCATAAATGATTCTAACTGCAAGAGGGTGTAACACATTTCAGGATGCGGAGAATGTTTTCATGATTTTCGAACAGTTCTTGCAAGTCTGTGCAAGTTATAAGAGTTTTGTTGTCACTTATAATCGTTTGCTATCTATTTTGTGAAGTGTAACGTCGGTCTCAAAAAGCTTGAAATCAATCCGTAAGACTCGATGTCGGTCTTTCGATTGGAATTTATGTAAGCGATTTGCATCAGATCAGATTAAAAAAGAAAAATCAATATCTGCGGCTTTGCAGTGTGCGACTAAACAAGGTCAAGGCGTCAAATGACTAATGATATCTCGGTGGACGGGCAAGCAATACTGTTGTTGGTCTCTTACTATCTTACAAAAACCTCAATATAGCTACAGGAACTAATGCGTGGTTGTTCAAAAATTCGCATTTACACTAGTCTCCGTGTGAGTGTCAATCTATCTAATCATGTTCGGAGCTGAAAGCAATTAGGGCTTTGGCTTTTTATTGGCGCTAAATGTTTTGTCTGACGGTTTTGTATCATAGTTTTCTTACATCTAGTGACTGTCGGGTCCTCGACGTCTCAATTAAGATTGGGCAACCAACTTTCCGTGATCAATCGAGGTAAAGTTTAATTGGCTTGAAGGGCCCCCTTGTCAACTGATTGCAGGCTTCACGAAGTAACTATTCATGTCTTAGTACATTAATTTGATACAGACTATAGTTTATGATGAGACTGTCCGTAGAACACCTGGAAAGATTATATTTCCTTCTCAATGTCATGTGTAGTAGCACAACGCTTCCATCGTTCGGCCCATCTAAAGTCCTAATGAATCGCCGGTTCGTGATTATTATTCAGTGAATGGGACCAAAGCTCAACAGTGCGAGCACTATCATGCCCCCATCGGGCAAGGATATGTTGGTGACGACCGTCTTAGGTACAGGACTGTTGTTCATTTAATGGGAACCGAAACAGGTTTTCTTCGAGGGGGAGTATCTTCTGGGTGGACCCAGGAGAGATTGGTTGCCTGTCATCTCCATCAAATTGACGTGCACCTCAGGTTTCCTTCTTCACCCACAAATCATGGCCTACAGGAATTTAATTCATCTGAGAAATTGACACCCCCTCACTTAGCATAAGTTCCATTATATGATCACATCAGGACAAAAGCCTAATACTTTTGTAAACCAGATTATACGAACAAGTGCCAAAACGAGTTTTCAGCAAAAACAAGAGTGTGAGTGCTGAGCCTTCATATGTTTTTGTGCGTCTCTCTCTCTCTCTCCCCACCCCCTCCACCCACAAAAAACAAAAAAAATCATCTCATTACTTCATTGTCGTGTAGTGACCATATGTGGGGGTGTCAGAGTCCCACCATTGTTTTGTCATATAGATAATATTTTGTGTAAACAAAGTCTCTCATCACTGTACAATTTGTTCTAAGGAATTGGAAATCGTGTGCCAAGTAGTATCAGAATAACATTCAATCAAAATGCGAAACTGAATTTTTTTTTTCTTTTTTTACTTTCTAAAGATTAAGGCAGCAATGCTTTTTCCAAGTTTTGAAATTCCAAACCAAGTAAATAAATGTTTGTCTTCGATATTCTTCTTTAAAGTTTTGTTAAAAAGTATATGAGGTACTAAAATAAGTAGTTGGAAAAGGAAAAGAAAAAAATCACTTTTTGAGACAGTTTAAAAACTGGAAAAAGTGCTCATTTTAAGAAGGCTAATTAGCCTTATCTTCGTACAGTGATGGTGTTGAGGACACCAAACCTGAGTGCACATTGTCAAAAGACCAAGTCATGACTATAGATGGAGTTCTCAACCTATGCTTATCACTAATGATGATGTGGGATTCGATGATCGGCAGCCACTCTTTTGGCTTGTGTTCAGTCATAAATCTGTTCTTGAAGAACAAGCCTATAATTAACTTTGCCACCCATGCTTTAATGATATGCTTTGATTTCTGGTTTTTAATTTGTTTTGAGCTTTATGGACTTGCCCTATTATGGTGACTTTTCAGATTTTCTAGTATGTATCATTTTGGCAATGAATGGAAATTTCTTTTTACAAAAAAAAAAAAGTTAATTATTTTAAATATACAATTTTGTATTTTCAAAATAGGATTTCTTTTAAAAATTGTCCAGGGTACTAAAATAAGTAATTGGAAAAGGAAAAGAAAATCACTTTTTGAGACATCCTAGAAACTGAAAAAAAAAAAAAAAAAAACCCATTTTAAGAAGGCTAATTACTTTAAATGTACAATTTTATATTTTCAAATATATTTCATTGTATAGAGGTTGCAATAATAGTGATCCCAATATGAGGTTGTGAGTTGTTATAGACTACCCCGAATGGATGTGGGAGCATCAGGCTCTATGGAACAACTTTCGAGCCCAACTCAAGTTTCATCGATTGATTCAACCCAATTTACTCATGCAAGCAAATGCGTATTTCGACCACAACCAAATTTGGTGGGTCTAAGGTTGAAGTTATCGGTCCAACAAGAGTTAAATGTCGATTCACAAGGCTAGTGGTTAATTTCAAGACTGATGATCTACTCCCAAGTAATCGCTGGTCGATTCCCTTAGATGTCTATCTATCTTCCAAGGTGGTTATTCAGCTTTCAAGACTATTGGACAAATTTGGAGGTTCAAGTCCCACTTATTATGCATCTTAGTTTTATTGTCAGTTTCAAGTTCTAGTTCTATGAGTCGTAAGTGTATTGCTAGTTTCTAGAGTCATAATTATGTGATTGATCCAAGAGTCATTATGGTTTGCTTAGTAGAGTGCCTCAATAAGTAAAGGTGCAATCTCATTTGTACTAACAGACCAAACTTGCATTTTGACTATACACAATATTTTCCTCAAGTAAGCGAATTCTTTATTCGGTTCTTTATCCAAATCTTATGATGGTAGACAAGGAGTATTTTATAGTTGGCTAGCGATGTGTTCCTTAATACCTTGGTTGCGAGCTTCTCTCCTAACTTCATTACCACTTACGCGTCCATTAAAACCCTTCCATTAACCATTTCCAAAACACCCTAATCATACATTTATCCAAAAAACAAATTTCTTAATTGATAACGCTAAATTGGTGGAGTTCCTTCATTCCTCTTCCTTTTTCTTGAAAAACAAACATAGCAAGACCAATGTTGTAGTAGATTGCTCTATCAAGAAGGTATTTAATACTTGATGTTCTAGATTCTAAGATCTTTGGCTTCAACTTGATGAAAGAACTCTATGTTGAAAATTCAAAGTTCTCACTCATCATCAAAAACTGCAAACTTGGAGTTCATGATACTTATTAGATAAAGGATGGTTTCTCTTTAAGGGAAATAGGTTATATGCACCGAAGAGTTTCTTCAGAGAGCTACTGATTTGAGAAGCATATGGTGGAGGATTGACAGGCCACTTCGAAATCAATAAAACTCTTGAAGCCCTTCAAGGACGGCTTATTGACCAAAGAGGAGTTTGGATGTATGTGCAATCATTTCCAAATGATCAACATGTCAAAAGGCGAAGAGGTATTTCCACTCAGGGCTTTATACTCTACTTTCAATTCCAATGCAGCCTTGGGAGGATGTAAGTACATATTTTATTATGGCACTCCTAAGAACTCAAAAAAAGAAAGATGCCATCATGGTAGTAGTTGATCAATGTCAAAGATGGAACGTTTAAATTTGCATCATGAGACGAATGATACTTCTCACATAGCTAAGCTGTATTTCAAGGAGAATTTTTGTTTGCTTGAGGTTTCTAAGGCCCTTGTGTCAAACTGTAATTCCAAATTTTGAGTTTGAAGAACTCCTTGGAGGATCCTTTGCACTAAATGCACCACTTTTCATCCACAAACATACAGCCAAACTGAGTAACCAACCTCCAAACTGAGTAAACAACTTCACCTCCACCCCCGCCTTTGAAGTTTGTTAGGCATGACTTTGAAGAATTGAGATTTAACGCTTATAATTTATCACCAACTTACACCACAGATTGATCACCTTTTGAAGTTGTTTATAGATCAATCCTTTCACACATATCAACAACTCGCAAGTGAACCATGAAGGTGAAAGAGAGATAATGTTTTGAAGAAGCTTCATGAGTACATAAGGCAAATGAGACTTACGAAAAGAAAGCTAACAAGCACTTGAAGAAGGTTCGGTTCAACTAGGTGATCTTATGTGGATACACTCAAGGTTTCATCTCGATGAAGGAGAGATTTCCATCTCGATTAAAGAACAAGTTCATGCCTGGAACTAATGACCCATTTAAAGTGCTCGAGAGAATGAGCAACAATGTGTACAAGGTTGATCTCCCAGGAGAATATGGCGGCACGGCAACTTTCAATGTATAGGAGACCTTTCTCCTTATTTTGAAGATGAAGGCCTATCAAATTTGAGGCCGAATCTCAATCAATCTGGGGAGGGTGATATGGAAGCATCGGGTTTCATGGAACAACTCTCAAGTCTGACTCAATTTCATCAATTGATCCAACCTAATCATTACTCATGCAAGCAAAGATAAATTTCAATCACAACATGATTCAATGGGTCCAAGTTGAAGTTGCCAAGGTCAATTGTCAACTCACAAGGCTAGTTGTTGATTTCATGGTTGCTGATCAACTACCAAGTAATTGTTGATCGATTCCCATGACTATCTATCGACTTCCAAGAATAGTGGATGAATTTGGAAAGTCAAGTCTAGTTATTATGCGTCTTAATTGTATTGTCAGTCTCAAATCCTAGTTTTTATGAGTATTAAGTGTGTATCAATTTCTAGAGTCATAATTATGTGAATGGTTGAAGAGGCATTATGGCTTTCTAGAGTTCTTTTTTTTTTTTTTTTTTTTGTCTCTTTCTAGAGTTCAAAGAGTCATTTTTGTTTGTTTAGCAAAGTCCCTTTACCTATAAAGGTGCAATCTCATTTGTACGAGCATGACAGACTTGCTTTTTGAATATACATGAGATTTCCTCAAGTGAGTGAATTCCTTATTTCATTTCTTTATGCAAATCCTCTAGTGGTGAACCAAAAGTTTTTGTTATCATTGGCTGGTGATATATTCTTTTATGCTAGGTGGTGAACTTAAGCTCTTTATTTTTTATTGGTGGTGGCTTTTTCAGGAAAATTATCCAATCAGTCTTAAATTCAATCTTAAAATTTTCAATCCAATGTAATCATTTTGATCAATTTTTGCCGAGAAATCGCTGACATGACGATCTAATTACATTGGCCATTTTACATAACAAATGGCTGCATTAGTGATTTTCAACAAAAATTGGCCAGAGGAATTATTTTGAAATTTCGTGAAAAGATTTGCGACTAAATTAGTAAAATTGAAAAATTTATGACTGAATTAACATCCATATAATATGTTTAGAAATGATTTGACAATTTCTTTGAGCTTCTTATATCCCGGCTTTGTTTTTCACTCATACACGTCCATTTAAAGCCCCTCCATCAACCATTTCCAGAAAACCCTAACCATTCACTTATCCCAGAAAACGAATTTCTTAATCTCTCAGTTTCGTCAAGAATTGAGATGGCCGATTTGCGACGACCTAGGATTTGAGGTTGTTGTGGTGGTCTTCCTCGTCCTCGAGAACAAGAGAGGAGGGTAATATCATGCCCTAAAAAAGTAAAGGTGCGTAGTTGTGATTTTGAAAATAAGGAATGTCAACAGTAACAAGGTCCGGAAGGTCCTTTTTAAAGTTTTCCTTTTTCATTTTAGGTTCCAAAAACAAAAGGAAGTCCTCCGTGAAATTGGCTAGGAATGGGACCTCTCCAGGGCCATATTTTCTATGCACGAGCTCTGCTTCCAAAATCCTGACAAGCAACTTGATTTAGAATCTCTCCAGAGCAAAGTTTCTGAGTATTTCTAGCAACTCATTTGTTTTCTAGAGCTTCTACGAATGTACATTCAGTTGTATATATCTGAAAAGGACAAGCACAATAGCGACATGAAATCTTCAAGCATAGATCTCATTCATTCAATCTTCTCCATTTTAGAAAAGTCAAAATTGTACTATTCGCTTTCAGGGATTCCACCAATGGCTTAAAGGAGTCCGATCCTTGACTCCTAAGGCTGCTCTTTCTACTAGAATGATGTTGTGGAAGAGGACAGTTTATATTCTTATGTAACAAGAATTGTACAAATTAAGAAACTCGTCTGCTATTACATATTTGGACAATTCTTATTGATACGAAAGTCTCAGACGCGTGAAAGTTTTTAAGTCAAGGTTAATGATTTCTCTTCTTCTTCTTTTTTCATTCATTGTAATGAATGACGTTTGTGTGAGTACGAGCTTAAAATCTTTAGGTTATGTTTATGTCTAGGTTAATTGAACGACAAAGCTTATGTTGACAAACAGCGTGAATTGTTTTCCATTTTACTGGAGAAACGTACAGTAAACATTAGTACCGCTATATTAATAAACAAAGCGGTAAAATTCGAAATATCAAGAAGTAGAGAAAGCAACTTCATGTGGCCCATATGCTAATGTCTAAGCAATTAGGCCCCATGATGTGATCGTCTTCTTCCTCCACTCCAAAGTCCTCCTGTTGTTTTACCCTCAAAATGGTGCCATATTAATCAAAACTAGTCGAAAAAAAATTTCACCCCATCTTCGTCCAGAGAGATGTCAAGTGAAAGAGGAAAGGAGACAGCCGAGTTGGGGTCATCCAGATCTCCTAGCGACCAGCAGCCGGCAGCGCCAAGCCGATATGAATCCCAGAAGCGGCGGGATTGGAACACGTTCGGCCATTATCTGCGGAACCAGAGGCCACCAGTCCCGCTCTCACAGTGCAATTGCAACCATGTTCTTGAGTTCCTCCGGTATCTCGATCAATTTGGCAAGACCAAGGTCCACTTGCAAGGGTGCGTGTTCTACGGGCAGCCTGAGCCACCCGCGCCGTGCACATGCCCCCTCCGCCAAGCTTGGGGCAGCTTGGACGCGCTGATCGGGAGGCTCCGGGCTGCCTACGAGGAGAATGGCGGGTCCCCGGAGACAAACCCTTTTGCTAGCGGTGCAATTAGGGTGTACCTTAGGGAGGTGAGGGAGTGCCAAGCCAAGGCAAGAGGAATTCCATACAAGAAGAAGAAGAAGGCCACTTCAGCTCAAGGGAAGGGCGGTGATGGATCAAGTTCAACCATGCATTTCCAAGGTTAAGCGGTAATAATCTCTCTATTTGGCTTCTCCTGCACTTTGATGAGCACGCACGCATCTTCCTTTTCCATAGTCTATAACTGTCGACATCGATTCTAGCTTCATAGATTGGCGGTGATTTCTGTTGTGAAGCATCAGCATTACCTGGCTTCTCTTACACTTTGATGAGCACACACACACCTCCTTTTTCATAGTTTATATCTGTCGACATCAATTCTAGCTTCATAGATTGGCGGTGAACTCTGTCATGAAACATCAAGCATTACTTGGGACCTGATGTTTTTACTGGGTTAACATTAATATGTCTCCGAGGAAGAGGGTTAACAGATCAATCAAAGAAGTTGTGAATAGAAGAAGAAATTTACAAGAGAGTTGATTCCTGAAAATGATCGCCGTCTAGAATCTGGTCCAATGCCGCTCTTTCTGTAGATACTCCCTTAACCCTAGTTTCATTTGAGTACTTCGGGAATATTTTATTGAATTTGTGTGAAGCTGTGAGCTTGCTCAGATCCACAATCAATATTATATCATAAATACACTCAGATTCGAGAACAGTATAGAGCTAATTGAAAAATCCACGGAAGCATCCTTTTCAATCTCCTATAAGTATCTGTCAAATTTATGGTTGTATAATCACCTGTCATGCAAAAAACAGTGTTCATGGTACATTGATATATTTTATATTGGCTCCTTGAATGACTTTTCCCCAAATTTGGGTCTATTAAGATTTTTAAAGATTTTGGTGCCCCCATGGGGGTGAATCTTCGTAGAACACTTTTCCAAGTCGACATCATTTACAATGATCAAATCCATGGAAAGAAATGATTAACTAAGTTTAAGGTTTCGTATGGAAATCCTTCATCGATATTTTACTGCCCATGGAATTGGCCTTTTCTCATATAAAAATCTTTGTGGCAGACGCCATCATTGCCCGTCTAACATTCCATAAATCTAGGACTTAGAATTAAGATCTTATTAATGCCAATGGCCCCAATATTGTCAAATGTCCAACCGACATTTATTTGTTGTGTATCATCTCTTTTCCTCATATCTAGAAAGAAGCATAGAGAATAAATTATTTCATTTAAACAGTTACATTCTCAATATCTTTTATCCACATAATATCAGAAATTGTAACTTCACCGCGTCCATGTCTTGCCATAACACAACTCATGGCTATTTTTGTCAAGGGTGTAGAACTGTTTTTATCACAAAGTGCCTTGAATATCTGGGATCACAGATTATCAAATGAGCTTTGTGTTCGATAAAACTATTCCACAACTATCATTTTATCATCCCCCAGTATACTCCACGTGTTCTTTCAAGCGCAAAAGAAGGTTTTAGGCAAGAGTTCAGGCGTAGATACGCAGTTGCTTTCATCTCCCACTCGTTTTAAGTCTTTCCTAAAAATTTCGAAAATTCACTCAGTAAATTGTTAATCTTAGTAAGAATTTGGGGAGAAAGAAGGTTTTGGTCTGAAATCTGTGAAATCTCTAACACCATTGAGACTTAAAACACTTTCAAGAAGTCGTAAGGTCTATTTTAACTGGGATCTTGATATCCTATGACAAAATATCAAAGACCATTAATTCTCCACTGAATGAAGATTCAAACAAACCTAATAGAGAGCTCTTGCTTTCCTCTTCTTTGACAAAAAAAAAAATAGCATTTATATATGAGAAACGATCATTGGATCTGAATGCAACAAAATAAAGGTAGAGAACAGAAGATGACTTTAGACAGTCAATATCAGATCAGTTTAATCGCAAGATTATATATTGTACGTAGCTTAAGGGATTTTGGTGTGCCAAGAATCTTTAAATTTAGGCCTTGAAAGCAGCCATGCCTCCTTAGACAAAACTCCAACAGCTAAGAATTACAGAAACGAATCTCAAAAAGGGTTGATGCTTTTGGAGGCAGGAGTCAAGTTCCTGAACTTTTCTATGTAACAGTTTTTGGACAAGGAATCAAAATGATATCTGCCTGGGAAACATGTTATGCGTAAACCCACGAATTTTTCTGGGTTTAACCTTGCGAAAGAGCTTATATTGTCTGCTTTTGAAGTGACATGTGAGCCAAGAGAAAGGAAAAACACACGTACACGCAAAAAAAGGGGGACTTCGTGATCTTTCTTCATTAGCCACCGACCTTCTGTAACAGAAATAATCTTCTTGCGACGACATCATTTTCTGTAAACTTTCTAATTACCTCCTTATGAGAAGTGTTTTCCAGAAACCTGTCCTAACGTACTATTGTTGAAGTTTTTCACCTGTGTTCATTTGATTTTCGTCCATCGTTAGTAGTTTTTTCTCTAAACTTCAAAACATACAGTCGAGCTGAAGAATTAAATCCCAACATGCAGTTTTGAAATGCCAGTACAAAATACCAGTTTTGAAATGCCGGTGTAGAATACCAACACTACGTGATACTTAATACTTCCGAATTTAACATTTTTTACTGACCTAGACTATCTTGCAATAATACAATGTACATGTCTAACAGTACTGAAATGTTGCAAGGGATAGGTGGTTCTGTTTATACAGGGCTATTTCAAGAATGTATCTGTACAGATTTTCCTTCTTTTATTGACCTCATCAATAGTATATCACTGACACGGAAGAGCTGGTAAGATCAAAAATTGATGAGGACCTTGTACCCACTTGATTCTGTCTATACCAGGTTATCTCAAGAATGTATCTATACAATTTTTCTTCTTTTATTAAGCTTGTCAATCTAAAATTCTTATTCTTTTTCTTCTATCAATAGTTCGTCTCAGACAAGGGAGAGGCTCAGTAACATAATGATTTGATGAGGATCTAGCATCCGGTTGACTGATAATTCTTGAATTAGAATCTGGATAGGATTTTTTGATATTTTTTTTCCTTATTCAACTCACAAACATAGAACTACGAATTCATGATTGCTATTTCAAACTTTAGATTTTGGTTGAGGAATTGAGATGCCACATCCTTAATTGTAGTTAATAATCTTCTTTCAAGAAAAAAGGCTCAAATGCTAGGCCAAAACAAGCCTAATTAGAAGTTCTTATTTAGTTGTCAAATAATACTAAAACTACCAGGTAATGTACTACTTTCACACAGCTAATTTCCGAATTCATGTGGCCACCATTGTATGCTTTCTACACTTGCTATTTCTTTTTTTGCCAACCCACATGAATCCCTCTTGGTGCCAAAAGGAAAATATATCATTTCACTGTAATTCTATACCTAGGAGAGTCATTCTGGATGTATTTACTTTCTGATATGGGGTGATGAACTTTTAATGCAGGCTCATGCTAATAAAAATCAGAAGAAATGACAGAAAATGGCAGGTTTTTGCGGTTTCCCACGCTGCTTTTGCCGCCTGGTAGAGAGCCAATGCAATTTGATGATGTAAATAATCACCTGGGGTTGCTGGTACGCCTGAAGGCCTCCTTATTTTTTGCTTCACGTTCTTGAGTACTATTACTATGTCACAGCGACCAACTCTTGTTAGTATATGATTGTGCTTCATTAAGTCTTTTCTCTTTATGTACTTTGACTTTTCGCTCATATCGATGTATATCATATCTGTCTTACTTCTCTTCTCATTTTGCAATATGGTTGCTTATGTAAATTGCTTATACAGAATTATACGATTGCATAAAAGCCCGAACTGTCGACAGAAGGAAGAGGTTGTCTTTTGGGTCTGTACTGAAAGTAGCCCATACCCATAAAAAAGGGCTTTAACATCCTTAAAAAATCACGTCTAACTCTAATTCTATTCTAAACATTTTTTTGTTTCACAAAAAATCTCCAACTTTAAATCTTATCCCAATTCTACCCTAAACTTTTTTTTTTCTCATAAAAAGTCACCAACTTTTACTAGAATTTCAAATTTGCTCCCGTTAACCCTCTATCCAAAATTACTTTGAAAAATCCGAAGCACGAGATATTCAAGCATCCTAAGTGCGAGCTCTCCGACCACAAGAGATGGAAAACTCTCGAGCACAAGAGATTGAATACCAAGCACAAAACCGAAGATCCCTGAACGAAATGGAAGGAAAACTCTCAAAAGAGTAAGAGCAATTAAAGAAGACCAACCTTAATTAATGTAATTTTTACTCAAATTTTAGATCCAAGAAGACGTCAATTGGACCAACAAGGAAATTCATCTCTAAAAGGCATTTTCTTGAATCTGAAATTTGGGGAAAAATTATAGCAATGACATGGAAATACCACATCACTAAAGGCGATTTGGATGAACTGTTAACAAAGGCGGATATAAGACTCGAGTAGAATAAAGTGATTTTTTATGAGACAAAAATAGCTTAGGGTAGAATTATCATTAGATAAAAAGTTGAAAGTTTTTTATCAGACGAAAAAAATTCAGGTTATAATTAGGACTAGACCTAAAGTTAAGGGTGTTTTTTGAGGAATTAGGCCCATAAAGTTCACCACTTATGAAAAATGATTGTTGAGGCTTTAAAGTAGCACCAGCCCTCCCACATGTATCGGTCTTGTATGTATAAAGATGACGTACTTGTGAGAAAGAAAGAATGAAAGAAGAGGAAAGACTAGTGGGAGAACATACTGGTTTATAAATTATCTTCTTTAAGAAACAACACGGATAAATACAGTTCAAGTCTTGTAATTTGGTTAAAGAGTACAATTTAATCACAAAATTTTGTGAAAAGTATTCAAGTCGTGAAATTTTAATATTCTGGTGTTGTTCCCAACATTGAAAGAGAGAAAGAGAGAGATATGACAATTTAGAGAAGAACACAGTGACGAATCTAGGATGAAATTTTGGGGGCAGCCGAGATTGAAGATATGTTATTTATTTTAGAATTAGTAAAAATTTATTGAAATTAACAAGGCATTTCCCACAAAAGAAAAAAAAAAAAGGATCGTGGCAGTCATGGCCCCAAACACAGAGAGAGATCTCACATATAAGTGATGCGCATTATATCCAAAAAGGGAAAACTACATTAGAAACAAATTATATGTGAAATGAAGAACCCAAAATTTTGAAATCTCATAAACGAAAAGGAAATCACATTAGAGTCAAACTTATATGTGGCATGAAGAATGCAGAAGCACGCTTCTATACCATTCCAGAAAGTTCAACTTAAAATCTTACAATATACATTTTCTTTTTTAGAGAGTTTAACATAAAAAAAAAATTTAAATTATTAAGTCAAGAAAAAGTTACGGGCCCTTGAAATATCATATATAAGCAATATGATTGATGTCAAGAGAGGGAAAATATATTAGAAGCAAATTCATATGTGGAATGAAGGATGCCGAAGTGTGCCTTTATACGATTTCAGAAAGATCAAATGAAAATATTAAGTTATTGGATGGAGAGAGACTCTTTGTACGTACACTCATTGGAATCTCCTATTTAGGCCATGTGGATAACATTTTACCACTTTTTTAACGCAAAAATTGAACCAAAGTCGCATAACACATGGAACCGAAGAACAGGCAACCACGCGTCAAATAAATTCGAATGTGACATGAAGGATGAGGACTAGACTCTGTTACCTTATTAGAATATTCAATTTGAAAAATATAATTATTAAATAGAAAGAGACGGCATACATGTCACGCCCTGATCCTCGAGCGCGTGCCCATCCCTCTGTGGTCGATAAAATTTTGCGACTTCCCAGAACGAGTCGCCAACCCTTTCATTTTATTGCACATGCAAAAGCGAAAAATAAATCCCATGAGATAGAGAAACTGAACAACACATTCATAAACAAACATGATTTTATAGACATACTGAGTCATGTACAAAAACCTATACTCAAAATATTTCAAAAGATTGACTCTCAAAAATGAGACGTCATATTTAAACCTACTCTTCAGATCACCTCAACTCGGCTCCAGATCCTCTACCCTACGGTCTTAAAAATTTAAGCCCACGACGGGCTGAGATATAAATCCCAGCGAGTTCACGCTCTAAGCCCCGATTAGAAGGGTAATACGCCTAGAAGCATCCTAACCACACAATCACACAATTAGCACAGAGGACTTACCTCGCCTCAGTTCCTTCCTACACATCATCATAGTTCGTAACATAATACATATAATCAATGCATATAACAATTGAAATGCCTCGTCAACTCAATTAATCATAAGGGTCTAAATCGTTATGACACGTCCCATACCATGCCACATAGTTTTGCCTCATAATCAGGCGCATCAAACTCAAACAATCATGCATTCCAATTGTTAATTAAGCCCCTCAAGGCACAGCCAACTCCCATGTTCGACTGTCTACTAGCGTAGCCAGGCATCGTCTCTTCCTCATTGAGCATAGCTACGTCTCTCATAGACAACTTTCCCGAAAGAGCGTAAGTCCAAAATCTACTGCGATCCGATACCCTAATGCATGGGTAACCCAAAAAGGGATTTAGTAGCGTCTAACGTAATCGCTCGAGACGGATTCTCTTAACCAATACACGACCAATCAATCTCGGCTCAGGACACCGTGCATTACATTCAAGTGCCTCAATTAAAATAGTGATCCTAACCTATTTTCTTTTTATTAAAAATACACGGTAAAATAGTCGTGTGTTGGTACACTGTTAACTCGACTCAGAAAAAGTGATATCTTCCCATTTAAAATCCCATTATTTTATATAGTATATAAAATCATTTTCGGTGTTAAAATCCGACACTTGGGATTTTCTGAATAAATATCGAAATTCACAAATTTTGGAATTAAATACTTTAAATTTCAATCAGCACTTAATTTGCACAAATTAACATCCAATTGCATAAATTGAACGCACCATTGCAATCAGCACGAAATTCTGGTCACCGACTATCCCGATCTAATTTCCAAAAAATAATTAATAATTAAATAAATTACCAGCAATTAAATAAATTACAAAATAAATAAATTAAAGCACTTAATTAAATTAACCTAAACTAACTAGGCTCATTAATCTAACTAACAATTAAATCTAACCATTCTATCTAATTCAATCTAATTACACTAACTATATAAACTAACTAATTCCTAACTAAATCCACCTAATTATTCTAATTAAACTAACTAAATAACTAACTATATACTTACTCTAAATAAATTACCCTAAGCTTAATTAACCTAACTAATCCACCAATTAGCTAACTAATCCACCTCTAAGTATCATTAGCCTACTAATTAGGGATTAGAACGCAACTCACCGGTTTAGCATGAAAACCGGCTCATAGCGACGGCAGCGCGATGGCAGCCGAGACTCAAGCTCACGGCAACGCCAACGGAGGCTCGGGTGGGCCCGAAAAAGCCTCGCAAGCCCACAGCAAATTTACTAGGCTTGGTTGAATTCGTGGGCCGAAGCTCACGGGCTGAAACTTGCGTGGACTGAGCTGAGGATTTGGGCTGCTAGGTGGGCTGAATGTTGGGCTGAGCTGCTGGTTCGGGCTGGGCTGCTACGCTGGGCTCGTGAAAGGAAGGCGGACGAAGGAGAGAGAGAGAGCTGCTTCGGTCGAGGGAATTAACTGGCGTTGAAGTTGTTGCGGCAGGTGTGGATCACAGGCAATGAAGCTGGGGACGTGTGGGGCTTCGGTGGAAGAGACAAGCTGTCTTCGAGCAGCTGAAATTCACGAGCGTGGGGAGGAGTCAACTGCAGGGACGTTCGGTGGAGACGTTGACCGAAGGGGTGATTCGGTGGGTTGAGCTGCAGGAAAAATGGATTTGGTGGAGGCTGAAGCCAAGTTGAAGACGATGGTCAACCAAGCAGGGAGGCTTCACCGGTCTGACCAAGGGACGTGTGGCGTTGAGTGAAGACTTCGGTGGAGGTGTGGGCGTGTGTGAGTGGGGGGAAGGAGTTTCGGTGGAGAGGAAAACCAAAAAATGAAGGAAGCTGAAGTCGCAGGGAAATGGCAGAGAGGGACGGTCGAGGGAGGGGATGCACGGAGAAGGAGGGGATCCGGCTGAGGTCTGCTGAAGAAGCTAAGGATGAGGGCCCAAAAGTCAAGAAATTATCCATTCCATTAAAGCTTGTCCTCATAATACTTTCTAACAAATTAATACTACAAATAGTCCAATTTTTTGAAGCCAAAGTTGCTGTCCAAGCCTAAATCCAAATTTCATAACTTTGGGGTTTCAATTTCTTCATAAATCTCTTGAATGTGGTGTCCAATTTTGTCAAAGAAAAAGCCAACACCACTTCTACAATTTCCCATAAGCACATAGCCCAGCTTGGAAGTCAAAATTCCCTTCAACTTGGCCCATCCGAATTTCCGTTTGTTTTCTGAATCGTCCGAATCGATTTTCCGTAAAAATCCTGAAATCTCCGAAAATTCTTCGGAAGATGAATCGACGTTCCTAAAATGAATCGTGACACAACAGAACTTTCAATTTCTGAAATCGAGTTCAATTTCACGGTTAATTTCAATCTAACGTGATTTTAGTGCGTTCTAATCTATCGGGTAGCTTTTAGGAATCTTTAATGCAATTAACCTATGGTCGATTATTTTCGAGCCACAACGTACATCTTCGACACATTAGCGACTCTCGATTGTTGTGAAAATCTCGAGATTTCAAATACGGACACAGGGTACGAAAATAACAAAAAAATCGATCTAATGCCGTTCTACAGAAATTTTGCAATTAGATGGAATCACCCACGCACTAATCGCATACCTCTATCAAATCGACCTATCTCCAGTCTCTGATCGATTTTGACGGTGCCATAATGAACCTTACAGATTAGCACGACCAAGCAATCGATTCCCAGTCGAATTCTTATGTTTATTGCGTTTAGATTCCTTAACGGCTTCACTTGATAAGCTAGTTAACTCGTGAATGGCCAATTCAGAAGAAAAAAAAAATGCTATAGTTACGCTGATGAAAAGCCCAACTTTCTCATCGAAATCAGACTCAAAAATCAGAATGTCACAATACATGTACACGAATGAACATCATATTTTCGATTGTGCAATGACTCGTTTTAATAGATAAGCTTCATTCACTTGTCTTAGATTTCAACATTAAAGATTAGACCTTTTGTAGCAGTCATTGTAGGGAGTGACGTGGGCCTCTTTGATGTCTGGTACCATAAAATTTCTGCGTGGGTGGAGATATTTTCACTTCCCGCATGACTTAATCCACCTTACTTTCATTAGGCAAATAATACCGCTATTGATGGTTTTCAATTTAGGAAAATTTTCTTTTATTTAGGCTTTGTTCGTTTCACGGAAAATAATTTTCAGAAAAACGTTTTCCGAATTTTTCGGCGTCCGTTTCACGGAAAATGAATTCCTTGGGGAAAATATTTTTCATTTTTAAAAAGTGAAAAATATTTTCCTCACTTGATCTCTCTTATCTCACACCTCTATAAATCCTCACTTCCTCATCTCATTTCTTATTCTTCTTTTCTTTTTTTATTCAAATTATTTTTAATTTCCTTTTTCTTTTTCTTTTTCTTTTCTTTTTTTTTTTTTTTTTTTTCTTTTCTTTGTTTCCCATCTTCTTCTTTCTTGGCTAGTCATCAGCCATTACTACGCGAACATCAAGCTCGTCGATCTCAAGCTCGCGCTCTGCACTCTTACTTATCATTTTCTTTATTTACTCTACCCTGCAGTTGTACATTGCTCAAGCAAAGGGCTCTATATGCTTTGTTTTTTTTTTTTCTTTTGTTTATTAGAACACAAAAGACGCAAGGGGAGAACAAGCCACTCAACTGGAAGATTCTCATTAGAGCTGTACATGCTTTGCTTCTTTTTTCTTTTGCTTCTTTTTAAAATCCATACGAACATTTTTTAAAGTAGATGAACATTTGGCAACAATGAGACAACAAGATATGAAGTAAGTTTGCCCGGATTTAAAGGCAAGTTCATATTTGATGGATTTATAGGTCGATAATTGATGCATACCTAAGTAGTAAAGTCTTAGAAAATATTTTCCTTACCAAACACCGGAAAATATTTTCTAAAACATTTTCAGGTTTTAGCCGAACACTAGAAAATATAGTCATTTTCCTAGAAAATGATTTCTGGGAAAATATTTTCCGGAAATGGTCAATTTTCCGCGAAACGAACAGTCCCTTAGTTATTTCCTTCAAATTTAAACTTAGTGTTATTTATAAGATAAAAATAAAAGTTAGGCCCTTATGGCAACTAATCCATTTTTCTTCCTTCTACTTTTTCTTTTTTTTGGGGGGTCTAATCTTCCTTCTACTTTTTTTTTTTGGAATCTAATCTCCCTTCTACTTCAAAGGTTCTCTTTTAGGTGAATCTGTTATTTGTTATTTGATTAGTCTTTAAAAAAATCAAGTCTCTTTATTTTCTATATTACAGAATTGGTGATTTTTTTCTCTATTGTTCTGGAGCACTTTTACATGGAGCTTATAAGAAATTATAGGAGTACAAAAAATAGACTACATACAATGAATAAAAAAAATTATGCGCATTGAGGCACCGAGATAGTTTTCATAAACCTTCCATGGCTGATATTAATTTTTGTCAATCCAAAATTAATTAAATTCGACCGTCCTTTCAAAATCATTTTATACAAAGCTTTGATTTAATTTAATTTCATCTTTTGAAATTTTGCATTGGGGAATCTAATTGTTGCTTTGTATTGGCAAATCTTTAAAAAGGGTTTTTGGGTTTCATCCTGTCATCCCGCAGCCCAATATATATATAGATATCGGACCCTGTTAAAGTTACTCATGTTTATGGAATTAATCATTAAATTCACTCACCGACATGAAAAGAAAAAAGTAGGTATTTTGGAAATTTCTTGCACGGTAATAGCCACTTAAAATTTTCTTTGAATATAAAAATAAAAACATGTCCATAACTACGGCAACTAGATCCAACATAAACATGGAAGAATTAAAAGAAAAATAAAAAAGAAAAGAAGGAAAGTGAATACATCATGGTTTGATTATTACTAAATGCCCATCGAATGATTAAGTAAAATCGCATTTCTGTCAATGGAGATAGCCTAGCCCCACCCATTGCATCGTGTATTGTCTTGTCTGACCAACAGACTCGCCTGTTTCATCCAGTAAAGCCCCTAAATCAGATTGACTTGCAGACTTGATTAACAGAGTGATTTACCACATCTCCATTCCATCCGGTACTTAGCATAACGTTTTGTAAGATTACTTTTTTTTACTCAACGCATTTGAATCGAGATCCCTTTCCTTCTTCCTATACGGGCATGATGTGCTTTGGACTCGAGAATTCAATTCAACGAACCGTTCTACACGAGCACTAAAGTTCAAGTGCAACGTTAAACGCGCTTCTTTTAAACCGTCGAACTACGTCTTTTGACAGAGAATATATTATCTTTGAGTCTTCTTTTTATATTGAGTCGAAGGGGTAAGTCATTTGATGAAGCAATATACCAAGGGCTCATTCTCAATTACTTCGAACACACCAATAGTTCAAGAAGTTAAAGCACCGAACAATCGGGCCTAGATTACCTCCAGCATAGGAAGTCCTGTGAAAGCTTCTCAAGGAAAGAAAAAAAAAGAGAGAGAGAAATTTTACATCTGGGATATGATATTAACATGGTCAATCCAACCTATATCTGTAAATTCTAGTACTTCTTGCCCACAGAGAAACATTAAACTAACTCTCACCTAACCAATAAAATACAAAAAGCAACCAAACTTCTTCCTGAGCTTCGTCGAACAGTACCTCCTGATAATCTCGCTTAGAGAGAGGACCGGAACATTTTCGCAGGCAGGAAAGCCGATACCAAGTTTGGAGCTGGGACTTGCAGGCTCTGCCAGACATGACCATCTACAAGTAGCTCTCTGAAACAATGAAGATCATACTCACTCAGCATTCTTCGCAAAATAATTGCAGAATTCCTGCAAGTACAAGACCCGAGCAGGCCGAAACTTGAAAGCCAGTGCAATTTTGAAGAGCATGGTAAAAGAAAAATGTTTTCTAACTGGAAGGATAAATTTGTAAAGTTCAATAGTTTCTCAAATCATAGACTTGAAGGATGTTCATATTCTTGGAATTCAAAAGAAATTTGACAATTTCCCCTCAATTTCAAATTCCCTGAAGATATGATCACCTGCTTCTAATCTTGATCAGTACAGTGAAAAATTTGGACATAAAAGTGAAATGCATGCACAGAATAGAAAGATACTTCATTCACTATTTTTGCGCATCTATGCCTACAGCCACATTTGAAAAGTCATATGCTTCTACAGGTTTATAGGACAGATGCAGAAGTCTCAATTGAGCTACCCATCCAAAGACTTCAGATTCTAATGAAATTGCCATACAGCATTAAGTACTGATATAAGCATCAAACAGAAAGTGCCAAACAGCTGGGGACCGTATGGTATGGAGTTGACCCACACAACTTCCAGAACCAGAGAATGTCATAAGAACGCGAGAGCAGTGCTTAAGCACACGCTGAATCCTAGGAACCCAGAAACAAATGGCTAGATGCAACGCGAATTAGCTTTTCCCATAACTTAGGAGCACGTAAACCATCGACCTAAGAATTCTTTCGGGCAGTCCCACGATCCAAATCTCCAACATCCCAGGCACTCGGGTCCCGACATCAGGCCTCGCAAGACCCGCACTTTTCACTATCAGAGGGAAGTCTCTAGACACGCTGTCTAAAATGAAGCAGCCCTCTATCTTCTATGCGACAAGGCTCACGCCGAAAGGAAAAAACTTGGAAAAGAGAGACAGACCCGCCCAAGTGGCGGCCACTACAAAGGTCTCTAATAAGGCTTTTGTCCCCCCATTCCAAAGCCACAGGGTCACACAGCGACAGGCACTCTCTAACTCCCACGGCCCATCCCACAGCCCAAACACGGCCGAACCATGTAAAAATTGACACCGCCACTTCTCCCGCACAAGTCAACAACGTAACCAAATACGAACAAAATCGTTCTGTCTCGTTGCCCCTGTATCGGGCACATAGCGGCGAGCAATATAGCAATGTCCCAAAGAACGTAAACAATCTTTTCCTAGTGACTGCGAATCTTGACGAACAATCGCGACCGAAACAGAGCGAAATCGCGTTCCGACCGGGAATTCAAAGGATTAATCGCGGGGAATGTGGTCGGAAAATCGAAGAGCCCATTACCGTCGATCGGGGTCTGCTTCAGTTTCTTGATCTTCTGGAGGTGAATCTGCGTCTCCAAGAACCACCGCATCCGCTGCTGCTCCAGGTCCTTGGCGAACTGCATCCGCTGCTTCTCCAGCTCGATCATCTCCCTCGCCTTCTTCCTCTCCACCCTCTCGTATATCTGCCCCAGCCTCTCTATGGCCACGGCCAGCTCCGCGTACCCTCTCTCCCTCCTCGCCGCGCCCCCCTTGCCGGACCTCGACTTCGTCCTCCTCGAGCTGGACCGCTCCGGCTCCGACTCCTCCTCGTCCTCGTCGGCCGCCGCCGCCGCCGCCGAGAAGGCCGGCCGGAGAAGCGATCCGCCGGCGGGGGGCCTCGCCGGCGCGCGCTTCGTCCGGTTGTGGCTCCGGGGGCGCACCGGCACGGTCACCGCCGGCAGCGCGCTCCGCGCCGGCTGAGGGGCGGGCGCTCGCTTCGCCCTCGATCGGGCCGGGGCCGCCGGCGGGGGCGTCGGCGTCGGCGACGGGGAGGGCTTGCTCGGCGGGAAGTTGGATCCGATCAGGGCGTCGAGGTCGGCGAAGAAAGGCCAGGGGCTGAGGTAGCCGCCGTCGGGGCCGTCGCGGGGATCCGAAACCCTAGCCTTCTCGACCTTGAACTTCTTCTTGAGCGTGTCGATGCGGTTCTTGCACTGGATGCCCGTGCGGCGGGCCTTGCCGGAGGAGCCGCCGGAGGGGGAGGAGGATGGGGGTCGCCGTCGGCGGCGCCGCGGCGGGGGCGGCGGGGGCGGGGGCGGGGGCGGGAGTTAACGGAGTCGGCGACGTCCTGCCAGTCCTGCTGGGAGAAGTTGCCGCGGTCGAGGGCGAGGTAGCGGTCGCCCCAGGCGTGGATGAGGGCGAAGGTGGAGTCCTCGGTCCAGCAGTCCTCGCGGAGCGGCGGGACGGGGGTGGCGGAGGAGGGGCGCTGCGGCTGCGGCGGCGGCGGCGGCGGCGGCGGGGGAGTCCCGTTGGGGGCTCCATGTGGGCGAACGACGGCGAGGTCTCTCTTGAGGACGCGAGAGGAGAGGGGGGGGCGGGGGGGCGACGATGGTGGAGTGGCGCGGGTCGGGGGGTGGGGGGAGAGAAATAAAGATTGTAATTTTGAAACGACCCCCCGACTCCAAGTGTTGAATCAGGGCGTGGCCGGCTGGTTCGGAGGGTGCCGGAGGGCGGTCTTGAGCCGGCGGCGGCGTCGGAGGGAGAGAGAGAGCTCGTTTTATTCTTCGTGGGCTCTGTGTGTGTACTCGCGATTTTGGGCTTTTCCTCCAACTCTCCTATTTTGTAAAGCGAGTCGATCCCGCTCTTCGCCTTGGCCTCTCACCGTCTCACTCCCCGCCGGCCGTTGCATCCGTCACTCTCTCCCTCTCTAGTGTCAATGCAAATATAAGAATCGTGACTCGACCGGGTTACAGAGCAATTACTTGGATGATTATGTATGGTGACTGAAAGTCTGACCCTAAAAGGCTAAAAGATCGATGTGGCTCGACGAAGCTATTTGAATGGACTCTTCTATAATGTTCTTTCAGCACTAAAAATTGACTGTTCGTAGACTTTTGGCAGTAAGGTGACCGATCACTTTGATAAAAAATAAAGTTAAAAGTCCCTTCCACGAGGCTCCAAGGTTCGTTGTTGAATCTCAAAACTGAGCCACATTAGCAAAAAAACAAATGCAAAGTTACGGGAGACGAAGAAAATTTTTCTCACTCCCCTTCTTTATTCTAGGAAAACAAATAAATCTTTGTGATTGTAGAATAAAAATATTTGGATAGAATGTTTGCTCCTCGATTTTGATTTTGAGCAACAAAACAAAGAATAACTGCAACAAATAACACCGTTTTAATAGTGGCTTTCGGCTCATATCCCCGTTTTTTTTATAAAATTTCTGATGTAAAAGATGTCAGACCAGAAGTTTTTAGACAATCAAATTAGCATTACGTGCCCAAACTTTTTACAAGTATCCACCTGAGCGATTCCGGCCGTGAACCACATCAGAGTTTTCAAAGTCACCCAAGTGAATGGCGTTCAAATGTTGCGGCATTTAAAAGATCATTTGAAAACTTTTCCCCCAAAAATTAGCGCCACGGAAGATATCGTTGCCATCCGTTTCCCGTTTTTCACCTTTTGCAATAAGCCATTCTAAACCGTAGGCAAGCAATTCCGCAAGTTATATATATGAATCGATATGTTTAAGATAATGTCGTCTGGCAATCAATACACTAAGATTAGCCAAGGCTCTGAACTCCTGTCAACGACCATTCAGTTGAACATAGTCACGCCTGTTCCACTATTCTCCAGCCGATTCTCGTCATATCACCGTTTAAATTTGTTGACCTCGGCCAAACCTGGCCCAAAATCAATTAAGAGCCGAAATTTTCCACTCACAAAAGATGAAAACAAAAGGACCGCAAAAAAGATCTGGACCGAACAACTCGTTGACGTTCTATGCTCATTTTGCAAAATCATTTTACAGCTTACAAGGTTAAAGCCGAAACAGAAAGCGTCAAAAACTCTTCCAGACTTTCTATACACAAACCAGCGAGTTCCAGTAGCAGTGAGATCACTCGCAGTCGAGCAACCGGGCAAGAATCTCCTCACAGCTCGGCCTTTCTTGTGGTTCTGCCCAGCAATCTGCAACGGGCACATCAACAGAAGATCAGACTTTGAGAAAAGCGACTCAGAGTGCGAACCATCATGAAACACTTAAGTCAGTTCAAAATTGGAGAATGGACCGACAAGGACCTGTGATTAGCCTTCCGAGGGGACCTTCGGGGATATCCAACCTGGATCCTTCATTAGCTACTGCATAGACCACCTGACAGCACAAAGGACCCACATGATATTGCACATCCCCAATCACAGAAGTCAAAGAAAAAATCCAAATAAAGTACGGTTAAAATGCACAATTCAAAAACCAACACAGGTAGGCATTTGAGTCCGTTACAATTAATCGACTATGACGTGTGCTATTCTTTGCAGCAACTCCAAATCCATCAAGCAATAGCACTTGAAATAAAGGCAGTTACCATAATTCAAATAAACAATTATCTCAGGCAACACTTCTTCGCTCATGCAGTGAGTCCTTTTTCCTTTTCTTTATCAATCACAACAAATCCCACTTTCTCATCGTCATCTCCCTTTCAAATGCACAAGTATTTGTGTGCCCCCATGCCAGTTCCACTTGATAAAACTCTCAAAATTATATTATACGGCTATGTCATGTGTGCCAAAGTTAATATTTCGGATGGGATTAAGCAACAGCTACGACTTGCTTGTTCTCAAATCAAAACAATCTGAAACTCAAAACACATCATGCAGTTGTAAAGTCAGAACAACCTACTCACCCTCTCTGGTGGCACACCATCCCAGGGTCTATTTAAAGTGCAGAGCTCCCACATTATCACCCCAAGGCTGAATATATCACATTTCTCAGTGAAGGGTTCATTGCGTATAAGTTCAGGAGCCATCCATTCTGGTGTTCCAGCAGATGAAGAGTCTCTCATGGGTGAGTTTATCATTATCCTTGATAGGCCAAAATCGCATATCTTCACAGTCCAGTGCTTATTAACAAGACAATTAGCACTTTTTAAGTCACGATGCACTATCTTCATCCGGTGTATGCACATCAACCCCCTGCTTCCAGTGTATGCACGTCAACACCAATAAAAATGAAGGAATTAAGCAGCAAGTAAAAAGAAGGTAGGATAACACAACGTAAAGTCTGGCTTTATGGATTCTGTTCGCTTGATTTCCAAGTGCTTAATCTTCCACAAAAACCTTTAAACAAACTTAAATGCATAAACATCAAGTTATTATAATGTTGTGATTCAAATTATCTTGAGAAGAACATGATTACTTGTTCCATTAAAATCACTTGACACAGGTCAAAGATTTGTATGAAGTTCAAGTAAATTTTTTTTCCGATGAGTCCATGGAGTTAACCCAATTATACCCTTGGCAGGCATTCCTTACTTTAATGACTGGAATAATGTGCATCCCCATTGAGTTGATTGGAAAAAAATTGACAAGACTCTTAATGCTGTTCTGCTTGTGGATATTTGTCTAAACTCAAGGAGTTCAAATGTCGAGAACTGAAAGGCATGAAATATCTTTTCATAGCAAGATGTAGCATTTTGTCTCCGTTAACTTCAACACAGTTATCTTATTAATGAGGGTATACCCCTGGACTTTTATGGAGCCCGATTATTTTTATGCCATAACAGTGATTCAAATTAATATGAACGCAATGCAATATAATTTACGCAAAGAAGCAGACATAATGAAAATCTTTGATGTTAAGGAATCACACAAACCTGCATATATCACGTATCATTTTCAGTCTCCGCCTCCAACTAAGCTTCTTTTTCTGACCACTCAAATGGATCAAATAGTACAAGGAGCCCATCTCCATGTATTCAGTTACCATAGAAAGATGCGGGGGCCTTGTGCATGCTCCCAAAAATAATATCACTGCAAGGACAGAATGGGTTGCTTTATTTGCTGGATATAGACAATGATTTGTTAAAAAATTTGAGCTTCCTTTGGCATTGTGAATAGTGTAGAACAGTAAATATTCTGTGTATCATTCGATTGATGCTCCGTATACATAACCCCCTGTCTGCATATGCTCCGTATACCATCTACTCTCTTTATATTGAGAAAATGAAACCAGTATGAAAATGTGTAAGTGTAAGGACAAGGAAGAAAAGAATGTTACCATTAGGATGTCGAAGACGGCTGAATGGTGATCCATGTAGGCATAGAACAAGCACATGAAGTCAGATAGATACACCTTGTGGATAAGATAATCAACAGGTCAGTGTCACAAACCTTAGAATGGAAATCTCATTGCAAAAGTCTTCCATGTTTTCAGCAGTAAGATCTTGCTCTAGGAAAACCTTGATAGCAACGTCTGTCCCATTCCATATGCCACGGAAAACTTCCCCAAAGAACCCTACACATTGACGGAACAATTAACATTTAGATTATCCGGAGATTTTAGAATTCAATGAGCTAACAATTTCTGAAAGAGTTCTTAATGTAAACATTTGGAACAAAAGTTGTGAATGTGGAATGGCACCATAATCACGAGGAACTATCATCAATCCCCTCAGAATCATTTCAGAGATTGTAGAACATACAGTAAGTGCAAAGATAAAGAGCACAAGATTAAAAAGATCCCAAAGAAGCAGAGAAACGACACAGACTTACCTATCCCAACACGAGTCCCAACAGTCAATTCTGAAAAATCAATATTCCAGTCTTGGTACGGAAGTAAAGGTTGGTTATTAAACATTTGAGATTCCAGAACTTTATTCCACGTCGAAAACAATTCATTGTTGCGTGGATAGTTCACTCCAAGTTCCCTCTCAGAAGATTGACTTCTAAACTCATGAGGAGATGAGGGCAACGATATAGCCTTCTGAGAACTTATATTCTCCCGATCATACATTGGAGATACTCCACCAGAGACTTCATCATGAGCATCAAAATGGAAACTTGATGCCTGAGGCTAGAACAAAGAAATAAAAGTCATATTTTGCTCACGATTCAGATTAACAGTCTAGCATAAAACCAAAAAGAAAGTTAAATGTTCCTTTCATATGCATTCCCCATAGCAATGTGGAAACAGTTTAAAAAATCTCTACCAGGAATATAGAGGGTGTAACTAGAATAAGCATGTCACTGTAAATGCCTCCATGATCAGTATGTCATTGCAATGGGATGGCAGTCATCAATTCCATACAGATACAGCAATTGTGATGGTAGTCCATGAGAGTGGTCAATGCCAGTGCTCATCTATTGTACCACACAATTTTCTTAGTAGTCAATATGCCACACTTGATAGCCAGCAAAACACTAAATGTAGAGGATATGACAAGAATGATAAAAACCAAAAAAAATGTAAAACCGCGTCAGCAATAATTTTGGATGGAAACCCAAAAATATACCAGTAGTGCCATATATAATATTGTACAAAAGAAAAGGTGATGTGCAAATAAATATCAACCTAATCAAGCCAAGACAAGTGTATTTTAGAATAGATGAGACTTATATGATTGATATAGAAAGTCAGACGAAAGTGCTGAAGCAACAAACACTCTCTGTTGTCTTAAAGAAAACAAACTTACATAGCCAGAGACACACGCCTGACCTAGAACTAGGAACAACAATGAGAGAAGCATGAAATATGTGGAGCTTGAACACAGAAAAGATTCAGATTCAAGCAAGCACATGAAAGAAAAATCACACAGCATGAGTAAACATGAAAAAATTAAAAAATGATGCAAAGCAAACATTTGCAGTTCCTTCATGATAAAATCATGACGAAGATTTTGTTCTTTCATTCATTGGTGCTAGAAAATATTAAATGGACAGTGCGAATATTGATGCGGCCACCCCGAGTAAATAAAATCACACTAGACATATGAGGATATGATAGCAGACGGTTGAATGGAAACCGTACATCTTTCTGTAGATCTTTGCTATTTCTTTCATCTGAAGTATAAGAGAATGACCTCTCATTCCCTTGCTCTCTCAGTAGTCGATTTTGCTTCAATGTCTCATTCATTGCCCGCACAGCCCTGCATTATTATCTATATGTGCTGAGAAATAGGAAGATGCCAGCTTAAGAATTTACAAAAACAAGTACAACTAGTCCTTAGAATGTTGATTAAGCTATCGAATTGGCAAATAATCAACAACCTAACAAAGGCAATACACGTGGTACTTTTAGACGGAAGGTGCCTATTCTTTGTGACCATGTACTAGTTGAGGCACTAATCTAGACTGTATTAAATGAGTTCTTTGTGTTAGATACATGCCAGTTTGCAGTTTCAAAATTCCAAATCTCTGGAAGCTATTGTTGAACTTCATAGAGAGATTAATCTTCACAAAAAACCAAAAGTGCAATTGGCTCAGAGCCTAAGAGGAAAGAGGTCACTCAACCCTCTATATCTCTACAACTGAAGAGGTTACTGGATAGTATTGCACAATCTTTCACAACACGAGAAGGAGAAAATGTTCCAGAATCCAGAATAAAACATAGGTATTGACAGAAGCACATTCCTAGCTGTGCATGAACTTCAATATTCTAACTTCCTTTTGCTTCTCTGAGCACATTCCTTGGCTGTTCCATGAACTTCATGCTTCTCTAAGCACATAATTACTGAAATACTCAAATCATGCCAAGTCTCTCTGTCTTTGCATGAGCTTGTGCAGTTTACTTGTCACAGTGTACATATAAGAGTGTCAGATGATACTGTTTCTTGTCATGCATTGAACTTAGATTAGTTTATACTTTACGAAAGAAGATGACAAGAAGAACTAGTTCTAGTAGGACTTCATAAGAAAGTATCATCGTTTACTCCCAAAATAAGAAACGAAAACCTACCTTTTTCTTTTTTCCTTTGCTAGCATAACCATATTGAAGTAGTTTAAGAAATGAGTAAAAGATAGATTTTTTCTTCCCATGATGTTGATTCACGAGAACATAGTAGTCCTGGAACGAAAAAAAACAAAGAACGAAGTAAACACCAACCTTACGATATCATCGCCAATCTCTGGGGTGATGCTTATGCTTCTTCTTCTTATCCTCCGAGCTTCTGAAGTGGATGCACCTTCTGACCTGCAGTATATTTCGATTTTAGATAAGCTGCTATTAAAATTAAGACCTGACCAATTCATGGATGGAAGTTGGATTCTGATTCAGACATTGACTCATTAACCAGAGCACACACACAGAATCAAAGACTGAAATCTGTCCTAGTAACAAAGTCATTCAACTTTCTTTCTGAATTAGGCAGCTCAGCAAATTTTCACCTACCACAGGAATCAAAGCCAAAACGCATCCAATATGTCACAAAGATCGGACACAAAATTCAAGATTCGAGCATAACCTCAACATCATGTATAACTAGTGAAGGCAGAAATGCCAATTGTGAAATTATTAGGAAGTAGGCCGATAGTTAATGTAACCAATACTTAATATTACAGGAGAATACACTAAATGTACCATGTAAATATAACCAATTATTAGATAATATGTAACTAGCAATAGAGAAATACAATTAGCTGCTGCAATTAATCTCTTCAATTGGCGAGCCAAGATTTAAAGAACTTCACTGGTTGTAACAAGGAGAACAGATAATCTGAATGAGGATCCGTTTTTTCCATGAAAATATACAGCTTCAAAAAATTTAATGCATTTCCAATATATAAAGAAAAATCAGGAAGTATAACCAACCATACAGAAGTGCTGACTATAAAGTTATCCTCTCTCTTTTTTCTTTCTTTCCCCTTTCTTTTTGAATATAAAAAATGCTATTTACTTGAGAAATCCAAATGACATCTAACAAAGAAGAAAGTTCCAACAGCCGTTTATCTTCTAAACCAAGTATTAGGCAAATTTAATAATTCGTATGCAATCCAACCCATAAATTCTTAAACCATGATGTTAGGCAAAGAAGAGAGCACAAGAAACAATCACAGTTAGCACCTATGGTTGTGTAAAAACAAATACTAACAATCACATCAAAGACCAAGTTCCAGAAACTATAGACACCATCAGTAACAATAAAAGAATAGAACCAAAGGTAGAAACTCAAGCAAAAGATTTTATTGTGCTCTTCGATGCCTAAGATCCTTTGGGAGCTTCAAGCGAATATGCATACTAACGTTATACTTCCTTGCTTAAATAAAATGCAAAAGAAAAAGATGACATTACTGAACATAGTAACCTTGACGAAGTTGCTTCATTGACAAAATCTCTATGTAACTTCCTATCACCACTTAGCATTGACCGTCCACGAATTCGAAGAGAAGGATGCTCTGGGCTGGAAAAAACAAAAGTAATGTAAAATACATTTTAGTAGTTTTCCTCATGCATAGTATTATGGTACACCTACTGATGAAAAAAAAAGGCTCGACCAAACTATCAATGAATAGAGACGATCACCCTTGACCCGCGCCATCCAACAAAAAAGTAGGTGCACTTATCCCTCAGTTTTGTGTTATTATAACTTTACCACAATTTGCTAGTTTTGCATTTTGTATCTCCACTTGATGAAACCAGTCCCAAATTCTAGGGCTTTTGTTTGTCATAGATTGAATGCACTAATTTTGCAGCCTAATTGAAACTAGTAGAGAGAGAATTGAGATCTCAAATTTCGTGGCTTTCAGTTGAGTCTGGAATCTGTACTTGATTGTAATTAAATAATCCCAATCTGACCAGATTACATATCCATTGTAAACTTCCAAATTATGAAGTAATATATATAGATTTATATATATGATAGTTTATAAATAGACCAAAAAGTCCTTTGATATTGGCAGGTGAAATGGAAATACACAGAAGCATCTAACAGCTCTGGAGTCTGTACAATCAAATTGCTTAAATGAAAACTTGCGTAAGATAGACAAGTAGAGTTAACTAGAACCATAGAGAAAAAGGATTAAAAGGTATGGAACTTAGTCTATGCCATTTTGCGATTCTTTGCTCTTAAAAGATTAGAGATGACGCGCAACTGGGTAAAATATGAAAAAGACAACAATTCAAGTAGCAACAATTTGTTTCACATATACTGACAAGTACATATATGCAAGCTAGTTCACATAGAAAGAAATAATTTGCAACTAATTTCACAGAAGCTGGCTTGGTTCAGGCCAGAGCCCATTCAAAAGCCTGCAAGGCTATATTTTCAGTTTGGCTTGGTCAGCACTCAGATCACTATGTCATACTTCTTCTTCGCCTATCTACCCCACCTCACCCCTCTCAGCCAAGCTCATGCAAAAGCAGAGTCTAAATCTCTGTCCTCAATGGTACACTTGACACAATCTTACACAGAAGAGAAATAGAACAATAGGGGAACCATATATAAAGAGATCAATGGTACACTTGACACCCTGCCAGGCCATGCAGAAGGCCTTCTTAAACAACATCCTTCCTAGTATTTATGTACCATGTGAACTATTCCCATTTATCTGAAATTCTTAGAAAAGCATAATTTCAAACAAAAGAATGTCCAGAATTCAGAAAGACAATTCCAGAAGTTAAGACACTCTTATTTCTCGCAAGCAATTTCTACGGGAAGTACCATATGCTATATCCTAAACGCAACCGAAATGAGACTTATCAACAGCTAGCCAAGATAAGTATAAATAAGCAAAGTAAAATAGGGAAACCATACACAGAGAGATCAATGGCACACATGACCCCCTGACAGGCTGTGCACAAGGCCATCTTAAGCCACACCATTCCTAATATCTATATAGTACATGAAATATTCTGATTTATCTGAAACTCTCGGGATAGCATAACTTCAGACAACAAGAATGCCCAGAATACACAAAGACAACTCTACTAGTTAAGAAATTGTAATTTTTCCAAGCAATTTCTATGGGAATTAAGCACCGTTCGATATATCCTCAATGCAACCAGAACGAATTTATTAACACATGACCAAGATATGCATAAATAAGCAAGGTAAACCTTGAACTAGCAGTCCTTTGTTCAGCAACAACCTTTCTCCGACTACGTCTCCAGAATGTGTTTGCAATGTTCGGTTCACTCTGTGATAAGCTGACAGGAACAAAGAAAAAGGATTTGATAAATCTAAACTCTTATACTTTCGCAGTTGAACAGTTGCACAGTCCAGGGATGTAAGTGGATCCAACTACTCATGAGCTACTTGTGATTTCATAGTTTTAATATAAAAATCAAATTTTGTATTACTGTTTCTGGAGATATTTTGGTTGGTGGCACTCAAAATAGAATGTCATTTTGTTGTTCTTTTTCATTGTCTATCTCAATAAGTGATCATTGGACTGGAAAATCTTTTGTTGAGGATGACAGTTTCCGACTCGTTGGTGACTAAAATTTACATCACTGGGTCATCTTGAATTTTATGGTGCTCCATCATTTGTTCGAACATGAAAGTGGCACAGCAGGGAAAAAGTATTTGATCCCTCTCTTATTGATTTGATTGCTGTTTGTAAAATTTGAACATTAGCATTTTCTTTGTAAGCCCAATCAGAATCTTTTTCTCATCTACTCCTTTGACACCTGTAAGTTTGAAGACTTGAGAATATGGTTTTGTCACTTTTCCAAATTAGATGGGTTGTCACAGGTCTCTCGGAGAGAAACTCTTAACCCGGTCTGGGCTGAGTTGGTGTAAAGATAGGAAAAGCTGGTCTGTGTCTAATCCCCAGCTTAATTTTTGACATACATCAAGAAAGTAGTAGGCAGCATCTTTCAGTATGGGGAAAGCTCCATTGGTGTAGCACAAGATAGTTGGCCTTCCACCATATTGTTTTTGGCATTGTTGTGGCAGCTCTTTTGACACTGAGTCACTTTTGATCTTTTTAGATACTTTTCTAGCCTCTAGAGGCCCCTCTTTGTGCTTGGTAATATACTTGTCAAAACAATTCAGAGAATTTAAGTCGAGCAGAGCTAAGTCCAACCTGATAATCTCTATTTTCTTTTCTAGTCAAGCAGGAGGACAAAAAAGTCATACTAAATCAAGTTACAGTTGAGTTTTTAGCGGCGAGCATGGGGTCAAGCCGGAAACTATATTGATTCGACTAGTATGACGCTTTTGTTTCGTGCATGCACGCCCATGTGTGTTTGGTGTGTGGGAGAGAGAGAGAGAGAGAGAGAGAGAGATGTTCACCTCAACTTCCTGTCGATCATCATATCTCTCAAGGACCGTCCAGAAATATTCGAGGCCTCTAATTTTCGATGGAATTGCAATCTTTCATCTTTGTCAGCACTATAAAATGAATTGGGAAGTTAGAAGAAAAGAATGATTTTCATTAAGCATATCTATGATGACCTTACACAAGCAATAGAAGTTTCCGGTACCAATTTCTTCTTCAGTGAACTAAATACAAAACACTAACCTTTCAGGATCCACTTTGTCCGAATATCCATAGAGTGGGCTATTTGGTTCAAGCGGTGAATCGCAGGAATCATTTTCTGCAGAATCACTTTCCCCTGCTGCAGAAATATGGCTCATAAAGATGGCCTTAGTTGAACGGGGAATCAGTTGGCCAGGAAATCGCATAAGATCTACAAGCACTTCCACCGAATTCAATGTAACCATCACAGACATGTGCTTATACGAGTCAAAACACTCAACACCCCCCTCACTTGGTAAACCCTGAGGAGAGAATCATTTATAAGAACCTTGTTAATAAGTTGAAAGTAATACTTCTGCATGAATTACAAAAATTAAAAACAAAGCATATTTCCAAGTGGAAACTTACCACCATGAGCCTGCTTTCAAGACCTACTGTATCTGCAAGAACCTTAAACAAAATAGCTCGATGACGACATGAACCTTGCTTAATTTGCCCCAACATCTGCACAATGCGATTCTCAAACATGAGGGAGCTCTCATCTAGTGCAGCTTTTGCAGGACTCTCCACATTTGGCCTTTTATAAACGTCAGAAACCTGTTCAGGCAATAGCATCAGTGGCCAAATAACTATAAGTTTTCTCTGCAATAAGAAAAAGTATACATGACCTCAACAAAAGAAATACATCGGTTTATGTGAATGTTTCAAAGTGCATCCGCGACAACTTGTTACATAACAAGATCAACAAGACTATGGAGCTACATGACAATACAATACTCAAGCTACTGTGGCCAACATAACATCAGAATGATAAACTACATTCACGGTGGACAACCAGAAAAGCTCAAACGGGTATGTGCATGTGTATTGTGTTTTTTTGTTTCAATTGTTTATCCATGGAAGACAGTATTGACAGATCCAAATATGATGCAGGTATTTTGCCACAAACCCTGTACAAAGCAACCACAGGGATTACATCGTGTCGGAAAGGAGGAGGGGGGTGGAGGGAGAAGGACAGGGAGAGGAACAGCGAACTGTAGGAGCTGCGGAGGAGGGATGTCTAATGCATTTCGCATAATAAATCACTAACTGTCAAAAGTTCACACCAGTCCAGCAATCTTCTTAATTGTTGCAGCAGGATTTGAATTTGCTCCCTTGACCAGAGTTAGCATCAACTGCTTCAGCATCGTCAGCTTTCTATCCTTTTTAAAGTCTACCAGAATGACATCAGCTCTGACACCTTCTGCACCGAGTGCATGAAGCTCTTCCAGTGTTGGAATGTCGTCAAAATGCTCTTTGAGCCGTTTCTCCTGCTCATGGTTCCAAGATCAAATTTTCAACCATATCCAAAATGAAAATTTACAGTTCCATAAGAAGTTGTATGAATCTGGCAAACTTCAAGGAAACGAACCAAGATAAAAGTACATCAAACAGCATTGCAAAATATCCAAAATTGTTGGGAACACAATAATCTTCTTTAGGTAAAACCAATAAATGAAGTATCTAACATTTTACTTAATCAGAAATGAAGCATTTTATATTACTCCTCTTGCATGAATAATAAAGCTCATATCAAGTGAACTCTTTAGTGGAGGTATGAAATATTTCATTATTTGCACTGCATGCAGTTAGAGGATCATTTTCACACCAAACCTGGAAGATCAAGCTAAACCTGTCAACTAATTTTGCATTTTCTAAACAAAATTTGGTTGAAATCCTTCTAATATGCTTAAGCTTGTGTTGACCAAAAATCATCCGAAACATTATATTGCGGATAGAAATGAAACTGAAACTTCAGTTGGCCCTGACCATTGCAAAGGCTGACACTAACAAAGTAAAATTAAAGCAGCAGAGGGGTACCAGAAAAACATTAAAAAACAAGAGGCGGCATGAAGAGACATTACCCATGCTTCAATCCCATTAATCCACAAAATAAAGCTCTTCTAATTAAAAGAAGAAAAAGCTGGAGCAAAGATGCTCCCAGAAAATACTGAGAAATGTAGCAATACACTTTTCACTAACCGTAACCTAGCAAGAGCAAGGAATTGAAGAGTGACTTAGAGGAGCTTTGCTTTATATAGAAAAGTCGCAGCTTCAGATCTGACTGATTTGTAGGATCTCATAGACCAAACTTCACAGTGCTTGTATTTTGTAAATCTGAGTTTCATGCGTCTTTCCAAATTTACATCTAACAAAAGCATTTGAAAATGAAAGATGAATCTATTTAGAATCAAGTGCACTGCAAATTGAGCACTTTCTAGTTTCCAAGGTCAAATGCAAACAAATGACAGCTGAATCACAATACTTCTTAAAGAAGGGAAAAATGTCAGGATAATCACTTTGTCTCTATTGTATAACAAAAACAAATGTCAGGACAATTCTATTAAATGTGCAAACGTAGGCTATTAGCTACACCAACCATATAAGATCAAGCTTCAAAAATGAAGCCCAAGCATAATCACAAGCAGCAGCTAATAAAACAGAAAACACATGATGAGCCCTAGTTCAGACCAGATGGCCATTAGCTACGGCAAATAATATCAAAATTAGTTCTTACAGGAATGACAGAATAAAATCCATTTGGAATCGGGTCAGAAAGCATTCCGGTACTCCAAAGAATTTGAGAGGCTGTCTGAGGTGACAATGCATCTTGCTCAGTATTCCTAGGCGATTCTTTGTTACTTAAACTTTCTTCTTGAGAACCCAAGGAAACAGATGCAAACTTCTCCATAAAATCTGAAGGCCACCACGGAACAGTTGGAGTCCCTTGCTCAGATGGCCCTGCCTCGTCTCGTGTCTCTGCCATGTCCTCAAAATTCTGACATGTAAAAGCATTTCGCCCACTTCTTACCCCATAGAAAAAGCTTTTTAGCTAAATGTACTTCTCAGACAACAGAAAAGTGATTCATACATATCTTTCGGTCTAACTTCAGTGAGCTGGGGGCCATATGACCTGACAGATAGACAAAGGAAAGATCATATTTAACACCTTGAATCCAGAGAAGCAATGGAGTTCAACACTGAAGTGAGCATAATAACTCCAAGCAGAAAACAGCAGCAAAAAGTAGCAAAATCCCAAGCAAAAGTAATATCATTAGCTTCATGCCAAATAGGCTAAACAAGTCCAGTTTGCTTGGCTTGATCTAAGGGCTCTGCCATGTGTGTCTCTTAGAAAATTGCAAATATTTAATCACCAAGACCTATATCACCATCTGACATTGTTCGTACAGTTCCATTCCTTCTTACTTGACTTCTGGGTCAACCCAAATCATCGTCTACGAAAAGATTGAGAAGAAATAGTTGAAGATATTGAGACGGGAAGGCCTCACCCTCTTCCTGATGCAGGAAGAGCAGCCTTGGGGGTGCCCCATGGCAACCTAGGTCACAGTGAAGAGGCGCGAATGATATAGAGTAAATTGAGCAAACTAAAACAAGTTTGAGCACTCCCTTCACCCTCATCCTTTTCATGCATCTAGTGAAGAGTTTTCTGCCCCGATCAGTTCCTTTGACATTCTCTCAATGTACACAGCAGCATGTTGTGTCAATCCCTAAGCCTCTTTTTTTAATAAGTTAGAAAGTCAAAAAATGTACTTATAACGGTAAACCCACAATAATGACTATCTGTAGATTGGACTCATATTCCTTCAAAAATGCCAGTTTGCACTTTAAACATCAAATCTATGCACGACAAAAAAGTAGTAGAATGGATGTTTTATAAAGAGATGGACAAATATGTGAAGCAAAAAAACTGATGGTCGAGTAAATCATTGCTTGACTAATTAAGACTTAACGGCGCAGTAAAACCAATATAGTAAATGACTTTCTTCCATCCGGATCTTTAACTTGCCAAATAAAGTAAAACATTTTGTTTAAAAAAGGAAAAATAATAAGAGGCATCAGAGCCCCTACAACAGAAATTCTGAAAATATCGATCAACTCTGAACATTCTTCGAAGGGTGTAGTGAAGGGACTATTACTACAATGAATGCAAACCACGATATACTACGCTGCAGACTTTGCAGGTGAGACGTGGTGTGGACTTCATACTTAGTTCACCAGTTAAGTTAGCTTTCTCTCACTGATACCAACAGTCCATGATGGTCTGCGGTGTCAGTGAAAAACAAATGGTCTAGTTCAATCACCAAACAGCAAGTAAAACCAACACTAACATCAAGGAACATAAATGCGCAGCGTAGTTATTGATCATGTGGCTGCAGCACCACACATCAAACGATATGATGAAGAAATTTACTGTTAAAGGTTGGTTTTAAATAAACATCAGTGAAGTGCATATATTAGAACTTTAAGCTGAAACTATGCAACAAGCATGGTGGATGGTGATAAAGTGCAAACAGTCCAAACAATTTTGAATCTATCATGTTGCAAGAAGCATTGCAAAAACTTTGACTGTCAAAGATTGCTAGAAACATCAAGAAATGACTGGTTTATCAGTCCAACTCCGGCAAACTGACACATCCACCAAAGCATCTTCAGATTACTAGATTTGAGCATCCACCGACAACAGACATTCCACATTTGAGGACATATAGAAAAATGTAGGCGTGAGATGCGCGGTTATATATAATCGACATGGAACTGGCGATGCGTACGCCAGAAACTGAGGATATATTTCATCGACCAAAAGAACATTCGTGATTTCCCAACAGCTAGAGTATCTCTAACAAAGGCAGCATCGATCGGAGTTTTCACTTCCAGGATCACACCGACTAGATTGCCGACCTACGAGACTACCATTACGTCTCGGAGACACATCGACCAATCAGCATCGCGACGAACGATCTCACGCCGCACCGAAACAAAGATTGAGCTCAGCAAATCGACATCCATCGGAATGCTCAACCGACAGAGCCAGCTAAAGTCCTCGAATCAGGCTAAATCTCCAGCAGCAGGAAATCCTACACTCCCCCGCACAATGCGCAATCCGTCGAGAAACGAAGAATTCGCCATTCGAAATTCGCACCGAGCCAATCGCATTGGACGGCCTCGACTCGCCGAAGAACCGTCCGCCGCAATCCGACGAACGACGGCGAGATCGAGCCGCCGCATCGCCGACGCGGAGGAGAGAGGAAGAGAGAGAGAGAGAGGGAGAGGGAGAGGGGATTTTTACCGCCAGCAGATCCGGGCATTCGCAGTGCGGGGCAGCGGCGCGCCGGCCAAGACCATTTGAATCGTCACCGGCGCATCGCGGTCGGCGCGGAGGGGAGGGCCGAGATGGAACAGGAAGGGAGGGGTCACGCGCAACGAACGTATCGATATTATATTGGGGACGATGCTGCGGAGGTCAGGTTCGGTTCGGTTCGGTTCGGGAGGTCTCCTCCTCTGTAGAGAGAGAGAGAGAATGGAGAGAGGGAAGTGCGTGTGTGCGCAATTAAAAAGAGAGATGGAAACGAGGCGAGACTGTGCAGAGAGAGAGAGAGAAAGAGAGAGGGAGGGAGGGCTTCGGTTTTTGGGCTTGTTAATGAACGATGAAATTTGCTGGATGAAGGGGAAAGGGATGGGCTTTTTCCTTTTTTCTTTCTTTATTTCTTTATTTCTTTATCCTCCTCCTCCTCCTCTTTGCAGGCGGGTGTAGAGATAGAGAGAGAGAGGGAAGAGAGAGTCACGTGCAAAGCGTGGGGAGATCTGGGGCCACTCTCCGACAGCCAGCTGGCGAAGGGTTGGCTCACCCAACTGACTCGGCACCTTTTCGTTTCCGCGTGAAACCTACAGAGACAGCCGCTCCCCGCCACTATTTTCCTTTTTCCAGCCGGGGGAGAGAGTACGTTTAATATATAAAGGAAAATTATTATTTGGTTTTCTCTTTATTTTTTCCTCGAGTTAATATCATAAGAAAAACTTCAAACTTACATATATATGAAAAATTAATCTAAAATCAATTTTCTCGAATTGATAAACCCGTAATTGATTTATCCTCCATTAGTTTAGGTTAAATTTTATCATCAACTTATTAAATTGACGACAACGACAATTGATAGTCTACTAATTTGGAATTTAATTTGGAATTTACTATAGGTATACCAGGTTTATAATTTTTCTTAGCATTAGTCTAATTTAGTAGAAATTAATGAATGGTACAAATGTACCACTTCAAGGATTTTAGTTAATTTATCACTGATATATTAGTTTTAGGTTTTTGATAGTCAATTAATTAGTTTTTAATAAATTTATCATAAATATATTAATTAAAAATTCTTCATGATATTAGTCATTTTTTAGGAGATAGAAATCCCATATTAATGTTCTATCAATGTTCCAAATTAACATTCCACGAGAATCGAAAACCGTGTATGTACGAGCGTCTGAATCCTGCCTGTGCAGCACCCAAAAAGATGCATGCCATCGAAACGGGCTACGAAATTCCCCGTTTTCTTTGCTTCGTTTCTTGACTTCCGTTCCAACGAACGCCGGCACCAACCACAACCAAACAAAACGGAGTTAGGTGATTTCCACTGTCGATGTTGGGGGGTACTGTGTTTTCGTACCCCGGGCAAAACGGTGGACCAGCTCGAGTCGCTGTGCTTGTTTTGGCTCCATGCAATGAAAATTCTTCCCAATTCCATTGCACGTGGGGGAATTCGGATTCTTTTTTTCTTGCAAGACTGTCATTCGCGATGGCCGCGGGCCAGGGACGGGAGACCGTGCTTGACTTCAAGAATTGCAGTGGCGGTACGAGGCACATTTTTATCCATGTATTTTTACTTTCACTCGACAAAGATTTATGTGTTGTGTATTGAATGGCAAGTGATAATGACGAGTCGTGTCGGCTCATGTGCCAAGCTGGAGGCACTATGTTTCTTTTTCTTTTTTCTTTTTGTTCTTTGAAGTAATTGAATGTTCAATTAATTGGTTAGGCCTATTGTAGAGGTCACTGTGGCTCGTCATTTTATGAATGTTGGGCTCACCCCAAGCACGGCATGTCTTATCCTTTTCCTTTACAGATTGGAAAAAATCCTTGAAAGTTGCTTTGCATGCAAAGATTGATCTCGTGGCATATGCAAAGTACCCTCATGAACTAGCCTCATTGGTGCAACTATGTTTGTAGCAATCGCTATTTTGGCAATGGCATTATTCAAAGTAATTGAAAACTTGTCTGATTTGTGTGGATATGGATACATCTTGAAGAGTATAGTGGTAAGTACATAAGTTACATGAGGCTGACAATAAAGGAGAAATGGACATAGCTTATAGTCCTATAACCTCTTCAACATCCTTTCTAGTGATTGGTTGTTGTAGGTAATGTATTCATGTGAAGTAGACATATGCATCAATCACTGTACTAATAATAGAGATATGCTCTTTTTCCTGGTACACAAGAAGGATTCCCAAAAAGAGCATGTACTCTCCTAACAAAATTTTGCCAAATCTCATACTCGGAATCAATTAGGCATGCGAGAGTAGTTGAATTGGAGTACATTTCACTAAATACCAAGACCAACAACATGTATGACCAATATTTCATTCATTCACTGCTCACGGATCCCTCATATCTCTAGACTGATAGACCAAGAGCTTGTCTGATAATCACGTTGCCGAGTGCAAAGACTCTCACCATATCCATGTCGAGTTCGCAATTTAGCAAAGGCAATTTGACGCCATCTCCATATTAAACTCGAAAGTGAGCATGACGAAGTACTCGCTCCCATTCCGAGTAGATCTAAATGCACGCGGCCTCCGAATCGGTTTTCGAGTGCTGCGAATCAATAATTGCACGAATCCGTATGACCCTCGTTTTAAATACAAAAAGATGGAAAGGAGGGGGGGGCCGTCTCCTTCTACGGCTTTACCATGATTGGATCTGAATCTGATCGACCACGTTGGATCTGAGTCAAACACGACACGCCCATCTTCTAAAATAATCCAAAAAGACTGGCTCAGTGCAGTCCAATTCATCGGTCAAACTCGGACGAAACAATGGCCTTTTCCTCCGTCTCATCTCTCGCCGATCGTCCCACCCCCGCATTCCAACGAGAAAAGACAAGCGCGATCGAAGGATTTGAGGCCTTTGTTTTCATAGAGACGACGCCGAGGAAAGAAAGATGGAATCTTTTACAGCAACGCGATGGCGTGGAACTCCCTCCCCCCCGTGCATTGTTGCGGACGTTGAGACAGGAGGCGTGCCCTAAATCCGGCCGTTGACTCGGCTCTGCGGTTTGCTGGTGCTAACTCAGAAAAGCCTATCTTTCCGCGTTCGGTGAGCGGACCGGATGCGTCTCCACCGTCGGTTAAGTAAAGGGTGTTTGACTCGAGCCGACGTTGCCACGTGGTGGAGATAGACGGGCGTGGCGACCGTTGTTTGGTGAGTCCACTTCAGTTCAACACCAGCGCGTGGAAAAGCAGAGACCCCCCACGTTCTTAATCAAATGGCAAGCCTAGTGGCTCGCGAGATTGATAATTATAAGAATGGGACATGTGTACTGAAAATTCATCACGAATAAATCAAGTTAGATTAACAAAAAATATACACGTAATTTTTTAAAATATTTATTCTCTCCTATTTAGTGATAACATGGCTAAAATATAAATCACTAGGCTAAAACGACCTCATTTTGGATTAAATTCCAATTCTATTAACCCAAATCTTAATTAATAAAAAAAAAATAAGAGCTAGGACAAGGGCCTCCATCACTGCCCCTATCACCGAAAAGGGTTGGCAAGGATTCAACGAGGGCCAAAGACGCTTGCCGACCACACTAGGTGAAGGTCGCAGAGCCTCCAGCAATGCTTTTCGACGGTAAGGGCAACAACGACAAGGACGGCCTATGGCTTTTTTTCCCTTTATTTGTTTTTTAAATGCTTGTTTTATATTTTATTTTATTTGATTAATAATTTAGTTTTAAAAAATTAGCATCTAATTCATGTCGTCATTGCCATGTTGGCAAGAAAATATTTAAGAAAAGCCACGTCAACATTTTTCATTAATTTAAATGGTGGAGTTAATGCAATAACTCATTTGTACCAATTCAATAAGTTTTATAACTTGATTTTTTTTTCCATAAGTTTTATGACTCGAATGAGTTTTAAGACTTCCATTATACATATCCCATGAAAAATTGAACTAAGGAATAAAAAATTACAATTTTCATTATAAATAATTTTTTATTACATGTAATTGATATTCTTATAGAAAAGAATGACCCGGTATCTTTTTTCCCGGGCCGGATCGATTGACTTTGGGCCCGGCCCGGAACAGCTTACGTTAGAAAAATCACAAGAGAAAGCCCTTTGAACAGTCCCGTGTTTTTTCCGTGTTCTTAATCGAAAATAACATCTAATCCAAATACCAATCTTGGATCCAACGCATATTAATCAAATCAACAAATTTCAAATTCATGATCTGTAATCCAACACTCGTTAATCACACAAGCTCTTCAAAACAACAATCGCAAATTCATTCAACCGAATAGAACAATTCTCAAGATGGGCAATATATTGCGGCCACAGCAAGTGACAAAAAAAAAGCTCGACCATCCACTCTTGGGACAAAAATGCCACCCATTACGAATTTCTGTCCATTCTTATGCAGGCTATGTCTGCCGTCCAATGTTAATGTTTATTGCGCGATTTGGTTTATGCTTTGACTAATCATACGCTCATCGCGATCAAAGTATTTTAACCTAAGCTTGTTGGTGAGATTAATAGATACGCTTTCGCTCTTGAGATTTCATTGAAAATCAAGTCCAGGTGAGCGCAACGTGCGCATCTAGCGCTTGCTGGCCAGAATGGGTTTCTTCGCTTCTTTTGCTTGCCACTGCAATTCGGCCCACGCCTATAAAGCCCATGCGATGTTTGGCGCTTACGTTTTGAATTTCTCATTTTGAAATTCCCTCCCGTGGCCTATCTGGTCTACAAGCATTCGCCGGCGACGTGCTGAGGACGTCAGGCGGGACGGAAGCTCAATCGCGTGGCAGAACTGGTCGATCTTACTGAAAAGTGTGGAAGCAAAAGCTTTACTTTGTTTTGGGTCTTTAGGCCCATTTGATTTAGTTTTGGGAAAATGACTTTAGAAAAATGCAAATATCTTTAAGAAAAAGAGATTTTTCGAAATATTACATCATTTGATAAATTGTAATATCAAATAGCATTGAAAAGTAGTTTAAGTATAAATACCGTTTAGTAAAACTCACATTTGTAAAGGGTTTTTGCTAATTTTTTTTTTAGTTAGAAAATTAAATCCGGCCACCGGCCATCCGCTGATCAATTGCTGGAGGCGACACTGTCGTCTAAGGTTGTGAAGGCTAGATTTGGCCGTCAAACCACCAAATCTGGCCTCTGAAGGTTGCGACCACAAGCCGCCAAATTTGGCTACTAGACAGCCAAATCTGGCAGCCTGAGGTCGCACGTGCCAGGCGACGCCACTTGGGTCGTGGGTTATGCCACCCCAGGCAGTGGTCACTAGGGACGCGTGACCCCCAGGTGGCAGTGGCGGCTGCCAAAGAAGCCCAACTCTTAGGCGGCAAATTGAGGAAGACGAAAATGAATGAGGAAGAAGATGGACAATGACGCGAATGAACAGTGGACTTGCATTTCCAAAATGTTGAAAAGCTCAAAATAGGTCCGGGCCTACATTGGACTTTCAGCATTACCAATGCTGATATTTGGCCAATGAGATTTCAAAAATATTTGCCAAACACAAAATATTTTCCCCAATGGGCTTTGAGCTTGAAATCTATTTTGATTATTTCTATTATGAAAAGTAACTTTCAAGTTTATATGCATCTCTATTATGATTATTTCTACTGTAAAAAGTAACCTCCAAGTTTACATATGCATAAATTATATTATTTAATTTATTTTGAATAGACATGATATTTATTTTCATAATCTCTTCAACCTATTCCGAAGGGTTTAGGCCCATGAGTTTACTTCAGGCATGTTTTATAATGGACGATACGTAATTCGTACTTAATTAACTTTCGAATATTAAATCAGACCTATCTATCGAAAATATCTAATCGAGCAACAAGTCTCTAGTCACTTTATGGTCTCCTCTCATCGGTAGTCACACCAATTGAAACTAATGAGTTTTGGATCAAACTGATTGGAAGTGCTTCTTTAGACTTGGGAAAATATCAAGGAAGATGGTAAGCTTCGAGGGTCAAACCCCGCTCTCCGGATCTCCACGAACGTATTGGTTCCGATGATTTCCCAATGATTAAATTTTATAAAGTCGGTCTCCATTGCACTCGAGCTCACATTCACTGAAAAATCCACGAGCCTCGGCGCCCAAGTGGGTTAGGCAAAGTATCGATCTTTTGGTTTTGTTATGAACACACCGACTCCATTCACCTCATTTATCATCGATCGGTTGCACCTGTCGGACCAATTAAAACCGCCCACATCAATTGCTCGTTCGGTACAGGCGCTCGGGTGCAATTTTTTATAGGGTGCAAGGACAGAGGCCTATACTTATTACTTATGGGGGACTCAACCTCAAACCTTCTTCAAAAAAAAAAAAAAAACCTCAAACCCATCCATCCATCCATCCATCAATCCATCGGTCTGAACGCTAATAAATGCCGAGTTGACTCGAAGGGGGCGTGATTAGCTGTTCAATTCCAGCTTGTCCAATCGCCTTCTCGCTTGACATTCGGTCGTCACGTGATCCTAGACTCTCGACCCGACGGAAATACGGAGAACGTGAGCTCTCTCTCTCTCTCTCTCTCCCGTTCAAGATCTCTAGATTGTTTTATTCATTACCACGCGTTGACTTTTGACTTTGCATTGGAGCGAGCGCGGGTTCGGCATGAATTTCTATTCCATCCCAACGAAGGCAACGAAGCAAACGCAAGCTGCCACCTCCATATTATAATGTCACTGTTCATCTCTCTCTCTCTTCTCATTCATTTGATGCATGTTCTCTGGAAGCAGTAACTGCACTTCATCTCTGCTGGGTCGTCGTCTCCCAACGGTGCTTTCCTGAGCTTCCTTCTCTGCATGTGCTCCGTACCAAGTTTTGCTTCTCATGTGTAAATCGCAGGTGGGATGACCGCTAGTCTGTTCCTTTATGTCTTCACTTTGTTCATAGAGTTGAGTGTGCTGTGGCGACGTCATGCCTTGTTTTTTTTTTCCTTTTCCGTTTCTGGGAATGTAAGAAGAAGGCGTTGGTCGCATTCGTGGTTTGATTCCGGGTTGTGTCGTTCGCGGGCTGAACTGGTTCTGTATTCGAATGGGTGGACTTCAAAATGTGATTTTTCGTTTTCATTCGATTGTTTCCTCAGCTCATACTGGACTAGGTGTTTTTGGGAAAGGAGTTAGGATGTTTCTTTACCCCATCCTGTAAACAAAATCCTGAAATGGAATCGGTCGGGACCTTGTTGTGCTGAAACCGTGCACCTTTTGTATGTGCTCATGAAAAAGGCATGCGGGTCAGTAAGAAAGGATTCGGGTCCCATTCAGTATTTTCTAATAACCTTGTTCTGCTAAGTGCCGATAAAAATGACTGGATTCATGTCCGGCGATAGACTGCTGACTGTTGCTATGGAATTTGTTCTTTTTCCTGCAAAACCAAACGGAGCTGTGGTTGAGCTTCTGGAACATTTACATGTGTTTGGAGATTAGGTGGTCGAAGTGTGCAGTTAATTGTTCATGTATACCAATTGCCGAAGAACATAAAAAGGTCAATGTCTGGAAACATCATTTCCTGAGTCACAGAAGTTGTTTGCGTTTGTCTCCGGTTCTTTCTTTCTTTGTCTATTTTTTTTTATTTTTTTATTTCACCGCTTGTCTGATTTCGCGTCTTCAGCGAGCTCTTTGACATTCATTTCCATTTCAACAATTTGCAGAAATATATCTGGATAGAAAATTGTCATGGAAAATAGGCAACTGAAATACAACCAGCCGCTCCTTTCTACGAGGCGGTTCCCGTTGACGCCAACATTTTCAGGAGGAGCTAGAGATCAGGGCATAACAGGCAATCCTCTCGCCAAACTCCCTCCTCTTCCTCCTGCATACAGATCAGAGCTAAAGTCAGGTCCGATAAGTAGTCCAGGAACAGTGCCATTTACGTGGGAATGGAGCCCCGGGACGCCCAAACATGAGCGCACCATGCAGATCCAAACTCTTAGACCACCTCCTGCCAGCCCCAAGCTTTCTTCAGGCAGAACTATGAATGTTAAAGAGCAGTCCTTGGACAAAGTCTCCAACAGTAACTGCAATGTTCGATCCCAAAGAGTAAATGTCCTACCAAATGACGCATCTAAAGGGGGAGAAGCAGCAGCAGCATGCGAGGGCTCCAAGAAGGGCGTTTCAGAGGAAGGGGATGAGGTATATGTTGACGCACCGGACACTCTTTCTAGGACTGAGTCATTCTTTTTGAACTGCAGTCTCAGTGGTATAAGCGGGTTGGATGGTCTAGACAATGGAGTATGTGGGAAATTCTATACGAATCCAGAAATGCAGGATTTCATGATGGATCGTTTCTTGCCTGCAGCGCAAGCAATGGCATCAGAAACGCCTCCACGTCCTACTAGGAAGCAACCTCTGAAAAGAGAGCAACCAAAGTTTGTCAAGCGGGCTATAAATGTGGTTAAGCAGCAGCGAGAACAGCATTATAGGCCAACTGCTATATCCCACTGTGCCCCTGAATTAATTGGTCTGGATAGCCGAGGTGATGACGATGATGACGACGGCGACGGTGAATATGACGAGCCCGAAAAGTCATCTTTCAAAGCCCGTGGGTTGCTTTCTCGCTTTTTCCTGAAGTCATTTTGTCTCTTAAACCCAGTGCCAAGGGTCAAGACACGGGCTGCTGGACATGTTTCATTAGCTCGTAGGGTGCAAGCCAAGTCTTCACGTAATGCTTCTAGCAATGAAAGAAGCAGTGAGGTATAAACGAACCATTCTTGGCTTTTTCATGTCGAAATTTTTCATATAGACTCTACTCAAAATGTTTGTTTGATGTTGGCTGTCCTCTCCATTGCAGCACGCTTGTGATTTAGTAAGCCAGCAAAGATACGTCAATCGACATCAAGTGCCTGGGACTCAAGATGATAAGCTTGTGCTGAATAGCAAATCAAGCCCAATCAACAAAATCACTTGCGTAAGAGAATCTCCAAGAGCAGATCGGTCATTCGAGAGCAGGAATTTTCGAGGAGTCAGCAGTGTACACTTCAAGACTGAATCATCTCATCCAATTCTTCGAGAAGAGAGAAATTTTTTTGGGAATACTAGGTCAACTGAGAACGCGAGGGCGGATGGCTTCATTCCTCCAGGAAAATTTCTCCCCAGCTTTCGAGAATTTCTGATTAGTGAGGATAATGCAGGGAATGCAGGCTTCACAGCTCCCTCAGTTGAGAAGACTTTGTATGTTGACCGTGTGCATGTTATAAGATCTTGTAATTCAGATACAAGTTCCTCTGATAAGACAGGAATACCTGACTTCAGACGAGATGATTTTGCAGCTGCTGAAATGAACTATAAGTTCCAAGAAGCTCGCTCTGTTGACTTTTCAGCTGAGGAAGACAAGTATTCAAGTGCTTTAGATGAAACGGAGACGGAGCATGACAGATCAGAGTCCACCGACTGCGTGTTACTCTTTCCTCACCATAGATTCAATGAGGATACACAAATTGATGTCAACAGGTCCAGGCAGAGCAATGATGTGAAAATAACCTATGAAGTCTGTGGTGATAGGAAGAATGATCTAGGATGCCACTTTTCTTTGAGATCTGGTGACATTAAAAATTCTTGTGACAATGGTTCAGATCTCCCCATTCCCCCACCATTGCCACAGTGCCCATCAGAGTCTTGGCTAAACCGTACCTTGCCGTTTACAAACTCTAGAAACTCGCCTACACGATTTTCCCCAGGTTTGCTTGATTCTGACGGGTCAAAAGCTTCCAACTTCTGTAATATTAGTTCCAAGTGGGAAACTACGGTCAAAAAGTCTGATCAAATGAGGGGCATTTAACTTCTCAGAAAGCATATGGTGGGCACTTCAGTCAATGTTTATGGTCGTGCTTTATCGTGTGCATTTTCTTGTTCATGTACTATTCCTTCTTTCATCGGGAATTACTGGAGCTTTTGCCACAAGGCAAACGTTGACCTCATCTAAATTCCATGCATGCATTGTTCAGTGTGGCCTCACTCGTTGAAGACCCAATCCTGCCTACGTCCTGCTCTGACCTATTGCTCAAGTTAGTTGCTCCACTCTATAAAATTGTTAATGATTTCTATGTTTCAATTAAACTGTGTGCATCGACTGGCCAGAATGTACTGCCCGGTTCATTTACAATATTTGTTTGTGCTTGCTTAGGTGAAGTGAGAAGAGTTTCAGGCCAATCCTCAAAATTTCTCTTTCGGTGTTGTGTTCATCTTGCAGACTCCTTCCTGCAAAACCATCCACAGAGCTCGCTGTCCACCTTGGTGTATATAAAGCCTGATGTCTCCACTACCTTGTGCAATTGAGCGCTAGTTGCCTGGAGAGAATCACAATCTTAGAATTTACAGGGTAACTTATGCAAGTAGGGCTTTGGCCTGTGGGAAGGGAACCCATTGTTCCTAAACAGAAGTGTATCTGCCTGGAATGCTCATGCGATCGTTTGTTAGCACTGAAGTATCGCAATCATGAGAAATTATTGTCTACAGTCATTCTTCTAAGGCAAAGCCAAATAAATTATGTATCAAGAATTATTTCTTTGGTTGCAAGGCAGTGGTAGGCACTGCTCCTTTATTTGAGCTTATGTTCTTAGGGTTAGGAGCTTAATTCCTCTTGTATACCTATTCATTTACCTTGCGATGCAGTACTTACACAGAATCACTTATTCCTTTACTTAGTTCGGGGTCTTTTTATACCAAAATCTTAAATTAATATATAGGCTTGCGCTTTTTGGGGATGTCAGAACAAATAAACAGTTTTTCATTGTCAAAAGCCACTTTTTATTCTCTTGAATGGTCTTAGTCCTTGCATCATTCAGTTTTAGTGTCTTATTACGTCTATGGTTAGGTTTCAAAGTAGGCTCGGGGTACAGTTTGGTAATTCTAGCTTTCAGCACACCTTGTATATTGGTTATGACACTACTACAAGCGCTTGCTTAGTTTACCTTCTAGATGAGCTCATTAACTGATATTGAAGCAGAGCATGGAACTTTTCCCTAAGAGAGCTTGGACTGTCGAAGGTATTAGAACCGTGACAGTATGAAGGATACTGACTTCAAGAGTGCTCTTGCCTTGAACAGATGAATTTATTTATATACGAAATAAATATGGTAAGCCCAGGAAGGTCGTCGAGTATCTCGGAAACCGCCAAATTTACTGAAGCTCTAAGAATTATATAATTAAAATATAGACATTAGATTATCCTAAGAAGTCAACTAGAGGGACAAGAAGCAACATAAAACATGCTGCAATTTCACACGACGTTAAAAAGGAACATTGCATGTAATGTAACTCTCCAATATTTTGGCCATTGAGTTCGAGTACCACACAAGATCTCACTCCTCTGCTCATTGACATGGTCAGATCCCGAGTACTCAACCCAAAAGCCAGCCTAAATGCATACGATCAATTTGCTTTTCTTCACAGATTACAAATAAGTACTTGTAATTCTTCACAGTACTTTTTGTTGACTTGACGAACACGGGGAAGCCAAGGAGAGAGAGAGATTCGTATCTGCTTCTTTCCTTCTTAGTTCGTCTAAATTTCTGACCAACTCGTTGCGGCTAAGACTCAACTGTAGATCAGGCGGCCATTTCTTCTCTTTCATTCTTTCCAAACTCGGACTTGCATCTTCATTGTTGAGCTGCATTCTTCTCTCTTGCAATCTCCAGAACTGTTCAATAACTCGGAAACCACATTGATCAGTATGTTATCAATCAATCTACAATATGTAAATTGCCGGAACAAGGCACAATTTAATAATCTTGAGATAAAAAAAATTACTCTTCACGGCTCAACTTTAAAAAGTTATCTTCACAGGATGAGACTTAGAAGCGCCTCATCAAAATTTTTGAAAGAACAAAATGAAGGAGGAAGTTACTCTCATTAATTCAAACAACAAAATATCCTTCGGTACATTAGTTTAATGCAAAAGGTTGTAAAAGTATGTTCGTAGACAACCATGCCAGGTAGAACTTTATATCTTCTGAAAATAATCATTTTTCCTGCTAGTAAGACTAGCATTATGCTGTGAGAATGACAACTATAGTTGATGAATCTAACTAACATCTACCACTATACATGCAAATTTTTCACTGCTTGTGACTAAGATAATAAACATTTATGCATTTCACGTATGGTGAGTACTTGAAAATTAGCAAGTATAACAAAAGATTACCTCAAGCTGAGACGACGGTTGAAGCTGAGAATCACCAACAATATCACCAGCTGATGATGAGATGTGCATGTGAGTGCACGAATTGGTTTGGTTGAACTTGTTCATGGTGCTCCAAGGCTGTGCAATACTACTATTATAAGCATCGTCCGGATAAATGTTTGAGCAACTCCTTGTTCTAGTAACATGGCTCCCAATGAATTCACGTGGAGGCCATTTCTTCCCCTCGAGAAACCTGCTCGGTCTCATGAGTCCCCTCATATTATTTCTCGTTAACCCATCGGCTTTCATGCTGAACAACGATGATGTTGAACCATCCAACTTGTGCCTGTTCTGAAACGCAGAGGCTGAACTTGCAAATAGTGTAGGGCTCGTCATTTGGTCGGCCAAATTACCCCATGGTTGGGCATATCTAGAGGAAGGAAAGGCAAAAAGACATAAAGATGTTAGTTCGATTTGTTAGCGATGTCTAACAATTTTAAGTAATGCAAAGTAAGTAACGAAGTCCTATTCTTGGTCTTGAAGGACTTGTCGATGTTTAGAACTATGGAATGCGAAGGATTTTGATAAGTATATACCTAGAGGAGTTTGCTTTGAAGTCGAGTGCGTGCTTCAAAAATGGCGAGAGAAAAGGGCTTCGACTGTCCTTCGGGTAGCTCTCGTGAGCACCGAGTCTTCCATAGATTTCTTGAAGCTGGTAATGATCTCTTCCTAGCGCACTTGTTATAGATAGAACTGCTTATAAGACTGAAGGATGTGAGAGAGTGTTCGATCATTTACTCTGCATTGGGGGGAATGCAACGATGAATGACAGATGGAAGCAGATCAGAGTAGACGTGATCTCGAGAATCGCCTAGTACTTAAACCGAAAGAGCTGATTGACAAAATCATTCACAATGTTAAGAAAGAAGCAAAAGGAGGAATCTGCCCAAGGAGGGGCTCGCGTCAATGAAGTCTTGAACACAGAGTTTCTAATAATTAGTACATTCTGTGAACATATTTACTGAATTTCACTTGATTAAGTCAAGGTTGCTATGTTTAGATAGTAAGGATGATGCTGAAGGTGGATATTGCCTTAAGGATTTGATGATTTTATTTGCTCAGATCCATAAACAAGATCACATCCAAAATTTTGTTGATTGAAGATGTGATCTGTTGGGGTTTATCTCACATCAATTATGAAAGGGACTGGTGGTAAGTCTATAAACATGAGGGAAAGTCTTATCCCTTGAATTAGCCTTGAGAGTGAGAGGGCCCAAGACTACGTGAGGGAGATTATTGGGGTTTATCCCACATCCCTTGTGAAAGGGGCTAGTGGATTGGTGGTTGGTTTATAAATGTGAGGGAAAACCTCCTTAAACTAGCCTTTGGCATGAAAGAGGTTGAGGACAACCCAATATGACTTCCTTTTTTGGCTTATACAAACAGAACAATAACTGACAAAGCAGACTCTCATTGGGCAGACCTACTTTACAACACTTCTTTCATTCAACTCTCGTTTCTCACTGTCCTAGTTGAAAACACATCCAGGGGAAATCGTCTTCTATCTGCGGCCACTTCTTCTCTATAAGCTAAAGATGAGCTTCTTTCAGGTTGAATCCCAACTCCTACCCAGGTAACCATACTCATGTCGACCCACGTTGTCAATATTCTTATAAAACTTACGAACTTATTTGACCCCCATTTGGAATATTCTAAACTACATTTCTACTTAACATGTATGTCCCTTCTACAAGTTCCAAAGTAAACCCTATACTATTAATTTAACAGCGACTATATTGTACTTTCTAGGTATGACACAGCCACAGGCACAACAGAGATTCAAGAAACGACTAGAACATGCAAATGTAAATCACATAAAAGGGAAATACCAGCACAATTCGCAACATAAAGTACGACACAACCATAGGCATTTTCACGGAGAGAGAGAGAGGATACTAAGATTGAGCAAATTTAAAGGAGTGATGCTTATGAGAATGCAATTTATGTTGCAGAGATTAAACTACTAATCAAGTAAAGATCCAAGTTTACCTTGCCCAGAATCGTCGAGCTTCTTACTTCGATACATCTGAAATAAAAGGGGAAAAAGATCGCAGGACTCGAAAGTTAAGACCTTGAAAGTTGAAAAACAATATATTGCAAAACGACTCGGTTTAGGGCACGAATAAAGAAGATAAAATAATTTATTTGTCCATGTTTTTGTCCTGGAGTACCTGCAAGTGACTCTTGACATGGGCAATGCTTAGTCCTCGCACGTTCATCAACTGAAGCACCAATTTTGGAGTCGCTTCTGTTCCCATCAGCACAGAGAGAGAGAAATACAAATCAGGCTCCTAGGACATAGCAATGAGACAGTTTCCGATGAAGTTGCTATTGCTAGGGTTTGTGTGCCTCTTTTGTTTTGGTCACGATTTATTTGACCGTTTTCGAGAGTCCCTTTATATTGACACTCTTAAATAATGCTTTATAAATAAGAACGAAAAGTAAGTCTAACTGTAGGCAATTTTCATGTACGTAAATCTAGTCCAATTTGCAAGCAAAGGATTTCTTACTACTTTGGTTCCTCTTCTTCTTTTTGGAAATGTACGTACTTAGAAGATCATTAAAGAAGTTTATTTGACCTTATTTAACAACGATACCTAAAATAGACTACTAGGAAAAAGAAATCTCGGGCTTGAATTTTTTTCATCATCATGATTAGCTTTGTCCATCCATCAAAATTTAAAGAATGATTCCATCCCATAAATTACTGACTTATAACTATCTCCTTCATTAATGTTCCAATTTTTCTGTAGCAACCTTTCTAGAGTTAGGGTGACGGCCCTAGCTGTTCAATATGTTCCTACACTGAAGAATCACACAGTTAAAAACTAAAGAATTTGTTAGTAATCAAAGTTGGTCATCACATCTGAAAAATTGTTCTCTTATTAGTGGAGTTCTTTCCCTTTGTCCCAGCTAGGGAAAACCTAGCCTCCGTTTGCTCTTCCTCATTCCTATATACCTTCTTTTTTTCTCCCATTTAGAACTGGTGTTTCCAAATTATAAGGTTTTATTTTCAAGAATTGTGTTCCACACAAGAAGATGCACCCATAGTTGCTATCTTCCACGAAAAGTTCAAAACCACTCATTCATGAAAACGGAAGCTAAATAAATGAGACTTACTTTCTTGGCCTCCTAGCCTTTCAACTGCATGCACAAAAGCAAGGTGGAGCTCTGGAGTCCAACGAAGCCTCGGCATTTTGGACCGCATGTATTGCCGAACCGTCGTCGTTCTCTCTTTTCCCTCGTCGCTAGAGCAGTTGTTATTACCGCTTGAAGAATCAACCTTTGATGATGCCGCCTCGTCAAGATTATATTCATTGTTGGACAAAGAGTCAGCATCCTCATCAGCACTGAGACCATTCTCATCGTTCTCTATATCTGCAGCTTCATTCAAGTCAAATGACAAGCATTTCTGATCACAACTGTCTGAAGAGTTGGTCTTGTATTGAACATTACTGAATCCTCCATAACTCTTATCTTCATCTGATATTTCAATCCTATCGTCAGTCATTATTAGATACACGTTTGGTAGGTACAATAATGTATGTCTAACTGTATTTGTGGTAGAGGATCAAGGTTTAGCTTGAACCCTATCTCCGGGGCCAGCTATTTACCTGTTGAAAGAGAAACAGGTATACTAGGTGATAATACGTTCAAAATTAACAACAAATAAATAGCAAGAGATGGTGCATGAACGATCAAGATAATGTGCTAAAAGTCAAAAATAGCACGGAGATTTAAGTTCGATGAGCTAGATGACCATAGTCATTCAAGTGCATTCACTGGCCTATAAGGAGGAGCTCAAACTACCCATTGAAAATCCCATAACATGCCGATGACATTGCTCTACATTTTTCCCTACTGACCCCTTGTTCTGGTAGTTGTGTTCTTCTGCTAACTTTTTTCTCGGGGTCTTTGAGTTAAAGAAGAAAAGCCATCACCCTTAAAACCTCAATGTTCAAGAACTTAGAGGGGCCAAGACTTTTTTACCGTATGCTACCATGGACTTCTCTTTTGTACAAGCCGTCTTCAGACCGAGACACATCTAGTCATCTACAAGGAAGTGCTTATTTAGCATGGAAGTGGACATATTTATGTCATGATCTCGAGAACTACTCGTGCAATGAAAATGTCAGACCGGCGGCATTAATAAGATTAAATTTTTTTCTGCTATCTTCCCTCTCGATATTATTTCAGTTACTTAATAGCTCATTTTGTCACACTATCACGGATTTATGTGTCCATGATGAGCTAATAATACTATTTTAATGAATTGCTCAGTTTAGCACAAATCTCAATGGTTCTCCTCCCCCCCCCCCCCCCCAAAAAAAAAAAAAAAAAAAAAAAAAAAAAACAAAACAAAACAAAACAGACACACAGAGTTAAGGCCTTAGTTCCAAGGTACAGAGGCTGGATTTGCTGTGTGAACTATCCTCTTGGAATAATCTGATCAGTAGATAAAAGAAAGTAATGGAAGGAAACAACTTATATAATGAGCATTACGAGCATGCTTTTGAAGTACTATGACTTTATAGGAACATTCTTGTGAAGCGGGGGCAAAAATGAAAATTTGATCAACACCTTTTCTTTGCTAACACGAGTTAAGGGAGGGATTAGTGAGGCTGGAAGCAATATATTGTTACTAAGTTAGGATACTTTTGCCAACTAAATCAACTACTTGTTTACAGTTTAGCCATTTTGTGCACACTCATTTTGGCATTGAATGTTAACTAAAAGACTTATTTTCTTTGTAATATAAGAAGGGCCCTGTAATTAACATTTCAATTTAGTCAAAAGCTTGACAACCATTGATATAAGTGGTTTTAAGAAATAGCCAAATGGGAGAAATTACACTAATCAAAATATAGGATTTCTCAATGTCGGCAACTTTGGGATACGACTTCTTAGACGATTGTTTTTGAGATAAACCAAGGACATATTTGGTAGAATAACAAATTGCTGAATAGCCCACAAAAGTCTTAAGACCCAGTTGTTTCAGAGAATAACTGACAAAGTTTTTAACGGTAGTATTATTACGACACACAATCAACTTACCCGAAACTCTTAATTCATGATGAAATGCGAAATATCACAATGATCCAATACCTAAAAACCCATCTAATGTCAATTATCTCATTCGTGAGTATATACAGCTTTAGTATGAAATAGCTGTCCTTCATTTATAAGTGTAAATCAGTAAGGGAAGAATTAGAAGCAGTTGTCGAAGTATGAGAGAGTAGAGAACATGTGGAAAAAAAAAATCTCCACAGAGAGAGAGAGAGAGAGAGAGAGAGAGAGAGAGAGAGAGAGAGAGAGAGAGCCAGCCGCGAGGATCAAAGATCATGAAGCTTTCTGGGGACTTACCCACAAAATCACATGAGTTCAATCCAAGCAAGATGCGGATCCAAATTAAGCTGGCCAGGAACCTGCACACGAGAGAGAGAGAGAGAGAGAGAGAGAGAGATCATGGTTATTAAAACAGCTGACATAACAACACAACTAATAAAAAGTGAACAAACCCTGAATTCAAGCTTTGCCTGCAGAAGAGACCCTAACACATGAAAATCAAACAAGAAGCACCAAAAATTCTGCAAGAACGCACACACGAGCTCATAGAGAGAGAGAGAGAGAGAGAGAGAGAGAGAGAGAGAGAGAGAGAGAGAGAGAGATTTACATTTGCGTTGGTGAGTGGAGAGATGAGAGAGAGCGTGTCTGTATGAAAATTCGAGGGTTTTTCGCAAGTCCTCAGCATTTCAATTATTCCCTGAGCTAGCTAGACACTTAAAATATATGCATATCACGTTAGCTAGATAAATAATTAAATGGACGAAGACTATTGTCGGAAAGCGAAGCGCTCTCTGTCTCTGTCTCTGTCTCTCTGTCTCTCCACCCTCTTATTTTGACGATTACATTTACAACCACAACCTTCTCCTCCATCTATCTGTTGTGTGCCTGTGCGGCAGAGTCGAAACTCATGTGACTTTTTGAACCCTTTCTCGTTCTTACTCCTCTTTTGACAGCTCGGGCTCTCTCGCCCTCCCTCCCTTTCTCTTTCCTTCTCTGTCGCTGCCTACCCATCCGTGATGATTTTTATTGGTTGACTCTTTGCATGGGACTGCTCTCCTCTTTGTTCCTTTTCAACCTTATTTTAATACTGAGGAGGGAATCAAATTTAATTTCAGTAGCTCGAATTTGAAAAAGATAAGAATCATGCACACATGCAACGATCTTAAAGAACTGCATGCACTCTCGGATAGCGAGCTTGATCCGACCTACATTTCTCCCGCTAATTTCTTTTTTGGTTTCTCTTTCTTATCTGACACTCTTTCCTTGTACTTTATTACTTGTTCTTGTAATTGAACTATAAATTAACCTTAAAATGAGGTCCCTGTTTTGTTGGTTAGCCAAACGTACAAACGCCAAAATATAAAAGCTTGGACAATGTCCTTATATATAGGATTACGATATATTGCGATTTTACTAGCTTACAAAAAGATAGTGCAAAATGAAGAGAATATATATGCCTTCAATATGTGAGGCGCAGATAGTAGCTTTGAGCTTCGTGACCAGCCTTGCAATGAATTTTCTTAGGGGAGGTCCATTCATCCGCCAACCACCACAAGCGCTTTACCAATTATTCTCTACAAATGCATCTTCAGGAAAAAATTGATGTTTCAATTAGACGATTCCATATAGAAATCCATTCGTGCAGTAAGCTTCATTTGAGATCTTGTTGGGGAAAAATTGTCTTTATAGCAATCAAGAAGTTGGATGTATGTTGTGATTCAACTAAGATATTAATATAAGATGTAATTACATGATGTATCATGGCCGTAACAAAAAAGGTGTTTTGCTTCATGGTTAAAGTCAATTTTTTTTTTTGGGTCGAAGAAAGTTCTAGACTTAAAAGCCTTAATAACCCTGCGAATAAAGCAATAGATCTCAAATTAGGTTGAAATTATAAAACTAAAGGATCATCTCCCACTTTTCCCTCCATTCCCACGTTTCAATTAATCCACCATCATGCACTTATCTACAAGAAGTTCAAGAAATGATCCATATCATTCGTTCTGAGATAAGAGAGATTAGTCGTTTATACTGTCAACAACCATCTATCTTTTACTCTCATAATCATAATCAGTTCTCGACGATTTGTTATTGTGATTCGGCGAGCATGTATCACATGCATAATCTAGTTTTGAGAGAACATGTTACTTTCACCGGTTATGGTAAGCTTTTTGTTTAGCAATGGCAGTTCACATGCCCCTATCAACGCTTGCGGCATCTCTTCATCAATAGACGGCGCTTCCATGCCAGCCTTAAATTCTAATGAGCTGCATAGCTAACTCAAAGGAACAGATATCTTATATTTTTCTCCTTTTTCTTCCATAATTGGTTCATTAATAAACATTGGAAGTGGTATGTGAGATTTACCAGGTTAGGTAAACCTCTACCAAACAAAGAATTAAATTTGGATGAAGCGTTGGTACTGAGATTCTTCTGGAATTTCTTGATGAATGTTAGATGACCCCTATTATTCCAACTTGAGAACAAACTTAACGTACGTAAGCATTTTGCCCCAATGATTTAACTCCACCAAGTTGTTGCTACGAGGAGGAGACTAATTAGGGCCAAGGACTCTTATGTTATTGTCATACAGTCATACCTAGGAAGAATCTGTTGTTGCCCCTAAAAACACTCCTTTTTCTTCCACCATCTCTGTGTACGACCCAACAAAAATTTTCGATTTCTTCCTAGCAATAGCTACTCTTGGTTGAAGATGGGTGGACTTATTGAAGTAGATTAATAGTTTCACTCAGCTAATTGTGATTGCAGAAACACAAACATATAACATTGGGTGGTCTATTCGATTCTCGTTTCAAGATTCACTTTTTTCTCTCTTTTACAAAAGGGAAGCTCCCCTTTTTGATTGGCAATTTGCAATCATTCATCTACCTACTCATTTCGAGTTTTTATGTTTCCATTCATTAATTTATTAGGTTTCTTGCGAAGGGCACATCACCTGTTAATTTTCGATTAAGCTTTTGAAGCGCGCGACTAATCTCCTCTTCACCTTCATAACTGCTCATTAAGGTTCCTTTTCAAATGATATGGTCGAAAAACAAGGGGACAGTACAGTTAGAACAGAGAAAAGGTGAAAAGTGGAAGAGAGTTCTTGAAGAATAAATTTTTTAATCCCACAAAATATAAATTGTAGGTGGGGTTTTGTCCACTTTGACCATCCTATTTCCCTAGCTTCCAAGGATTTACTTTCCAAAGCATTTCAGAGAGATTTTGAATACTTTGTCCCCATGCATGAAAAGCCAGTCTTTTTCTCTCTTTGGGAAGAGAAGCAGTCCTCATAAGGAATCATATTCAAGGATTAGGTTTAGCTGCAAGACACTGAAAATTGACTAGAAATCTGTGACCTCCATATTAATATATGTCAACAAAAGGTCTTTTGAGAGAGAGAGAGAGAGAGAGAGAGAGAGAGAGAGAGAGAGAGAGAGAGAGAGAGAGAGAGAGATTCTAGCGAGGAGGTGAGGACAAATATTCGAAGGATTAAAGTAATGATTTGGATGGTGAAGAGGATAGGACAGAGGGGAAGAGAGAGAGGGATACATGGGGTCTCGTGTAGTTAGGAACTTAAGAAGATAAATAATAATCGTACGTACCATTATAATATCTTGCATGTCCCGTCTTTACTTGTGCATGGGGGTTGACATTTTCACTAATCCATGACGTTACACCAGCGGCAAAGAATCTTTCTCAGAATTAGTCCTCTCGTTGTATATTATAGCCGGACAGTGAAGTCCTACCTCAGTCTTTGATTATGTATCATTGCATCATCCACTATTCATTCATTTCTGATTACTATAGACTATGGGGTTGTTCAAACATATAAAGACTAGCAACATTGTGAAGTTCGCAGATGCATTTGAGAAGGAACAAGTGCAATTGAATCTGTTTTAGTTGACTAATCTAAATGAAAATTCCATACACGTACATTTAGTTTAATTTCTGAGTAAGAACATTTAGTTCACTAAAAAGGGGCCGAGGGAGCTGTATATGTCTTTTTTTCTTGTTGGGCAAGAAGGCTGTTAATGTTCCTATAAAGACTTTAGGTTATACATGAAGGAAAGAGGGTTGTAGATCGTAAAATGATGTCAATTCACTCCTAAATGGACGTCTTCAGTTTACCTCCTTGCAGCAATCATTGAACCGGGCAATAGATGGTCCAGGGTTCACAATTGTGACCCATCTCCACAGAGATCTTGATGGTCCACGGCGTTGATGTTGACAGTGGTTAGAGTCGGAGGCCAAGCTGGTGTGCTTTACATTATCAATAGAGGACGATGGAGGAAAAAATGAAGCAACACCACAAAATACATGAAAGATAAAAGAACCGAGATGAATCCCAGGCTTTGAAAGTTACTAGTGCTGATATCACATCCTCTTCAAGTTGGTAAATTGATTGGACTACCCTAAATTGAGAGGACTGTGATCCAACAAAATCAAGGAATGTCTTTCTTATCCAATTGGAGAACTTACAGAATAATATTGCCTAAGAGGGAAAACAAATATTTGCAAGTTTCCTTGAGCTAACCCAACTAGAATTGCGGATTCTGCATGATTGAACCCTTTAGTTTAAACAAAAGAAGGACGAAGGTAGTAGGTTTCCTCAATGCAGACTAACCATACACATGCTCTTCTCGGTTCATTACACGCCAAACTAGGTCTTTGGAGGAATACGTATGAGTGTATACCAATCTAAACTAATTAAGAGAATGCCATTTGTCCAAGATTTCACAACGCTTCCACGCAACGCTGCAGAAGCTTTCACACATGGAATATTCATTTATAACACAAGGGCTTGAAATCGGTCAAAACTCATTACTCCACGTCAAGAAAATTGAATATAGCGCGGAAGTTTTGGGGCCCCATCGAGCGCAAATATTCCTCACAGGGCGGTGGGGGTTGCTCAATCACTTTCAGTTGCTTCAAGATGCAGAGATTGTTGTTGGTGATATTCGCTATGCTATGCAAATGATTAGGTGTCCCTGCTGGTTCTTATAATTAGAACATACTAAAATGGAGTAGGAGATCGACATGTACAGCATCTGCCACGCACGCAATGAGCTCTGCAGAGGGGGCAAATGGTTTTCGCTTTGAGGACGTGTCAATTGGACGAAAGAACTCTGTTGACTCATTCCAATGAGGCACATGATTTTTCACTTCTTTATTGTATGGTTGGCGAAACAGGTGAGTATAATGTGTATAATTATGTATTTGCATAATTAAATGGATACGTATGTCTCAGTTTAAGAATAGATACAGAAGCGATCATTCCATAAACTGATTTCTAATGCACGTGATTTCTCACTTTATTACCAGTTGAGTTATAGGGGCAGAAGTTATCTATCTTCATATAGAAGTTCGATTTATAGAAATCTATCGATGCATACATATCTATTTCACTTACATAAAAATCAATGTCACGTATATATAGAATATAGTCATGGTGTAGGAACATGTTTTGTTTTATGCTAAGTAGGCAAATATCGAATCCGCTACAGAAGAACTGATTACATTAAACCCGAGTTCTTGCATATCTCCACATGAATAGGGGAAAGCAATCCCACAGCTAAATTGCTGATGACTTAGTGTTGGATACAATGCTTAAGCAAATGCTTGCATGTGTCACGGGCTGGCAAATCCTTGGCCGCCGAATAGCCTATGTAGCGCCTAATGAGCAAAATTTACTAGGCTGACCTTTGTTCAATAATTGTTCTAGAGAACAATATGATGAATAGTTTCCTTACATAAAATTGTACCACGCCAGCTTAGTTCTGGCATCTAGTTTATCGAGCGAGACAATAGATCACTTTAGGTTTGACAATTGGTTTCGGCCTGTCAGGACCTCATCAGAAGAGCGATATTAGCTCCCAACTTGTTTGTACATGAAAGGCTAACCTTGCATTTAGAGCTCCTAAGTAACATAATCTTTTTATCTAAAACTCCTAGCACCAACCATCCTGATGCCACTCCCATGGACCAGTTATGTTCGTTCCCTCTGCATCACTCACTTTTCACCCGATAACCCCAAACTCCACTCATAAGGGTGTTGAGAAAACTCCATCTAGATTTTGAAGTTTTGTCAACTTTCTAATTCTAATGTTTATGTTAGAACAAGTGTTGGAACAAGCATATATCATTTTGAGCAACTTTCAAGGACTTTATGTAAAGTCTATTCTATTCCAAAAAACTCATATAGAATCCAAGTAAATATACTACTTTGACAGGTCCAGAACGTGACAAAGCCAAAACGAAGTAAGTCCAGAATGAGACTTATCAAGAGCTTGATATAGGACCCGAACGAGACAAATTTAGAATGTAATCAGCAACGTCTAATGATCTAGTTGAGGATTTGACTTTGCATAAATATATATTGATTGAGTCAATCACTGATTGTATGAAATCAATCATGGAGATAAATGAGGAAGCTACACTTATAGAAACCTAGATCCTAATTGTATGGGCAACCAGAATCAAGTGGAGATTCTCTCTTTGTCTTCAACGGCCATAAAAATTATTCTATCCAATGGGTAAATTGAAAGAAAATCTTCCGATAATTGGCTAACAATTAGTGCAAATGGGAGGAGTATTTAAGGAGATTAATCAGTCAAGGAGATAGAGACGTGAACCTGAAACTCCAAATTCTGGAACTCATCTCAATATACTTGTCTTCTTCTATGAGCTTTACAAGTTGTGATCGAAAGAGAAAAACACTAAAAGTGTGATTTAGTGTGTTAGTGTGATCTATCGCTGAATGTTTGTACTCATCTTTGTAATCTTTTGTTGATCCAATAGTGAAATCCAACCTATAGACTATCAGCATAGGAGGATGGATGTAGACTTGAACTAAGACGAACTACTATAAAACTTCTGTGCAATTTTCTATTCCCTTAACTCATTTTATGTAGGTTTATTGCACATTTACAAGTTATTTCAGAAGTCTATTTTACATAATAAATTCTGATCTTTATTTAGACTTTGATCTTGACTTATTCTATTCCGCATTTATTTGTCAAGAATTTATTTAAGCGCCTATTCACCCACCTCTAAATGTTCATACTAGTTTTATCAAAGGGTTTGTGAGTACTTGAGAATTACGAACCGTGACACATGTATATAGAAAGCAATCTAAAAGTACTAAGTATGATAACTCCGTGGGTAAATCGAAGAAGGGCTAGCTGAATTGAGGTCGAGGCGAATAAGGGGAACGTCCTGCTCATCACCTTGATATGTGACTACGAAAAAAGAATGAGCATGCGTGTGCTCGTGTTCTTCACGAGCTTCCATGAGGAACAGCGAGTTAAATGCCCACGCAACCAAGGAATATGGGGTCAAAATTCCCACTGTGCAACGCAGACCCCAGAGAGAGAAGCCGGGGGGGGGGGGGGGTGGTCAATGATAATCATGGAGATTAGAGACTGAACCCCTGAAAGAGTGAAATGCCCAAGGAGACTTAAATGTGTCGGCATGTAGATTTGCAGATTTCAAGAGTTCGATCTGAGAGCAGGTAGAGTTTGAGAATATAGATGTGAATAATGGTTATGATATTTGGAGTGGTTGGGTTCACTAAAATGCGGTTCAAAGATCTAGACCTCAACTCTCTCTCTCTCTCTCTCTCCTTCTCTCTCTCTGCGCACTATTGGCTGCGTCGGCAAAAGAGTCGCCGCGAACGTAGGCTACATATGCGATCTCACTCAGTCACTGTAGCACAGAGAGAGGGAGAGAGAGAGAGAGAGAGAGAGAGAGAGGGGGGGGGGGGGGGGAATATGTATGCGTTGTAAGGTCACATGTCCATGTTTTACGGAGGGAGGGATCTTAGAGAGCGAACGGAGAGTGGGATTTGGTGCCATCTGAAGGCACAACAATTCTCTCCCTTCGGAATCTTCATGTAAGTTTGCTTGCGTTCGCATGGTCCAACCCATTTGTATATTCACCCCTTTAGCGTCTCGAAAAATTCTCCTCCGCCTTAATCAGTAGCCACCCCCACCGCTGGTCCCTCTCTCTCTCTCTCGATGGTGCTTGTGAGTTCACTTTGTAAGAGGAGAAGAATACTCTCCTGAATTCAGTTTGTGGGAATATGTTATTCGGGGGTAAGATCCATGCTGGACCAGCTTATAGGACCAAAGGAATCAGACCCATACAAATCCTTTCATCAGCCAAACTACCCAATACCCAAGGCTTAACCAACCCCATGCAGACAAGAGATCAACAGCCCAAAACAGCCCAAAAATGAGATTTTAACTGCTCGAGGCCATCGACAAGGACGAAAGATAAAGGAACAACGCCAGAGTCAACAAGGAGAGCTGGGCCTGGACCTCACAGTGGAAACGAGAAGCACAGCTAATGATCCATTCTCCTTGTCCTACATAGTCTGTCAGACGGTCCTTCCCTCAAAAAGCACAGCCGTCTTGATTTTCAGAGAGTAAAGAACATAATGCAAAGCCCTGTCCATTCAAGCAGCAGAACCATTGTGAATAACGTCAATGCTTACCCTCCGAAGATGGTAGATGGGATCCGTTCCAATCTAATTTCAAAAGAAAGTTAATTGTCACATGTATGAAAGTCTAACCATCACGTTTTCCTTCCGTGGAAGTGCATGTTAACTGGCTAATTTTGCCTGTTGTCCTTAGTCCTGGGTAAAACTGAGGCAAGGCTCTAGCAATTGTCCCATTCCACCACAGCGATAATCTACAACAACCTCGTTCATCATTCATTTTGTCCAGGCGGAACAAAAGTAGGACCATTGTAGCTAACATGAAGAGGCAAATTGGTCACTTCAATAGAGAACTATTTTTGTGAAATGGAGCGCGAAAACTTCTTGTGAGAACACAACATGAAGAAACTCAATGTAGTGTAACTCTTAAACACTGAATCTGTTGATCCACAATCCCACATCCTCACGTTAACCATGACAGCGAAAAGGTTTTAAGGTGTTAAGAAGCTGTGGCATGCATAGTGAAAGCTCTGTCACAGATTGCCGGAGACAGAATATGCATGTGGAAACAAGAGAGCGTAACCTGTAAGCCAGCACAGAAAGCAATTTGGGAAATGATGCGCTAAAGAGAGGCATTAGCCTCTCCTCCATGAGCTGAAGAAATCAAACGGGCCTTGAATTAGGATCTCTCACAAAGACACCGAACAGACTTTGCCATTGACTGTTTTCTTAGTCGTCAGTTGCAAATGATTTGTTCCAACCTGAATAATTGGCTATTCCATTCTAGAAACTGAGGTCAGAAAATCAGAGCACATTGCTTTTGTTCATACACACCACCTCAAGCAGCTGGACTATTGGTTATTGATAGGAAATGATAGCCACACGGCATTTGCCTCTATGTTTCCCAGAAAGATACAAGAAAAAGTGAAAGCTTGGGGTACACTGCCTGAAGAAGTGTCATATTCTAATGACAGGACCTCAGCTGTCTCTGAATCAGAGTTATCAGGGGGTTGGAATTCTTCCAACCAAATTATATTGGGGGCCATCGTCCAATGAAAGAATGGATATTGCCTCCCCTTGTGGTTTAAAGAATGGTTGTCAGCTGTGGTGTGGCCATCTCAGCATCTTTGACAAGCTTTGCAGGTCTTGCTGCAGAAAGAGTCCTGTTCCTAAGTTAAAAGAATCATGACCAATTCCCTCGAGGGGGAGATCATTAAGAACAAAAGTTGACATGACAAATAAGTAAAGCAAAGGCGTCGACTATTTATTCTTTCAACTTTCTCTGCATCCAAGAGAAGCATTACAGATTGCATTTATTTCAGAGCTATCCAATAATCTCCAGATAAGGATGGTGAGTTGCATGTGTTTTAAAGCATTGTCCAAATTGTGACATTATCTTAGAATACCTCAGGAATGTGCTAACCATAGCTAGCACCTTGGCTTGTATAATGGACAAGGAATTGCAATTAACATGGGCAACAAGGAATCGCAATTAATATGCCATGCAGTAAGCACAATGTGAGACTCAAAAAGGGGATTCTTCATCACCCATGGAAGGCAGTCTAACATGTTCGGCATCAAATTCTCAGTCAAAGCAGAATATGTTTGACGGTGAAGCTGAAACTGTGAAATCTCTCTCTCAGCGCACGTGTACCCAGAGAGATAAAGCCTAAGAAAAGAACTTGAGATTGCATATAGGTATGCTTCTCGATGGTGCCGGTGTCACTGTCTATAGGTTGAGTCACGTCGGTAAGGGGAATCATAAAACTATCATCCCAAGGCTCACAAATATTTGGTCACCCTTGTCGCTGTTCAGTTGTTCTAACAGTGAGATATCTCTTCATGAAATTCTAAGGAAAAACAATGGCACCAACCTTGTACTCTTGTAGCATATACTGCTTTTAGGAAAACAAAAACGAGAAAGAAATTCAACTCCTTCAGGCAGAGCATTTTAGCAAGCTTCCCATTACTTGACGATATATGACGTCTGCTTTGTCTTTTTAATAGATAGCAAGCCTAAATTACCATTAAAAACTCAAACCTTAAACAAGGAATCCACCGCTGGCCGAAAAAGTAGTCCACTTTGTTGGATTAGATTATGCGTCAGAGAACCCTCACGTTGCTGCTTCGGTGCAGACTTTGATGAAAAACGAAGCGTCACAACTCACCTTGGTCTCCTCCACGGGATGTCTGTCGACTTCCAGGCCTGTCCAATGATCTCTCGTGGAATTCTTTTTGTCCTTACGCAAAATACATGTTCTACGATCCATGCGCTTCCCCTTTCATACATCAGGATGCAGTAACATAGATTTAACATCTAGGAGCCCATTTCTACCCAAAAAGAGAAAAAGCGATCCAGTTAGAAATAGAAAATTACTTCAGGGCGGTACTAATCAATGTTCAATGCTGGTAACTAAATCTTCTCCTTTTCCTTGAAATTTTTATCGAAACTGCATTCTGTGTTACTCAGTTTACTCCTTCAATCGCCTAAAGATGAATCATGCACCCATTTTCACATATCAGATATCTTTAGTCAACAGATCGCCTCCAAATATTTTCTTAACTAAATCAATAAGACCGAAATGAAAAGACAAGAGGTCTAAATGCACGTCTGAATATAGGCATGTGTGAATTGACACTCACTCAGCTCCTCTTGTGATCTCCATACACATTGATATCCAATAACGAACATGGAGAAGAAAAGGTACCAAATTTGTAAGCATACTTCCAGAAGAACTTTAAAACAAGAACAAACTTAAGTAGTTAAGATGAAGATTTACATGTGCAACTCAATCGATGCAATCAGTGAATTTACATGCATGGCCTCCTAAACAAGCTAAACATTTACTCCAGGATGATCGAGGATGCTGGCGTGCAAAACATTCCAATCTGCACGAGACAAAAGCAGCTAAAATATGGATATGGCTCTCAAACAGCAGAATGTGCCTGCAAATTCAAGTTGTTCATCTCTAAGAGCAGGTATATACCGTATCAAAACTAAAAAATAATGGTGGACAATGCAATTCAGATTCTCACACAGAAGCTATCAGATTCTTGTAAATGCAGATATTTTCTTCAGCAAAAATAGAGGGGCATCATATAAAACACCGGCCACAGTTGTTTGGATGTATGGAGCCCAGGGACAAATTTTTAGCTCTAAGAGCACTTGACACATAAAATCCATCGTTTCTCTTGGAATGAGCAAAAAAAAGCATCTCGGATATCCTCCGAGCGGTAAAATCCAATACTTGTTCATGTCACAGGAAACTCGGTTTTTGCAAAGAAAGATTGTCGTCTCCACTTTACATGACTTAGTTATGAGAGTTCATACAAGAACAAAGACAGAATTGAGTCCAGCAAATGATAGAGGAAGGACAGGGACCCAAAAGATGACAGGAAAAAACTCACCATTGCCACCAAGAAATGCATCATATCTCAAAGTTCTAGAGAGACCCACTAATGCAAAATCTTGGCAGATATCCGATTACAGAATAATGCATTTAGCCAAAGGCTCTACAATTGGTGATGATGCACTCCTGACAATCAGATGGAGATGTCGTCGATTTTGAATTAAATTGCAGCTTAAGCAACTTTCATCAGTGTTTGGTAGAAACGACAATAAAACATCCAAGAATGCCAAAACTTCAATAAATTCCTCTATCCTCGTAATGTCATCATAAGAAGTTTTGTAATAAAATGAAAGTACAACCGAGAATTGGACATGAATAAGATTTACTACTTAAAAGAGGCCATGATTTTGCCACTTCTGCTTGGATAGAGTCGCACACACAGTGTTCCTTCAGTAATCACACTCCTGGTCAACTGTCCCTAGAATCCCAAAAGATAAAGCTGCAGACACACATTATTGTATGCTTCAGACATTCGTGCTCAACTTCTTTCCCAGGGTGAAAAATTCGACACACTGCAATGCTCATGAAGTAAGCCATAGTTCATTTCTGGGAAATAGCCATTGCCATAGTACAGTAATGCAGATCAACATCTAAATTTGGTCAGTAAGTTAAGTATTCAGCTGAAAGAAAAGGAAGAAGCGTCTATGCATTAATTGGCTGAGAATGAGTGCATATGTCACTGGAAAATATCTTTTCATACGTGGCCCGGTGTTAACTCTTTCGAGAGCTTCATGTTAGACAGGTCCATCCGGCAAAGATGGTGCCTTGCAGATTTTGCAAAGCCTCTTTTTATAATAAGGCATTGAACTGGTAAGCACAACAACTTATTCATCAATTACTGTTACAGAGGCCATACTTTTCCAACTTATATAAGAACAGACCTTGAGAATATAAATTTCGCAAGAAAAAGATTGGGACAAACTTCCCACTCAGAATATGTCATACACCCAGTTCACATATCTCGATACAATTCAGGAAAGCACGCCAATTTCTGGGGGATTAGTCTAACTAAAATTACCACCGAACAAGAGCTATCGGTTCTGCTCGAAACCAGCACCTAAACGAAAAATCCAAAATTGTGCTGTCCTAATTCGCTTTTCATCAGTTTGTTTATCAAGGATAGTTTAACAACGGGCTTATTACCCAGTGAGGACCTACAGAGCAGCTCAATGTGAATCCGGTTCTCTGTTACATCGTCACAACCTCGAGAAAGTTTGATGTCGAGTGAGAAGAATAAAAATCATCAGCCTTACAAAGAAAACCTGCGCTAAGAGTTGAAGCAGAAAACTGAGTATGCAATCTCTCGTGCCCATGCATCCAAATCCAGGTGTTACCGGAGCACGTACGTCTATGCAGAAAATTGCACTTTAATCTACTTACTCCCATTGGTGATGAAAGGTCGCTGTGTGTAATTTGCTACTACTTTTACATTAGTTTGGACAATGACACGGGTGATTTACGGACTTTTCTTTAATGTTGAATATAGTCCATAAAACTCTCTTTTTTTCTTTTTTTTCGCGCTTGATCAAGCTCTTGAACTTCCAAACATTCAGTCAAAGCAATCATTCTATTAAAACTTCCAACGTCGTTGGCTGATATGGCCATAATTTCCGTCAACTTCATGTCGGATTGTTATGTTGGCGTCCACCTAGCTTGCACGCCATACGTCTCTCAGACTCTCACTATTGTGGCCCAAAAAGAAAGAAGAAAAAGGAAGAAAAAGAAATATTTGCAGACCTAAAAAAACGACAGTCCATATTATTATTTTTGTCTAGTAAACGGTCATCTAACAGGACACGTCAAATAAGAGTCTATGATGTGACGATATATTTGAAAATATTACATGGACAGGATTTTTAAAGGCTCTAAAATTAAATTGAACAAGAAAAATCTAGAAATTAAAAACTGAGAAAAAATTATTTAAAAGCCATGAACTTATTGTAAGGCAACCAATTCAGTTACAAATCTTTTAATTTTGTCGATTTAATTTTAAACTTTTTGACAACTTCCCAATTTAATTCTAAATTTTTCAATTGAGCCAGTTCAATCTTAAATCTTTTAACAATTTATCAAACTAGTCTTAAACCTTATTAACAAATTGCAAATTTAGTCGTCTCGACTAATTTTGACTAGATATTGCTGATGTCGCAATTTAGTTAGCGTCAGCTGTCCTAAATGGTGAGGTTAGTGCTAATGTGGACAATTTTAAATTTTTCTAATTCTTATTGATTTTTTCCTTTTTTTTCCTCTTTTAGGCCGACAATGCTGAGTGTTGATGACCTCCACCAGTCACTAGGTGAGGGCATTGTAGCCCCAGTGAAATTTGGGAGTGCTCAATGTGGCTAACGAGGGAGTTGCAAGCTCTAGCCTAACCTAGGCCACCGCGAGCCAAAATGAGGGCGTCACGGCCCTCACCCGCTCTTATTGTTGCCGGCAAAGGCCTAAGTGAGGGCCGTGGCACCCTCATAGGCCCTAGCAAGGGCTGCAACCCTCACCCGCCATTGGCGAGAGCTTCACGGCCCTCGCCAGCCCTTGCCTACGGTTCGACGGGGTCGTTGGCCCTTGCTCAATAGCCAACTGTCCTGTTGACCCTATAAAAAAAAAGGAAAAAGAGAAAAGAAAATAATAAATATGTTAGCATAATCAAATATTAAACCATACGTTTATCTAGCATTTTAAGTTTTTATAACAATTGATTGTAGTCCCACGAAACTTAATATGGAGTCGAGCTGGAAGTTCTAAGTTCAAATCTTTCTAGGTTTCATTTGCCTCTCCAATTAAATATGTTCACGATTAATTGTAATTAAATATTATGCCACGTTTTCATCTAACAAATTAAGCTTTTAAACAGTTAATTATGATTTTACAAAATTTAACAAAAAAAAATGATAATAAATTTGGAAAAAAAATTTAAAAAAATAAAATTATCCATATCATTGCTTGATCATGACGCATTTGCGAGATCTGCCAAAATTAATATGAATGATTAGATTGACAACTCGTTAAAAAGTTTAGATCTAGTGTGGTGTCATAAAAAAGTATAGGATTGTAGCACAATTGAAAAGTTTAAAATTGAATTGGCCATTATACAATAGATTTATTAGTTTTTGGACAATTTTCCTAGAAACTGAACATCGAAGGATCATCTGTATTGTCTCGCCGTTGCTTTTTGTGTTTCGACCCATGTTTCTTCATTTGATTTTACCTAAGGCGTAACCTAGCTGACCTCATGAAGAGCCGTCTTTCGTGTGGCACCAGCTCTCTCTCCAATTTCCAAACTGAATGCATTGAATTAGTCTAATTGCTCGGTCACTTGACTTTTGTCGGGTTTCATATGGAAGATATTGTGTTCCAAACTTTGTCTTGAGCTTGTTTTAGGAACGATTCAGCAAGGTATGAACACTTAATACAATATTCCCACCCATAACTGGCCACAACTAATGTTGGAAACCTGCAATACTTACTTTCTTCGTCTTTGATTGCGAAAAATAGGTTCTTCAATTGAACCTTATCCTCAAAGTTGCTAACTATAGATTGGTATTACCAATGTGTACGCTTACCATTATTCACTTACTAAGAGATGATGCTTGATTACCTGTACCAAGTCTCTCCAATTAGAAACCTGCAATACTTACTTATTTTCTTCGTCAGTTTCCCCAAAAGCGGGTTCGATCCTCATTTCCAATTCTTCTTTAGCCATCCCAAACAATTTACCAACATGCTATCTCGAATATCAATTTTCCAAAGCATTTGTTAATGTCTTCAACGTTAGTATCTCACACATGAAATTTGGACAATGCTTCGCATCACCTTTATCCCATAATAGTTGATTATTATATATAAACTACACAATCTTTGGTCCCCCTATCATGGCCTAGACATGTTCTGTAATTAAATATATAATAGATACATATAAATATGCCAAGAAAAAATCTATGTTCAACACTATCGTAGGCGAAACATGTTCACTAAATTTGCCTTGTACGTCACCATCCTTTGAAGAAAACCTCGGTCCTATAAGTCGAAATTCCAACACAGTAAAGCCACTCAATCAACCTTGCGCATGGAGCAGTAGAACCGTCCTCGACTAAATCAACAACGACAAGTCCCATAGATCTCTCACGGAGCAGCAAAATCACTTAATCAAACACCCAAACAAGACACACAACATATGACATGGACGGCGAACAACTTTTCAAGACTTCGAATGAATTGGCCAACAATCACTGCCGGGCGGCCGTCGTGGCCAATCAAAAAATCCTGCTGCTAAGGGTTGAACCAGATAACTGAGCATACGATCTCTCGTGCCCATGCATGCTGATCAAGGCGTCACTGGAGCACTTCTACGTAGAAAATTGCACTTGAATCTAGTTACTCCCCTTTGGTGATGAAAGGTTATTGTGTGTGATTTGCTACTAGTATCACGTTAGTTTGGACGATGCCGCTTGTGGCCTATAAATATTTCTTCAAAGTTCAATATGGTCTTTAGAACTTTTTTGTTTCTCGATCAAGCTCTTGAACTTCAAACATCCAATCAAAGCAACCATTTTTCCAACGTCGTTGGCTGACAAGGCCATAATTTCCATCAACTTCATGTCGGATTGTCATGTTGCGGTCCACCTAGCTTGCACGTTATATATCTCTCACTATTGTGGCCCGTTAAGAAAGAACAAAGCGGAGAAAAAGAGAAATTTGCTGGTTTGGGAAAACGACAATCCATACCGTTATTTTGGTCCCAAAAAAAGCTAATTTGATTTAGACCAAAAAAGGAAAGACGCTAATCTGACAGATCACGCCTTGACGTGACGATATATTTGATAAAATTATATGGAGCGGATTTTTTAAGTTCAAAAATTACATTATATGAGAAAAATCCAAAAATTTGAAATTGAGGAAAAATTGTCCAAAAAAATCCCAAACTATTATATGGCAGTCAGTTTATTTATAAATTTTTCAATTTATCTATTCAATTATAAACATTTTAACAGCTTACCAATTTAGTACTAAACTATTCAATTATATTAATTTAGTCATAATCTTTTAGATAATTTGCCAAATTAGTGCTAAATTTTTTAATGAATTGCCAATTTAGTTATATTAACTAATTTTTACCTAATATTATTGACGCGACGGTCTAGTTAGTGTCAATCATTCTACGTGATACAGCCAATAGTGACATGAAGAATTTTTTTTCTTAAGTTTCATTGATTTTTTTATTTTTTATTTTTTACTTTTTCTTTTCTTTTTTTCCCTCTTTTTATACAAGGCCAATGCCCTTTGCCCTTCACTATGCAAGGGAAGCGATATCCTTACCGACCACACGCGAGGGCCTACCCTCGCTATGGTCAACAAGGGCTTGGGCAAGGTTCATGACACCCTTGCCTTACCAAATCTCGCGAGGGCTCACAAGCCCTTGCTATGACCAACGAGGGAGTTGCAAGCCCTTCCTAGGCCACTATAGGCCACAACGAGGTCGTCACAGCCCTCTTTGTGGCCAGCGAGGGCCACAACACTTGCCCAGGGCCTGATAGTGTAAAAAGGGGGGACAAAAAAAGAAAGGAAAAGAAAAGAATAAAAATAATTTAAAATAGTAAAAATTCGAAAATTTTCAAAAAAAAATTAAAAAAAGTGTCTATATTAATGTAGATCGCACTACATTGGATAGCCAACGCTAGTTAGATAGCCAGATCTATGATATTCGGCCAAATTAATTAAAATGACTAAATTGATAATTTATTAAATAATTTATGATTAATTTAGTAAATAATTAAAATGTTTAAAACTAAATCAACATGATTAGAAATTATGACTGAATCAATATAATTTAAAATTCAAACTTTTGAATCTGAACATCTAAGGATCATCCATATTGTCTCGCCGTTGTTTTTTGTGTTATGGCCCATGTTTCTTAATTTGATTTTACTTAAGGCATAAACCTTCTTTCGTGTGGCATCAGCTCTCTCCCTCATATTCCAACTTGAAATTATCTAATTAATTTAATTGCTCGGTTAGTTGACTTTTTGTGGGGTTTTAAATGGAAAATATTGTGTTCCGATTTTGTCTTGAGCATGTTTTAGGGACGATTGGACGCGGTTTGGAACACTTTTGACTCTGGGCACATATATAAGAATAGAATACAAATTTCCTTTCGTGCGTGCGTGTAGCGACTGAAAACCTACGAAAGAAAAAGAGCTGCACGTAGAAGCCGCACACGTCAAGCTGAAGAGACCCGAGCGTGAATTCTTCGTTTCAACATACGTAGAGCGTTATACTTTGAGCTTGAACGCGCGATAATTTTATGTCGTGAGTTTATATCCAAGAGAATTATTTATTTATAAATACTTTGGGTTTTGGATTAAATTTAGGTATGGAAAACACTCGAGCGTGTAAGCGATTGTAAACTCTGATTCTCCGACTATTAGTGGACTATTCGCTACTGGCTCTCCCCGTGAACATAGGTACTAATGCTTGGACCAAATCACGTAAATTCCTGATGTCATTATTTCTCGTTTATTTCTCTGGTGATTTCGCATTGACGTAAATTATAAGATCCTATCATTTCCGCATATTATATTCCAATACACTATTCCCATCCATGACTGGCCACAAGGAAAAAATGACATAAAAAATGTCATAATTTTCATACAACGTTGACTTGAGTGTCTTAATTTTTTTCGATTACTTGAATGTTATAACTTATGTACAATGCACCTTGAGTGTCATCAGTTTTTTTTTTTTTTATCACTTAAGTGCCATATAACTTTCAAGTGATCACTTAAATGTTACAACTTTTTAAATATGTTTATCACAAGTACATATCACATCGGATTTTCGGCACTTTGGTAAACATTTTAAAAAAAATTCGACACTAAAATAATCAATTGAAAGTTATAACATTTAAGTAAATATTTTTTAGAAACTATGAAACTTAAGTTGTCAAAAAAAAGTTACAGTGCTTATTTAAGTTATGATACTCATGGTGTCCCTGTCCCTATAACCACAACTAGTGTTATAAACTCGCATTATTTTCTTATCTTCGTCTTTGATGCGTTGAATAGAGTTCCTCCAGCGAATCTTATCCCCAAATTATCCAAATCAATTTTATATCTTTAGCGTTAATATCTCACACACGAAATTCGAATGAATAGTCGAGGATGCCTATTCGATCTTAATTGGTGCATGGACCGCTAGTGCGTCGCATCTCTACCATCCCATAATCGTTGATTATTATATATACACCGCAATCTTTGGTCCCCCTCTCATGGCCTAAACATGTTCTGTAATAAAATGTATTATAGATACATTAAATATGCCAACAATATATGGTCCCCCTATCATAGCCGAGAGATGCTCACTAAATTTGCCTCGTACGTCACCATCCTTTAAACAAAACCTTAGTCCTATAAGTTGAAATTTCAACCGGTGTAGCCATCAATCAACCTCGCACATGAAGCAAGAGAGCCGTCCTTAACTAAATCAACAACGACAAGTCCCGTAGATCTCTCATGGCTCTTCAAAATCACTAATTTAATCAAACACCCAAATCGACACACCACATATGACATGGACAATGAACAACTTTTCAAGGCTTCGATATAGCTGACATTACCGACACCGGCCGGCCATTGGCAGCCGTTCCAAACTCGAGGACACAGGTCCTCGTCGGCCAGTGACCCCATCACCCACTCACCGTCCTCGTCGAGCACCATCCCCTTGTTCTTATCGACCCACCACAACGGGGGCACCAGGCACTAGTCCAAACATTCAATCAAACCAATCAATGTTCCAATCGTCAACTTCATATCGGATTGTCATGTTGGCGTCCACCTAGCTTGCACGTCATATCTCTCTCGCTATTGTGGTCCAAAAAGAAAGAAGAAAAGGGATGAAAAAGAGACGTTCGCTGGTCTGGGAAAACGACAATCCGTGCTATCATTTTGATCCAATAAATGCTAATTTGATTTAGAGACACCCCCAAAAAAAAAAAAACAAAGAAAAGAAAACGCTAATTGCCTAGCCGGGCCTCTTCATTTCCTTGTACCACGCCTGGGCTATTTTAGGGAAGGCATCGTGGGGATCTGAGGTGGCCCCCCTACCCCTTAAGGAGTGTGACGGGCAGCCAACGCCGAATCTTTTTCGAGCGATCCCTATCCCTACTCTACCCGACTATTCCGCACAAAAGCCTTTTAAGATCTTGCTTATGACTTATTTTGATCTAATAAATGCTAATTTGATTTAGAGACACCCCCCCCCAAAAAAATAAAAAATAAAAGAAAACGCTAATTTGACAAACCACGCCTTGATGTGCTGATATATTTGAAAAGATTAAATGGAGCGGATTTTTTAAGTTCAAAAATTAAATTAAATGAGAAGAATCCAGAAATTTGAAATTGAGTGAAAATTATCTAAAAAATCTTAAATCTATTATATAATGGACAATTCAATCCTAAATATTTCAATTTGCCTATTCAATCATAAACCATTTGATAACTCATCAATTCAGTTATAAACCTTTAATTATATCAATTTAGTCATAATATTTTTAATAATTTGCCAAACTAGTGCTAAATATTTTAGTAAATTACCAATTTAGTCATTCCAACTAATTTTAACTGGATATTGTTGACGTGACGGTCCAGCTTAGCGTCAATCATTCTATATGGCACGGTCGGCGTTGACATGAACATTATTAAGTATTATTATTATTATTATTATTATTATTATTATTATTATTATTATTATTATTATTATTATTATTATTATTTTTACCTTTTTTTTTCCTTTTTTTTTCCTCTTTTTACCGATCACTATGCAAGGGAAGCAATGTCCTTACCGACTACGGGTTAGCCACCCTTGCTATGGTCAACAAGGGCCTAGGCAAGGTCTATGACGCCCTTGGCTTACCAAATCAAGCGAGGGCTCACAAGCCCTTATTGTGACTGGCGAGAGAGTTGCGAGCCCTTCCTTGGGCCTTCATGGGCCACAATGAGGTCGTCAAAGCCCTCTCTGTGGTCGGTGAGGGCCATGGCGCTCACCTAGGGGCTGAGATGTAAAAAGAGGGGAAAAAATAAAAGAAAAGAAATACAAATCAATAAAAAATTGTAAAATTTAAGTAAAAAATTGTAAAATTTAAGTAAAAAATAAATTATTGTTCGTGTCAACGTCGGTTACACCACATAAGACAATGAATGCTAATTAGACCGCCACATCTACAATATCTAATCAAAATTAGGCGGAGTGACTTAATTGACAATTTGTTAAATAATTTATAATTAATTTGACAAATAGTTAAAATGTTTTGGATTAAATCAACATAATCAGATATTTATGACACATCAAAGGATCATCCAAATTGTCTCGCCATCGCTTCTTCTTCTTTTTTGACCTATGTTTCTTAATTTGGATTTACTTAAGGCATGACCTGGCTGACCTCATGAAGAACCTTCTATTGTGTGGCATCAACTCTCTCTCTCTCTCTCTCTCTCTCTCTCTCTCTCTCTCTCTCTCTCTCTCTCTTATTCCAACTTGAAATTATGTAATAAATTTGATTGCTCGGTTATTTGACTTTTTGTCAAGTTTAATATTGAAAATATTGTGTTCCAATTTTATCTTGAGCATGTTTTAGGGACAATTCCACGCGGTTTAGACACTTAATACACTATTCCCACCCATGACTGGCCACAAGAGAAAAATGACATCATAAATGTCATAACTTTTACACAATACTCACTTAAATGTCATAACTTTTTTAGTGCCATAACTTATATACATCACTCCTTGAGTATCATTACTTTTTTTTTAATCACTTGAATGTTATATAACTTTTCAATTGATTACTTGAGTACCATAACTTTTTTGGACACGTTTATCACAAAGTATTATACCATATTGGATTTTTGGTAATTGGTGAACTTTTTTTAAAAAATTTGGACTTAAGTGATCAATCGAAAGTTATGACACTCAAGAACGTTTTTTTTTTAAGTTATGACATTTAAGGATGCATTGGAGGACAATTCTTAGAATAGTTTCGAGTAAAAAACACACGTTTGATAATTCACAATTTTTTTTGTAAAGTACAATTTTTTTTTAATTTTTTAATAATTTTTTAGATTTTTCTTTTTTCCCTTTCCTCTTCTTCTTGCTCCTCCTCTCATCTTCGTCTTTGATTACGTTGAATAGTGCTCCTACAATGAATCTTACCCTCAAATTTTCCAAAGCATTTTAAATGTCTTTAACATTAATATCTCACACATGAAATTCAGACCAATGGTCAAGGATGCCAATTCGATCTTAACAGGTGCACCGCTAGTGCGTCGTATTGCCGTTATCCCATAATCGATAAACTCCACAACACTGGTCCCCCTATCACGGCCGAAACATGTTCTGCAACTAAAATATATTAAAGATACATTAAATACGCCAGGAAACAATCTATGGTCCCCCCATTATAGCCGAGACGCGTTCACTAAATTTGCCTCGTACGTCACCAACCTTTAGAAAAAACCTTAGTCCTATGAGTTGAACGTTCAACACGGTGTAGCCACCAGCCAACGCTGCACAGGAATCAACAGAACCGTCCTTAACTAAATCTACAACGGCAAATGCCATAGATTTATCATGGCGCATCAAAATCACTATAATTTAATCAAACATCCAAATCAGACACACGACATAGGACATGAATAGTGAACAACTTTTCAAGACTTCAAAAGAATTAGCTAACAATGACTGCCGGCCGGCCGGCCGCTGGTCAAAACTCAGGGACTGGCAGGTCCTCGTCGGCCAGCGACCCCATCACCCACTCGCCGTCCTCGTCGAGCACCATCCCCTTGTTCTTCTCCACCCACCACGACGGGGGCACCAGGCACTCGGCCTTTAGGAAGTCGCACGACTTGTTCACCAAGGCCAAGCTCCGCTTCACCTTGAGCTCGAACTCGCCGTCCTCGCCGTTCCAGCCCGCCACGATGTGCAGCATCGCCTGCAGGTTGTGCCAGTCGCTCGGGTTCTTCGAGTCCTTCAGGTACGGCGACTTCCGGGTGTCGATCTCGAGCTCGACCCCCGAGTCGACGTACCCCAGGAGCTTACTCGGGTAGTGCGGGATGAGGTCTATGGTGTTCCTGATGTGCAGGAAGTTGAGGTTCGGGTAGCTCTCGCACCGCTCGGCGAAGGCCTTGTTCCCCACCTGGGGGGACCCGAAGACGAAAGCCGAGACGGGGATGTCCCGGACCCCGTTCTCGACGATGTCGAACGCGCTCAAGATGGACAGGCTCGCGCCGAGGCTGTGGCCGGTGAAGGTGATGCTCAGATCCTCGCCCTCGTACTTCTCTCGCAGCTCGTTGATCTTGGTCAAGAGCTGCGTCCTCGCGCTCAGCTTCGTGAAGGGCGACCTCGGGTCGTCCGTCGTGTAGATGGTGTACCAACCCAGCATGACTTTGGGGACTTTCTCGTCGTCGCGGTCATCGTCGTCGCTGCTGCTGGAGTCGTTCCTGGCCTCCTCTTCTCCGGGCTCATGTCCGCCCTCGCCGTTCGTGCTGAGGAGCGACTCGATGGACTTGCGCTTGGCGCCGAGGATGTTAATCCACTCGTAGTTCCGCGTCGTGCCTCGCCATGCGATGTAGATTTCGCGGCGACCCAGTTGCGCGCTGACCTCGTCGGTGGTCACGGCGATGTAGCCGATCCAGTTGGACTCGCGGTCCCACGCCTCCCGCGACTGCGAGTGGAACAGGAAGTACTCCTTGCTGCTGATCCGTGCCGTCCCGTAGAGGAAGGCCACGACCTGCTCTTGCGGAACACGACACCTATACCCATTACTGCGAAATTCTCGACTAGACTCCGGCTCATAATCGGACCGATCGACCATCCAAGATAATATCCGACGAATCGAAACCGAAAGATCATAAAAAGAGGTTCTTGAATTCGCAAAAATCTCAGAGAAATGAACAGTTTGGTCGGCTAATCCTCATGCCACAGCACATCCAGCATTTGAAATCTCTCACCAGGAAGAATAATAATCGAGGCCAGACAACAGTAGAAATTATTCGGGACGGAATTACTTTTACCTCGTAGTCGGATCCGTTCTCCATCATGACCTTCTGGAAGAAGTCGGCCTTGCCGTAGCGGCTGCAGCCGCAGTACTTGGAGTTCTCGTCGTTGATAAAGGTGTCGTAGGTGGCCTGTATGAAGTCGCCGCACCGGAGGATCAGCCGCCGGAGCCCCATGTCGAGGGGCTCCAGCAGGCCCTCCCAGTCCCCGCTCCCCAGCAGCTCCGCCCACGTCGGCTCCCGCTCCTCCCCCGCCGCGGTGGTCATTCCGGCCGTCTGCTGCCGCCGCTGGTGCTCGTGGTTGTGGAGGTGGAGATGGTGGTGGTGGAGGAGGCTTGTAATGTGGTTCATTATAGCGAGTGGTGGGGGGTAGGGAAGGAGGAACAGGGAATGCGGCCAAGGGAAAGTGATGGAGAGATTGGATTGAAATCTGTGGTGGTGGTGCTCTATATCTCGCCCCGCGCGACCCTACCGACAGTGTCTAAATAGGAAGGAACGGGTCGTCTTGGTCAACCGGGGGCATCCGCTGGGTCAATTTCCCATTGGATTACAACACGATTAGCAGTATTTAGACCGGTGGGAAGTGATTAATTTATTTAAAATTAAGCTCGACATATGAGAAATATACAACGAACATGAGCGCATAAACATTGGGAAAATGACATATTGTGGTTTATGTTTATTGTGCTTAGGATGCTTCTTGCTGCCTCGGTCGTTCGCTGGTGTCGGGACGGGGTTTTGGGTTTTCGTCCGGAGCAAGATGTTGACAGCTTGGGTTTCATTTATGGTAGGAAGATGGCGACGACCTCTCTTGAATGTGCTCGCGTTCCATCATCCGTTTTTGAGTGTTTTTCCGTCCTTTTTGGTGGTTGCTGAGCTGCCTTTCCTTTCGGGTTCGATGGTCGACCACGTGATTTGAGATTCCGCCCTTTCTTTCCCCTTTCTTCATTTTCTTTGTGGGGGCGTTTTTACCTTGTTTGATCCACGCGTGTATCGCTTTTTCATCCATGTAATCGTCCTCGTAGGGTCTTATTCAATGATATCTAGAGAAGGCAATAGCACGCGGTCAAACCCGATTGGAGAACGGTGCTCCCCATTCTTCTTTTCACATCAACCGGCTGTGGACTTCCTGTGCAGCGGGAAAGCCGATGAGCAGGCTTCGGGTGGTATTCACCGGACGAACCCTCCCCGATATACGCCTGAACCTTCCCTAATGGATGAGCGAGTTCATCGTCTTTTGTGCTTTTGGTGGGAGCGGTCTTGTCAATCTCTCCTTTTCAGAGCCTATTTCCAGAAAGCTAATGATGCTGGGGTTTGATCTATCTTTTTGGTGGATAGTTTACTGATTGTGGGTGCTTTTTTTCCTTGGTTGCAGAGGGTATCAATGCAATCAATGGTAAATTATATATTTAAAAAAAAAAAAACTTTTGTCGTGCCTGAGTGCATAAAATTCTGTTGGTAGGTCAGGCATTAGGTTGCGGTAGTTGAGGGAGCCAATAAGGCCCAAAAGAAATTACTTCGTGGCAGATTATCAGGGTGTGGGTATAATCCAACCAAATCGAATCCGACCAGAGTCAAAATGTTTAGGGCTCAAATTGAGCTCTAGATAGGTTTCTCATGAGCCTCAAGTTGAATCTAGTGATTGAGGAGTCTTACCTGTTATTCTGGACACTAGCTTGAGCTCGGACTTGAGTTTACTCCGATTTATGTCCTTTTCCATGAGTTGAAGGTTGACTGTATTGGTCGGTGATTTCTTTAAGTCTATACTCGAGTTGAGCTCCGACTTGAGTTTCAAGAATACTCACCGGTTCAAAAACATAACGCTGTGCAGTTCAATTTAAAGGAGATAATCGAATTGAAGCGAATCCATTTCTTTTGCTGCTATGTCCATGATTTATTCCCGCTTCTTCTTGGATTTCTCTTAGCACTATCATGTTAAAGCTCCGTCGATTCAATGACCAGACAAGTATAGCTGGAGTTTTTCACTTAAATAAATTTAAAAATCGATCACTTGAGTGTCATCAGCGATTTGTCTTGCCGGAAAATCTAATGTGGATATTGGTCGTCCTACATGTCTCCGATGGTGCTAATAGACAATTTTTGTAATTTTTTTCACTCAATTAAATGCAACAAATTTGAAAAATTAATTACTTAAGTGCCATGATTTGCCTCACTGAAAAATCCAAGATTAGCCTTGCTCAAATCTGGCGAGGGGCCTGTGGCCAGCGAGGCTTTGATTGGCCATGGGCAAGGCCATTGGGGCCGCCTAGGGCCTTTGTGGCCCTGCCTATTGAGGGTGAGGCTTTTGCAATCCGCACACAACAAAGAAATGAAGGAAAATAAAAAAATATAAACTTAAAAAAATTAATAAAAAAAGCAAAAAATCCACGTGAAACAATTTGTCGGAAATGTTACTCAAATAATTGATTTTACTCCGATATGACAATTAAGTGTGCGACAAAAAATATATGGCATTCAAGTGAACTATATGCAAAAATTATGGCACTCATACTTTGTTCCATTCATTGACCCATACGTTATGTAGAATTCTATTTTTCCATGTTTAAAAATACAATTTTTTTTTGGGCCCGTAAATCTCAATAATTGTGGTAAGTGCCCAAATAAATTATTTGAAAAAAAAATGATTAGTGACGTTTTGAAGGCATCATCGTAATTATGACATTACCTACTCTAATATAAAGTTTGTAAAATTGCAACTTGTGGATTTTCTTACCAAGTTTTGTTTGGATAGCTTACTAATCTTTCGAATTTATTAATTCTTATGTGAAATTATCAATAGCGTTGTGAAGAAAGTTAAAAAAAATAAAAGTTGATAAAATATAAGAAAATATATTTTGTTTATCTGAGAGAAAAGAATTTATGAACTTATAAACAAAAACTACATAAAAGTTGGAAACCAACTTAAATAAGAGCTGCAATGCAAAACTAGTTGGTAACTTATTCGTAAAATTTTAATTGCAAGTAAATGTATTGATCGTGTAATATAATGATGAGAAAAGATTATTGTTCCACAGAGATTGATGAATAACAAAATCAATTAATATTAAAAAAAGATTAATTCTAAAATTTATCTAACATATCAAAATAAAATTGAGAATAAATTAAAACTAAAAATCTTAAAGCGAAATTTGAAAACTAAATGTAATAAATCAATCAAATAAATATGTTGGAATATCCGATTTTACCATAACCACTAGATATGAATTTTAGATTGTTACGCATACAAGAATGATATCAAACACGTGATAGTGTAATTTCTCGATTTATTTATTATCCTATTTCTAAGTATAGTAAACCTACTCAGTTTACTAATCTACCGTATCTCTATGTGAATTTAAATAAACATAAGTGCATTAAAATCTATGAATATTCCCGACTTATAATGAGTCTTTTGTCATCGAAAACTACACAAATAGCGTGGTATATCTCTATCCATATTTAATTTATGGTTAAATATTATAATGAGCAATTGCACATTATTACTTCTCAGTCTCCAACATACATATTAGATCATTCAAGTGATGGGCAGACACTTAAAATCATTAATCATGATAATATATAACCCACATGAATGAAATCACTAGCAAAACATAAGTCATGAAATTCCTATTATCATGGTTATGCTACATCGTAACTCTAACAAAAGAAAATTAGAACATAGTAAAAGAAGAAATGAAAATATAAATTAAACCCAACATCTTAAATCAAATAATAAGAATTTTGTCACCACATTTGTCTTCTCTACAAAATACTTGAAAAAAATTCCAAAACAATGAAAAACGATCTAAAAATACCCAACTATCTATATTATCCTATTTATAGGATATATTCAAGAATTCTAACACAATGCAATTGCTTATTTTTTCCGCATAAAATTAGGAAATAAATTGCAGAATCCTTCGTTTAATGTCCACCTTCCAACGCTTTTTTTATTTAAATTCTTGAATCATAGAATTTTCCTTTCCTTATTTTTGCCCTTTTTTCCTTGTTTTCTCCATATCTAATTATTCTACATAAACAATGAAGATTTGGATAAATAGAAGGAAATCCAAATATTTTCTAACAAACATTGCATTATAAAGTACTATATTTGTCGTCTAAAATAGGTACAATAACTCTATTGTTATAGAGGTATCATGATTGGAAAAAAAGTTGCTAATCACTCTAGTTTAGATTATTAATTCTCCAAATGGTTGGTAAATTCAAAAAGTATGTAAGTAAGGCAATTAAATGTGGAAAACTAATAAAATAGTAAAAAAGTTTCCAAATGGTTGGTCAATTCAAAAAAATTAGGTAAGTAAGGCAATTAAAAGTGGGAAACTAATAAAATAGTAAATCTTTTATAAAAAAAGATAAATGATAATAAGCAACTCGAATGTGAGTTCGTAACCAAATAATGATTGATAATTTCAAATAATAGTCAGTATATTTAAAGATAAATAAGACAAGGAAAATTTCAAATAATGACTTAAAATGTTATCATTTTCTCAAATAAATACCCGAAATCGACATTGTTTCGAATGAGGGTAGGACATGCCCTCATTTTCTTAAATAAGGGCATAAAGTACCTATATCAGTCTTAAAGAAGGGCCTAGATTCACCGTCTATGATGGGCAATTTCATCTTTTAAATTTTTTTAATTTCTTTCCATAAAAATACTCAAAAAAAAAAAAAAATTAAAGCACATACTATCTATGGCCACCGACCCATCGCTCGATGGGGCGATGGAGTTGTCGACCCTCACCCAAGCGCCAGAAACCCCATTAGTGATGGGGCGATGGCCACAGGAAGAAGGGAGCCCTCTTGCTTGTAATTTTGCCATTTCTAAATTTTGTTAACATTTAATCTAATTTAATTTAAATTGTGTTTGGACAAAAATATTTCGATCGATTGGAATTTTTTGCCAACCGGCGAGGCTAGGCTCTTATTTGAAATAGCCATAAATACTTTAGGCCATTCTTTGACACTAACATAGTTACTTTAGACTTTCATTTGAAACAAGATTCATTTTATGCTCTTATTTAATAACATAAGAAAGACTTCCGATCCTTATTTGAAATTTTCCAATAGGACAGTAAGCGGAAGCTTTTTTTGTCAAACATAGGAGAAGCTGATATTTAAAAACTAAAACCATTATTAACCAACTTAAATAGGATTTGGTAACGCACAATTAGTTGATAATTTAATTAGAAAAAGTTGATTTTGCTACTCTAATGAAGTTGGTAATTTCTAAAGGAAGTAGGTAAATTGAAGAAGTTGACAGATAATAAAATAAAATGGTAACTCAATAGAATAATACTTAAATTAAAGAAAAGCAAATAAATATTGGTAATAAGTAATTTAAATGAGAGTTGGCAATGAAAAAGCTACTTGGTACCCTATTTAAGAAAAATGACAACTTGGTTACATATAAATTGAAATTCATATAATGGTTGATACATTTAGGGAATTGATATGAATGTGAATACAAGTTTGTACATGACAAGAATAACTAGAAATAAGGAAAGCTAGTGATCGAAAACCAAATAAATGTTGGTAAATAACTCAAATAAGAGCTAGTAACGCAAATTTTGTTGATAACTAGGTTGGTAAGTAACTTAAATAAGAATTGATATTAGAAAACTAGTTGATAGAATCATCATAAAGAAGTCGGTACTCAAATAAAAATTGGTACATTCATATAAAAGTAGGCTAACTTTAAGATATTGTGAGAAAGACAAATACAAATTAGTAAAAAGATGAGAAAAGTTGGCAATTATAAATTGTAAAAATAAGTTAGCAATCTCATAAGAATATTGGCAAATTACACACAAGTTACCAATAAAATAAAATTCAAACAATTCTTTTCTAAATTCTTTTACCATACATTTATTTAGGAATTTTAAACTTTCACGTGGGATCTTACATGTCTAGCTTACGGACTCTTTTTACTTGGAATCCAAAAATAATCGACATTAATATTGAAAAGGGGAATAAATACCAACCACTCAATTATAAATCACCTTACATATATTCATAATTTAAGTGCGCGTGATTTTATTACTTCTTATCCCGATTTACGACTATCCCTCTACAATTTGAAAAAATGAGAGAGACCTCTTTTTTTGGGGGGGGTCATAAAACATGAGAGACTTCAAATGTATAGGATTTTGTTGGAATTCATGCTTGAGTTGAGTTTCACATAAATATGCAAAAGTCAAATAAAAGAAGTGAAAAAAATTAGGAATTATGTGTTTTTTTACGAAATAAACCGACCTTCGTGTTTGCCCAATATCCGAAGAAGCAATTGCAGTTTCGAAGAACTTCTTCTGCAAAATCCAAGCTCGCGTGCCCGCATGGCGGCGTTCCCCTTCTTCTTCTCCCCAATCGCGGCTCTTCGATTCGAAGGCACGCGGTCGTGATAGGCTCAGCTTCGATTCGAATCGTTCGTCGGTCCCCTCGCTTCGACACAAAATCCAGCAACCGGTCGACCGATTCTGGACGATGGAAGAGGAGGAGGAAGGCAGGGTGAGGCAGCTGATCGAGAAGGCGACCGACACGACCGCCGCGGAGGTCGACCCTCGCTTCCTCAAGGCCATCAAGTCCGCCGTCCGGCACTCCGATTCGGAGCTCCGGACCGCCGCGCAAACCCTCATGTCCCTCATGAAGCGGAACCACTCTCAGGTCCGCGACATATCGCCCAGTGGCTTCGATTTTTTTTATTTTGTTCCGTCGAATTTGATGTTCGATGTTAATGCCGCGCGTGCGTGCTGCGTTTCCTGGCTGTGCGGGATGGCGATTAGGATAAGGGGGCGACGTAGATGGGTTTTATTTAGGCGTATTGCTTGCCGGTTTGGGAATTCAATCGGTTGTTTCCTTTCGGCAGAAAGCGTATTGGCTGGGCTGTTTCCTGGTTTTGGTGGAAGTCCTTGAGATGTGGTAGGATTTTGTTATTGCCTTGAGAGTTTCAATAGGGGAATGAGGAAGGTTGATATCTTGGTCAGTATGAGATTTCCGGTCTAAATCATCGAAAAAGAGCTGGCATGTGTAATTTTTAGTTATGTTAAATTTATGTTGGTGCTTGGGACTATAGTGTTTATAGCTCAATCGATCGGGCTCACCTGTTGCCTGAACATGTAGGGTTTAAGTACACATTGCGGGATGAGTTTGAAAGTATATGTGATGCGACAGAGCATTTGAGTGCATAATGCTTCTTTGATGGCATAGGCCCGTCGTGTTGGCTTATGGGGGGTTGTTTTTTTTTCTTTCTTATTTTTGGTCTTAGATATATGTCTTCTGTAGATTGCATTCTCACGCTTGATATTTCTCAGGTGCGGTACATGTCGCTGCTTATAATTGATGAGCTCTTTATGCGATCAAAGCTGTTCAGAACCCTTATTGTTGAGAACTTGGATCAGTTGTTGAGTTTCAGCATGGGCTTCCGGAAGAATATGCCGCTGCCAGCACCTCAGGCAGTTGCATCTCGTTTGCATTCCAAGGCCATTGAGTTTTTGGAGAAGTGGAATGCTTCTTTTGGTGTTCATTACAGGCAGCTTAGATTAGGATTCGATTACTGCAAAAACAACCTTAGGTTGCAGTTCCCCGATAGACAGGGAAATGCAGCTAGGATTCAACAGGAGAGAAGGGAAAGGGAGATTAGAACTCAAGAAATTTTACGCAAAAAATTCGAAACTCTCAAGGAAAGTTTTCCCTTGATAAAGGAAGAAATACAATCCACAGTGAATGAGATTGAGGAATGTCTGGATATAGTTAGTACTAAAGAGGAGCCAGTGCCACATGTCCCCCTTGATGATGAAGATTGTGATGATTTTCGTTCCCGTGAAATTCTGCAGCTACGTCTTGCATCATTGAAAGAAGCAGAAAAGGTTCATGAGGATGTGGATAACAAAGTTTTGTTTGATGCGTTGAGGGAGCTGTACAGACTTCTGGTGACCAGGCATTTAGTTTCTGTACAACAATGGATCACTGTTGTTGTTAAAGTAGATGCAACAGATAACAGGCTGAGAGATTCGATTTTGAAGGAGTTAATCAACATTCAAAATAAGATTCAGTTAATGAAGAAGAAATGTGAAGAACTAGTTTCTGCTTTACCAACTACTGCAAAGCATGACCTAGAAGAGGAAGAAGATATCTGGGAAGAGGGAAAGATTGAACCAAGTGATAATGGGTCTTCAACAACACTGAGAAACCAATATGAAAATCCCTCTGTTCCATCAACAAGTGGGTTGAAAAGCATGACTTCTGGATGCAGTGTTGGAGAATCTGGTGGCAATAAGGCCTCCAGTGAATCAGACGATGGAAAAAATCCTGCTAGGACTAAGCTTATGTTAGAAGCTCCAGTAATGAGATGGGGCCCTTACTTGGATAATTGGGGTTCAAATAGTGGTGTCCCAGCTAATCAGAGGGGATTGGATCTGGAAAGCCATTGGGGTCGGGTAGACCATGATGCTGTTATTCCAGCAGAAAAAATTGCAGAGCTGACTGTTCAGGCAACTCTCTACGAGGAAGAGCAAGTAAATATCAAACCATGCAATGCTCCTTTAAGCAGTGGGGGCCTCTGTCAGAGAAGAGATTTAAAAGTTTGCCCTTTCCATGGACCCATTATTCCTCGTGATAGCGCTGGTCATCCACTTGACCAGAATGTCTCTGCAGATGGTAGAACTTGTGGCCTGGAGACTGATGTAGCGAAGCAGTTGGCAAAACAAGCTGTGAAGAATGTCAGGACTCGAGATAGAGAAGAAATAGAGAAGAGAATACATGACAAACAATCTTTAAAACGTGCAAAGCTAGCTAAAATTCGAGAACACAATGAAGCAGTTCTTCGTGAAGCTGCGTTGGCTTCCACTTCAAGATCCGCAGCTATTGCAGAAGACATTGACAGTACTGATAAACCATCATCCAGAAAAAAGAAAGAAACACTTGCATCCATGCTGCGCAAAAAAGTGACGGCGAAAGATAGATTGTCTGAGAGACTTCTGAATGCCCGTACAGCAGATGCAACAATCAGGCAAATGAGGTCGGATGAAGATTCATGTTACAGAGAGGCTTTCCCAAACCAGTGGTAGATCAATGTTTTTCCCTTAACTTTAATGAGTTTGCTTCACAAGAAGTGTGTTGCTACAGTAGTGGCTTTCAGTATATAGATGAAGACTGTAAACTTTGCTTGTCTGTAGTACATCTTGTAGGCATATTGGAGCTGATTGCTTCTCATATTTCTTCAAGTTAGCTGAGAATTAGGAATTAGACTGAAGGAACAATTCTTTGTTCAAGTCTTGTATTCTTGACACTTGTGAAATATCAATAAGAAATTAGATTGTATGTTTCCCTTAACAAGGTCTTTGTTGAGAAACACATATTTTATTTAGTCATTGACTCGTACAGTTGGGAACACTGTTTGTTGACTCTTGCATTCACATGTTAATAACCACGCATCTCATATGTGGCAGTGCACAGGTTTCCAGTGTGCAGTCCGATATAATCTCGTTTTCATTGTGCTTGGTCGAGCTCTCTTTTTCGTGGTGCAAACTATGATTATGTCACACCATTGCAGTGCTTCTCTTGGGATGGTTTCTTTGCTAACTGGACCAGGAAAATGGTACCTTAGCCATGCATATCATTGTTGTAAGAGGAAAGTAAGATATTTTTCATGGCGGAGTCTGTTTGATATCTCTTCACAAACATTCATAAATTGTTAAGCTCTCAATAGATAATGATGGTCATTTCTGCATCCATCACCATCAAAGAAACCATCCTCTGCACTCTTGGTCTGGAAAATAGAAATAACTCATGTCTCTGATGTAGCAGCTATACGTCATGTATGCATGCAGTCCTGCATGATAACTCTGCTATGCAGCCAGATTTAATTTGTAACTTGTTCATGGGAGAAAAGGGAAGAGAATCTAAATCTTGTAGATTTTGATACCTCTGCTATCACTACTGGAGCAAAAGATTTCTTTCATCTTTCTAGATTGTTACTTTAAGAAATGGATGATTTGATGATTTGAACCGTGATCAATGAAATAGTTGACATGTGCTGGAACTTGGAGATGGTTGAAACACTTCATGTGCTACAGGTGAAGGATAGGACAGGACAGGAAGTGCATGACCTGGCTTACGGTGGAAGAGGATTAGCGATTCTGTTACACGGCACTTTCTTCGCAAACAGGCACTGAAAGCAGGAACGCAACCAAAAAGCAGTTCGGATTAATCAGATGTCCACTCCGCACCTTCTTTGCCTGAATGAAGATGAGATATCATTGGCATAAGAGAAGTAGTGTGTGTCGCTCCATACCCAGAGGGCCAGAGAACCTGCGGCTTTGACATGAGACTGATTAACTATTTTGGTCACTGTCCTGAGATAGGATGCTGATTCGTTCTCTCCTTCTCAAGCGAGAATTTCTCCGGTCCATTTCAATTATGCCCTCCTGAATTTGACCGGAACGAATCTGTAAAAGCTGGCACATGATTGAATTGTATCGTTCGCGGTTAGTTTTGATGGGGTAATTTTTGGGCCCTTTTTTGTCTTTGCCGGTCTCCTTAATCCTTATCCTCTGAGGAGCTATTTTGCTTTCTCGCTTCTCATGGTTGAACTGGGAATCTTTGTTTCCTGTTGAGCAAGTGCGTCGAAGAATGATTTTGTTCGGTTTGTGGATGTTGCATTAATACATATATCTGCTTTAACCTACTTTGCTGTTGGGCCAAAATCACCTTTTAACCTACTTAACTCTTATTATATTTCTCCTGGAGCCCCCCTTAGCACACTTTACTTTGGCCTAGTTTCCATGCTTCTCTTGAAAAAATGCTGATGCTCATCCTTTTTCAATCAGGAAGATTTATCCCTTTCCCTTCCCTTTTTGGGTCTGAAGAAAAAGGTGGGCATGGGCCAGAAATGGCCAAACTAGGACTCGGCACATGAGAACACAATGCTGTAATTCCTTAAGAAAATGCTTGGAATCGGGCCCCACTGAATCACTGATTGGCTCCAGAACTCCATTTTAGACTATGCAAAAGCTCTGTTCATGCAGGTCCAGAGTTTCAGCTACATCTCTGCAGGGTGAGAGGAACCCCTTTTTTCTCTTTTTTACCTATCTATGAGTCAGGTATGAAGGGCCATTTTCGCTTTTGGTCCACTAGATTTCTATCCTTTGAGCTTCAATGTTCCTTTCAGGGGGATAAGACTGATCGCTGGCACCAGCAAGGCCCCAGGCACTGAGGACCAGAAGCTCTCAATGTCCACCCTCCCTACTAAATTTTTCCTGTATGGTCCATTTAGATTCCTTCGTTCAATTGGTCGATTTCTCTAAAGAGAAGAACGGCGTCGGCTGCAGGACACCCCATATCATTCACGCCACTCTGAAAATGGGAAACTTTATTTAATTTCAAGACATGGGTTTATGCTTTTGTGATTAGCTAAATTGAAAAAACACTGTCCATCCTCCCTGTGGATGGTAATCAGAGAATCGGCCTCAATGATGGCTCTTGGTAGGACCAGGATGCAAAGTTACTCCGAGGTCAGCTTCTATTATAGCTCTAGGAATGATCCAAGAAGAAATTCGCTTTCAAAGTGGGGTCTATGTGGAGGGGTCACGGCCATCATTTGGCCAGAAAAGAGAAGGATCCTTTTTCCATTTGGTGGGTTTTTAAGGCAGAGAACTTGGACTTCTTTTGCTGAGATTGGGTTCATTCATGTCGCCTACTTTTGAGAGGGGGCAAAATAAATCAGAGGGACACGAAATTAGGAGCTTGTTCAAAATAAAAGAGAAGAGTACTTGTCTGAAATTTCGGATAAACCGATTAATTCATACAAGTACGTCCATGCAATACTGCGAACAAAAGCTGCTCCGTTCGCTACTATATTTCATGTCATCGTCTATGTCGTTTTTAGTTAAGGTGCCGAGACGCCGCAATAAGGGGCTTTGTGCGTTCTCCAGGACGACATGGTGATTTCCTTTTCCCCCTCTCGCATGTGTAATCCCAGACTCACCATTCTAATTCCATAAGATTCTCTACCTAAAAGGAAGCAAACATGGGGACGTGGGATGCTGTCCCAAAGCTGGGTAGGCCTCGGTCCAGATTGGAAGACACATTGCTGAAAGTCGAAAAGCCGAAAGTAATTCCTTGTCCCTCCCGCCCCTAGATTCCACTCCACCTCTCGTCATGTCTAAAAAGTCCATGGGAGATCATTGAGATTGATTTTAGGGATAAGTACACTCAAAGTTCCAAAACTAACACTTTGTAATTGAGTCCTATAATTTTTTGAAAGTATAATTAAGTTCTAAAACTTGTCGTAAAAGTGTAATTGAGTCGAAGTGCAATTAAGTCTTAAAATTTTCAAAAAGCATAATTAACGGGAGGACATGATTTGATTGATTTAATAAGTTTTAGGATTTAATTACATTTTCTGAAAATTTTATGACGTAGTTGTACTCTTGTGACGAGTTTTAAAAATTTCAATATGCTTATCCCTTGATTTTAAGCATGCCATCATTCTAACATGGTTGCTCGAAACCCCTCGGTTTTAGGATGGTATTTCATTATGGGATTGTCAGTTAGACAATTAGGATGAAGGCTCTCGTCGCTTCCACATGGATCAATTTCCAATTGTTCGAATTGGTCGTGGAGATTAGAAAGATCGATGGTGGAACTTGAGAGAGTGCCCGAGAAGCACATGAATAAGGAAGAGGGCATGGAATTGGGGACTGTTCTTGTTTAAGAACTCGAAAGTCTTGATTTCGACTGGGATTGGAACGTGGACTATGTAGGCTGCAAAAAGGTTGGCGATGCGATTTTTACCATGGTAATATGTTCAAAAGTCGTTTTGGGTTTTAACCGTCCTTCTAGATGACATGCTCCATCTTCCCCTCCCGCTGCTTCCTCATCCTGAATAGAAAGATATTCGTCAACTGACTCTTCAAACATCATGTGACAGATAAACGGCGCGTGTCGAAAACTTTTCTAATAACCGAGCATGTCACTCCACACGTCACCTGACGTGTCCAATTTCCCTACATGAATTCGGTTGTCATATCGCATGATTTGGGACACGTGGATTCCATGCAGAGAAAGGAAATTGATAATTTTATATCTCAATATATCGAAAAAGTATCAAAATCATTTAGGTGCTATTTAAATTATCTACGTCATAATTCAAAGATCTTCATTCAGGTGCTACTTCAAAGTCGCCAATTTTGTTACACAAAGAGGCTAATTGCAAAGGTTAACAAGCTCTGTCTTTGCAAACATGTTAAAGGGAGTGGCCTAAGCATCTGTTTAAATTTGGCCAATTGTATTTTTGGGAAAATACCGATAATTCTATTTGAGTAGGTCACTCCAAGCGTCACATGACGTGTCCAATTACCTTACATGAATTCGGTTACGATATTGCATGATCATGACATGTTTTTTTTTTTGGTAAGGCATGATCATGACATGTTAATTCCATGCAAAGGAAGGAAATTGATACTTTTACATGTAAATATATAGGGAAAGTATCGAAATTACTACATGGGATGCAAATAGGTCAAAATATTAAATTAAATATGTTATATTTTAAAGATCTTCATTTATATTCTACTTTCGAATTACCAATTACCTTACAAAGATGGGCTAATTGCAAAGGCTAACAAGCTCTACCATTGCAAAATTGCTAAAGAGAGTGCCTTAAGCATCTGTTTAAATACGGTCAATCGTGTTTTGAGAAAGACCGACAATTCCATTTGAAGCATCGACTTTTTCCAAAATGGGTTATCGCTGGATTTTCAAAACACGTTGATATATTATATTTTTATTTTTCCAATCGTCCTTATGAATCCCTCGTCAACAAGACTCATATATATTTTATTTATTCCGCTTTATCGAAAAATTATAAAAATAACCCACAAAAAAAAGAAGAAAATCTTTTTTCAGGATGAGGTTTGGGGTCCCATGGAAAAAAGATAAAATTTATGCGCTTATATTTAGTGTAGGCACGGGGTTTCGACGAGGAAGAAGAGTACGCATTTCCCGACAGATAGATAAGGAGGAAGATTAGAGAGCCGTTTTCTTTTCTTTTTACCCATTATTTTAATAAATTGAAATTAATTAAAATGATTGGAGCGTCGTCGTCACTCTCCTGATCCTGCGCGTGGGTCTAACCCCACCCATCCTCCCTCTCTCTCTTCCTCGCTCGCTCTTATTCCCTCATCGAGCCAGAAGAGAGAGAAAATCGTATTTAGAGAGAGAGAGAGAGAGAGAGAGTGAGGGAAAGAGTGTGAAAGTATAGAGAGAGAGAGAGAGAGAGAGCGAGCTAGAGAGAGAGGGCGTGCTTGTGCTGCGTTGTTGTTCACATGGCCTCCATGCCCTCGGGGCCTCACCACCACCACCACCACCACCACCTCCTCCACCACCACCAACCGCCGCCACCGCAGCCGGAGAACGACCCGCCGAAGCTCGCCCCGCGGCAGCATGATCCAATGGACACCGATAAGGTCTGGTCTCTCTTCTCTTCTCTCTCTCTCTCTCTCTCTCGCTCGCTCGCGCTCGCGGGCGCGCGGGGGCGCTGGACGCGCGGTTTTAGGTCGTGGTGACTGGTTGGGCGTGGCGATTTCGGAGATCGCGATCTCGGGACGATCCAGCGCGGAGTCTCCGTCGCTGCTCGAATTCTCGAGCGATCCTCGCGTCTTGTAGGGTTTCGCTTCCCTTCGCCGGAGATCTGAGCTCGCTTGTCTGGGGCTTCTGGAGCTCTTACTGTTGGCGGCGGTTCGGTCTGTGTGCGTTCTAGGGTCGCTCGATGCCTCTCCTCTCCTTAATGCGTTCGTATGTCCGAGCTTGGTTTTCGTGGTGAAGATCCGATCTGTCGGTCCGGCCTTGCTTTTCGGGCGTATTCGCTTTTTTTCTTTAGCTCTTGGAAGGAGAAAAACGCGAGGGAAAGTTAGGATGATTTGGAGTTCTTTCCTGAGTGGTTTTTTTGATTGCGATTGAAGATGGAGAGAAAAGGGATAAGGAGGATGACCGCGAGAGGAATTAGTCGGTGCGAGCTCTACTGAGCTGAGTTTTCATCTTCTTCACTTGCTAGTTGCTGAAGACTTGGCAATCTCAGTGTTCGCAGATGTGAATGTTTTCACTTCACTGGCATTATTGGCGGCCAGAATTAGGGTTTCGCAGCAGCGATTTGCTCTTGTAACCCCTTTTGTGGAATTTCATACATGCTTAAGTTTGTTCGAGATTCCTCAACGTTGACTCGATTTTATCTTTCTGCCATTTGTCATGAGGATCATCGGAGAATTCCCACTTTTTGATCTCAATTAACTTATTAAAGATAATCATCTGACTGGCTTTTGCTTTTTGTTTTGTTCCCAGGGTGCTTTCTTTTGATTGCTTTGGGTTAAAGATGTATCTTGATTCTGTCTTTTAGTGTGTAGGTTGAGGTGATGGGATTTGCTTCTTGAACTCTTAAATTTGGGATCTTCAAATTCATCTTTACCCAGCCTCACCGCTGCAACTCATCGTCAACCAGTTTTTTTTTTTTTTTTAACCCCGTGGTGGTAGATTTGTTGTTGCTACCGATAAAAAAAGAAAAGGAGAGTTCTCAGGCATCTTGGTTTTGCTCTTTGAATGAGCTTGTCTTTTTTCTGTTTGAATGTAAGTGATCCATCAATGAATTTCAACACAAAATCAGGCGAGATCGTGGAAACTCCTTGACGCAGATGACGATATAATGTCTTCTCATGCTTTGTGCTGAACACGTGTTACTTACGTGTCGTACTTTGATGAATCTGTTAGAATCTGTAGTTTTCAAGTGTTATGACTGCTGAAGGTTTGACGGTGTACTAAAATTCAAAATTTAACGAGACTGACGTTGTTCGTAATAACTACTTTGCCAGTTTTATTATAATCCGTTACTCAAATATATTGGAATCTTGAAATTTCTCGTTTAACCCTGCATGCCATTTTCACTACAGGAAGCGTCACCCTCTATTATTGAGAATAATGAGGCCGTCACTGGTCAGATTATTTCAACCACAATCGGTGGGAAAAATGGTGAACCCAAGCAGGTAACAATAGCTGTATTTTCCATGGCCCTGGTGGTATCTAGATGTAGTCTTTGCATTCTTCTTGCCATTGAAATAAGCTACAGCTCTGTTAAAGAGGCATTGAGTTGCATGTCCTATAAAGCCAAGTAAAAGTGCAGTCCAACTAATATTTCATGATTTGCCTCCGAGAGGTGGTACCTACTTACTCAAGAAAATACGCATCGAAGTTGGAATTTGTTTCAGCTAGTCATCAAGTACCATGTTGTCCTCCAAAACTCAAGTGTTATCCTTCAATGCTTCTTGTAGACCATCAGCTATAAGGCGGAACGTGTTGTTGGCACCGGATCTTTTGGAGTAGTTTTCCAGGTACATTGTTTAAATCCTTAAATCAAACACCACCTTGTTGTTTCAACCTTACTAATATGCTATCACTTTTCTCAGGCAAAGTGCTTGGAAACTGGAGAAATGGTTGCCATAAAGAAGGTTTTGCAGGACAGACGCTATAAAAATCGAGAGCTGCAGCTAATGCGTCTAATGGATCACCCAAATGTGGTTTCTTTGAAACATTGCTTCTTCTCTACTACTAGTAGAGATGAGTTGTTTCTGAATTTGGTCATGGAGTATGTACCCGAAAATATGTATCGGGTTCTAAAGCATTACAGCAGTATGAACCAGAGGATGCCCCTTGTTTATGTGAAACTCTATACATATCAAGTATGGACTGTTGTCTCTTTTTTTGGTAAAATTGGAAATGAGGGATCGTTATTCCTTGTTTGGTATAAATTTGATATCTTTCCTCATTCAGTCATATTTAACAGAAACTTTTTGACAGATATTTCGAGGGCTAGCATACATTCATAACGTTCCAGGGGTTTGTCACAGGGATGTGAAGCCACAAAACCTTCTGGTATTCTGCAGCATAACTTTCTCATCTTTCGAAAAAATGTAGTCTTTGTCTGGACATCATTGTTATTGATATCGTGCAGGTTGATACTGTGACCCACCAAGTCAAACTCTGTGATTTTGGGAGCGCAAAAGTTCTTGTAATTACTCTTCCTTTCTATTTTCTCTATTTGCTTGACTTATTCAATATGTAAACTTTGGTTGCAATAGTTACATCGAATCTTTTGGTTAATGCATCATTTTAAGAGTTTTAAGATTCCATCAGGTTAAGGGCGAAACTAATATATCATACATATGCTCTCGCTACTATCGGGCTCCGGAGCTTATATTTGGTGCGACAGAATACACGACATCAATTGACATTTGGTCAGCGGGTTGTGTTCTTGCTGAGCTTCTCCTTGGTCAGGTTGGTCATGTTTGGTGCAAAGTTATAAGTAATCTATGTCAGCTTCGTAATTTGCTACTGAAAGTCACCGTTTGATTTCTATTGCTTTTGTAGCCATTATTTCCTGGGGAAAATGCAGTAGACCAACTTGTAGAGATTATCAAGGTGAGCCTCTCCACCAGTACTGATTAGGTAGTCTCTTTGGTACTATTTGACCATATATTTGACGTAATGTTTCAGGTTCTTGGTACACCCACTCGAGAAGAAATTCGATGCATGAATCCGAACTACACAGACTTCAGATTTCCCCAAATCAAGGCTCATCCTTGGCACAAGGTTAGCTTTCATTTTATATAAGTATCGTAAATGTTGTTCTGTCAGCCTTCTGATTTTGTGACTTAATTTTGGTTCAAACGGTGTTGTCTATAATGTCTCACTAATTTTGGTGGTGACTGAGCTGCATCTATAGTCACATGTGCATTCTGTTTTTGTTTAGTCTGTTTGGAACTTATAAAGTGTGAAGATACCTTAGAAGGCATCTGATGATATCAATGTTGTTGAAATGGGACATCATGATCCTCTACTGAAGGAAACACAGTTTCTCCCATTGAAGATCAGATACTTAATATGCATCCAATTAAAATATGACTGGTGATATTTTGCATGTGGGGTTTTCTCTGATGTCTGAAATGAGGTGCCCTCTCCGCTTGTCTAGCATAGATTTTTAATTTTTCGATAGTTCTGCCATTGTGGACTTCATTTCATTAATTTCTATGATGTATACTTTTAGGTATTTCACAAGAGGATGCCTCCTGAAGCAATTGACCTTGCATCACGACTGCTTCAGTATTCACCAAGTCTTCGCTGTACTGCCGTGGGTGAACTTTATCCTGATCTTTGTATTGGATATATTGCGACCATGGTCTGAGGACTCTCTGCATTAACAGAATGACAATGTTCAACATCTTAGCTGCAAATCTAGAACTCATGTTGTTTGTAGCGGTGGAATCATCTTTCTGTCAAATGAACCATCGATTTATGGTCTTAAATGTATCAGTTGAAGTTTTTATCTCTTCCATCACATTATTGCTGAATTCTCCTTGATTGCTTTGCAGCTGGAGGCATGTGCCCATCCTTTCTTTGATGAGTTGCGTGAACCAAATGCACGGCTTCCTAATGGTCGGCCTTTTCCGCCTCTATTCAACTTTAAACAAGAAGTATGCAATCAGCCTTTTTTTTTTCTTAATCTACATGAGATACATAGAAATGCATAATTCTTGGCTGTTCCTGATCCCTGTTTATGAGAGTATAGTTGCATTTCGTTGCTGCTTTTCTTTGTGGGACAATCATGGATTTTGTCTCACAGATGGATGGAAATAGAGCTCCTCTTACTCTTCTTTTTAATGTCTAGACAATCATTAATCAATGTAGGATCATCTACCATTTGTTCCATCAGCTGCCGCTTCACCAGAAGGGACAAAGAGACAAATGATTGCATTCATTTGTGAACTACTAATGACAAATTAAATGTGATTTGGGGTTTAATAGATTTTTATGTCACCTCCTAGAGTCACTGTTTGGGAAACCTATATCTGGGTACGAATTGGGACATGGACTTTGCAATGTCCCAGAATCATGAGGCAGAATGTGTATCTTATATATTCCCTGGGCATCCCATATCAATTGTCTCTCTGCCTCTTCCATGAAAGTTATGTCTTCGTTTTTTTCACGGGCAGTATCTGATTGACTGTTGCTTTGCCTTAGTGGATTTATACCTCCTCAGTTACTGTTTTTGGCCTCTCATCCTGGTCTGTTTATAGTCTGACTGGTAACTAATATCAGGTTTGCTAAAATTTGAGCTGTTAGTGCATTTTCATATTGGCCTGATTTTCGTGTCATGGCTGTGCACTGAATATCTTGTTATGAAACATCCATGTATATGCGACTAGTATTGGTTGTCTCTATTAGTAGGTCCACCTTGCTCACATTCAACTCATGACTCCATGACATGCATGGTTTGCTTGCTCGTTCTCTCAAGTGGAAGGCCAATTGAATTCAAATGGCCTATTAACTGTCTTGGCTGGTCCATAAAATCAGAATCAACTTTTGTTTGGTTGGATGCATTAGATTTGTCCTGGTTGTGGTTCATATTTTACGGTTTAAAATTTTAATTATCTTTCAACAGTGTTACTTGAACTTTGTCAAATCTCGTGTCGGCTAGTTGACAATTTCTTTTTTTCTTGTGGAAGGTTACCATCTAACTAAGATTGGTCTGAATGTGTCTACAGTTGGCTGGGGCATCACCTGAATTGATTAACAGGTTGATTCCAGAGCATGTGAGGAAGCAGAATATTCTCAATTTCCCTCATCCGGCTAGTACATAAGCGTACAATGTGAAACGAGGAGTCAATCATCTAGTACTTGATGGAAGTGAACATAACTGAGGACAATCTATGTGTTCTGCAGTTTCAGCCCTGCAATCGGCTTTTCTCGCCCTGCAAGATGTGGAAATGGTGATATCTCAGCTTTTAACATGGAGAGCGGTTGACTGTCTTCTCATGTCGTTCTAGCGAAGAAAGATAGTATTTCCTTGGATGTACATCGTTTTGATCCTAAACTCTAGAAACCTTAGGAGTATAAAAATGTGATGCTATTTATGTCTAGTTATGTAGGGGCGTTACAGACCCAAAAAGGAGCTTAAGAAGCTCATTTAAGTTAGTATGGCTTCCTTCTTTTTATATGTTGAAGAAGAATGTGGTGTTTGTTTCCAGCCTGTGACTGGGTGCCGTCATTAACTACTGTGGGGCATCGAGATCTTGGTCCAAGTTTGTTCCATTTTGTCTTCTTTCATGGAATTCGATGACTCTTTCGCTCCATAGATAGAAATATAGATCGCCTGTCTATCCACCCCATAGCGGCTAGATGCATCATTGTCATCTCTTTTGTGCAAAATTGCATTTACAGGAGGAGATTAATCAGAGTGAAGCTGGAGATGAGTTGAATAACTTTCAGGCGGTCTTGCACAGACATGGTGATTCTTGACTGACTGTTGACCTGGACTTTCTATCGATCTTGGAACGGCATTGCTTGATGATACGAGCTGAATATTGTTTCCAGATGCCAGTGCCAACATTTTCCCTTTGCAGGGCTCTTGATGTTTAAGCTAGTGTTAAGCTTATTTGATAGTTTAAATTATATCACGGAACGAGTTATAATGTCTTTCGAGTGGTTTCGCTCGGACATGATTTGATTGAAGCGACAAATGAATTTCTGACAAATAAGTTAATTGCTTGAAAAATCTCAAATTAGATAAAAATCAGGATCTATCTGAAGTAGGCAGGATATACAACCATTTTAAAGAAAGAGGCTTCAACAACCGCAGAAGTAGCTTCTTGATGACCAGTGGGGGATGGAACAACTTTTGTGTCAGGAAAATTGAGGTACGACATCGACCGACATTTGACTTTCTCATGCGAAGGCTCAAAGTCCACCAAGCCAACTGCCCGACACAAAGATACGGCATTGGGTAGACAGAATCATTTGTCAAGACTTAACCATGACCGTTTTCACCCTGGCAAAGAAACATGCTTTAGTTTACAGTTTGGACCGCTCGAGCCTAATGTAACAAAAAGCAGGAGCGAAGCATTCCCAAGAAAAGTCGAAACGTTAGCGTAAGCATGCTTATTCTTTTGGCATCATTGTAACGAGTGTGAACCCCATTCCTCTTCTCTTTTAATTTTGTTCATCTCAGCAACCAAAGAGCAAAAATTGAATTTCTATTTTGCATAGTCACATAACCGAAATCTCTCCCTTTTTGCTTTGATTCTCTTCACTTTCATTATCAGAATGCAGGCAAAAAGATACTGGTGACATAACTTTGTCACGGTAAGTGCCATAACCTTCTTCTTTATTTTTTAATTACTTAAGTACCACATCGGTTAAAAACTGTTCACTTCCACCACCTCCAAGACCTATTGATATTCTTTACTACTTATCTTGCTTTCATCCAAGAGCAAGAGAGAAATAGATAAGAAGCAATCAGTGAGGGAATAGAAATTAAATGTCCCATAGTTCGATGGATCAAATGCGTGTTTATCACCTAAGTAGTCCCTCCCGTAATGGTTTGGTTTAGCTAGCATAGTCATTTATTTATGCTTTATCATGTATGCATTTATTTTTTAGAATGTGTGATCGGCGGATATCATTCTATATCCGAGATATGTAATGCTGGATCCATAATAACAGACGATAGGATACTTCCAGTGATGTGAGCCATTTGGAAACAAACTGGGTGAGCTCGTAACAACTCTTTCCAATAAACTAAACTACACATTGAACTGGAGAAAATCATCTCCTAGCAAAATCGATTCAGTTATGTAAGACGGCATTAGCCACGTGATTGCAGGTTGAGATCCTAACGAGTTGTGTCTTATCCAATATATAAGCATAATCCCAACATATGAATGGTAAAAATCATATTATGAGTCGCTATATGTGCGCATTACAATTGATATCAAATTATTAATGGAAGCGATGGATTAATTATTCAGTCGATCATCTGCTTACTCAGATGTGAACCTGACCCCACCAAAAGTTCTTGCAGTTTTCATTGGATTAGGGAAAATATAGGTGGATCTCGGAAATAATCAGACCGGCACAGCGGAGGCATAGAAAACTTTAATTATTTCGACACCTTGTTGGGTAATCTGTAGTACATCAGCAGGCCAACATCGAGTTCCCTAATCACGGGCTCAAATTCCACCAAACCCAAGAATAAATATCCCCGACACAAAGTTGCAGCATGCAGTAGACAATCATTTGCCAAGACCTTACCGCGTACGCTTTCACACCGGCGAAACACATGCTTTAGTACACAGCTTGGACCTCTGAACCCGACCGGGGAGAAGCATTCCCAGCAACAGTTGGAAACATATGGATTTTATTTGATAGGTCACCTGTAACTGTTAAAGTTGCAATCCCCAATTCTCACGGGGAAAAGAATGGAACAAGTCAAGAAACAACAGGGGGCGCTCTAAATCACGCGCATGTTATTGCCCATCTTCCTAGCTGCAACAAGATGGGAACTGAAAGAAAATCTCATGACCCTCATGACGACACAGTGACCTACTTCATGGAAAATGCAAATTGAGAGTAGCTTTATTCGAAGGTTTGACGCCTCCTCGATTAGGTACTAAGAAGATTTTGTGACCTCGTTGATGGCATTAGCGAGGTATCCAACGTTACCAGTGGTTACACCTGCCATACTGTAAGAAAGGTTCGCATGTGAGAAGAGTAGATCTACAAAAGGAGGCGATTCCACCAGATACCTATGTGGTGGAGTTATTTACCTTATACGGCCATTACGAGTCATGTAAATGTGATATTCTTTTGTCAACTGATCAACCTGCTCTGGAGTCATCCCACTGTAGCAGAACATACCAATCTGCTGGGGGAAAAGACTGTCAAGAACAGAAAATTGTGCATAACCGATGCTAAAAAGATTGCCAATGGAATGAAATTGGACCATACCTGTTCGGTTATGTGCTTCCACGATAATGGCGACCCAAGCTTTTCAAGGTTTTCTCGCAAGGCAGTACGCATCCCAATTATTCGGTCAGCCATCACCTGAAAAGTTACAAGGGTTAATGTCAATTTACTTCTCGACATGGGAGGGTCATGTTCATATTAATTTCTTATGGCACTTCTATATCCAACAGATTTTCAGAATGTGAGAGAAGCAGCTAAAACAAAAGGGCAGCTAAAACAATAAGGGTCCAACCAACTAGGAAAGCCAACAGAACAAGCTTTGCACAATAATTAGTTCTTCTCCCAATCAGCCAAAACTCCGACCCAGTTTAAGTAGATACAATACAAATGATTGCTTCTTTGTTGGATTATCAAGGAATGAGTTGCCACATATGAATAAAAAAAACTACCTTAACTTCCTTGAGCCACAAACTCTTCAATTCTGGATCGCCAAGAATAGTTGACACTATCAGGGCACCATGCACAGGTGGATTGCTGTACATGGGTCTGGCAAGCTGCTGCAACTGACTTTTCACAGCTATTGCTTGTTTTTCATCTTCACAAAGAACACTGGACAGCCATAGATAAGCAGATAAAGCATGAGTTTCTATTCACTCCAGAATGAATGACAATTGAATTTTGGCTTATCAATTGTCTTGAGGATGCTTGCTTGTACAATTTCTGTGGGAAGACCTTTTTTACTATAATCACATTTTGCTCAAAATTTTGATAAAGAAACTGAAGGAAACTCCATTTACTTCATGCCCATGATAATGTTGAGGAAGATATGATAGGAAAGAGAATGCATGTCTACGTTTTCATCTAGCACAAAAGCATCATCTCATTTGAAAACATTTCCTCCCTCTGCTTCAGAGGGATCTGCAAAGGTCCCAGTGAAGATATGCTTAAGAGTTTCGAGAAGAGTTCCTTTTACCAAGTAGGAAAGGTAATACTAAATAATTGGCCCTAAAACTTACGGCAAGGCAAGCACAAAATTTCCATCCCAATACCCAATATAGTCAAAATACCCCAAACAAATAGTGGAACAGCTACAGTATTAGACAGAATAATTACCTGAGGCAACCCACTCTCTGACCATACAGTCCCATGTTCTTTGCATAAGATTGAGCAATTCCAATTGCATGACCATCCTCAAGAAAGATCCTGATGGCCTTTGCATCTCTTTCTGGATCACCACTAGCAAATCCTTGATATGCCATGTCAAAGAAAGGAAAATGACCTTTCACCTGAAAATTGTATCATATTTCAGTCACAGAACTAATTGGTGAATGTTTGTAGTCAGCATTTCCTGAAACTATACCTTAATTTGATAAGAAATCTCTCTCCACTGGTCCTCTGAGGGATCCACCCCAGTAGGATTATGAGCACATGCATGAAGTAGAAAGAAGGAACCATTCGGTGCATTCTGATGATCGTCCATTGCAAACCCAGAGAACAGGTACCAAGCGTCAGCAACAAGAAAATTAGACAAAATCATCGACAAGAGACGAAGGAGTCATCATCATTGGAAGAATACACTTCGAGAGTCAAAATGTGCCCAAACTCACCTTGACGTCATCCATTAGTGCTGCAAAATCTAAACCCTTAGATTCAGGGTGGTAGTAATGATAAGTCCTCTGAGGAACATGGGCATCTCTCCAGATGTTATGGTGGCTGATTACAATAATAACCAAGGCTCACATTAGTCATAGTGTAATGCACAACTTAAAATGCGAAAACATGTGTGCTTGCATGTGCGTGTGAGAGAGAGAGAGAGAGGGGGGGGGGGGGGGGGGGGGAGATAGATAGGGAGGGAGCTCACTTAGCCCAGGTTGGGACAGGTATATAAATCTGGGAATCAGGACTAAAGCGCTTCTGGAAGTCAGCAAAAAGGCGGCATGCACCTGTCCCAGAAAGAGCTTGCACTGCTGCTATTCTTTTGTCTTTGATGAACTCAGAGTCCTCACCATATGCCAACTTCAATGTTTCCTCCACCATCTTCACACTGCCACCCATTGGAAGGTATTCCCTGTCCAGAAAAAATCAACCAGCCACTCCTCGAGTTCATTTTATCTAATCAATGAAGAATCCCACAAGTAGGTTTGTGCAGTCAACGTGCAATTACTCAATAGTAATAAGGACAATTCGTTGAGGAAAATTAAAATTTTAAGCAGACTCAGGAGTTCTGACTGAAATTCAGTTAAAACTTGCTTCTAATTGAAAAACAGAGAGAAAATGGTCTAAGACTAAGAGAATATACGCTCTCGGCAAACAACCACCTTCAAACATTCTTGTCTCCATAGATTTATTAATTGAATATCACATAGACATCAAATCCATTGAAACTAACACAACAAGCTGCCGTTTTTCACAATGTGACTGGTTCAACTCGACCAATGAGAGGCAAGCACCACTTATTTATTTAAACTTGAATCTTCTTTTCACTTTTATTCAAAATATTATTGCTAGCACTGACTAAAGAATATCTTTTATCAAATTAGAGCTATATGTTTAGACATTATGAACAGAAACTGAATCCTGACACTATGCCGAATGAACTCTACATGTAGCTTGTGGAACTATAAGCATCAGTAGGATTTTAAATACGGAAAGCAATCTATTTGACAATGGTCCAGCTAAAAAAGACATATATTTCAAAAAGTTAAACAAGGAAAAGCAAAAAATTTACTTCAAAAATATTTCATCATCATCAGTTACACATTGGAACGGCATTGGCCACAACTTTTGTAAGAAAAAAGATAATTAGACATGTCCACTTTTTCTATAGCCTTTTGCTTCGATCACTTGCACCAGTGTCTTTTAATCAGCATCAACACTGTGATAATTACTTTATCATCAAATACATGATCCAGTAGAGTAGATAGTTAAGAGCAGGAATCTGGACCAAGTGGCAAAAGTTGAAAAGTAAGGTTATCTTCAGATACCAATACCGAAATGATTCCCAACAATAAGGATAAAGACCATGGGAAAGGAATCAAGGAGGTCAGTGGATGCTGAAAGTAAAGGTGAGTTTGATGGACCACCATAATAATGCCGCAACATGCTGAAAATGTCCCTTTCACATTTTCACCATAGAAATAAGCACACATAGTGACGACATTAATTGAAAATTTGACTATGGTCCAATAACGAAAGTGAACCCAAATTAATTTGTTCCATAATACAAGGACTGGCAATGGACAAACTCACATGTTCTGGTTCCCGGCAATTCTCCGCTCTGCTTCTCTAACGCACTCAAGAACAACCGGCTTCCCATTATCATCGCGGTAAGCACCCTTCACAGTCATGCCATTCAATACAAATCAAATGGGCATAGCACAAAAACATTTCAAAAAAAAAAAAATCATGGCGCGACGCGCAATTTGAGCTCCTAGGAGGCCGAAACACCAGCACTCGACGATTTCAAATAAAATAAAGCCAAATCAATCACCAAGGAGCCAGCTACCGAAGCCCTGCTTTCGCAGTGACAGCAGCTAACTAAACTACCTAGGCAGAGCCAGAGTAAAACACGATCGACAAAAGAACCGTTTCCTCTTCATATTTGCGGAGCAAGAAAGCAATCGAATTTCAAGAAAAGAATCGTATTCCACTCCCGGCCTTCAAAAACATGCGAGAGCAGGAGTTGCATTCGAACGAGCAATCCCAGTTGATCCCATCACCCACAGAAAAAGATCGAGCCAGCACAAGAACAGGAACCAAACGGAACGAGGCATCGAAGGAAAACCCAAGAAGAAGAAACGATGGGGCATTAGAGAGAGAGAGAGAGAGAGAGAGAGCGCTTTGCTTACCACGCCGACGTTCACTTTGTCGGGGCTGGGGTCGGCGAGGAAGGCCTCGGTGACGCCGAGGATCGGGTCCTTCGGCGCCGGCTCCACGCTCCGCCACCACGACGACATGGATCTCGCCCCGACCGCGGAGCCCCGGCCCAGGATCCGGCCGGAAACGCCGGCTCGAACCGCCGCCGCCATGGAGAGTAGGATGAGCTGCCGAGCGGAGGAGCGGCGGGGCGGCGGAGAGAGAGAGGAAATGGAAGGAGAGGGGCGAGAGCTCGAGAGAGAGGCAGCGAATCGATCGCGCGACGAAAGTTTTGGTTTTTATCTTTTATTGATGGTCTCGAAGTGCGTGTCCTGTGATCTTGCCACTTGACGTTTCTTGACAGTCTTCATACGTTCGGATGCTCTTTTATTTATTTATTTATTTTTTCGTAAATGAATTTTGGAGTTCTTTTGTTGATTTTTTTTTTTATTCTTTATCACCACACCGAACTCTTTCGTCGCAGGTTGGCGGATTTGTTGCTGTGTGTGCTGACTGTGCTGCGCGGCGGGCTGTCCGAAAGGGCACGTGGCCGACGATTACTCTCTCTCTCTCTAGATGGTCCGCACACCTCTCCTTTCTTTTTCCTTTTATCATCGTATATTACTTTTATTCTAACTTCTACTCTCATTCTGTTCTACCTCCTTATAAGGTGTGACAATCAAAATCCATACCTAAAGTTAAATCTTCCTCACCTCAATCCCCTAAGAAGGTTTTATAAAAGAAAGCAATAATTATATTTCTAGTCATTTAACTTATAAGCCCAACCCCTTAAGAAAATATTAGAGTATTTGACAAGCATTTTAAATAATTTTTGACTAAATGCTGACCTTGGAAATATTGAAAGCCCAACATTGTGGAGTGATATTTGCGGAATGTTAAAACTGAAATTAAAGTATTTTTTTCCAAACTAACCTCACTAATTTTTTTATTTTTTGGTTTTGCTCCTCCTTCTAATTGTTCATCTTCTTTGTGTGAGGGCCGTCGACAAGGCTAGAAAGGCATACTCGGCTAGATCTAGTTGATGAAAAGACAACGAATGGCCGATGAGGCTCGTGCAACCAAGGTGACCGTTGCTTGGGTTGCGTGACGTTCATCGGAGGTCACCCAAACCAATGACCATTAGCGCCAGATCTAGCTCACCGATGGCCATAGCTGACAAAGGATTTGAGTTCTTTTTTAATAAAAAAAAATATAAAAAAATACAATCAAAGCCCATTGCAATTTTTTTTGTCAAACACTACTTAAATCCAAATACCCTTTGTAAAGAATTTTTACCATAAATAATTTGCATTTCTTTAAAGGGTTTTGGCTTCTACACTTGCATTACCCCCAAAATCCATTTTCAAAATTGAATCAAATCCATCCTCAGTTTGTGTAGTCGAGTTATTTTGTCATTGACACTTTAATTTGCTTTGCAAATTTTATAACGTTAAAGAATAAAATGATCGATTAATTATTTAAGAACATACTGCAAAGGATGAAAATAAAAGAAGTTCAGGGATTTGTAACTAGATTCGTTAAATAGGTGGGTTGGGTAGGATCGAAAATGATCTATCCCAAATTGACATATGTAACCTATTTTGACTAATTTCCATACAATATAAATCTAATGACTCACATTGTACCAATATTACTAAAATAATTATATATTTAATCAAATCTACAAAAACTCATATCTAAACTAAGTTGAGAGCACCGAGTGAGTGAGCATGGGAAGAGTTATAGAAACGAATTGAGTCTAAATAAGTTATTAATCCATTTAATACTCATATTATTTTAAATTTTACCATTCTAAATCCATTTATTGAATAAAATCAATCCATATAACAACTCAACTTATCAAATATGGGTTTAAAATATGATCCATTTTGACAGGTCTATTTGTAATTGCGATATGTTATTGATACATACTGATCATAGGAAATGAAAACCTCCCATCGATTGTCTTGTCCATTTTATAGAGTTTTGTATAATACTTTTGAGGGGCAAATTCCATAAAAAAAGCACGAACTTTAGATGTTGTCCCAAATCTGGCTCAAACTTTATTTTGTCTAAAAAAAAAGCATAAACTTTCACTCGTGTCCCAAATCTGACCCTCCGTTAACCCACATTCCACAGTCATTCGATGTGGCATTTCCACGTCAGCAATAATTTCCAACACAGCAAGCTAACATGGATATAAAGGCAAAATTGTTCCTGGGCTTTCTCTTCTTCTCTAACGCATGACTCATGAGATTGGGGAGAATTCTTTCTAGGGTTTCCTTTCCTCAGCAAGTTCGTGCACGGGAGTCTTCAATTCGTTGGAAGATCTCACGCACTGGCTTGCTTGCTCATTCTCTCACACGGAGACACTCGCTCTTGCACATACACAAGCTTGATTGCTTGGAGACGTCGTTTTCGTCGGAAATTTTGGCCCCGTGAAAGTTGTTAAGTTAATGTGCATTAAGTCTAAATGTTTTTTGAATGTCATAAATAACTTTGATATCTACATCTTTGATACAGAATGGTACCATGGAGATGCTTTTGGACTTGATGCTGAGAAGATGCATAAACTTATGGGATCTAGGTGTTACCGTAAACGCACTCCTCCTATCTGCCCTATGGGTCGACTGTAAAGAGGTCCAAATTTTGTTGAGGTGCAAAACGATGCTGCATTTGAGTGTTTGGAGGAAGTGTTAAATTTAAGTCTGCCCTCCAATGAGGTGAACTTTATAGCTCATGAGAAAAATGTCACGCCTCGAATGTCACGCCCCGATCCTCAGGCACGCGCACATCCTTTACCTTTGGTCGATTTTAAAATGCGATATCCCAGGATTATGTATCGCCGACCCTTTCATTTTTATATGCACATGCGGAAGTAGTTATAAATCCCCAGACAATAAAACAATGGGATAAAAAAGCAGGTCATACTTTTATATTGAAACTCATAACCAAACTTTTATACATAACACAAACCAGATTACTTCACAATTATTCACAACTTTCTAATTTAACTCTATTCACATCAAAATATAATTCACAAAAGATGATGAAATCTCAGTTCTCATCCAGATTGTACTCAAGATCCCTCTCAGGATTATCTTCTTCTTCCAAAAATCTTTCTCCTCAGGTTTCACCTTAAAGTTCTCCTTCTCAGATTCCTTCTCCTCAACTCCTCATCAGGGTCTTGAAATGTTATCCCACAACCGGGATGAGATTACGTCTCAGCGAGTTCTACCCCACTAAGACTCAATTAGGGAACCAATACACTACTCGATTGCCTAAGCTCAACACGAGTCAAAGGACTTATCTTGGTCTCAGATTCCACCTGCATATTAGCACAGATCAAATAGGCACCCAAGCAATCACATCACAGATCGAGGCATCGATCAAATCGACCTAGTCAATTACATGTCAACAAGACTACTCATCGGTCATTTCCATTCAATCAATCAATTCACAACATCAGATCAAAGCAATGATCAATCGACTTAGTCGATTACATGTCATCACGACCCATGCTTGGTCGGCACATTCAATACTATCTATAAAGTCCTATCAAATCAGGACTGCTCACCCAAAGTTGACAAATAGATAGTATAGCTCATCAGAAGCTGCCAGATCCACTGATCCGATATAATAATATGCTCACCAGAAGCTGCCAGATCCACTGATCCAATATAATAATATGCTCACCAGAAGCTGCCAGATCCACTGATCCAATATAATAATATGCTCACTAAAAGCTGCCAGATTCACTGATCTGATATGTTTATTATGTTCACCAGAAGTTGCCAGCCATACTTTCAGAGTATGCTGAAAATAATATATGCTCACCAGAAGCTGCCGGCCATACTTTCATAGTATGCCGAAAATTATCATTTAATCAAATCACCACTTTTCTTCTTCCCGATAAAATATTCGTGTGTGGGTACATGATCGGCCTTAACCAAAATATTATAATTTCCTTTCCACAAATCCCATCATTTTCTATAGTCCACCAAAACATTTTTGGCGCCATTCAACCGACGCCTTAGGTTATTTTCCAATTAATTATTTGAAATTAATTAATTTAGGAAAATAATATTATAATCACAATTAATTCATTTCCACACAACGTAGAGCTCAAATAAATAAACGGGCTGCACCACGACAACCAAAGACGAAATTCTGGTCACCGCCATCCCGGTTGAATTTCCAGAAAAATAAATAATTAAATAATTAATTTCGAAAAATAAATAAATAAACACAATAATTCCAATTTAAGACAATATAAAGTTCAATTAAATAAATGGTACCACGATTATCAGATAAAATCCCGGTCACTTACCATCCCAAATTAATTTCCGAAAAATAAATAATTAAATAATTAATTTCGAAAATTAATATTTAGTTCCTAAAAATTCCACTTAAGCCTGAATTGCCAAATTGAAGCTCGATTAGAGTCGGGAAAATCCCGGGCTACCCTCAATAAATAGTAGACCACGTCTACTTGCTAAATGCACACTCAATTTATCTAATTCGCATCACAATTGACTAATAAACACTAATTCATACTAATCTAACCACCTAAACCTAATTATTTAAAACTAAACAACCTTAAGTATAATTAATCCACTAAGCAAGGATTAGTGAGATTACTCATCGGAATCGCGCACAAATCGGATCAATCCGACGGGGACGGCGCGAGGAACGATAAACTCCAAAGCACGGCTCGGGTTCGGGGCCCGGAAACGGCCCAAAGCGGCCCACGAGCCGGTTGGATACCCACTCGGCGGGGTGGCTGCGCACGCTGAAAAAGAACACAAAACAGCCACAAATCACTTCAACAAGGGCGGCAAGGTGTGAGGGAAGGCCGGTGGAGGTCCGGCGAGGTCAAACGGCGGCCGGTGGTGGCCGGATAGGGGCGGAATAGGGCTGTGCAGAGGCCTAACGGCCTGAACGGCGCACGGTAGGGACAGCGAGGCGCGAAGGGGGCAGTGGCGGAGCGCGCGGCGTGCACGGGCGGGCATCGCGCGGGTGGAGGTCCAGCTCCGGTGCGGCGGCGACGGCTTCGGCGAGCTGCTGTTCTTCTTCTTCCGCTTCTGGTTTTTCACGAACAAGAAGAAAGAAAGAGGGGGTTCGGTCACGTGGGGGAGAAGAGAGAAGAGAGAGGAGAGATAAGAGTAAAGAAGAGATAAGAAGAAGGCTTTTTGACTAGTCAAAGTGAAAAAGAAAGAGAGAGAATAACCCAATTTGAATTTGGCAAGTTGCAAGTGTTCGGTGGGGGTGTCCGCACGAAGGGGGAGGGGAGAGAGAAAAGAAGAGAGAGGGAGAGAAAGAATAAAATAAAATAATAATATTATTCTTATTTTTTTCTTTTCTCTTTCCCTTTCTATTTTCTTTCGATCTTCAATTTTTCTTCCGATAATTTCTTTCTCGAAATTTGGACTCGTCAATAAATTGACGGACGATGAGATAATATCCAAAATGAATTATGATATGCCCGAATATTCGATTCTTGGAACCAAATTCAATTTCGTGGTTAAAATCGGCCAGACGCGATTTTAATCCAATTCAACAAATTAAGTAGCTTTTAGGGATTTTACCATGGATACGTTCCTTAACAGCCTCACCTAATAGGTTAGTTAACTCGTGAGTGATCAGCTCAAAGAAAAAGGACTATAGGCACGTCGACGAAATGCCCATTTCATTTTATCGAAATGGGATCAAAATTCAGGATGTCACACCGAACCTCAAGCGCGCCAACATCCCGCCATGGTCATTCAAATGCGACGTTTCCAAGTTAAGTCACCGACCCAATCAGTTCTTTAATGCATATGCGGAAGCATATTATAAAACCATTGACAATAAAATATGGGATAGAAAAGCAGGAAGCAATTTCACAACAATACACTTTCATAAATTAACGGAGTTACAAACGAAGGCCTAAAGCCAAAAGTCTACAAAGGACCGGCTCTTAAAAAGGAACTGTCCTATGACCAACAAGTTGGACACGTTCTCCAATCCTCCTGACTTCACCTCTGCAACTCTTCAAGGCCAATCAAAGTGATTTGGCCGCTCCGTCCACAAGGGACTTGAAAATGTTAGCTCATAACGGGGTGAGACATTGTCTCAGTAAGTTGAACCCCCTAAACCCTTATTAGAAAGAAAATACGCCCAAGGATGGCCTAGCCACACCACATAGAGGACTTATCTCGCCTCAGTTCCTTTCTGCAAGTTAGCACAATTCATATCACTCAATCTCATGCTCATATCACCCAACCACATACAATAATACGAACTTAAACAACCGGAACGCATTTGCTTTCATATAACTGACAACCACGAGGGTCCTGATTATAAGACTAAATCGTTATAATACATTTCATTCCATGCCACACAATTTCATCCCATAATCCGACACATCAACAATACTCAAAATGCATTCTAATTGTTATTCACTGCCACACAAGGGCATAGCCTACTCGCAATTCGACTATCTACTGACATTAATGGCAGGCATCGCCTCCCCCCATGGAGCGCGGCTTCGTCATTACGTCGACGGCATTCCCGAAGGAGCATGGGCCCAGAATCTACTGCGACCCGCATCCGTTGTAAGGGGCATCCCATATAGGGGCAAGTCCGGCTCAACAGCCTAGGACAATTTCCACTTAATTATCGCACGACCAAAATCATACTCGGCCTTAGGACACTTTGCGTTTCACTCAATGTTTCCATTTAAAATAGTGGTTCCAGCCATTTTTCTTCATATTAAAAATATTCCAAAAATTATTCACGTGTGTGGGGGCACGTTAATTTCGAACCAGAAAGCCAATATCTCACTTTTTCAAACCCCACTATTTAATATAATCATTAAAATTCAATTTTGGTATCAAAACCCGACACTTGGGATTTTCTGAATAGAATCCATATTTTTCACAATCAACACTCAATTTGCAATATCCATTCATCAAATTAAAAATCTGAGTACACAGCAACAATCAGCACGAAACTCTGAGAAAATAAGGTCCCGAAATAATTTTCGAAATTTAATAAATAATTAATTTTATTCCGAAATTAATTAAATAATAATATTTTAATAATTTCGAATAAATATATATTATTAAATTATTTAATAATTTCGGAATACTTAAATAAATCAAAAATAAATTCATTTAAGTCACATCAAGGCTTATATTAATATAAACATACACTTAGTCTTAAATTAAACACACTTTAAGTTAATTAAGCACCTTAATATAATTTGCACTTAAATAAATTAAACTAACCACCTAATAACACTTAACATAAACTAAACCTCCATAAGTATAATTAACCCCCTAATCAAGATTTAGTGAGCTAAATTCATCCGATTAACGAACCGAGTGGTTCCAAACGATGGGGACGCAACAGGGATCGACTTTCCTCAAGGCGAGCCAAGCATCTGGAGTCGGGAAGCCGGCCAAAACGGGCCAAAACTGGGTTGAGATACCCACTAAAATCAGCTGCTGTCCAAGCTCGGAGGAGGGTTGACCGGCGGCGGTTCGGGCGCGGGGTCGGCGGAGAGAGGCGGCAGCAGCTCGGGCGGTGGCTCACGGCGGCCTGGCAGGATCTCCGACGACAGCTGGCAGCTCGGGATGACGGACGATGGCTGTTGGCGCACGGACGAAGCAGGGACGGGAGGGCAGAGCAGCTTGCGCACGGGACGGCGTGCGCGCGGACATATGGCGGCGGCGACGGGCTCCGGCGACGGACGGCGAGCGGCGGCGTCGAGCGACGAAGGGGGCGGTTGGGGCTGATGGTTTCGGTCGAAGCTCCTCTCTCTCTCCTCCCCAAATTTCCAAGAAGCCAAAGGTAGAAGATGATGGTGATTGGTGGAAGTGAAAGCCCCACTTTTCAAGAGCAAATCCTCACCATCTACTTGTCAACATCCTAGTCACTCTTGCCCCACATCATGACATGCTCCACTATCTCAATTTCTCCCACAACAATATTCCAATAGGTTCAATTTCATTTTCCGCTGTGGCATGAATTCTCCAAAATCCTGTACAACACAATTCATTCAATTTCATTCCAATTGAATTAAATTGAAGTCCATAAAATTAATCCAATGTTACCACACTTCAATTTATGTAATCACTGGACCATAGAACCAACCTGAGACCCAAAAGCACGACCAAAAGCGGGCCTTCTAATTTCTTGAACCAAATTAAATCATACTTTGATTATTTTGCCAAAAAACTCGGTTTGCATGAAAAATCCTCTAAAGATAAGTCAATGATCTTAAAATGATTTGTAACACACTAGGACTTCCAATTTCTGAATTCGATATCAATTTCACGGTTAATTTCACTCTGGCACGATACTAGCGCGTCCTGACCTATCGGGTAGTTTTTTAGAAATTTTCATGCATTTGACTTGTGGTTGATCAATTCAAGCCACAATGTACATATTTGACACATTGGTAACTCTCGGTTATCGTGAAAATCTCAAGATTTCAAATACGAACACATGGTACCCAATCGACAGAAAAGTCGGTCTAGTGCCGACCGACAAGAATTGTGCGATCTGGTGGAATCACCCACACTCGATCACATGCCTCTGTTGAGTCGACCTATCTCCAGTCTCTAATCGATTTTTAACTGTGCCGTAATGACCCTTGCAGATTAGCTTGGTCGAAAGGTCGCTTCCTAGTCAAATTCTCGAGTCTGATGCATTAGAATCTCTTACCGGCTTCACCTGATAGACTAGTTTTCACATAAGTGGCCAACTCAAGAAAAAGAACTATATGTGTGAAGAGGAAATGCCCGTCTCATTTTATTCAAAATAGAATTGGAAAATCAGGATGTCACAAAAAATATTCAGCAGCTTCAGTTCCAGGGAACGAGACACATGTCAATTAACAATTGGCAAGCTATTTTCAATGTCAGAAGCTAGGTTGGAAGCAGAATATTACATTGCCTTAAAGCGAGATATTAAAAGTGTGTGCATCTTGTAGTTAAATAGAGATGTGAAGCATATTTGTAATAGACTTATTTCATTCATCTTCAAATAGACTTTGAGTATCGACCCAAAAAAAAAAAAAGACTTTGAGTGGAAATGCCATGTCGGATGTCTGTGGAAGGAAGGTTAATGGAGGATCGGATTTGGGATACAAGTGAAAGTTGGTGCTTTTTTTTAGACAAAATAAAGTTCGGGCCATATTTGGGACAACATCTAAAGTTCGTGCTTTTTTATGGAATTGGCCTTACTTTTGAGTTAAAAATGAGATTTGATCCTAGGAAAGTTCACTCTCTCTCTCTCTTCCCTTTATTGGATACGAGGGATTCTCTCTCTCTCTCTCCCCCTTGTTGGATACGAGCGGGGCTAATCCAAAGAAAATCATCACCCAGATTTCTTGGGCCAAAGAGATGGGCCTCTCTAAATGGGTCATCGCAGCCATTTTAGCGGCGTCGAAGCCCACTAGAGCCCCTCCATTAAAAACCCCGCGAGAGGCGAGCTCTAGGGTTCTTGGCCTTCTCTCGAGCGCTCTCACCTTCCCGCCGCCGCCGCCGCCGCCGCCGCCCCTCGCTTCTGCTGCCGCTGCCGCCACGGTGTGACGTTCCAATGGTGAGCCCCTCTCCCACTCAATCCTCGCGTTTACCGCGTTCGTTTCTGGATGTCCGGTCGATACTCAACAAGTTCTCGCCTTTCCTTTGCGTTCCTCGAAAATGCCCGAATCGGAGCAGGCTGCGGAGAAGAAGCTGTCGAACCCCATGAGGGAAATCAAGGTCCAGAAGCTCGTCCTCAACATCTCCGTCGGCGAGAGCGGAGATCGCCTCACCAGAGCCGCCAAGGTAAAACTGTTTCCGTTCGCGCGCATCGGAGCGATCTTCTCCGTCTGTCTGTTAGCTGTTTTGGTTAAGATCGTATCCTGATTTTGTGCGTTGCTGATTCCGGTTTCGCCACTTGACGGGGCTCAGGTGTTGGAGCAGCTCAGCGGCCAGAGCCCTGTCTTCTCCAAAGGTTGGTCCTTTATCCGCGGTTCCCTTTGGATTCGGTTCTCCGTCAGTTGTTTTCGTGTCTCTGATCTCGATTGTAGGAACTAAGGAAGTCCGAGTCCATTAGATTTTTATTTTCCTTGTCCTGTCCTCCGTTAACAGTTAATGGATTTTGGGCTGAATACTGACTTTGGGACGCATATAAAGACAGCTTTTCTTACTGAAATGCTCTTGCTTAATTAGGGAAAGTCGGGTTCTTTTTACTCTGATTCGCTCAAAGTTGGGCGAAGAGAACATTTTGTTAAGAGTTCTTTTATCTGAATGGTGTCCCCTAGTTTCTTCTCCGTTTTGAAACTTGCTGGAAAGAGAGAGAAGGTTGAGATTTTGCTCCTGACTTTGAGATGAGTTAATGGCTAATTAGGTTCTGAAATAGAGAATTTGGAATTGCTTCCCAAGCAGTGGTAATGCAGTGGATGTCCCTGATAGATGGTGCATATCTACGTGGTATAATTATAAATATATGGCTTGATGATAGATGTTAATTTATTCAGAAAGTCTTTGATTCTGCCTGAGAGCTTAGAAAAAAGCTGATGCGCATGCGTGTGCTGAAATGGTGACCACTTGAACTGTGTTGGCGGTCCTAACTCCTTCAGATTGCTTTGTTAAACATGTTATTGGTGTCATCTCTCTTACTTGAGATTCAGAGGCGGCTGTCTGACAACTGTGTTTTTTGAGAGCGAATGCACATTATTAACTAAATTTTCGATGCTCTGTATTTTCCTTGTATGCACATGTTAATGCATGCATGCCATATATGAAATTAGTACGCATTAGATGCAGTATGCTACTTGTCCTTTGTTGGGACCTTATCTATTGTTTTGTTGATTATGTGGAGTATTCATCTGTCATCTGATGTACATCTTCTGTTATCTGATGTTTTATACTATAGCTAGGTACACCGTTCGTTCTTTTGGAATCAGACGTAATGAGAAGATCGCATGTTATGTGACTGTCAGGGGTGAAAAAGCAATGCAGCTTCTGGAGAGTGGTTTGAAGGTTAAGGAATATGAGCTGCTGCGAAGGAACTTCAGTGACACCGGTTGCTTTGGTTTTGGTATCCAGGAGCACATTGATCTTGGTATCAAGTAAGTCAATCCAACCCACCTAATTTCGATTAGGGACTTCGTGGAAAGTTTCTTCTTCATCATTCTCTGAAGCGCTTCATAGTGTGCAATTATTACCATCTCAGCATGCACTTACTCAAGGAGTTTAACACAACATTACATGAGAAAGTAAATTAGAGTTTGCATTAGGCTTCTATCTTCTGAGTTGTACTTGTACTAGCCTTTACTTAACAGTCAAATTTGAGTTTGCCAGCGGCCAGTCAGTTCATACAGTCTGATGAGCCCATTTGCATGTTTCACTTGGTCGAGCATTAATTTATCTCTCTAATTTTTTCAAATAAAATGCCAAGGAAAGCATCAGTAGCTGCTTTTACATCAGGACTACCGGTCCAACAGTTGCTTTCTGTCTTCAACTTTCATAATAATCTATTTCGTCATTGCTTGCTGAACATCCGTGTTTCCTCCTTTCCTAGGTATGACCCTTCGACTGGTATTTATGGTATGGACTTCTATATTGTGCTGGAACGACCTGGTTATAGAGTTGGCCGTCGTCGGAGGTGCAAGTCCCGTGTTGGGATCCAGCACAGGGTCACCAAGGAGGACGCCATGAAGTGGTTCCAGGTTAAATACGAAGGTGTTATCCTTAACAAGTCCCAGAATATCACCGGCTAAGTTCTTAGATTCTAAGGAGTCTGCTCGCCTTCCCTTTATATGTTGAAGTCCTAAATTAGGATATTGCCTTCATTTTTGCTCGGGAACAGGTGTTTTAATGTATTGGTTTTGCTTGGGAAGACTTTGTTTTTGTGTCACCTTGTGTCACCTCTTTTCATTGTTTTGCTCACATTTATGTAGTCCTTGTCGCTCCATGTCTAAGTGTATCTCTTTTCGCAAAACTAGAACCTGTAGCTGTGGGAAAAAAGGCCGAACAAGCTATTTTTGCATCGGGTTCTGCTAGAATTTCTTAGTCCACGGGCGTGCAAAGATGCGTTCTCAGCCAATGCGTCGTACCCTAATGCGACCAATCTCTATTCGACAATCTGCCATCCGAACCCCACTGACAAGTTTCATGTTAACACATTGAATTGATGATTTAAGCTATTTTACCATACGCGAAGCAAGTTTCATGTAAGCGATCGATTACTTGATAATCGCGAGCAATTTCTTTTGACGGAGTGAATGAATCCCAACTTCCTCCCTGTTAATGTGGCTGCCGCAAGCTGTGTAAGTGGATGGAACATGGTCAAAAAGGAGTAAGAGACTTTCTAAAGGAGGCTACAATTGTATATACGTCCACATAGGAAATGTTTATTAGCCTGTCAGTCTCTCCCAAACGTTTGATAGTGTGTATCAAAACCGGTCACCAGGGCAGGACAATTGGGCCTGTTTGTTTGTGTTCTTTTTCTCTTGTCATGAACACAATTTCTGTTTTTTTTTGTTCCGAGGAACAAAAAAAGAACAGAAACGCGTTTGTTTGCGTTTTTGTTCCAAATCTATTTTTTTGTTCTCGGGAACAAATTTGAAACAGAAACAAGAAATAAGAACTTCCTGGAACACTTCCGAGAAACAATTTCTTTCTCCTATTTTTTCTTCTTCTTTTCTTCTTCTTTTTTCTTTGGCCGGCGACCTCGGCTGGAGTGTCGCCGCCCACGGAGAGGCTCGGCCTCGCCTTGGCTTGGCAAGGCCACTGGCCCTCGTCAGCCGGTCATCGGCCATGGCGAGGTCGGCGACCAGCCAAAAGGAAAAAAAAAGGAAAAATAAAATAAAAATATTAAAAAATTAAAAGAAACAAAAAAATTATGTAAGTTTACCAAACATGTTTATGTTCTTTTTTCTATTTCAGAAACAAATTTATCAAACGTGTTCTTCTGTTCAAAATTTTTTCCTCGGAACAGAAATAATTCTTTCTATTTCTGTTCTCTAGAACAATTTTTGAACAGAAACGTTACCAAACGCACTATTGGTAACCAATTGCTCTGTGAGTGCTCCCTCTACACCTCAAGCCTCTCATGCGGAGGTCTTCAAAGTAACTAGAGCCGAGAGGGCTTATTAAACTAAGATTGTTTGAGTCCCGGATCCTAGGGTGAACCCTCTATATCAAGATGATCAAAGGGTTTTGATTCTTTTGAACAACTATTCGCGAAAGATCACATGACTAGAGATGAGTTCCAAGGAAATGACCTTTCGATCACTTGTAAAGTGTATAAAATGTGATTGGGTAATTCACGTACCTTAAATGAATAATCTAGTGATATGTTGACAATTTTTAATGATATTTTTAAATTTTAAATAAATTTTATTCTTTTATTCTTTTTTTTAAAAAAATTGTTATTTTCTTTCTTCTCCCTTAATTCTGGCCATCAAGGGTCACGGAACTCGGATCGGGCAAGGGTCATCGGCCATTGGCCAAGGCCTGAAACCCCCACCAACCACCCTTACCCTTGTGGGCCTTCTCGGTGATGGTGCTCCACCCCTTTTCCTTTTATTTATTTATTTCATTTTTATTTTAATTTAAGTAAAATTAGTGTTAAAAATCTAATTTGGATTAAAATGATGTCGTTTTAGCTATGTCGCTGTCATGTGTGATAGAGAAAATAATAAAAAAACCAATTTAGCATTTTCTATCAATCAAGTTGGACGGAATTAACGGAATGATTTGATTGTACTAATTTGACAAGTTTTGGGATATGATTGCATTTCTTGTAAGTTTTAATTCTTAACTGTACTTTTATGATAAATTTTATCTTTCCTTACAATTATTCCAAAGATAAATAACGCTTGCTCGAAAAAACTGTCCTCGGAGCAATAAGGTCCATCCGTCAATCGGCTTTTTGGGCTCTTCGCCTTTTTAAAATGTCCACCTTAGAGCATTTTAATCAGTAAGGATCTTCTTTCAGTTTTCGACAAATTTTCATCTTTCAGCTTAAATTGTAATGGAAACTAGAAAACCATTAGAAAACACTTTCGCTAGTTTTTTCTTAATTAGTTACAATAAGATGCATTTTATTTTACTCACAGTAGGGTTTTGAGTAAAGGCAAGTTATGCACATATGATCTTGTCATGTCGGGAGTTGCTTTGCGTAATTGGGTATCTGAAAATTTCTTGTCCGAACTGATAGATTTGAATTTAGTGCGTTTGAACTCTTTAGATCAGCTAGTCTCAGACAAGTAATTTGAGAACTCGAACGCATACCCTTTCCATTGTTTATACATATTTTGGGATAATCATTCAAAGAATTCTAAACCTATTATAAGGCGGTTAGTTCAATTTTAAACCTTTCAATTATGCCAACTTTAATTTTAAACCGTTTGATGATTTGTCAATATAGTCATAAACCTTTAACAAATTGTCAAAATAATTTTTCCAGCTAATTTTGATCAAAAATCGCTAACGTAACAATCTAGTTAGTGCTAACTATTTAACTTGGCACAACTGTTGCTAATGTGGATGATTTTTTTATATATATTTTTAAAATTTTTTGATTTTATCTTTTTTCCTCTTCTTCTTTCATCTTTTTTTTTTTTTTTCCTTTCTCTCTTTTTTTCCCCTTATTTCCCTCCACCTATTGTCAAGCGTTGAAAAGGGTGTCCTGGTCCTCGCTAGCGGTTGGTGACCGGTTGGTGACCTCCACTGGCCATTGCCAAAGCCCAACGACGTATAAAGGGAAATAAGGAAAAAAAGTAAAAAAGAAAAGAATAAACATGAAAAAGTAAAAAATTTATAAAAAATTAGAAAACCCAATTATGTCAACGCCGGTTATGTTGTGTAGAATGGCAAGTGTCTACGTCAGTGATTTTTTGTCAAAATTGATCAAAATGACTATTTCGATTCAACCGAAAAATTTATAACTGAATTGGCCGTTATATAATAAATTTAAAACTTATTCAATGAATTTCCCAGCATATTTTATAAGATCTTCAGGTGAATTGATCGGACTAGACCACTAACCCATCAAAGCCCAATTGAGATCGAACACAACTTGGCTGGAATCGTATGCCAGCGGCAAAGTTGAAAACCTATTTTTTTTTTTTCAAATAATAAAAGCATTTCAAGATCTGAAAAGGTCAACAGTCCCTGTCACATATAATATTGTTGGGTGGACTTCAACTACCTCAATCTCTCCAACTAATTACCTTTCGCCAACTCTCGTCGCCTAAGTAACTTTAAATTATTTACCAAAAAAAAAAAAAAAGGAGACTTCAAATTTCCATTTGGTTACATCTTCAAATATAGCATGAAGACAGAGTGATCCGGTCATGGCCCCGGTTTTATCATCTTTTCCAAAGGCCATAGAAAGCGGCCTTTGGATGACTCAGGAGGATGCTCAAAAGGATAGTGGCGTTGCATTGTATGGGGGCGAATCAAGATTATCCAGTGAGGCTCTATGCTGACTGAGACTCGCGTCGTTTCCTGGCTAATTTCATGAGGAGAGAAATTATTATTAAATTTTTGTTAGGACTCTTACCTTTGTAAGACGAAAGTGATGCCACTAAGCCTTTGATCCACTAACGTCGCTTTCTCAGTGTTTAAGTTGGTTTGTCTAATCCAGGTTTAACCATGTCTAAGTGATCTAACCCGAATTTGCCACAAAAAAGAAGCAGAAATCCAAAACCCTAGAATCATAACATCCCAGTCGATTGACGTAACGACCTACGTAAGGGAATCGAGGTGGGTTCTAACTGGCACTTCGTGGACAAGCAAATATTATGTATCTGGATTGTTTTTCCTGCTTTTCTCTTTGGTTGGGTGAAGGTGACAAGGAGAAGGGGACCGTTGTATATCCAATCAATCACCAAAATTGTCACTAGACTTAGTTGTTATTTATTTTTTGTTATCGCTTTTTTAGAATTATTAATTTTATAATTACAATAAACAATATTGCGTATTTTTCCTTCAATACGTAATTTATTTTTTTCAAATGAAGAGTTCCCCAAGCAATAAGCTTCGGTGTCTTTTTATTCACATATCTCCATTCAATTAAATGTTTATGGATTATTAAAGTTGGGGGTGCATGAATCTAGGAAAAAATTGTCTAAAAAATCCTAAATCTATTGCACTTTGGCTAATCTAGTCCTACACTTTTGAATTTTGCTCTTAAATCTTTTCATGTTATGCTAATTGAGTAGTTCTCAATTTAGGGTTTTGGCCTTCAACGTAGATTATAGATCCTCTACTTTGGTTTGATTGTTGGATAGATCAAACTTGAGTTGTTCGTAGATGAAAACTCATAGTTTTGAGCCGGGTTTTTAATTTATTTGACCCCCGAATTATGGATGGGTTGAGGATGGAGACAGAAAATTGATTTCAGAGGTGAGGATAGCCCCTCCAACGCTCTAGAGAGAAGCCTTGGGGGCTTTGCTTTAATATATTCTCTCAAGACCCGTTTATTTCGTGAAAAACTCAATGATAAAGGAAAATACTTTATTAAAAAGCCTTTTTTAAGGAATACGATTGGTTTTTTATTTGGTGATATGATTGAAAATATTTTTGGATGTTTAGACCTTATTGGAAAATGATTTCAATAACATGACTTTATTTCAAGCAATTTTTTTTTGAATTTTAAATAATTTTTAAATTTTTCTTTAAAAAATTGAATTTTGAATTATTTACTTTTTTCTCTTTTTATTTTATTTTTATTTTTTAAATTGAATTCTCTAATTATTTTTTAATTTTCTTTTTTTCTTTTTATTTCTTTGCTTTTCTTTTTTCGACTTCCTCCGTCGCGATTGATTAACGATGGCCACAAGCGAGCTGAAGCTCGCCGGCCTTGGCCAAGCCACAAGCTCTCTTGGATTTGGTGAGTCTCGAGCTCGGTGGCCTTGATCAACAAGCAGCTTGGGTTCGCTTGGATCGGCAGCCTCAAGCTCACCAGGCCGCCAATCGTCACTAAGGCACATGGTCGGCGGAAGAAGAAGGAGAAGGAAAAGAAATAAAAGAGAAGAGAAGAAAAAAAAAAAAAAAAAAGAAAAAGAAAGAAAAGAAAAGTAATAATAAAAAAATTCGATTTAAAAAAAATTAAAATATCAATTGTTTAAAAAAATTTATAAGACAAAAAGTTTCATTAATCAAGGAGTTTTGGAAAATTTTTAAATCTTTCAAAGGGGAAATCATTATCCCATATTTAAGTTTTGGTAGGAAAATCTTGTTCGTTGATTATGTAATCAATTTCTGTTGACTTATTTTTCTAAGGGCGCATTTGGTAACGCTTCTATATCTCTGCTTTTTTTTGTTTTTTATTCATCGAAATAGATGTTGGTGTATGTTTTTTTTTTTCCGACAATAGATTTGGAACATAATCAAGAAGTAGAAAAAAATTATTCTTTTGTTCCCCAGAACAACTCAAAAAGCAAGCTTAAACAATTTTTTTTCCTCTTTTCTATCTTTCCTTTTCTCTTCCTCCTCTCTTGTTCCTCTAGCTGGTCACTGGAGCCTTGCCTTGGTTGTGTGAGGTTGAGCTTCCCTAACCACCGTGAAGCTCAACCTCGCCAGTAGAGGAAGAAGAAAAAAAAAAAGGAAAAAAGAAAGTAAAAAAGAGAAAAATGTAATAAAATTAATAAAAAAAATTAAAAGAAATTTCAAATTATAAAAAAATTTAAGGGTTGTACAAAATGCATTTTTATTCCAAGAATAAAATTTTTGTGAAGTTACTAAATACATGTTTTTGCTCAAAAACTTATCTAGGGAACATAAATAAAAAAAAATTATTTTTGAACAAAAATTATTCATGAGAAAAGAAACATTATCATGCATGCATTCTAAATGAATCAAACGTAAAAAAATGTAGAAAATATTTTTCCAAAAATTATTTTTTACAAAACAAATGCATGCTTGATGAGTATCTTGGTGAGTAACACCATCAATACTTTTGACAAGACATATTCTTTGTGGTGTTTTTAATAAGGGTTTATATCCTGAAAAACCCTAAACTGGTACACCTTTGACAAATTTACCCAAAACTATTTTTTTGACCACCAAAAAGCCCAACTGGTATACTTTTGATAAATTAATCTCAAATTGGTACACTTGTGACAAATTTACTCTTTGTTAGTTTTTGTTAAATTCTACTGTCAAATTATTAAATTAAATGACACACGACAGTTGACTAGTATACTAATTTGGGATTTTACGCTCCATTTGTCACAGTTTACAATTTTTGTGATTTTTTTTTGTGGTATTAATCCAATTTAGTGGAGGGTATATTTGTCACAAATTTACCAGTTTGGGGTTTTTTGCGGTCGAATAAATTAGTTTGGGGTAAATTTGTCATAAATGTATAAGTTTAGGGTTTTTTATGATCGGTCGGGGTAAATTTATCACATGTGTACTAGTTTGGGGTTTTTCATGGTAAAGAAAATAGTTTGGGATAAATTTGTCACAGGTGTACCAGTTTGGAGTTTTTTAGAGTATTAAGCCTTTTAATAAAACCAAATGCTACAATTCTTGTATCATCACAGGTGGCCACTTCCCATTGCAAGTAGAGCTCTCTCCTAAACAAGTGGTTCATCCACAGGCGGAAGCCACTGACTTGGTCTGATAACGTCACTTCCTCAGCGATGTCATTGATTAATCTAAAGAAACTATTGAGTGTAGCAGAGGTGGCTTATGTAGCACCGACACGGATACGCGACATGTAACACGACACGACACAACATGCTAACACGTCATTTCTAAAAAAATAGGGAATTTCGACATGTTCCGACAAGTTATATATATATAAATACAAAAAAATAAATAATAATAAAAAGTGCATAGAATTAATTTATACTAAAAATATTAATCCAACATTTGTTAATATCATTTATTGTTTTAATTTGACAGAGATTAAATGAAAAATTCAAAAATTGTAAACACAAAAGAGTAAATTTGAAGGAACATGTCTTGTTTTCTTATACTTATTGGAGATTAGTGAGATTTTTTATAGTCCCAAACAGAGTTCGGAGTTCATGATATAGACTAACTTGGAGCTCCTCTACAAAACAAGGTTCAAGAAAAATGAAAATCCAGGATAAGAATTCTCAAAGTACAACCAAAAGAAAAGGAAATAACTAAATTTGCCATGGAAAATGTGAGAGATAACTTACAAGTCAATGACATAGACCAAAAGAGATAACTCGTAGGTAATTCCTGCGAGAGGCGGAAAGAAGCAAAAAAAAAAAATTAAAAAAAATCACAACTTCAAGTTGGAGCAATGCCGACGAGAAGAGGGGCGTTCCATCATCACTCACGATAATGTCAAAACTTATAAGAAAGAAACTTGAGAATGAGAATTTTCTTATTTCTCCTTTATTTTTGTTATTTTCATTATTTTTTCATATATTTATATTTTGACCTCTCAAGTATTGAAAATTATTAAAATTGACCCCGTGCTTGTCGGAATCGTGTGTCGGAATTTTGGACTCGCATGTCAGAGCGTGTCAAGAAGAGTTGACCACGTATTGGATTTCCCGACACTCGTTGACCGCGTGTCGAAACGCGTCGGAGTGTGTTGGACACGACATGAATGCTTCTAGAGAGTGTTGGCGCTTCTTAGGAGGTGGCTATACACTGGTTCATTTTGTGAGCGACAAATGTCGCTCGTGGGCCCACTTTTAAGAAAGGCTGTGAGTCCCCTCTCTCTTCTTCAACATTTCTTTCTCTGTCTTTTTTTTTTGGTTTCTTCCCTTTGGCCTATGATCGGCAATTGGCCACAAGTGAGGGCTGGCGAAGGTCGCTTTAGTTGGATTTGGCGAGGGTTGGACTCTCATCGCTAGGGTGAGGGTGGCCTTAATTTGGCAAGGTTTTGGGAGGCGACAGTCGTCGGATTTGGCGAGGTTTTGGCTTTGGGGGTGGTGGACAACCTCTGATGAGCATTGATGTCGCTTGTGAGCTAGTCATCCATGGCTAGCTGCGAGCGTTGTCCATGGCTAAATGGGAAAGATGGATACCTAGGGATCGATAGCATGCCTAAAATGCCGATGATGGCCATGGATGAAAGTCGGCATGCTCATGAGCAGTTTGTCCATGGCCGGCCACTGCAATCGAGCATCGTCCATGGCTACAGAAGGCAAAAAGAAAAGGAAGAAAGAAATGGTGAAGAAGGAAGAGTCGTGAAGAAGAGAGAGAAACCAGAGGAAAGGTAAGGCACTTGTAGCTTTTCTTAAAGGTGGGCCCGCGAGCGACACATGTCGCTCGTGGAATGGAGTGTATTACTGAGGTGGCTATCCTAGCTGCCCCTAGTATTTTCTTGATTAATTTATGCTGGGTTTAACCCTGTGCAACAAGAAGAGAAGAAAGAATCCAAAATCCATCATATTTTCACTCTTTAACAGCGACATATTTTAATGAAGGTCAAACCATCAATTGTGCCACCGCCAAGAGCAACATTAAAGGTTGTGGCTAATAATATTCATACATTTTGAGGACATTGTATTTTCAAGCAATACATCTGAGCTTACTTCTGGAGGCTCCCCCTTTAATCATATTATAAACCTACCTAAGCTGGGTACCTTCTCTTTCTCAATCAACATCATGATAGTTCCAATCACACATTCAATGACCCTTCAGGGAACACCTAGTGTGGGGATGATTTGAAGTGAGGTGTTGCCAATGTTTAGCATATTTTTAGTGTAAAATTGTTGATATTCCCTAGTAGAGAGGAAGAAAAATATTCACTATCAACAAGGGGGAGTGAGGCTTGCGGGCATTGGCGAGTAAAAATAAGAAATGCAGTTTTGCTGGGTGTTCCGCTAGGAGACTACCGAGGACAGCCCTTGTTGGTGGAAACACCCCTTTGACTACCACCTTTGGCCTACATAACTGGCCAGGTAGTTCATGGATATTCCCCCTGGATGCTCCCCCTTTAATCATATTATAAACCTTCCTAAACTGGGCACCATCCCTTTCTCAATCAACATCATGATAGTTCCAATGGATCGACATCAAGGGAATGGAGGTGGATTCTAACTTGTACCTTGTAGAAACAATCGCAAAAGTCATGTAATCGATCATGTGGATTATTTTTTTTCTGCTGTTCTCCTTGGCTGGGTGAATGCGACAAGGAGCACCAAAACTCTGTCGCTAGGGTTTCGCATGGCGGACACCCACTACGGGCTTCTTCAATCCCACCGTCAATGCGCAAACTTAGGACCACGAGGCACAGTTATATATACTCCCTAGAGTGGAAAAGAAGTGAAAATCTCAAACTTTTTAATTGAGTGCAGAGAGAAATAGTTATTCTACAAAAAATAAAATGCACACATACATGTGTGTGTTTAAAAGCAACAAATCTTAACAATAAGGACTAAATATGGAATCAAGGAATAAATACACCGAAACAAAACGATAAGCATATTTTACTTGAGAGAAATAAATAGGTCAAAATTGGATTTTATAGTCGAAATACCGTTAAAACAGTTCCCCGAGCGATAAGTTGTGGTGTCTTTTTATTCACATGTCTCCATTCAATTAAAAGATTATGGGCTATTAAAGTTGGGAGTGCATGAACTTCTGTTGTGACCCGCTAATTTGGTTCTCTATCGTGTGATTCCACTAGTCATTTTTTTGGCGATTGCGTTTGCATCCTAACATTATTTAATTAGTGAGCGCAAAGTTGGATAGAGAATTGCTACATTACATGATAACATGATACTTTTTACAAAAAACTAAAGTGTATGATAAAAAGCAAGGATAGCAAGTTGAAAATTGCGAATGACTGCTAATTAAACAGTGGATAATATCAATCCGTTGGGCTTGTGGTGCTTGCTACGATTTCCATATGGTATGTAGGTTTGCAATCTTTTTTCTATCCAAGTCATTTTTAACACTATTGATCTCAATGATTAATTAACTTTAAGAAACTTAATTATCCATATTTAAAGTAAGCAGAGTCGAGTTGCACAAAAAGTAGAGTATAAAAACTCTTTCTACCATTTATTTCACACGATAGGAAAGAGATCCTTCACAAAAAATGTCACATGCATGGTCCCTACTGGAGTTGACGTGGTGAAGAGTTGAGTTATCATAGTCCACCGGAATATCTTTTTGAGATTCTCCAACATCGAGAATTGGTGATCGTCAGCCAGAGCACTCTTGTTCAATTCCCCGTTGCTTTTCTCAATTTCTTTATGAGTCTCCAAAGGATGCCAGTTGCATAAAAAAGGTAAATAAGGTTAAGGATGCATTATATTGTGGACAGGGACCCCGTGGACATTCTCATGTGGTCAATGAAACCTTTCCGTCTCATTAGGGATGTGAACGAAAGAGACTCGCATGGAAAACACCAAATCCTTGAGAGATCTGCCGTATGTGATTTTTCTTTGCTTCTTATATTCCTTTCTTTTGAAACTTGGTCGTGTATGCGTGTCCCTAGTATTTTATCGAGAGAGAGAGAGAGAGAGAGAGAGAGAGAGAGAGAGAGAGAGAGAGAGAGAGAGAGAGAAGGGCTTCTACAGTTAAAAATAATCTCATAGGTGATCCTACCCTAGTAGGAGATACCTAACTCCGGTAATCTATCTCTAAGTGCGGAATTGTATGATTGATTGTTACAAAATCCAATTAATCACGTAAAACAAATATTTGTACGTCAATTTACAGTTTAGCACTTCAAGTTAGATTAATTGGATTAGGTAGCTCGTACAAGAATAGCTCTCTCTCTCTATCTCAGATTAGAAACCATTCTCAATTGAACCCAGCAACTATTGTTGAGCTGTCATCATATTGGATCCGTATCAAGTGAAAAAGAGAATTGTGCAATAGAAAAATAATACATTAGTATATCTATAGGCTTATTAGTAAAGTGACAAAAAATTACAATATCAATGACAATCAAATAGGGTCAATTAAAAATATCCACAATCAAAAGAAGATAATGCATAATTCTAAGAGATATGCGAAATTAAGGAACATGTACAAAATCTCCTATATATATATATATGTATATATTTCTAACATTCCCTTAATGTAAAAGAAGTCAATTGGAGTTTGAAGAAAATATCTTTGAAACGCTTGGGTGGATGTGACAATTTGATGAATGGGGTGGACACATGTATGAAATAAACTAGAATAAAACTGATTTTGATACTATATTTAACAATCCAACCTAACAAGCTTAAGCTGATAGGTGAAGGGTATGGGTGAGTAAGATGGATTGACTAAACCAGGAAACGCTAGAGTGCCAAAGGGGGAAATCGGAACCCTCAGACTGAATTTTTTTTCTTTTAAATCTTTCATGCATGTCTTCTCTACTCTTTCAATCTTTCACTTTCTTTTGGTCACCTTCATCTCTCATAAAGTTCAAGGTCTTCTCTTATTTGAACTCAACCAGTTCCATTGGACCGGATCATGTTGGTTGGTGCGGTCCAGTCCCCGATTTTGGAAAATGGAAACCGGTCCCTTTGATTCGGTTCCTGATTCCGGATTCGACAAATAACCGATCACCCTATGCATATAAATTCTATAGTCAATCCACGCGGGGTATTTCAAACAATATCTATGATATGTGTATGCCATATGCATGTGTGCGTCTCTCTCCCTCTGATCTGCTCATTAATGACAATGCCAACAACATCCATGAGTTGTTTGTGCCAAGTGCATGAGAGAGAGAGAGAGAGAGAGAGAGAGAGAGAGAGAGAGAGAGAGAGAGAGAGAGAGAGGGTAGGGTTTCATTTGTGGCGGCCTTGCATGTCGCGGCAATGGTGACAGATGGCTTGGTGCCGATCCCGTGCCGCGACCTACGGAACGAGCAAAGGGAGAAAGATGGTGATGAGAGGCGAGGACAGGGTGTTTAGTCTTGTTAAGCCCAATAAGCCTCTAAATGAATATCTTTCGGTGATGAAAAATATCGTAGATGATTCCCACCTAAACGGACAAAAGCCATCATAGGCTGGTGGCTGGTCAACAATTGAACTCTATATTTATTCAAAGGAAATTAATCCTAGTAAGTTAATAACTTTCTGATGATGGCCACGATTAAATGCTCCGTTGGTTTATGTGCTCATCTAAATAATAAAGAAATGGTCCGATTCTCCTATAAATTAGGACTGCTCATGATTAACACACCTGATACAAATCACTTCCTCGTTACTGGCCAGTCCTCTACTCAATAAACCGCCACTTTCTTTGATTTTTCCAAGCTACCAACGATGCACCCAGCAAAGAGAACCGCCTTCTGCTTATGTCTGATTCTCTTCCTATCTTTCCATGCGGCTTTCCTGGGCTGCTCGGCTGGACGTGTTCAGATTTTCTTCTTATCGTTCCATGCGGCGTTCATGGGAAGCTCGGATGGACGGGATGGGCGTGTTCAGAAATTATTCTTATCTTTTCATGTGACGTTCCTGGGAAGCTCGGATGGAAGACCAGATCGAAACCACAATCTCATGTGAGGTTATAGCATGAGTGCAGTATATGCTGAGCTTGCTTCTCCGGAGGATGGTTCACTTTAACTATCTGATGTTTTCTGCTATATAGCTTGCTGAGCAATCTGATGTACTTTTATGCTGCTTCAAAGTTTTTATGTTTTTAAACTACCATGCTTCTAGTCTCTCTTTCTTCTTTCCAATCGGAAGCAGTATCAACATGACATAGACACAACAAATCGCGAGTGATTTATAGTGATCGATAGCGGTAGGCACATAGGAGTAGACTCATCTTGAACAGTTCGTTCTTTTTTCCCTTGATTTCACAGCCGACCAAATGCGTGTTGTTACTTAGGTGTGTGCAGACCCAATTAAGCAACTCAAAATCTTCGATATGGTCCATGAAACAGCATGTTTGCATGGCTTGGATCATGAAGACACGTGGGCACGTCCGTCCTATAACTTTGCCCATCAGTAGTAATAAGGTCGTCGTATTAAGATTCAGAGAATTTCAAAAGCAGCATGTTCTTGCCCTCTTCAGATTGTCTACGACAGACAGATCAACTAAACGAACGGGAAAAGAATAAGATTTGCCTAGAACACAAGAAGGAATCACAAGCCAAAATGATAACTGTGGTTATATTTGGTTGTTTTATCTGTTTGTCACTTTGGGGGTGATTAATACTTCAAATATTCAAATCAATATAGAATTCGGAATTCTCACAAGCTCACGCCAAAGCAGATTTTGATGTCTTTTGCCGACACAAGATTAGAATTCATGGGACGTGGGCGACTCGAGCAAAAGGGCGAGGATTAGTTGGAGGCCCCTCAACAGTCCAACATGGCTGTTATATTTATCAACTGCAAGCAATTAAAGGTCCGTAGAATGTCATTGGAGTTGAGGCTCGTCCCCAGAGATTTCCATTTTTGTATTGATCACAATGGAAAATAAAGAGAGGTACTTAGTAGTGAATTTATAAAATTTCAGCAACAAATAATGTGGAGGAATTTTAATTTTAATTAAATGGAATGCAATATATTGGTGAAGATGATTTATGCTGACCATGGATTGCAATGACAAATAGAACTAAGATTGGAATATTATATGAAAATAACAACACTAAATGCAACCAATGAGAGGCATACCCCCAATAACTAATAGACAAAACTTACAAGATTAATAAAAATAAAAGATAATAAGGAAAAAAGAAGAAGCTTTCTTGATATTTTTAATATGGGTAAAGTCAAGCTCATCTTTTGAGCCCACATAAACTTTTTTGGACTTTATTATTTTCTCATAAATGGTGAAAAGAGAGTTACAAAGGTGACTTGAGTCATAGTGAACCCATTTAACATCCATATATTTTTAGGGTTCTGTCATTTGAGTCTTATTCATGCACTAGATATAACTAACCCATATAATGACTCCGCCCATTTAATATTGGTTAAAAAATAGGTTTATGATTAATTTTGACAAGTCTATTGACAAGATTGTTATTAGTATAAATTATAGTTTGGACAATGCCAAAATTGTCCACTGAGGCTCCATGCTGACTCGGACTCGGATGCCACATTATCTCTCAAGAAGAGAGATTCTCATATGTTTTTTTTAACATGGGAGACGACAACTGAATCAAGGATTCTTTTTTTTCTTAAATATATTAATCACCCAAGGGTTATTATTTTAATCAAGAGTTTCTAGGACTAGGAAGAGTTGGACTCTATGGCAAATAAGAGCTTATTTAGTAACGTGCTAAACAGTACTTGATTCTATTATTTTGTTTTCAGAACAGAAAAAGAATAGAAATCCGTTTAGTAATTTTTTCTTCTCAGGAGTAGATTTAGAACATAATAAAAAAGTAAAAAAGAAGAAGTTATTTCTTTGTTTCAGCGAACAATTCCAAAATCAAGCCCAAATCATTTTCTTTTTTCTTTTCTCTTTTTTGTTTTCTTTTTTGGTTTTTTTTTTCTTTTCTTCTTCTTATTCCTCATAAGGAAAAAAAGAAAAGAAAAAGAAAAAAAGAGAAATGTAAAAAAAAATATTAAAAAATTAAAAGAAATTTTAAGTCACAAAAGAATTTGAACGTTCAAAAGGATTTCTATTTTAGAAATAGAAATTTTGGATAATTACCAAATACCTTCATATGCTTGAAAACTTGTCTAGGGAACAAAATAAAAAAATCATTTCGAGCAGAAATTATTTCGGGAACATATTGGTTACCAAGCCTTAGGCTTCGTTCATGTCACGAAAAACAACTTCCATGAAATGTTTTCTGGATTTTTAGGGATTTGTTTCATGGAAAATGAATTGGTTGAAGAAAATATTTTCCATTATTGGAAAAAATTCTTCTAAAATAGGGGAAAAACATTTTCTTCACTTACTCTCTCTTATCTCATACCCTACCAGCCCCTCTTTTTCTTTTATAGAAATTGAATTTTTAATTATTTTTCTTTTCTTATTCTTTTTTCTCTTTTTCTCTTTTTCCTTTCACTTTTGGCAACGACTAGTGATAGGCCACAAGCGAGCTTGAGGCTTATCGACGTTGGTCTTGAGCAAGCTCGAGCTCGTCTTTGGCTGATTGTCGGCTATCTTCGTAGCCGGCGACTGGCGAAAAGAAGAAGAAGATAAAAAATTAAAATTTCAATTTTAAAATAAAAGAAAAATTATGTTAAAATATTTAAAGGAGTGTACAGAGGAAAATCAAATCGAATTTTCCATACCAAATAATGGAAATTATTTTCCAAGTTCATTTATAAATTTTTGCCGAATACCGAAAAATATTATTATTTTCATAGAAAATGACTTTCTAGAATTTTTTTTTTTCAGAAATGCCACATTTTCCTCGAAACGAACGGAGTCTTAATAAAATTTTTATAATGTAATTCTCCCTTGCATGTTCTTATCTTTTTCCAGAAATAATTAGGGGATTCTCCGTATCACCCTTAGTAATGCATATATCTATTCCGATAGTGCATATATCTGATTTACCATAATTGGTTCCAATTGATATTATCTTTAATAGATTTATCCTTTATCCGCGTAGGAAGAAAAAAATAAAGGTGGCAGCACACCATGTTTTGATTTCCTTTTGGCTAAAAGAGCAAAAGCAAGAGCGCATTGCTCAATATATAAAGCTCTATTTATTTTGCAAAAAATAAATAATTTGGAAAATATATTATTGAACATGATCGCTTATATCACTGATAAAAATGAATGGATGAAGAACTTTTTTCATTGTTTGTGGAAAATATTTAGACAAAATTATTATTATTAATGAAAATATTTTTCATTAGTTAATTATTTCAAGGGATACAAACAATCATTTTTAGGAAGATATTTTCAGAACTATTCATTTTTTGCGAAATAAACGGAGCCAAAGTCTTTATCCTTCTTAGGTACGATGCAATCAATAATAGCTGAACCATGAATATGATTAGTATAACTCCATCATATTTAACGAGTAGTACCGCTGTTGTTGTGATGTGAGCGCTGGAATAGCTTAATGGAACCATGCGGAGGATGTCGCCCGCATACATGGAAGGAGATTGGAGGAACTATTAAAAGGAAAAAATAAAACAAAATTTTCTTTTGCTCACCTAAACACTATAACGGGCAATATTATATCTCAACATTCCCCCCGGGGGGCGTGTGGGGTTTGAAACCAAGGGAATAATAATAATTATAGTCACTAATAGTAACGTGCCTATTACGGAAACTGCATCAAAATTGTTTAGATTTAGTATCGAGACATCAATGGTTAGAAGGAAAAAAGTAGCATAAAAATATATTATTTTAACGCCTTCCCCTTTCGCATATTAATAAATGACTTTTGAAATGCCGAAAATATTAAAATAGCTCAGCGATATTTTATTCCGCGGAAAAAGTAGGATATTTAAATATGGGAGTTGTCGCATTTTCTAATGGGCTGCACTCGAAGGAACTCATTATTATTTATATAGGACTTTAGGTCTACGTATTCTATGTGACATGAAGAATTTGAATGTGACGACCAGTACTTATACGTATGCGAGAGAAGGACCGAAGTGGACGCCCCCATGAAAGTCGGCCAGATATCCTAACAAACCTTCAATTTTAAGTTTAGTCCCGATTCTATTCTAAATTTATTTTTGTCTTTTTATAAAACCACCAACTTTTGTTTGAATCCCAAATTTACCTCATTGACCCTTCGTCCAAAATTTCTCTTGAGAACAAAGAGATAAAATTCGCGAGCATGGGTCCCAAATCTGCCTCCATTAACCTCTTGTGTGTATGTATGTGTCTGTATATGTATATGCACGCATGTATGTATATAATATGTCAAGTGGTTTGAGTCATGTACCATTTACTCTCAAAAAGTTTGGACCACGTGGCTAATCACATTCATAGACATGCGACAAGGATTCTCTTCCCTCTGTAATTGCTCGGCATGGCAAATTGGCATGTCCCTGAGAGAGGATTCTCTCAAATACACAAACTCTTTTCCTTCAACTTGCAAGACGATCTTGACTTCATTTTCCTTGTGGGATTTCTAGTGGACGTTTGAATACGAATAAAGACAGAGAATTTTATTCTTTGCTATCTCTCTGATTAGAAGGAATTCCCTCCTATCTATCTTTTATTAGTCTTCAAAACACACACACACACACACACACACACACACACACACACTGCTTATTAATTCCATACGAAAAGAGCTTTAAACTTTAAATTTCTCAAGGACAGATTTTAAAACGAACTAGGACACACACACACACACACACACACACACACACACACACACACACACACACACACACAGCTTATTAATTCCATACGAAAAGAGCTTTAAACTTTAAATTTCTCAAGGACAGATTTTAAAACGAACTAGGAAAGATGACAATTGAATTGTTAGTCTGAAATACATGTGTTTTAGTTAATTTGTGTTGCACTTATATACATGAATCAGAGTTTATATAGGATTTGACAAACAACTTGCTTATCCTGTGACCTTCAATCGAAACAACAAAAAACCCCTATGAACCCGAGCTTCTCACCAACTGCCAACCACATTCTGAAGCATCGCCTTTTCTTTTACAATCAGCTTAAAATGAAAATTCAGAGTACTTCATCTTCTGAACTGAGCATCCATCTCTCTCTCTCTCTCTCTCTCTCTCTCTCTCTCTCTCTCTGTGTGTGTAGAAAAGATAGAAAGGGAGTCGGGATCTAAGGGTCACTATAGCTCGAAGGACACCGACGAACCAGTGGCTATCGAGCTGGTCCTGTTTCAAGTCTCGGAGGGTCACGTCTATCGGGTGAGAAAAGGGCATTTCCTTTTCTCGTTTAATCTATTAAATCGTGTAATTTGGTTACTGGGTTGCACGCCAAATTTCAAACTCATTTGTTTTCGTTTGACTTTGTTGATTCTGGCTTGTGCTGGATTTGATCTTGGCATGAATTGCATCAAGCTTAGCAAGATACGCTAATGGAGGACATGATATTGACTTAGAACTTAAAAGATCAATGTTGGGATATTAGAGCGATTTCACCATTCATAATATGTGTTATTGTTCTGTCCATATTACTCAAGAGGAGCGATGATTAGTTCAATCTTGCGAATACTAGAATTAGCAGTTGACCAGGGCGTTGTGCAAGAACCATACCTTGAAAATCACATTCAAAGTGGTAATTTTTGCAATTCTCTCTTAACAAGGGGTTTATTCTATTTTAATGTGCCTCGCATCTACTTAGAACACAAGGGGGCTTTTTTTTTTTTAAACTGATACTTCATTTTGGTGTGCGATCTTATGTATGGAAAAATACATTTGATGTTGGGCAGAATCATGGGCTTTACTGAAGGGAGAATTGATTCAATTGGGCAAAATAAAACTCATCGTTATTACACAGTGGCGAAATATAGGATCACTTTCTAGAGAATGAAATTCACCAGGATTGCAGTTTAAGATGATGGAAGAGCATTGTTTTGATGATATTTGTGCTCTTAAGTTATTTTGGAGTGGTCGATATTGTAGGTCTTTGTTTCCTTCAACTAATGCATGTATGTAGTGCTAATTTAATGTGCCATTTTTACAGATACCACCGAGGAAACGTGCAATCAATTTTATGTGTAATTTTATGTCTATTTGTTATGCGTCATTCATCAGAAAAGGACATTCCCTTTTCTCGTTTAATTTATCAAATTGTGTAAATTGGTTGCTGAGTTGCATGTCAATTTTAGGTCAGATGGCATGATGCGGTCATCGACACAATCAGAATATTTGAGAATTTGTCGCAGCATTTCGGAGGAAGAAACTACTGGATGATATCGGATTGTGCGTTAGGTGTCACCATGTGTCGGTGATGCAAAAATAAAAATGAAAAGTAATGAACTCCTAGGCTTGACAACGTCTATATAATACTTACCACTCCACTCGGCTTGGTAAACATAGAGAATGTGAAGAAAAAATGAAACCAGTTCAAATGAGTCCGTAAATTTTACTGAAAACTAAAATAAATTATGGCAGGAAGAACTCAATCTTCCGTGAATTCTGTCGCTCATCTTGATACGTTTTTAAGGCACTTGAACAATCTTCATCATTATGGAGAAACAGTAGCCTATCTTTATCTTTTACGAATAATAACATATTGGAATTGGCCCATACTTCAAGTCGCTTCTTTTTCCTTCTAAGTTCATTAAATGTTTCCCTTGATATTATACGGAAGTTCTCCCAATCAACTGTGATTTCATCTATGATCTCGTCTGGTCCATCCCTAACCGTTGATTTGGCTCTTTCCATTGAGAGTTTTTGGCACTAAGCAAAAATTGAGTCAGCATTGAAATTCTGTTACCTGACTTTTAATCCTCTTCACCAGTAATTTTGTTGTTTCTAGTCTCCTTTGTGACATTGCTTTTTTTTTTTTTCTTTTTATTAGACTAATAACTATCTCTGACGGACTTAAAAAAACAGCTCATCACCTTGCCTCTTTATTTGTGTCGAATTCGTTTTCCAAACCCTAGTTTTTTTTAAAAAATTATTTGGATTTTGATTTGAATGTGGAGTGCAATGAAGCGACAGAGCGACCGTAATCCGAAGATGGACTCTCATTGTTCAATCGCATTGACGATGTAGAAAATGATCCTGCTTTTGATGTTATGGACATGCCGATTGTGACGCCCCAGAATGTCATGAGCAACGTGTGTCCTTTCTAATATTATCTTTTAATTATCAATAGCATACAAAAGCTTAATAAAATTTATGTACAAGAAATCGCACGAATTAAATGTAAATATCATTTTCATTTATATAAACACTAGTGTTACAATTTTAACACATCATTCAAGCAAATACAAAATGGAAAAGGGTCGAGCCTACTAGCGTCTCTACTCCATACTATCCTATAAGTGAGCCACCATCCAACTCAGGGATCGATGCTTTTAGGCATCGTTTCACTCATTCCATTGTCATATTCTGAGAATATCATACAAACTGAAGAACAAGAGAAAAGCAAAAGCCTAGTAAATGAAATTTCTAGGTTTAAGTTAGAAAATCACCTTACTATTGAATTTGGTACCAATGATAGCATGAGTACATAACAAACCAGAAAGCATGCAAAGAACATGATTAATGCTTTACCTTTATCATTTTGGTATGCCATAGAATTCATCACTCCACAATAGAGGAACAGACACCTAGAGTGTCAAAACTTAGCACAGAGGGACACTTAAGTGCTAAAAGTTTGGAAAATGACACTTAAGTGCTAAAATTGGAATAAAATGGATCATTAAGTGCCAATCTGGCCAACATCCGACCAAAATGCCGATGTGGGGATTTTCCAGCGAAGGAAGTGCAAAACGACGCCGTTTTGCATGTTGACGTAGCTAGAAAATACAAAAACGATATCATTTTGGTGCTGACGTGATAAAAATTAATATAAAAATTAATTAAATTGATTTAAAGCATTTAAAAATAAAATAAAAATATTAAAAAACTAAATTTTGTTTTTTTTTGTTTTTTAGAGAGAGAGAGAGAGAGAGAGAGAGAGAGAGAGAGAGAGAGAGAGAGAGGGGGCAGGTGGCTGTGAGGGTTGAGCCCTTGCCGCCTCCTTGTTGCCGTTGGAAGGGCCGGCAGCGGAGTGGGGAGGGTCGGCCGGGGGTGACCCCGGCCGATCGGCGGCGAGGGCCCGCGAGCCCTTGCCTCAGATTTGGGCGGGGGTCGGCGACCCTCGCCTAGTTGGGCCAAGGGCCGCCGACCCCCGCCGGATCTGGGCGAGGGCCGGGCTAAGGTCGGCGGCCCTTGGCCCTACCGGGTGAGGGCTGCTGACCCTCGCCCTAGATCTTGGTCAAGGTCGCGTGGCTCGGCCGACCCTCGCTGGAGTTGGGCGAGGGCCAAGGGTTGTCGCCCTCTGGGGGGAGCCCTCATCGCCGGTCGGCCGGGGTCGTCGGGCCATAGCCCCCCTTTGCCGCCGGTCCTTTTGGCAGCGGCGGGGAGGCGGCGGCAGCAAGGGCTCAACCCTCGGCCGCCTGCCACTTTTTATTTATTTATTTATTATTTTTAGTTTTCTAATTTTTTTTTATTTTTTAAATGTTTTAAATAAATTTAGTTTTAAATTTAATTTAATTAATTTTTATATTAATTTTTTACCACGTTAGCACTAAAACGATGTCGTTTTTGTATTGTCTAGCCACGTCAGCATGCAAAACGGTGTCGTTTTGCACTTCCTTCGCCTGAAAATCGTCACGTCGGCATTTTGGCCGGAGTGACACTTAAATGATCAATTTTGCTCCGATTTTGGCACTTAAGTGTCACTTTCCTAATTTTTAGCACTTAAGTGTCCCTCCGTCCCAAGTTTTGGCACTTGGGATGTACTTTTGCCCTCCACAATATTTCAATCTAAACTCATGAATGTGGCATAATATGTTCCAATGCAAAATAATCGTTTAAACATCATATGATTCTGCACGTACACATGAACATGCATTATATTCATTTTAATTTCTCATTCTGAACACTCTTGGGGCTTCCCGACTCATGAGATATCTTGACTCCCGAAGCATCCCAACCTTATGGCATCTCAACTCCAAAACATCACACAAACTCCACACGGGGCATCCCAACCTATGGAGTATCTCAACTCCAAGGCATCGTCATCTTGTAATTTATGGGTGACGGAATTATGTTGTACTTATGCACAATGCACACGTTAACATTTTTTTTTTGGTAAAGGGTAAATATATTGAGCTTTAACCAACAAATATACAAGATCAGGCACCACAAAACTTACACTCAATAAGACATAGCGTCTAATCGAGTGAAAGGGCGCCCGACACAAAAACACCACAAAGCGGTGAAGCAAGCAAAGGCTCAAACAACAGCCCAAGAGAAGGCCACACAGGGCCGGAGAGCGAACCACGAACAGCTAACAACGAAGGAAAGAGAGCCACGCAGGGCCGGGTAGACCAACCTACCAAAACAAGGAAGAAACCAAAAGAGAACAACACCAACCGGTACAGCATCGAAGCACCGAGGCAAGTCTTTCGGACGTGCGGTGCGAACCAAGCCAGGAGAGGCGGAGACAGCAGGCGGATACACCCGCCCCAATCTTAAAGATAGCTAGGCGATCGACACAGGGGAGAAGAAGATAGAAGGATCAAGGCCCCAATTCCGTTGTAACCTTCTATTTCTCAGGCAATCCTCCACGTTCTTGAAGGTTAATGCTTTGTCCTTCACAACCTTAATAAGATGCTTCTTGACGGCCGCAACGACGACCGGATGATCTCTGAAGATAATGTCGTTCCTATACTTCCAAATAAGATGGCAAAGAGCACTAAAAGAGAAATGGCAAATGGAGTGATAGAAGTCCTTACTCGACAGGAATCTTATCGCTCATTGGAGGTTCTCCGGCCAAGTCCCATTCCTCCACGGGAGATTACACTTAGCCGCCCAAAAATAAGCCAAACTTGCCGTGATGCAACAACCAAAGAAGAGGTGATCAATCGAATCCGGCGTGAGCTTGCAAAAGGCACAAACTTCTCTCCCGATTCTCCCATAAGACATAAGAAGAGATTGGGTAGGAAGTCGGTTCTTCACAATCAGCCATAGATTAAATTGCTACCTCGGAGTAATCGCCTTGTTCCAAATAAAGGAAGACCATTCCACCTTTGCTTTCCTTTTCCTGAGAATATGCCATGCTGAGGCAACCGAAAAGAGACCAGAAGGATCGTCACTCCAAACAAAACCGTCTGGCACCTCGGAGAGGATCGGAAGGGGCAGGTCCCAAGTGTCTAGGAAAGTCCTGAAGGCCTGACCCGCCGAAGAGAAAAGGTCTGCAACCGCTGCATCCCTAGGAAGCCCCGAATCTAAGATGTCCTGGTTCGAACAAACAAGGTCTAGAGGACCTCTCTGATGCCAATGGTCAAACCAAAGGGAAACCGACTGACCATCTCCAATCCTCCAGCGGAAGTTGAGTCGGAAATCGGATCTCAGGTGAAGGATCTTTCTCCAGGCCCACGAGCACTGAGCAGGACCTTTGATCACCCAGAAATTGCGCCCTCTGAGAAAAGTAGAGTGGATCCACTTGCACCATAAGGACTCCTTATCAGTGAAGAGGATCCAAATGTGCTTCAGCATCGCCGCTTTGTTGTACTCACGCAGTCTGCGAATCCCAAGACCACCCTCCTCCCTCGGGAGACAAACATCATCCCATGAAACTTTAGCTCCTCCTCTACCTAGACCGGGCCCTTTCCACAGGAACTGTCTGAGGATCTGCTCGATCCGATCTAAGACCGCTACAGGAATAATAAACACACTAGCCCAATAAGCTTGAATAGCATGGAGAACTGACCTTATAAGCTGCACTCTCCCGGCGAAGGAAAGGAAACGATGAGTCCAGGATTGCACCCTGGCCGTGATGCGGTCGACTAAGGAAACACAGTCCGCCTTGCCGAGTCTCGAGGATATAATAGGAGTTCCCAGGTAACGCACCGGCAACTTCCCTTCTACAAAACCCAGGGTATCCCTGATTTGGCTTCTCAAGTCATCGGAGCCCCCAGCAAGAAATACTTCACTTTTACTATTGTTTGGCTTCAACCCACTCCAAGCCGTGAAGGTATCAATGCCTTCTTTTAGAAGCAAGACGGAGGATAAATCCGCACGGCAGAAGAGAAAGACATCGTCAGCAAAAAACAGATGCGATAGCCTAGTGGCCTTACACCTCCAGGAGAAACTAAAACCCGGAAGCGCCGACCGAGCAGTAAGGATCCCGGAGAAGACTTCCATAACCAATGTGAACAGATAGGGAGACATGGGGTCACCCTGCCGAAGGCCACGGCTGCTCGGGAAGAAACCATGGAGCTCTCCATTCAAGGAGATAGAAAACATAGGGGTGCGCACACAAACCATTATAAGCCGAATAAGATGGTCAGGGAATCGAAATGCCCGAAGAGCCAATTCTAGGAAGTCCCAATCAACTGTATCATATGCTTTCTGAAAATCCACCTTCACCGTACACTTGGGGATGTAAGGCTCGAGATGGAACCCGTCAAACATCTCCTAAGCGAGGAGAATATTATCCATGATCCGCCTACCCTTGACGAACGCATTCTGAGAAGGGCTGATAGTGTCCTGAAGCACCGTGGCGACTCGGTTGGCTAAAACCTTGGTAATGCACTTGTAGATCGTGTTGCAGCAAGCAATGGGTCTATAATCGTTTATCGAGGTAGCATTGGAAACCTTAGGAATCAACACCAGGATGGTGGAGTTGATCTCTTTCAGTAGTCTGCCCGTCACAAGGAAATCCTTTACAGCCTCAACAGCCAACGGTCCAACAAGGTCCCAGTTGCTCTTGAAGAACTCAATACCAAACCCATCCGGCCCCGGGGCCTTCCCACGGGCAAGCGAGAACATAGTCTCCTTGATCTCTAACTCCGAAAAGGGGCGAGCGAGTGAAGTGACCCGATCGTCTGTGAGCGGGCAACGGATGACTTGCTGAAGGTCTTCCAAAGCCAGCCTACAAGGAAGAGACCGCGACGCAAAAAGCTCCTTAAAGTGAGCGACGAATGTATCCTGAACGAGGCTGGGCTCGGTAACAAGGTTACCATTACTATCAAGCATCGAGATGATCCTATTCCTCAGCTGCCTTGCAGACACAGAATGATGAAAGTACTTAGTGTTCTTGTCACCATTCTCGAGCCAACGGATTCTGGACTTCTGTCTGAAGAAAGCCTCCTCCTGGCTCCTCAACTCTACAAACGTCCTACGATGACCCTTCTCTAGATCGGCCATGAGAACATTTGTCGGATCCTGCTGCAAATCCACCTGCGCTTGCCTAAGAGCCTCTCTGGATTGAGCAACCCTCTCGAAAAGACTAGAGAAGGAATCTCTATTCAGCCTCTTGAGTTGAAACTTGAGAGCTTTCAACTTGGTAACCAGTCTATAAATGGGTACTCCATCCCCCGGGGCCTCCCAAACCTGAGCAACAATGTTCTGGAAGGAAGGATGTTCCATCCAGAAGTCGAAGAATTTGAAGGGCATCCGTCGCAGAACCGGCTGGATCACCTTTACCACCATAGGCGAGTGGTCTGAAATACCCGAAGCAAGAAAAGTCGCTTCCGAATATGAGAAATGCATGCTCCATAAGGCGTTCACTAAGACCCGATCAATCTTCCTCGCTTTCCGATTATCCCCGGAAGAAGTCGACCAAGTAAACCGAAGACCTACATATCTTAGATCCTCCAATTCCGCCTGACGCAGACACTGATCAAACTCATCAAAAGAGGGAGGCCAGGCGTTAGTGCCACCAAGCCTATCTGACGGATCTCTCAAGGCGTTGAAATCCCCCGCCACCAACCAAGGAAGGTCAAAGATGCATGAGCTCATCTTGACCAAGTCCGCCCAGAGAGGTCTTCGAGAAACAAACGTGTGTTGGGCATAGACGACCGAAATGCAGCAACACCGGCTCGACGAGAAATGCCTGACTCTGCCATGAATGACCTGCTCGCTAGAGGAGATCACCTCAAAATTCACCAGTGACGGGTCCCAACCTACCCAAACCCTGCCTCCCGAAGAAGAATCATAATTGGCAACCCAAGACCATCCCGAAAGAAGACCTGATGACAAGGGACCAAAGAGATATTCCGGGACTTTAGTTTCCAATAAACTGACCAAACAAAGGCCGTTAGAAAGAGCCAACCTACGGACCTCGGCTCTCCTCAAAGGATCCATGAGACCTCTAATGTTCCAGAATCCGAAATACATAAAGAAACTAAGTACAACCTACTATGTACAACGAAAACGAAGGGAGGCAAGGCCTACCTCTGTTTCTTAGGCTTGCGGCGAGAAGCTCCCGACGCTCCAACGGACTCCACCGGCACCGGATCCGGGGCATATGCTAGCAGCCTATCTTGGATGGTCTCAACCGTTGTCGCGGCATGGGGCTGATGGCGAAAAGGCGACCCAGGCGAGGATATATCATCCTCGTCCGACGAGGCAAAGGAAGCTGCAACTTCCGATTCCAGGCCGTGATCCATGCTGGAGGAAAGAGCCGGAATCTGCCGGGGCTTTGCTGAAAGGGAAAGGACGACCTTTGGGGGGGGGGCACTAGTTCCCCGAATCGTCTTCCGCCCAGGAGCAGACGGATCCGGACCCGGAGCTGGGAGTTTATCCCGGAATGGTTGAATGGGCAGCTCGATCACTGTCTCTGCTGAGGAAAGGGAGGACTCACCCACGAAGGGGGTCTGGTTCTTCTTCCTCCTTCCCCTAGAAGCCTTCTTCAAAGGCTGATCTTGAGCGGGCTGAGGAGGTGCAACCACCCGAGGAAGCTTGGAAGCCTCCGGATGACCAGACAGCGAAGGAATCGGCGTGGACTGGGCCCGATCAGGGCCGACTGCGGACTGAGGAGGGACCGTATCGATTACGGTTTCAAGAACAACCAAATCTCGAATAATAGGAAGAGGAGAAGGAGCATCTGACTTCTGCGGAACTTGAGCAACCACAAATGGCGGGGAATGATCTATCGGCGGAGCATGGGCGGTCGCAGGCTGCCTGGTCGGAACACTAGCGGCCTGTCTCGGATTACGCCCAGCGACAACCGTGGACTGAGGCGGATCAGGAACAGGGACGGCCCTAACCGCATCAGGACCCACCTCAACCGCTCCTGAAGAAGGAGCGTGACTAATTTGCGGATCAGGGACAATAATAACCGGCGGCGATGGATTGGCCTGACGAGCTGGAGCAACCGCAGGCTGCCTGGCCGAGCCACCCGAGGCCTGTCTCGGGATCGCATTGCGCCCAGCGGCGCCTTGTGCACGGGGTGGAGGAGCTCTGCAGTTGTGGCCGAACACAAAGCAGTCCGGGCACTCAGGTGGAAGCCATTCATACTCAATCGAGATGGACCGAGAGACCCCTTTCAAGACGACCTTGGTAGTCTTGACTCTCGGCTGACCTGTGTTGATCTCCACACAGATCCTAGCGAAAGATATCATCTGCATTTGGTCAGTCCGCTGGTCAACGAAGAGCAGCTTTCCCACGGCACTCGCAATCGCGCTCATGGCCGGCACCGTCCAGCAGTCGAAGGGGAGGTTCCTCAAACGGATCCAAACCGGGATGAACGACTGGTCTTCCTTCTTAAGGTCCATAAGAGGCTTCCACTGACGGAGAATAAACGGCACCCTCGCGACCGTAATCGGTCCGCCTTCAAGGATCTTTCTCCGGAATCCTGGATCCGGGATATGGAGGAACACAAAGCCTTCGTCATTGGCAAAAATCTCGCCAAGCTTGGAGCCCCACGTCTTCCTCAACGACTGCTCCATGAGGCCGAAAGGGAGCTTCCTTCTCCCAACCAAGTAGCTAACCAAACACTCAAACCATTTCGGATCCACAGCATCAAGGGCCTCATCCAGGAGATTGACTACTGCTTCACCATCCACGAACGTCGGGGGAATGAAGGATAACTCTGATCCTCTAACCGCCAAATGAGCCACATTTGCCCAAGAACGCGCCGGGGCATCCGGGTGACCAGCAGGAGGCTGAGTAGGACGCTTCGAAGCCGACCTCCTACGGCTTCTTCCTCTCGACCTGTGTGGCCTTGAGGACAGGACCTGCGGGCCTTTGTTCTTTGGATCTGTGTGACCGGAAGAGGTGGCCACGCCCACACCATGCATCACCGACGGTAACTCATCACCAAGAGGTGGGATCGGATGCCCCATTGGGCTGACAGCTGATGGACGGCTAGAAGGAGCAATGTCGGCCAGAGCAGGTTCTGCAGGCATTTTTACAAACACCTGGACTGCACCCCACACTCAACCGAAGAACAGAGCATTGAGAACGAGGGAGCGGATCTAACGAACTTCTACTACCCTTCCCCGGACAAGAGGTGCCAGCCAACACCAAAACACAGCAGAACAACACACCAGGACAGAATCTCGGACCAGCACAGAATCGAGCAGAACAACAGCCACGACAAACAGCTAGGGAGAGATGAATGACTAACCTGGGAAACGGAAGCAATGGAAGCCGAACCAGAGTGATACGGGAGGAATCACCCTAGAATAACCGAATCCCAAGCCGCTCCCATTGAACTCGCAGCTGAACGTATAGAAGCCCCACCCACGTGCAGACCAGATCGCGCACACCTCCTGGTTCGATCGGATCTCCACAACTAGCTCAAACCAACCGGAATAATTCGGAGGTTATGAAGGACTAGGTGAAGGGAGACACTCTTCCAAATTTCAGCCGAAGACACCCGTTGGAACTCCCAATCCGATCAGAGGAACAGCTGGAAACCAGAAGCGAAAACTGGGCAGAAATCGGATCCTAGTGCAGACGATTCCTCTGAACGTAGACCATTGATCTTTCTTGCACCAACTATGAAGTAAACACTCATTACAATAGTCAACATCCAGTGTATAACCACTTTTCATGCATATCATTACCTTATCTTTTTCATAATTATATAAGTGGAGGATGATGATTATAAGCTTACCTTACCTCCTTCCTTATCATTCCTTCTAATGGTTAATTCATAATAGAATGCTTATCCTTCTATTTTACTAAAATAAGTAAACTTTTAAATGCATTCCAAAACTTATATTCATCTTCTTACTTCATCACATGTTCCCCAAAGCAATGAAATGCACTAGTCACATAGTTGGGTAAGAAGCAACTCATAATCATACTCAGAACGTAAATCTCATTAGTAAGTAATTGGATTCTTTAAGAAAATCATATCCAGAATGCAAATCAGATCGAGAAAGTAAATATATTCAGATCGAGTAAAATCTGGGTAAACAAGTAAATATGTCTAGACTTAGAAAAATCTGGTAGAATTTATGGACATATTTAAACTCAGTAAAATCTAGTAGAACTAGTGAATAAATTATGACTTAGTAATATTTGGTAGAATTAGTGAATATATTCAAATTCAGTAAAATCTAATTGAACAATTAAACATGTTCACGCTAATAAAATTTGATCGAATAATGGAACATGCCTAGACTTAGCAAAAATTGATTGAACAAATGAACTCGTGCAGACTTAGTAAAATTTGATCGGACGAGTGAATATGTTCAAACTTAGTAAAATCTGATTGGACCAAAGAACATGTCCACAGTCAGTAAATTCTAGTCGTGCAATCAATAAAATCTGGTTGTACAAGTGAACATATTTAGATTCAATATAATTTGGTTGAACAAATAGATAGATATAGGCTTAGTAAAACTTGGTGGAACGAATGAACATATTTAGGCTTAGTAAAAATCTGATAAAATGTTTGAACATATTCTGACTTAGTAAAATCTAGTAGAATGAATGAACAAATTTAGACTCAATAAAATTTGGTTAAGCAAATGAACATATGATGACTTAGTAAAATTTGATAGAACTAATGAGCATATTCTGATTTGATAAAATCCGGTAGAACTAATGAACGAATTTTGACTCATTAAAAATCTAGTAGAATGAATAAATTAATTTTGATTTAGTTAAAATCTAGTAAAACCGATGAGCAAATTTAGATTCAGTAAAATTTATTAGAACTAATGAACAAATTCAACAAATGAATAGACTCATCAAATGGACATATTCAACAAATGGACTAATTCATAAATACATAAACTTAACACATGAACAAATTTACAAATAAACATATTCAACAAGTGGACAGATTTGGACTCATTCTTTCTACATTCAACATGTTATCATATCCTAAAAAATAACTCAAACACATGTTAGATGTGTAAACATTCTTCAAAATAAATTAAAACATCACAATATATCAACTCACAACTATTCAATAAAGTCACACAATAACCAATTAAATCCAAAGTGTTAAGTAAATTAAACCAACTTAACGCATGAAATTTCACTTACTACGAACAAATTTGAATAGTCAATGGTCATGACCCCCTCCTGACTCGTAAGAATTAGGAACAAAAGAAGAGTTTGCTTCTAAAAGTGGAAAATAGCATAATACGTTTGGTTAGACTTTGAGTCTAACGTTCCCCAGAGGCTAATGGAGAGTTTGTTTGGGTAATAAGTTTAGATACTCATTGGTTCTTTCCTCCCAATTACATGTAGCATAGTTAAACATGTTATGTGAACAACTGTGAAGAGACCGGAATGGAATGTTGATGATGGCTTAAGGGTATGTGTCACGTTTATGGTTAAGGCTTGGGTCTAAGAGAGGCACATGTCTGGCCATGTGAGGAAAGAGTTGGTGATGATACCTTAGTTTTTAAGTGTCACAAAACATGTGGGAATGTAGATTTAGGCCTATTTGGTAATGTGCAAAAGAGTGCCTAATTTTATTCTTTTGTTCCTTGGAATAAAAAAAGAAAAGAAACCTGTTTAGTAATATTTTTGTTTCCGTAAAATAGATTTGGAACAAAATTAAGAAGTAAAAAAAATAAAATTACTTCTTTGTTCCTAGGAACAATTCTAGAATCAATCATTTTTTTTCCTTTTTCTTTTTTTTTTCCTTTTTTCTCTAGTCGGCTGTTGTCCTCGTCGATGGCTAGCAACCTCACTAGAGCTTGGCTAGCCCCCGATAAGGCTTGACCTCCCGTAGCCACCGTGAGGTCGGTGTCGCTTGGCCATGGCAAGACCGGTCTCCTAGTGGTTGGGCCAGGTTCAGCTTTGCTAGGGCTTGGCTTATATTAGGCTAGAGGAAGAAGAAGAAGAAAAGGAAAAAAAAAGAAAAAGACAAAAGACAAAAAGGTAATAAAATTGTTAAAAAAATAAAAGAAATTCTAAGTCTTAAAAAATTTGAGTGTCGTACCAGACAATTTTCTATTTTGGGAATAAAAATTTTGTGCAGTTATCAAACATTTTCGAATACTCAAAACTCGTCTAGGGAACATAATTATAAAAAGTTATTTCTAAGTAGAAATTGTTTCAAAGAATATAATGGTTACCAAATGGCTCAACATGAGTCTTTTAAGAGACAAGTGGGCATGATGTGTCTTGATAAGAAAAATAGGAGGTGGTGACTCATGGTTTAGGTGTCAAGAAGCATGTAGGTATCTCCTCTTGAAAGAAACAAGTGGCCTTACTAAGAATGATTAAAATACTTTATACTGAAAAAAAAATTCGTCTCCTTCGGTCACATAGTGAGTCTATATTGATGTAAGTAAATGATGGTTGGTATTACTTGACTAACGTTAAACATGAATAATATAATCCATAACACTTGAATTAGTAACTCATACCTAATGCTACAGAATCCTTGATTTCGTAAATTTAAACTCTATAATCATTGTAACCCAAAAAATATCCATTCCCCTTGACAACCAGGATGACGGTAAATTATCTATCATTACCATCCGCGAGCACATCAACATTTACCAATTTAATCAAATCAATGACAATCAAGGTCATAAAAATCATTCTTCGTATTTTCCGTACCTTGCAAAATTTATGATCCAATTACTATTTCTACTCGTCCACTTGATTTCTAAGCCAAATAGTACTTAGCCTTATAAACTAAATTTATCATTGGACACCGAAAATTCTTAATGTCACATAAATATTAATATGAAAAATCTGGATGTAACACCAAGTCCATTGAAGTTAGGATACTCTTCCAGAGCATATCGATGTCACTAAAGTCAGAATACTTTTCGAGAACATATCGAAGTCGATAGCATCAAAAGCATGATTATGTTTTTTTTACATCGTTGATGCCAATTGAATTGAAGTTGAAGTCCGTCAAAGATAGTAAGTGCCTTGGAGTACACTCAAAGGCTGCGTTTGGCAGTCGGGATAAAATTTAGGATATGATATGATTTATCCTATCCTACATTTGGTGCTTGCTCAGGATAGGATAAAGACTAAAGTAGGATATAAGGGGGATATAAACATGATAAAATTATCCCATGAGGGAGGTGTGATAAAGGTGGATATGATTTCTAATGTCCATAACAAGAAAGTTATTTTTCTCGAATAACAAACTTATTAAATTAACAAAATCGAAATTATATTTTAATATAAATAATATTTGAATTCTAATTTAAAAAATAAAAAATAATTTTTAATTAATCTTATTTTAATTTATATATTCAACTTTAATTCTATCTTATAATAAACATTCAATCTATAAATTAAATATTTATATTTATTATATATTTTAGGTATGTTAGTACAGTTTACTATTTGATAAAATTTTATTAAAGAATGATTAAAGGGGAAAAATAAATAATAAAGAAAATAATATAAAAAAGGAAAAATAAAATAAAATAAAATAAATTAAGGAATAGTGTTACAAGAGATTTTCACCATCTCCGTTTATGAACATTTAGGTTCATTTATAATGATATGCCGTTTATATAAAAAAATGTACATGATATAATGTGAACATATTCGACTTTAATATTATAATTCACCAAATAATGGACATGATATAAAAAAATTCTAAGATTTCAAATCCCATCCTAATTAGAAATCCGGACGACCAAACGTAGCCAAAGGGTTTAGTGGTGACAATACTTTCAAAGTCTAAGTTGGACTTGATCCACCAAGAACTAACTTCGGCTAAGCAAGGTGGTAGGAAACATTCATCAGGAAAAACCTAGGAAAATACAACTGTATCCATCCTTGAAGAATCCACAAAGGCTCAAAGAAGGGATTATGATGCACACTAAAGAGGAAAGCTCGCATATCAAACAAGGCCCTATAAAATATTCAAGTGAGGCCGTCATTGAGACCAAGAGAGGGCATACGCTATATTGATAAATGCTTTGAGGCAATTGAAGGAGGACGATAAAAGACATATCGTGAGGCCCGTAAAGGAAGAAAGCAAGATGGTCCTCGGATGTAATTTCCCCATGAAGTTTAGCAATTTGTCAAGAAAAGCCTCATAGGGAAGGTCAAGACAAGCCAAAAAGTGTGGGCAAAGATTTACATCAAGTTTAGAATGTTCCTTAACAGGGCAAAACTGATTAGAGCCAACACATTTAGTGAGATAACAGTTATCGGTCCATTAGAAAGGAAAAAAACAGCCATAAACGAGACAAGAAACGACAAAAAGTACCGATGAAGTTGAGTTTAGTAGGATTAAAAGACAGGCAACAGAATTTCAAGGCTGACTCAATTTTAGCTTGGCGCCAGACTGGCCACGTCTCAGGCCTCACTTATCATCGAAAGAATTGCTCATCAAAGGAGGAAAAGAGTTAAATAGATAGTTAGGGGAGGACTAAATGAGATCACAGATGAAATCACGGTTGATTAGGAGAAGATCAGTATAATATCGAGGAAAATATGCAATGAACTTAGAAGGAGAAAGGAAGCGATTTGAAGTATGGGCCAAGGATCAACTGGTCATAAAAGACAACTACAGGCGGCCATTACCTTCATAATGCCGAAGATCGTTAAAGCGCCCTAAAAATGTACCAGGACACGACAAAATTCGCGGACGATCGAGTTCTTCTTGCCATAATCTCCTTTTATCAATAGCACCAAAAGAATGATCGTTTCTACCCAAGATTCGAGGTTGATCACCTCAATTTTGCGCTCCCCAGTTTGATAACCAAGGAATTCCTATGCTAGCGATGCAATTTCCCTTCTCAGCTCACACTGATCATCGAGGAGAAGCCGCTATCATTCGTCCCAATGAAGTGGTTAGCACCATTTTGAGCCGATTCAATTTTATTACCTTCCATGAGGGTCCTGGAGTTATCGATGCTTTTGCTGACTAGTGAGACGAATACTGACTCTTCCTATTTTCTTCGAGTGTTGAAGCAACAATATCCAAGATTACCAAATATTTCCCCTTAATGGCTCATCCGTTAATGCCACAACCTTTTGGGGGAGAAGCGGCTATCATTTGACAGTCAATATCCCAAGATGATCTAGTTAATTATTTCTTTTGCAAATGTTGATTTTTTTTCTTTTGGTAATTTGGAATGCCCTTCATTACATAAGAATAATAAAAGAAGTAAATAACATATTCAATTTAGTCCTTAAACTTATGTTTGTTGTCCAATTGAGCCCTTCAAATTTTAAGCTTGTATAGTTTGTGCAATCAAGTCCTTATGTCAATAACACTCTTCATCTCCTTGTTAGCATGCTAATTTTGGCATTGTCATTAATTAGAAAACCCAAAAAAATTTCCATCATGTATTCACAAAAAAAGAAAAAAGAAAAGAGAAGCTACGAGAAAGAGAGCAACAAATAAGTAAAGAGTGGAATAGTGTTACTGTTCATTCGAATGTCGAGAGGGCTACAATTCCCATAGAGAAAGAAGAGTTTACAGGTGATGAAAACCTCGATGTCTTGGGTTATTGGCAGAACTTTTTCTTTATGCATTATTCATTTTCCAATTTCAAAAAATGAGAGAGAAGTTTTGGAGGTGATACAAATAAGTCACATCATTTAAGACTATACAGCGAAACATCTCCTCCTTATTCATTTTTTGAAATTTTAAGTTAAATGAGAGGTGAAAATTTAGGAACGGAAAATCAATAGACGTATAACTTATTGATTGAATATGAGTGATATGGTAGAATCGTGTTGCATGACAGTCATAGACGACAAATAAACTACCACATGATGAGCACTAGAGTGATCATTCTCTCAAACCCGACATTAATTTATACATTTATATATATAATTATATAAATAGTAGAACTGCTAGTACGTCGAAATCTCTTCGTGACATTTTGCTTGTGCTAGGAAAATCTTCCGACAGTTTTCATGGGCCTAAGGAAAAAAAAATCATGGGCCAGAAAATGGTCGTAGAAGCCCACTTAGGCATTGAAACTCTACAAGAGTCCTTCCACTGAAAACCCTAGAAGAGCTGAATTAGGGTTCTTGGCCATTCTCAGACACCGTCTCGCTCTCCCCTTCCCCTCCATTCCCCTTCGCTTGCCGCCTCCGCCGCCGGTGTGACGTTGCAATGGTGAGTCTCTCTCCTTTCTCGACCCAAGTTCAGACACTCGTCTTTACATGTCTGGTTGATAGTTGATACTCAGCAAGTTCTTGTCTTTCCTTCGCGTTCCTCGAAAATGTCCGAATCGGAGCAGGCGTCGGAGAAGAAGCTGTCGAACCCCATGAGGGAAATCAAGGTCCAGAAGCTCGTCCTCAACATCTCCGTCGGCGAGAGCGGAGATCGCCTCACCAGGGCGGCCAAGGTAAATCGTCTCCGTTCGCGTGCACACCCGAGCGAACTTCTGTATCCGTCTGTTGCGGTTTTGTTGGATTTTTATCATGAATAATCTGTCCGGTGCTGATTCGGGTTTTCGCCACTTGATGGGGCTCAGGTGTTGGAGCAGCTCAGCGGCCAGAGCCCTGTCTTCTCCAAAGGTTGGTCCTTTACCCCGATTCGCACTCGATTAGATTCGATTCGCCGTCATTTGCTTTTGCGTCTCTGATGTCGGTTGTAGGAATTAAGGAAATTCGGGTCCAATGGATTTTTATGTTCTGTGGAATTGGTTGAGAGTTGATGTATTGAATTTTTGCGCTTGACTTATATTGAGCTGAATATTGACTTTTGGAAGGATGTAACAAGAGCTATTCTAAGTATAGATATATGTTGGGTGGACGCTAGCTGAAAATGCCCTTGACCAATCAGGATCAGTCGGGTCGGTTTTACTTTTGACTAACTTGAAGTTGGGCGAGGAGAGCATACGATGAGTCCTTTTATCCAAAGGGTGCCCCCGAGTTTTTCCCTGGTTTCATGGAGTATCTCTGAAAACAGAGAAAAAGTTTAGATTTTGCAGCTTGTGAGATTAGTTAATTGCTAAGGTTCTGAAGTAGAGGACTAGGAATGGGTTCCCAAGCATTAATGCAGTAGACTCGTCCCTTTTAGATGATGCAGATGTGTCATGGTTATAAATGTTTGGCTTGATGATACATGTAAATTTACTCAGAAAGTCTTTAACAGCGAATGAGAGTTTAAAGAAATGCTGTTGCGTGTGATGAAATGGAGATCACTTGAACTGCAATGGAGGTTCTAAACTCCATGTTATAACTCCATTACACTGTCATTGGTGTTATTACCCTCGGACCACTGTTTTTGGAGAGTGCAAGCACAGTAATTACCTTAATTTACAATGGTCTGTTTTTTCCCCAAATGTCCATGTTAATGCATGCATGCCATATATGAAATTAGTACGCATTGCATGCAGTAAGCTACTGGTCCTTTATTGGGACCTTATGACTTGTTTTGTTGATTATGTGTAGTGTCATCTGATGTACATTTTCTGTTATCCGATGTTTTGTTCTGTAGCTAGGTACACTGTTCGTTCTTTTGGAATCAGGCGTAATGAGAAGATCGCATGCTACGTCACTGTCAGGGGTGAAAAGGCGATGCAGCTTCTGGAGAGTGGTTTGAAGGTGAAGGAATATGAGCTCCTGCG